>CM028134.1:47110000-48310000 GCA_016271365.2 Neoceratodus forsteri
GCAATCAACCTTCAGCATTGAAAAATGCTTGTTTATATTTTGTGTCATCTTCCCTTTAATTAAACAACTATGAGAATGAAAGGTAGGCTGTCTCAGCTTGTTTTTTTGAGAATTGTTACAGAAAGGCAGGATTTGCGTCACAGGCAATGTCAGCACAGGCTCCCAAAACACTGGAAGTTGGGAGTGCTGAGAGCAACTAGCTATCCCCCTGCTGCCGGTGAGTGTATCACCACGTGACTTTGCAGCTTAAACAGAAATTGGCAAAAATGCTTGCACTGTCAGACTTGTTAATGAAGCTGAAATCTGCAGTGAGATACAGGGTGAAGCACCCATTGTCCGGGTTAGTGTGGTATAGTACTTCAGGTAGTGAGTTTGATTTGCTGATTTGTTGGTGACACACAGACTGTGTGAGCATGCTGAAACCACTAAAAAGGTTTTCTTTTTTTTTTAATGTTTGTTTCTTTATTTTTATCTTATTTTTACCTGAATGATAGCTTCCTAATATTGGTTAGTAAAATATAATTTATTGAATAAAGCACTAATTACAACTTTAAGTATATCTCTTTACTGTATAAAATTCAAACTGTAACAATGAAAACGATGAAAATTTGGAAAAGGGCACAGCCTGCTTAACTGCGTAAAATGTTCTTATCCTGAGGATATGCACTTGAACGGTCTCCACCGTAGTTAATACTGTATACTTTCACATATCTCACAAACCGCAGTTAGATAATAGTGTAAACTTTCAGAAATTGAACAAAATGCTGTTGGTTAATACTGTATAGTTTCAGGTATCTAACAAAATGCAATTAGTTAATACTGTATAATTTCAGGTACCTAATGAAATGCAATCAGTTAATATTATATACTTTCAGGTATCTAATTAAATGCAATTAGTCAATACTGCATACTTTCATGCATCTGATGAAAGGCAATAAGTAAAAACTGTAAAATTTCTGTTATCTAACAAAATGCAGTTAGCATATTTGTATACTTTCAGGTATCAAACAAAATGGTAGTTTACTCACCTGGTGAAGCTGATTGCAGGGGTATACATCTCTGAAGCACTGCACACTCCTTACACTTGGGTTGTGTCCACCTGATAGGTTGCTTAATGCACATGTGACTTCAAAGAAGTCCGACCCCCTTTCCCTGTGATGCTGCCTCTCCAGGATCAGTTTGAATTCTTCCAAAGCTGCACTTAAAACAGCAGTGCAACGAAAATGAGTTAAAATTTGACCCCACCCTTTTTTCCTTCTTAATCGATAACAGATGTGTTCCAGTTTATTTTGGTGGTAAAATGTTCAGTTTTCATTATCATTTAAGAATTTTATGAAAATTCTATAACAATTATTTCTCAAGAAAAAAAGATGGCCGCCTCATTTTTGCGTAGAAATAATATTGAGAACCCGAGGAGGGCAAGAGTTCAGACAAAAATTCAAATGTACAGTACATAGCTCAGGAAGCATCCAGAAAACCCAAATCAACAGTTCTGGCAATATCTTTCATAGCCATAGCAGAAAATTAGCTTTTTGGAATAACTTTTTTGTTGCACTGTTGCTTTAATCTGTAACCAATAACTCTTGACTTGTTAGTAGGTAGCACAATGTTTCCGTATATGTGTCTTAGGATGTTAAATAAATGATAGTGGAGGCATTTGTTATGTTTTACCAAAAAAATATGTGGCCCCTGAGGGTCCTCTCTTTATTTCTCTTTCATACAAATCTAACATTTCCGACCCATTCGGCATGCTGATCGTTACATCTTAAAGCTCATCTTTAAGTCCTTTTTCTCTGACTGACTACCTGGGTGGGTTGTGGAGTGCCTCAGAGATATATACCCACACAATCACCTTTACCAGGTGAGTAAACTACCATTGTAGGGGATAATCTCTGAGTCACTCCACAAGTCATTACACATGGGTTTCAATGTAAAAAGCAGTACCCTATGAGAAGGGTGGGAAGTCAGTCCATTATGTTATGTTACACAGTGCTCCCATATCTATGGGGATTACCATATTTTACGGGGTTTCAGGGCTCAAAACGGGGTACGGGAAGGAATTTGTCATTTTTAAAAATATACGGGATAAATTGGCATCCGCTGTGCCATCACTTTAAATCTGGCGAAAGTTACAGCAAGAGTCTTGGAGTTCACCTGGGATCAATTCCCAGACATGATTACCACACAAGTCTGCCCCTAATTGGTTCAGAGACCCCAGTCATGCTCTGATCATGCATTGACTGTGGTCTCTGATTGGCTGTGCTGTAAGTGTTTGATGCAGAGTGCTGCCAGGGAATATTTAAACTAGCTACCAGTGCTTTAATTCCTGCTTCGGAGTTCACTTTAGTATTTATTGTCACCACTGCTGAAGAAAGAAGAGAGAGAGAGAGAGAGAGAGAGGAGATATCGGCCCCGCACATCCACAGCTCACCGCCTCAGCCTGCCATGTGTTTTCGGCATTTGTTTCACTGACCCGAGACCCCAGTATCCGAGAGAGCAGAGCTACGATGAATTTCATCAGTTTTTAATTTTGGCAGCCAGAGACGACAAGGAGAGAGACCAGCCAGTTGCCTTGAATCAGCAAAATAATTTTTTTTTTAAAATGACCCCATCGCATTGAGATGACCCTGACCTGCCACCAGTCCGTGCCATTGCATCGGCTTTCTTTACCGAAGAAGTGTCAGTAACAGACTCGGATTCAAAAATAGAGTGAGAGACAAGCCTGATCAGATCCTAAGCTGCTTTCTTGGCTTCTCACCAGACGATCATTTGCTAAAAAAGGTAAAAAAAAAATAATAACCTCTCTCTGAGTCTGGGCTGGCATAAATTAAATCGAGCTACTAGCTAAAACCTCTATGAACCTGTGCTGCTTTGGCTGAGAGAGGTTGAGGAGGGAGCTTTGTTAGTTTTTAATATGTCATTTTTAATGTTTAATATGTGTCCTCCCTAAGTGTCCAGGGGACAGTGTGTACTTGGAGGTCGAGGAGATAATTAGTTTTTTAAACATGAATATCAACAGAAAAACTCCCATTCACACTGGAGGATGAAAAAATAATTCAGGTACCAAACCTGTCTCCGAGGTAATCCTAATGCATCTATGATCTGCTGCTGCTTTGGCTGGGACATGTACACTCGGATAGGTCGAGGAGATAAGTTTGAATCATGCGTCACTGTTGGCTGCTTTGGCTATGAGTATGGGTAACAACTTGGGGGAGGTGGAGGAGATGATTTGTTTAAATTCTTCCTATAATTGTGAATCACGCTTTAGCCCAGGGGAGGAGAGATGATGTGCAGCATGACCAGGGAGCCAGTCTCCCAACTTGGAGAACTATAGTGTACCCTGTGTTGATCAAGGACGTTTTGGTATGATATTAGTTGTAACTCTGGCTGTGTAGCTTATTATTTTCAGGTGGACATTGACGTGCAATCGGATATTTACCTGGGAGGATGCCTGGGAAGCTGTCAAGATGTTTTAATAATTTTTTCTGGTTTGGGGTTGGAATATTTTGCATATCCACAAAAATGCATAACATGCAGACTTTAATAAGCTGATGGTAACGTTCTTAATAAACCAGATGGGCAGAAGGCAAGGGAGGGGCACTTGGTCTAAGGCTCACAGATCGTTTTAACCCTCTATGCCTGTTGGTAGAAGAGGGGAGTGTGGGATGTTGCTGTGACAGGGATGGATAGGAAGGGAGAAGGGGGCAAGAAGCAGGGATAGAAAATGAGCATACAGGAAAATCTACAGGAATTTCACCAAAGTTTTACAGGGAAAATGCAGGAAAAATTAGGGTCTTCTACAGGAAAATGCTTTGGCCAATCTGGGAGCACTGAACTGTTCAACCTTGTTGCTAACAACACTACTTAAGTAAAGTTAGTTTTTGCTTATAGGGCTACATCTACCCTGTAGTGTTTAGTGAATGTCTGCGTCGATGCCCATGTAGCAGCAGCACAAATTTTTTCTATTGTGGCCATGTTTCTCTCGGCCTATGATGTGGCTACTGCTGTAGAGGAATGGCCTTGATTTTTTTTTTGGTGGTGTATGATTTGAGGCATTTTGCGCCTCTGTGATGGGAGACTTAAGCCTATATGTGCCATATGTCTGCCATTCTTGTGATGTAAATTGACATCAGTCTCCTCATGGCTAGCAGATGATGTTGAGGGTCCCTATCTACCTTGTCTGCAGGCATGCAGACAGGTATTTTTATATTTTGTGTGGTGTGAAAAAGTGTACATATTTTAGGCAGAAAGGGAGGGATCAACTTTTAGTTGATCTTGTCCTCATGAAATACCAGATAAGGCAGTCTGTGGGATAATGCTTGTAGTTTGCTTATGCATCTAGCTGAACATATAGTGACCATAAGGGTTAAGTGTTTGCCTTTGAGTGGTAGTGACTCTAAAGGTTCAGATGGTGAGTTGGCCATTGCTCTGGGTACTATGCTGAGGTCCCAGGGAGTGGTCCATTGTTTTATCTTAGGATGTAGATCGGATCGATTGCTGCCACTTGCACTGTTAGGGATATTGGAAATAGTCCTTTATCCAGACCTTGCTGAAGGATGAGAAGTATGTTAGAGGTTGTATTTATTTATTTATTTTTACTAATTTGTTTTTTATTTATGTATTTTTGTTCACCCCCCTTTTCTTCTCACCATCTGTAGAATAATCTTGAATGTCTCTAATATTTTGGGGTAATGGAGTTTCAGTCTCTCCTTTTTGGAAGACAGGCTGTTAGTTTGAGATTGTTCAGACTGAGGTGACATACTGGTCCCTGGTTAGAATATCTTCCCTGAATGGTAGTATCCATGGGTGGTCTAGTGCCATTGTCACAATTGTGGCAAACCCTGTTCTCCTGGGCCAATGAGTGGTGATGATTATCACCCAGGTTCTGGTTCTGCATATCTCTTTCACAACCTGTAGTATCGGTGGAAAGATGTAGGTTACGTGGAATGGCCATGTAGCTGATAGTGTATCCACTCCCATGGATTCGTGATCGCTGAAGTGGGAGTAGAATCTGGGGCACTGATTGTTCTTGTTGGTGGCCATTAAGTTTATTTTTATTGGTCCCCAATGTCTGTTGATCATTTGGAATATGTCGGAATGAATCTTCCACTCTCCCAGATGTATTAACTGGCAACTTAGCCAATCTGCGGTGGTATTCAGCCTGCTTGCCAAGTGTATGGCTGATATGCTCAACATGTTTTTTGTGCCCAAGGAATGAGTCTTGAACCTCTCTTTGTATGGCTCTGCTCTTTGTTCCTCCTTGCCTGTTGATATAGGAGATGATAACCTGATTGCCCGAGCTCATGAGGCAATTTCCCTTTTTCCTAACTAGCCTTGTGAATTGCAGTGGTGCACAGGACAGTGCCCTGATTTCCAGAATGTTTATGGCCATTTTTTTTATTCTTGCATGTACCACTTTTCTAGGCTTCAAGTGGAGTGGCCACTATGTAGAAGCTACTCAAGGGTGCATGGCATTATTAGTAGGCAAATTGCATGGGTGGTGTGCAATTAAGATGTGGGGATTAGCTTGGGTAGTAGGGTAGGAGTTGGTGTGACAAACCCCACCCTCGTCATTGTATTTGTCACTAATGGCTGTTAGTGTTTGTGTAACCACCTCCAGCTCTGTTTCTAGATCGGAGTGTGTTTCTGAATCCGGCTGTGGTGAGTGGGCTTCTGGCCCTGCCGGTACCTGACTTTATTTCACATGGTGTTTTACACTAGTTGTACCTGCATCGGTTGATTATTTTGGTGGGGAATTGTTGCTGTGTCTAAATCCTGCCCAGTGAAGGCTTTGGGATTGCAGGTGGCATATCTGTTTGTGCCTTGTCTTTTGTGTTTTCATTGGTGTCCTCCCCAGCGTCCTCCTGGTCAGATGGCATGGGTGCATCTTCTGCATCTGATGCACACAGTCTACTTAGTTGTTGTGGGGCTAGCAGCACACTGTGTTGGCTGCTGCTCTCTGTTTTGGCCATTGTAGTAAGTTGAGAAAGGATACATAGAAAGAGTGGTGTTGGGGGGGGGATTAGATATATTGTTTTATTTGTTTATTATGTCCCTTATTTATTTTTCCCCCTGCACAGTAATCAATAATGTTCTGCACCATACAGGCTATTGTTGTGCCTGTGCATTAAAGTGTGCAATGTCCCTATAAATGTGGCTAGAGTGAGTAAGGGACTCAGTGTTATGCTGTCTTGCCCACCACTGTGGTAACAGTGCTGCCCCCAATGTATTTACCCCATTATTAATTGATTTTCAAATCATTGCCTGTATATTTAAATATTTGCATTGTGGTCTGCAGTTGCAAATTGGTTGGTGCTTTTAACCAATGCCCTCTGTGCTAGTTGGACATTTGTGAGCATAATTGTGCTCTCCACAAGATGGCGGCAGTGACTGTCAATCAATGTACACTGTCTGGTGGCTGCCTACATCCTTAATCCTGCATAGATATGGGGGGAGTGGAGAGCTTATCCAAGATCACAGCAGCAAGTCTCGTGATGATATTTGTCAAGGCTGCCAATCTGGATAGGTAAGTTAGGTTAGTCCCTCAATGTTCCTCCTTCTCCTCATGAGACCTACTTTGTTTGTGATGTTTGAGTCAGGCAGATGATAGAGGAGTTTCTTCTACCTTTTGATAGAAGAAGGGGGTGAGTTTAAAAGACATAATGTTCCATAAAAACCTATTGAGAGCACATCCTTTTGAGATAAGGCACAGAGGGATTGAGAAAATGATTCAGAAACTGTTGTGTAGTTATGTCTTGAGTGAGCACTTCAGGTGCTACTAATCTTGTAATGGGGAACTGTGGCACATACTTAGTATTTTAGCAGTCCGGGATGCTGGCAGGGTGCTCCTGATGTTCTAAGATGGCCACTTGCTCATTTAATAGTGGATAGACTCTGGAGCTGCTGGCAGGGGTTCCAGGTCATCCGGCACCTTAGTAAAGTGGTATACTTGTTCTGGACAGCATGTAGGGGACTCAAGAGTATATTCCCATTTAAGGAATGAGAGCCTTTAATTATTTTGTAGCCCCTGATGTACTGAGCTCCTGTGGTTGTGGAATCTATTTGGTCATCTGTGAAAGATCTCTGACAATACATGGCTCTGTTAGCATCCTTTAAATTTAGCATCCTTTAAATTTCAAAAATGTGATAAATTATGTTGTTCAACCCTTTTTTTGTATGAAATTAATGGGGCTAAGTTATGCATTCACATTAATATGCATTACTTTGTCATACACAGTACATAGTAGTGGCTCCTTAATTACTATGTGGCTGTGCCATTAAGAGAAAGAAACTGTGGGTATCAGTAAAATAAATGACTATTAAAGTACACTATTTCCCAAATTGTTATTATATAGTAATCAAACCTCTTTCTATATTGACCCAATATAATACAGTACTGTGTTTTTATTTATTTATTTATTTATATTTTATTTATTTATTCTGGCCCCTTTTGTATGCCTTGGTATTCTTTAGGATAATGTAGGCATGTGCCTTTAAGAGGGGGGAGGTGGGCAGGATGTCTTTGCTAATTCTTGCCTTGGGTGTGGCAAGCTGAGGAAGAATCATCTGCATTGTTATTGTTTTTTTTTTCTCTTTAAAACATATTTCTTCAATTGTCCTTTATGGTCAGTGTTAAAAGTTAGGGGACTTAGGCTTGAGAAGCTGTACTATTGCTAGCTCCATTCTCCATTGCAAGATATGTTGGATAGATTTAGTCAAATCTTGTTTGTTTATCTACCTCTGAGATGGTAGCCAAGATCTTGTGAGAGCTGAGAGCCAGTCAGCTTGCAGTTCTCATGGACCAGGAAATTTGGAAACTATGAAGAAGCATGGGGGATAGTCATGCTGTTTGAGAAGCCATAAAATAACATTTGAGTGGCTCCATTTTGGTCCCTAGGGCTTCCTTTTCTCTGTGGGGAGTGTTTTTGGATAGAAAATAACAAGAAATGGTTGCCGGTGCTTTTATTTACTGCCACGGAATTCGAGGAATGGCTGAATACAGCATGGGCATTTTAAGCACCTTCCAATGCAAGGAAACTATTCTGGATAGGTTTGTGAGTACCCTTTTTATAAGTTAGTGATGTTAGTGGGTCACCATGATCTTGTTGGTGAATAATACAACTCAGGAACCGCTGGCAAGGGAACCAGGTTGATTATGTATTATATTACCTCCTGTAAATCATTGCATAGATTCTGTGCTCTTTTATGTGGGTCAGATATTGCTTTTAGCTCCTGGCACCACTAGCAGGGGTGTTCGGGTAACTATTAATCTCTATGCCTGTATGATGTGATAATGTCTATAATTTGAATACTGTGCTAGCAATTTCTCAGCTAATATTTTTCTAGACAACTGACGTTAGTAGAGACCGCAGTGCTAACATTTCCAAGACTGCCAGTTTTGCAATTTTAAATAGTTGCATATCTGCTGAAACATACTCTGGAGCTGCTGTGTTGAAATATTCTACAGTACATCTAAACACAGGTACTGCAACCAGGGGTATCAGTTTTATTTTGCAATAATGTCATCATTTATTGTCTGCCCCCAAGGATAATCAGTTACTGTGCCCAGTCATTCAGTCACTGTGTAGCTGAGTCAGGATCTTGCTAGGGAGAGGAAACATGCATCAGCCAGAATCTTTCTGGATGGGCTAACTGCAAATGGACTGCACACCAGAGAAGCAGGCTTTCTTTCCCCAAAATGAAGGGTGTAATGTAGAAGCAATATTTTTTGCAGAAATCCGCTCACGGATTACAAGGCAGCAGAGTAATGTGAGGCATCCCTGAGAAAACTACCTTTATGGCTGCTAGCAGGAGTGATGGGGGGGGGTCTCTGCCCAGTACTATGCAATAGTGGGTGCAGGAACTACTCTGGGACCACTAGCAGGGGTTACAGAAGCCTGATCATATTTCTTTTCTCTTATTATCTTAGACTCACTAGCAGAGAATCCAAGGAATAACCATGGAAGTATTTTGAATTTTTTTTTTCAACTTTCCCTGAAAGTATTGCTGCTTGGTGTGCAGTGTAGAATAGGGTTAGGAGCTGTGAATTGGGAAGCCAGTAACAGATACAAGGTATGATTTATACCTTAGATTGGGTACTGGGTACATTACAAGCTTGTTTTGGCACATTGTAGTACAATGTTGCCTGCTTCCTGAGATAGCTAACTATTAGTCTTAAATAGCGACACAAACACATTGTACGGACTGCATGCTAGCTAGCTGATACTGCTGAATACAATTTTCCTTGTATTAGCATAGTCTCTTACCTTTTCCTTGTATGTGAAATGTTGATTTTCTAGGGAGCTGATTTTGTGTGCAGCAACCTGTACCGATGCACATTGAGCACTGATCCTGGAGAGGCAGCATCACAGGGAAATGGGGTCGACTTCTTTGAAGTCACATGTGCATCAAGCATGTGTAAGGAGTGTGGAGTGCCTCAGAAATTATCCCCCACAATGCAGTTAGTTAATCCTGTATACTTTCAGGTATCGAAAGAAATGCAGTTAGTTAATACTCTATACTTTCATGCATCTAACAAAATGCAGTTAATCCTGTATAATTTCAGGTATCTAATGAAAAGCAGTTAGTAAATACTGTATACTTTCAGGTATCTAATGTGATGCAGTTAGTTAATATTGTATAGTTACAGGTATCCAATGAAATGCAATTAGTTAATACTGTATACTTTCAGGTATCTAAAGAAGTGTAATTAGTTAATACTGTGTGCATTTGGGTGTCAAATTAAATGCAATTAGATAATACTGTATAATTGCAAATCTCTAATGGAATGCAGTTAATTCATGCTGTATACTTTTCCAGATCAGGTTCCTGAATTATCTTAGTTTAGATGGAAAAAGTCTGAGCCATGTGGAGCTGTAATTTAGTTAACGTTTAAATCAAGTACAAGCTCTGATGTAAGAGATGTGAAGTTTAAAGGGAGTCTGGGATCTGGGGTTCTGGTGCTGGATCCCTGGACCTTAGATTATATGGTAATGTCTGAATCTCATGGCACTGTCATTTAGTCAATGTTTACATTAAATAGAGGCTCTAAAGTAAGAGATGTAAACGTTAAAGGAATCTGGTATCTGTGGTTCTGGCACCAAGCCCCTGGACCTTGGAGTGGACATTGGGCACTGAATCTTGGGACATCAGATTGATCTTTTTGCACCTGAGATTGGGACCTCAGTCAAGACCTGACCTCTGGCCCTGGACCGAAGACATTGAGATTTGACCTCAGGCATTGGCTTCGAGACCTCAGATTGGACCTCTGGCTCAGGAACTTAGAACCTTAAATTGGATCTGTGATGCTGAGCCATGGAACTTCAGACTGAGCCTTAAATGGAACTTTAGGACCTCAGATTGGACCTTGTATGGACCCTTTGACAATTGACCTTGGATACACCTTCTGGCAATGGACCTGGGCTGGAACAGCTGAACAATGTGATGGAACCTTTACCCCTTGGATGGACCCTCTGGATCTTGAATGGAACCTGTGAACCTCAGTTTGACACTCCAGACTTTAGACTTAACCTCTGGCCTTCAGGTGGAAACTCTGGACCCAGGATTGATCATACTGACCTTGCATGAAACCTCTGGTACTGGACTTAAGATGGAACCTCTGAAATTCATATGGACACTCTGATTCTTGGATGGCACATCTAGACCTCAAAAGGAACCTCTGGACCTTGGATGGACTCTCTGTATCTCTGACTGACCATCTGGATCTCAAATGGAACCTTCTGATGCTGAACCTTGGATGGAACCTCTGGACTTTGGATGGAACCTCTGGACCTCAGTTGGAACCTCTAGACATCTGGTGGAACCTCTGGAACTCTTGTGGACTATTGCACTATACCTCAGTTGAAAACTTTTGGCCTCAGATGGACCCTCTGCTAGTTGGATGAAACATCTAGACCTGAGATAGAATCTCTGGATTTCACACAGTCTGGATCTCAGATTGACCCTCTTGACCACAGATGGACCCTCTGGCACTAGACCTTGGATGACACTCTAGAACTTGTATTGAACCTCTGTATCTCAGATGAAAACTCTAGACCTCAGAGGGAACCTCTGGACCTTGGATGGACCCATTGGACCTCAAATTGAACCACTTGACTTCAAATGAAATCTCTGGCACTGGACCTTTGATGGAACTTCTGGACCTCAGGGAGACCATCTGACCTTGGATAGAAACTTGTGATGTGGATGGAACCTCAGGACCAAAGATGAGACCTCTGGACCTGTGAGGAGAAAGAAAACCCTAACAAATGTTATGATGCAGAGCCTTCACCAGTGAACTGGGATGGTTCCTCTTTTGACTCGCTCACTCACGTTTGGTATTAAAATGCATACACGCTGATTACAATGTTCAAAAGCACCCCATCCCCATCTAGCTATTGACCTATGCTGGATCACAAGACTGACCCCTTGAAAAATATGCCACTGGGCCCTGTATGACTCCTTCTGCAGAGTGGAGACTAACAAGGGCAGTGTTAGTGAGACAGGGAAATACTGGGGTGTATGGCTACTTATGTGGCTTTGTTTGTGTACTGTCTCTTTAAACTGCAATTAATTAGGGCAGGTTCTGTATTTTTACTTCCAATAGACGCCTGATTCAACTCATGGGTGCAGTCACTTTGTTCAACAAATTACTGTGTATAAACAATTATTTGTACAGTTAGGCTCTGCCTCCAGCCTTGTGCTGCTGTTCCCTTTTACCTGGCCTGGTGTACAGGGCTTGCATAGGGGCTATGTCTCCATCCCCTGATTGGCCTTAGGAGTGGGTCCAGAGGTGGTAAACTGGATAAGAAGCTGGTTAGGGGATAAGCAACAGAGGGTGGAGGTAAATGGAGTTCATGCCAAGGAAGGGAGGGTGACCAGTGAGATGTTTTAGGGATCAGAGCTAGGACCGGTCATCTTTAATGTCTTTATAAGTGCCATTGCAGAGGAGCTGGAATGGAAGATATGTCTCTTTGTGGGTGACACCAAAATTTGCAATAGGGTTGACTGGACACTTCAGGGGTGATGATGGAAAGGATGAGCAGAGATGTGAAAAACTAGAGGAGTATTCAAGGGTATGGCAGCTGGGTTTCAATGTGAAAAAGTACAAAATAATGCATGTGGGGCACAGAAATCCAGGGATGGAGTACAAAATGAGTGCAGTAGTATTGACAACTACCAAGCAGGAAAAAGACCTTGGGATAATCATATTGGATTACCTAAAGATGACCAGGCAGAGGGTCATGGCAGTGAAGAGGGCTAGTGTGATGCTGGAGTGCACAGGAAGGGGTATCACTAGCAGAAGGAGGTAGGAGCTGCTGCCTCTGTAGAGATCACTGCTGAGACCCCACTTAGAGTAATGTGTCCAGTTCTGGAGGCCACATCTCCGGAAGTACATAAAAGAGTGGAGGTGGTCCAGAGGAGGGCAACTAAAATGGTGATGGGTCTGCATCAAAAGCTCTATGAGGAGAGACTAAAGGACCTCAAAATGTACACCCTGGAAGAGAGGAGGTATAGAGGGGGCATATGATAAAGATTGTTAAATATCTCACGGGGCAAATAAGGTATGGGTGTGAAGTATTTTTCAGAAGAAAAGGTAGATGCCCAAGAACAAGGGGACATGCTATGAAGCAGGAGGAGGGTAGATTCAGGAGAAATGTAAGTACGTCTTCACAGAGAGAGTGGTGTATTCCTGGACCAGCCTTCCAGCAGAGGTGGAGGGGGTGAAAACACTGGTGGGGTCCAAGAATGCACTGGATAAGCACAAGGGTATCATAGCGAAAAGGAAGTGGGGAGGGAGAAACAGCTATAGATCAGGTACGGTCTGCGGTAATAGTGTAGGTAGGGAGAAATGGGCAGAATGGATGGGCCAAGCAGTCCTTATCTACCATGAAATTCTATGTTTCTATGTTTCCATGGCCTGACTGTGTCGAGTTGGCTGAAGAGTTCCCCCTTAAACCATGGTTTAAAGAGGGACTCTGGCCAAAAGTGCTACATTGCAGAATTAGAATAAGCATACCCCTAATAATTCTCATACCAAACATTATGTTTCTGTTACTTCATTTTAAAGTTACGGGCTATTTTGTAACCCTGATTTCACTACCTGTTCAAAAAAGCCAGTTTCAGTGAAGAGGTACTGATGATGTCATCTCCTGAACTCACAGACTAGCCATCCCTGTCAGCAAGCTTATAGGACCAGTTTCTCCAAAGTTAAAAGATCATTCTGCAATGGATTTCACAAGCAAAACAGGCAGCACCATTCTAAAAACAGTGCTTTAGAATCTATGTGTTTCAGGTTTTGCAACAAAGTTGACAAATTTGTATTTTAATGCCTTTTTGGTGTGGTTCATTTCTCCAGAGTTGCAGAATGCTGAGTCAGCATGCCTCCAGGCTGCTGATACCATGCGAAGTGCTACTCTGCAGTGCCTGTCTGCAAGTTGTATTGCTACAAGTGCTGTAATGTTGGTAACTGCATTGCTGTTTGTCAGTGTCTGTTTTACAATATGTTTTAATAGGGGCCTTATACGTGTTAATTCCTATTAGGGGTAGAAGAATTAGCCCTGGTAAAACAATCACTGTAATGTGGAGTACAACACAGATGAACCTGAATATAGCTAAAGTAACAGCCTGTCACTGAGAAAACAGGAAATGAACTCTGCTTAACTGAGTATCCCATTCATTCATACTTTAATGATGAATAAAATAATGATTGATTGATTGATTGATTGATTGATTGATTAAGCATTAAGCTGGCTACTGCATAGCAACTCTTAGTAAGGTTTCAAAACAGTACTACCTCTCCCACCCTCATTTACAGGGTGATGGAATTATTGATTTAAACTGCCTTCCTGAGAAATCACCTCAATTGAATGATAGGTGTGAATGATCATAGCCTTTCACCACATCAGAGATATCCACTCTGCAAATATCACATTAGTGTGCTGTGACTTAACATCCAGCAACCCAGGAGAAAAAGACCACAACAAAAAAAAAACATCAAAAACAAAAATATGAATTTGTCAACTTTGTTACAAAATCTGAAACACACATAGGTTTTAAAGCAATGTTTACTGAATGGTGCTGCCTGTTTTACTGGAGAAAACCATTTGCACATAGTTTTAAACTTTGAAGAAGCAGGTCATGTAAGCTTGCTTATAGGGAGGGCTATGACATCATCAGCACCTCTTGACTGAAACTGGCTTTTTTGAACAGGCAGATATTTTAGGATTGTATAATGATTTGTAACTTTTAAACAAAGTAACTCAGGGATCTCAGTTTTGGCAAGAGGGTGATTGGGACTATGTTGATCCATATTCTGCATTTATTGATGCCAGTAATTTGTGACCATAGTCCCTCTTTAACTTTAAAATAAAAATAAATGTCCAGTTCCCTCTACCACATAAGGAGAAACCAATGAGGCCTGCATTACCTTTTGAGTGCTGCCCAGACTGGATGTTGGCCTCCCTAAACTCTTCCCCACTTGGTGGTAAAAACATTTTGGTCCCTCCTCCACTGGGAGGTAGACACTGTGTTGGATGCCTTCCTAGAGTCACCCCCGAATGGAGCTGGCTCCACCTCATCCCTGCCCAAACTGTGGGGAGGGGCCTGCTGCCCTCTGCCCCTCGTGAGAGAGGGGCTAACTGAGAGAGGAGAGGACCTGCCTTAAAGAGTCACTCATGATAGGGGTTGATTCCACCTCATTCAACCACAAATAGGTATAACTTCCTTTTCACCCCTGTGGATTTCCAAATGCACCAACATTGATTGGCTTTCAGCAGTGAGCTACGGTGGCACCACTTCTATTCACGATCACTGCTGCATTATTGCTCGGAGGGGCAGTCACAAAATGTAAGCATTGCCAAGGGGAGAGAAGCCACAAGGAGGAACCAAGTGCTGATACATCTTCCTTCCTCATACGATGCCTCAGTTCAGCTGTTGCCTCTCTTTCCCTCAGGTAGGTCGTATGCTCTCTCCACTTCCATGGCTTGTGCTAGGGTCTGGAGTGTTTGGCCACCAAATAGCTACTCTGTGTGCTTTAGCCATCCTGATTTTTAAAATAAAGGAATTCCATCCACCTACTGGGGAGCCACGGCAAGGGTTTCCAGTGCATGGTAGCCAGTCTCTCTCATTCCATAGGTCTGGAGGAGGGGAAGGGAGGAAAGGGCTGAGTGCATACCAGAATAATAAATAGCTGCAGTTAAAAAACAACACAGCTCCCAAAACACTCGCTTCAGTGGGTCCTAAAGGACAGGGACACAAACTGCGGACAAAGAGATGGACACCTGGCTAGGCACAGTGAGACTTGGGTGCTACACAACACTTAGCATTGTCCTATCACAAATAAGGCATGAGAGCTTCAATCATTACTGGAGATCACAGATTATGTCATGTTTGACAGTTTCAGGTCAGCAACTTAAGGACAGCTACTCACTCATATCACAGACCTATGGAAACTGAGCCACCAAATTAGGGACACTCACAACCGGTTGATTCTGATCCGATTGCGGAGTTAGGAATTTAGGAATTTAGGAACATCTGAATCCTAACCCCATTCCAATCCAGATTCTAAAAGGATCTCAAAAACTGGAATTGGATTTAGATTTGAAATCCTAAATTCCTATGTAAAAATAGGTGTTAGGACTCAGTTTAGGAATATGGACTTGCGGACTGCAATTCAGAAAATTCTAAATCAGAAAATCGGATTGTATTCTGATGAATCTGAATCCATTCAGCTGATTCCGAGAAACCCTTAACCAAATGTAGTATCGCATGAGACAAAATGTAGTGTATGCAAATGTGTAGTTTATAACTTATGTTTGCCAGACTAATCAAATCTGCTGAAATTATACAGATGCTTCTTCACTTATTGACACTGCTAATACA
Source organism: Neoceratodus forsteri (assembly GCA_016271365.2). Taxonomy (NCBI): domain Eukaryota; kingdom Metazoa; phylum Chordata; order Ceratodontiformes; family Ceratodontidae; genus Neoceratodus; species Neoceratodus forsteri. The sequence goes on from CM028134.1 coordinate 47,125,883, forward strand.
TTCAAGTAGGACAGAATACTATGCCAGCAGACTCCAACAGTGAAAGAACATTTATTTCATTAACATAAATACAAATCAGTCCGGATCTGAGTGATTAATATTTAACTTCGGTATAACTGCAGTACACATAAACACACACACACACACACACACACACACACACACACACACACGAGATACAGCAGAAGGCTGTCTGACTAGTGATGTCGACGTAAAATAATACATTTCATCAGTAAAATGTTGTCTTTCTTACCCCTCCCAAATAGAACAGAAAGTGCATAGCACATCACCATGTTATTATTTTAATCTGACAAAAGTAAAGAAAACAAACAAAAAGTTTCATTAATATATGATTCAACTTCACCATCTATATCAATGACATAAAATAATTAGACGGGACACTAGCTTGTAAGGTGTTTCTATAAACTCCGCTCTTTTTGTGGCAACTTATCAGTTACATGTAACCAGTACAGTTTAGCACAGTGCAATGTGGTTTGGTGTCACCTACATGTAGTCACCCTCAGTGGGATGCCAGACTGTGTTTGCTAGCTGAACGACAGTAGGTTAATTTGTGTTCTGCTTTCCAGTATGCGTATCTTCTGTTCAGGCACAAACCTGTTATGAGTTGCAAACAGGTGTTTGTGCCTTGCAAATGGGCTGTTTGAATTTGCACAGGTGTGGATATGACTTTCCCAGGTGAATTTGATTTATAAAGTTATTATTGTACGACTTCAAAGAATCCTTTTTTCAGCAGTGGCATATGCCTTTGCAGGTGTGCTTCAATTATTGGGGAGGGGGCTGCTGCTGTGGGGGTAGTCAGAGGGTGTATTGTGTGTTGATTGGGTCCTGCAGATGGTGCTTAGAGCAGGCCATAGCTGTTAGATCATTTGTTACTGTGGTCACACGTATGCTTTGCAAATGGATTTCTTGTTTGTACTGCTGCAAGTACTGTACTATTTTATGAGAGGGTGAATAGCTGAATAGAAACATAGACTTTGATGGCACATAAGGACTGCTTGGCCCACCCAGTCTGCCCATTTCCCTACTTACAGGATAAGCTGCAGATCCTAGTTAACCAACAGCCTTTTTCTTCCCTAACCCCACAAGAATTGCCTTGTCTTTCCCATGCATTCTTGAATTCTCCCACAGTTTTAGACCCCACAACCTCCTCAGGAAGGCTGTTCCATGCATCCACCACCCTCTCTGTGAAAAAATACTTCCTCACATTGCCCCTGAGCCGTCCCCCCTCTATCTTCAAATTGTGTCTCCTTGTTCTTGCACATCTCTTTTTCTGAAAGATGCTACCCTCTTGGACTTTGTTGATTCCACTGAGGTACTTAAAAGTTTCTATCATATCCCCTCCCTTTCCTCAAGGGTATACATATTAAGCTCCTTTAGTCTCTCATCATATGGTTTCTCTTGCAGACACTGCACCATTTTAGTTGCGCTTCTCTGGACTGCCTCCATCCTGTTTATGTCCTTGCAGAGATGGGGTCTCCAGAACTGGATGCAGTACTCCAGATGGGGTCTCACCAATTGTCTGTACAGAGGGATAACAACTTCCTGTTTTCTGCCGGTGATGCCTCTCCCTATACATCCCAGTATACCTCCAGCCCTCCCTACTGCCTTCTCACATTGCTTGCTAACCATAGGATCATCTGATATGATTACCCCCAGGTCCCTTTCCATTTTTGTTGTTACTGTCTCTCCCCCCCCCCCACACTGTGTAATCTTCCCCTGGGTTGTTGTTTCCCAGGAGTATTATTTTGCACTTCTTCGCATTGAATCCAAGCTGCCATACTTCTGACCATTCTTCCAATCTTGCCAAGTCCCTTCTCATCCTTTCCACGCCTCCTTGTGTATCAACCCTGTTGCATATCTTTGTATCATCAGCAAAGAGGCATACTTTTCCTTCCAGTCCCTCTGCAATGTCACTTATAAAGACATTAAACAGGACTGGACCCAGTACTGAACCCTGCGGTACCCCACTAGTAACCCCTCTTTCTTCTGAATGGACTCCATTTATGATTACCTTCTGTGTCCTGTTGTCCAGCCAATGTTTTACCCAGGCTACCATCCTGGGACCTACTTCCAGGCTGGTTAATTTGATTATTAATCTTTTGTGTGGGACTGTGTCAAATGCCTTGCTAAAGTCTAGGTAGGACATGTCCACAGCCCTTCCCTGGTCTACTACTTGGTCACCCAGTCAAAGAAATCAATTAGATTCGTCTGACATGACCTTCCTGCTGTGAACCCATGCTGCCTTAGGTCCTGCGCCCCACTGGCCACTAGGTACTCATCAATTCTGTCCTTCAGAAGTGATTCCATCACTTTCCCTACCACAGAGGTCACACTGACAGGTCTGTAGTTTCCTGCCTCTGTCTTGCTCCCACTTTTGTGAAGCGGAATCACATCTACCTTCCTCCAGTCCTCAGGTACCACACCATCCTCCCATGATTTGTTAAAAAGGGTAGTCAGTGGTTTCACTAGTTCTCCCCTTAGTACTTTTAGAATTCTGGGGTGAATGCAGTCAGGTCCCATTGCTTTGTCCACCTTCAGTTTTAGGAGTTCTTTCAGAATCCTTTCTTTCGTGAAAGGACTGGGATTGACCCCCCTATTCAGAGTTCTTCTGTTAATTGGATTAGGTACCGCTCCCTCCTCTTCTTTTGTGAATACTGAGCAGAAGTATTCGTTCAGTATCCCTGCTTTTTCACTGTCCCTTTCTGCTCACCCACCGTCCTTTCTATTTAGCCTAACTATCCTTCCCTTTGTCTTTCTATGCTCCCTCATGTACCTATAAAATGTTTTATCCCCCTTCTTAACCGAGTTGGCTATCTTTTCCTCAGTTTGGGCCTTTGCTACTCTGACTTCCCTTCCTGCTTCCTTCTGCCTTAACTGGTACAGTTCTCTGTCCTGCTCCTTCTGTGTTTCCTTATACTTTCTAAATGCTATCTTTTTCTCCCTAACCTTCCCGACCACCTCTTTTGAGAACCATAGTGGCTTTTTCTTTCATTTTGATTTGTTTATTTGCTTCACACAAAGGCTTGTTGCCTCTGTTTGTTTTGATGTTTCCCATTGTTGCTCCACCTCTCCTTCTAGCCTGTTTGCTAGTGCTTTTCTAAGGTACTCTCCCATCTTGCCAAAGTCAGCTCTCCTGAAGTCCAGTACCCTCACTTTTGTATGGCTTGACTCTGTAGTTGAGTTTATCATGAACCACACTGTTTGGTGGTCACTTGTTCCCAGATGGCTACCCACTTCTAGATCTGAGATCCTCTCTCTGTCCCCATTTGAGAGTTCAAGGGCTAAGATTGCTCCCTCATGAGTGGGTTCCAAAACAAACTGTCTGAGGCATGCCACCTGTAGGGCATCGAGAATGGCCCTGCTCTTGGATGTGGCTGCAGCAAAGGTGCTCCAATTAACATCTGGCATATTCAGGTCAACCATCAACAGTATCTCCCCTTTCTCTGCAATCCTAAGGATGCCTTCTATCATATCCTGTCCATTCTCTCCCTGACATGGAGGTCTGTATACAACCCTTGTACAGATTGTCATGCCATTTCCAGTCTCTAAGGTGACCAACAGAGCCTCCTCTCCTCTCTGTTTGCTCTTTTGTTCCGTTGCTTTTATCCCTTCCCTTACATGAAGGCTACTCCTTCCCCTCTTGTACCCTCCCTGTCTCTCCTGTAGGTTGTGTACCCTGCTATGTTAACATCCCAGCCACGGTCCTCTGTGTACCATGTTTCTGTGGCTGCTATGATATCCAGGCATCCCTCTTCCATCAAGGTCACAATTTCAGGGAGCTTGTTGCCCAGACTGTGAGCATTGGCATTCATTACCCTCCATTTCTTGATGGCCTTATCCCTTTTTGCCCAATCTCTGTCCTTATTGCCTTTGTCATTTTCTCCATTTACCCCTGCCCTTCTCCCTATTGACATTTCTACCTTGGTGTTTACCTCACTTACTACCCTGATTTTTAGGGGAGAGCTAGGATTTCCCTGATCCTTTCCAGTGCCTCCCTCCTTGGCTAGTTTAAATACTTGTCAATGAAGCATTTAAATCTATCACTTGGATCCTGGTGCCCCTCCTTGACAGATGCAGACCATCACACCAGCAAAGGCCTGCATCACTCCAGGTGGACCCCCAGTCCCCAATGAAGCCAAATCACTGAACTCTGCACCAGTTTTTCAACCACTGATTGAATCCCATGGTGTGGAGCACCCTAGCCTCATCAATGCCATAGACAGGCAGCACCTCCGAGAAGGTTACTGTGCGTGCTACTTGCGTAGGGCCCCTCCCCAACTCCACAAACTCTTCCTGCACTGCTGTGATCCCTTTCTCTGCCAGGTTATTTGTCCCTAGGTGGACAATGACATCCAGCTCCCTTCCCCATGCAGCTGCTTCAGCGATCCTGAGGATTCGCTCCCTGTCCCTCCAAGCCATGGTGCCAGGCAGACACCTTACCTCCCTCTCCGCTTCCTCCCCCAGTTCTACCCCCCTAACAATGGAGTCCCCAGCAGGAGTTGTTTTCTTTCCCTGCGGAATCCCATGCCACCCTTCTGTGGGTCTCCTGTGTGTATGTTCCCAGCATCCTCCTTGGTCTCCACTGCAGGTGCCTCCATAGAGGAACCACACTTTGCCAGAATGGCATGTGAATTGTGGAGAGGTACAACTGGAGGGATGCACCTCTGTTCCACCACCCTCACTGTCCTGAAGCCCACTGTGGTCCAACTGCTCCTTTTTCTTGGCAACCTCTGAGGCCATGTCAGTGGCCCTGGTGGTCCCTGGGTGGGAGAGGAGGTCCCCCAAATCCTGGCCAACTCAGCCTGGAGATGAGCAACCTCCTCCCTCAGCTCAGAGAGGTGTCTGCAAATGGGACAACACTGCATTCTCCAGAACGTCTACCGGAAGACTGCTGCTCCACAGCCACTGCACTACACCACTTCCATCATGTCTTATTTCTGGCCCCTTAACTGTTGTTTGGGATACTTACTTTCTCCTCTGTTTATTTTTTCTCCCTACTTACTTACTTGCTTACTGCCTCTGTACCCTTTAAGCTCCTGATCTTCCTGTTCTGAGGCAAGAAGTTCCTATATTTCTCAGTAGTCTCCTTACTTGCTCAGAGTCAGACCTTCAGCAGCTGGGGGGGGTGGACAGCTACTCTTTTCCTTCTAGGATGGTGATCCTTTTGTGGCTCTGTGATCACTCACTTCCTGCTCCCAAACAGGAAGTTCCTGTTGTCAGTCAAATCATGTGCCTATAAAAGTAGAACTGGCTTAGGGGGTGGAGGGGAGGGAAGGAGGGCAATATAGTCCCAGTAGAAAAGCATAGTTATAACAGCAGCTCCTTCTTCTTGGTGTTCTCTGACTGTTCTCTGGCAGAAGCTATCTAGGGCAGTTTTTAAATCTGGCTTTAACCTGGCTTCCTTCTAGCTAAGCCACTCCCCCTACTTCACAGCCCTTTCTACACTTAGTTAATTGCAGAGATAACAATTCCCTTCAGCCACCTGAGACAAACACCTAGATAACTGCACAGATAACAATTCACTTCAGCCAACTCAGACAAACACACTAACTTTTTGTTTTGTTTTTACCCTAAATTGAAGATCCAAGTAATAGAGTTCTAGTTCTTTAGTCCTAGTAGTAGAGTTCTATTTCTTTAGTCCCAGGTGAGAAGTATAGTTATAACAGCAGCTCCTTCTTCTTGGTGTTCTCTACCTGTTCCAGAACATGTCACTCACAGATGGAGACCATTCAAAAATACCTCCTGCCAAGCACATTCACTGTTTTGTAGGCACAACAATGACTTTGCGAGTGGGCTTGTGAGCATTTCTGATCAGCTCCACTGCCAGTTGTTCACCAACTACATCGCAATCAGCCTAAGTCATCCTGTTTCATGAATATTCTGAATTTGAAAACATCAGTGCAGTGCAAAAAGGCAGTGTGTGTGTGGGTGGGGGGTCATCAAATGGGATGTTGTGATACACAAGAAAGGGGATCAGCAGCATGAAGAGAGAGGTGATAATCATTTCCCCTTTACAGATCCCAGCTTTGACTTCACCCAGATATAGTGTGCAGTTCTGGAACCCACTGTTGAAGGACAGGGACATGGTGGTGGCGGTGCTCAGCAGAGTTAACTACAATGATTCAGGAACAGCGAGGGAACTCCTGCATGGAGGGATAGGAGGACGTCAATGTGCACACACTGTGAGCAAGAAGGGAGAGATTGGGGGGTATGATAGGAAGGTACAAATACCTTTATGGGACAAACAGGGTAGACAACAGAGAGTTGTTCCCACTGACTGGAAACACAAGCACCACAAACAACTTTATGAAGTTGATGGTGATGGTGGGGATTTGGGAAAGGCACCAGAAAATATTTTCTCAAGGAAGGAGTGATAGCTAGGTGAAACATATTGCTAAGAGAAGCCATCTGTGTAAAAACTCAGTGGAGAGATTCAAGCATGAGAGGGAGAGCTGTGGGACTGGTAAGGACATCAGGAAAAGGTGAGGGATGGGAGAAAGAGGAGTGAATGACCACCAGGGGCTTCAAATCCAGTCATAGGTAGGGTTAGGCAGAACATGAGTGGCAAGGTCTTTTGCGGCCATCAAGATCTATGTTTCTGAAAGACATTACTTCTAGGCAGCTATTCTCATTCATAAAACTCTTATATTAACAATCCTTAAAAATGACTCCTGTGATGTGAATAACAACTTAGCTAAATTAAGTAGCACAATTAATTAATTACGACCAGTCTGCAATGAGATCATTAAAGTCAAATGTCCTAATCATTGATAAATGTTCCTTGAATGGATACTAGATACCCACCGCTCTGACTGTGCATTGCTTGACTCCTGCTCTCACCCAACATGTTAGATGGAAATTAAATTGCTATTTTCTCCGCCGCTTAAAAAAATGGAAGCCCTGTATATGAAGTTGCTGTCAAGTACAGAGGGGAAAAAAATTGTCATTTTCAAATGTCAGAATGTTACAAGAATAGCATAATGCATTATTAAAGAAGAGAAGTTGCCAATTTTGACCAGCCTTCAGAACAATTCAAAATTCAATCTTTCTTACACTGCACTGTTGACCCCAAGGCTTGATCTTATTTACACTTTGAGTCTTGACCACTTTGTTCAGCTACAGTAAATACCATTAAGCCCCTTCCACAAGGGATTTTAGCTGTATGAACAGGCACGTGGGGGAGGAGGCAAAGGGGTTAAGGAGGCAATGTCAATCAACTGCCACCCCTTCTCAACTTTAAAATCAATTTTGTATTCCATAGGCTATAGAAGAAAGTGTGGAATTCAACCTTGGAAATAATCTTGTGGTTTATAACCAGCTCATTTAAGTCACATATCACTGTTTATCCCTTTTGCCTAATACTAATATTCTGTGTGACATATATAACCCCTCCTTTACATCGGTTGGGGGCCTTAAACATTCAGTCCTGGTTGCACCAGACTAAAGTCTGTAGCTAGTAATGGGTTAATGTGTTTCATCCTACTGCTTCTGCAAATTCTTGCCCTGGAGCTTATGTCAGTTTCAGAACGTTATGCGCCCAGATAACTCACAAACAAGAGGCATACTGTGTTGTGGCAAAGGAGCCTCAACCAATCTTGAGCTTGCAAAATCTGGCTCAGCTGGCTCAGGATTCTAAAGCATGGCCACCCCAGGGAGTTTGTGTCTAATCAGACCTCAAGTTCAGAACTTGACAACAAAGTGTGAATGTAAGAATCTTGGCTCAGTTTGCTTCATGTATGTGCAGGGAGACTATGAGATAGTGACTTATTGTCTACCAGGAGACTGCAGTTCTGGTAAGCCACTGTGTGTGCACACCATGATTTGGAAGGAAACAATTTAAATGCAAGGCTGAGAAGAACAGGCATTGAGTGGAGAAAAGTGAGGTTGCCCAAGAGACTTTCCCCTCAGGCAGGGAATCACTCCAGATCATCTGCAGCTAGCAATGCCACTGCCTGAGTGAAGGATCCTGTAGGGGCATAACAGAGTAATTCAGCCAAAGTGAGGGAGATTGAGAAGGAGGAGAGCAACTGTCGAACCACCGATTTAGGTGGCGGTTGGGGGAAGGTCATTTTGCCTTGCTTTGGGAAAATGTACTGGAGATCTGAGGCAAGAAGGAAAAAAAGAACAAGTGACAGATGACTCTGGAGGAGATCGCCACTATATCCGAGACCCGAGCAAGTGGCGGGTGACTCTGTAGGAGACGGCTACTGCATCTGAAAACCTGCTCTAAGTGCCTCTGTTGGCGCCACCGAAAGGAAACACTTGGACAGCAGATGCAAATGTCATTTTTACTTTGCAATAAAGCCGTTGCATGTAACAAGGTGCAAAGCAACTGTGGCATAGAGACCCGGACCAAACCCCAGCGCTTTGAGGCCTGAGCTGCTTCTTCATCAGGGTATGGTGTCTTGTTACTGGCAGCACTGTGGTTAATCTGAAGTGCACCGCGTTTGCATGAACTCCGAGTTCCTCTGCAACAGGAGAAAAAGTCTGAACCGTTTTGAGACTGCGAAACTGTGAGTAACCATCAGGGGATCAGCTCTGCATCTGGGGGTTTAATTAGTGTTCTGGGATGGGGCCTAGGAAGTCCTGGGCAAGACTGTGTTTTTCTTAGATAGTCACAGACTGAAGACCATTAGTAACTTTTGCTGATTTGTGTTTCCCTTTGGATTGCAAATAGTGAGTGATCACTTTAATTTAATTGCTATTTCACGTGCATGCTCCTATTCCTCAATGTCAGCTGCTATATCATCAGGACTGCAATGCTCATCTGGTGTGTTACCCACCTGATGCTATCTGGGAGCTCCCTAAGGTCTTTGGGGTGATAAGATCTGGTGCACCCTATGTCTCTCTTAGGATTTTAAAAATGTTAGCTACTGTAGCTAAAGCAACCCTACAAACTTTAGTCGTCATGAAAAAAACATAATCCCTGCCCTGCCAAATTATTTTCTCTAAGCCCTGCCTCTCAAGTTAAGAGTGAAATAATTTTTACAAGAAACTTGCCCATGAATCCTCATTGCATTTTTAAGCTTACACAGTGCCTGCTGTTACTGTAGTTTGTACAGCCAGTGTTGCTCAGCAGATACACTCTGCTGTATTTAAAGGGGAACTCCCCTCAGACAATTTCTGTATATCTGTGCAGTTTGCAGGCATGAACAATGATTCTCTCTCTTACATCCTCCTTATTTCATCCTAATTTAAATATAAATGAGTTTACTTCACTCTGCTTTGCCTTGGTGTGAAAACCTGTTTGTCTCCATTGCAAAGGTCATGATCTCACTCATGCAAGGCATCATGGGATTTGATAATGCGTATCTGCACAAACCAGCAGAAGTAATACTCTGATTCAGTTCTGTTATATGTCCTGTGAAGTACCTGTATTCTCTAAAACCCAGATGCACTTTAAACTATAAAAAAACAGCAGGGCACTTACTATACCTTGAAAAGTTCCATGGCCAACATAAGACAAGAACACAGGGACTGCAGAGGACAGCAACAGCACTGACTAATATAGTGTATCTATTGCAGGCTTTAGCACTAAGACATCATAAAATTCCTGGATGCCTTATATGAACTGCGTTATGACCTATGTAAATGGAGTCAAGCAGGTTTTCGCACCAGGGCAGAACAGAGTGAAGCAACCTCATTTATATTTAAATTAGGATGAAATTAGGGGGTTGTAAGAAAGGGAATCATTGTTCATGCCTACAAGCTACGCATGTATACAGAAAATAAGCTGAGGTGACTTTCCCTTTAAGAACAAATGTGGTTGAATGTACCCTTCCCTATGATATCCCATGCCCCCCAGATCACAGCTGGAAACAAGTCCTCTGAGCTCTGTGTGCTTACCTGGTAAACTATGTTTAAAGAAAAAAATAATGTTAATGTTAATCTTAATGCTCAGGAAAGTGCCCCTCTATTTGAAAATCATTTTAGCTACCATGGCTTTATAAAATGCAAACTTGTTCATGCACAAGTTTCCTGGCACTTCCACACCATGTTAGAAATGCATGCGTAGCACTGGTGGGCTGCCCAGGATTTTACCTGGGGTGGGGAGATATGAAAATATGCAAAAAAAAACCAAACATTTAAAAGAACATTTTAAGATAAGCAGGACCACTAAATATTATGTGCAGTAGTACAGACATGTGCAGGTATCATTTTCGACTAGGGTTATAAAAATCGTCTAAAAGCTAACAGTATCCCTTTAATTGTTTTAACCATAGAAACAGAATTTGTTGACAGATAAGGACTGCTTGGCCCACCCAGTCTGCCCATTTTTTCCTTGCCTGTACTGTCACTGCAGACCTCAAGTGCTCTTCAGCTACCTCCCCCTCCTGCTTACCTACCAAGATTCCTTTCTGCTTATCCCATGCATGCCTGAAGCCACCACTGTTTTCATCCCCACCACCTCTTCTGAAAGACTGTTCTAGGTATCCACCACTCTTTCAGTGAAGAAGTACTTGTAAACATCCCACCTAAATTTCCCCCTTTCAGCTTTATTGTATGCCCCCTTGTTCTCGGGCACTTTCTTCTCTGAAAAATAATCCCCCCATACTTTATTCACCCCATGAAGCATTTATAGGTCTTTGTCCTGTCCCCCTCTCCCTCCTCTCTTACAGGGTGTACATATTGAGATTCCTCAGTCTCTTATCACAGGGCTTTTGATGCAACCCCTGCACTATTTTTGTTGCCCTCCTCTGGACAGCTTGCATGCTGACTATGACCTTCCTGAGGTGTAATCTCAAGAACTGGATACAGAACTCCATGTGTAGTCTCACCAACAATCAATACAGATAATTGGCAGAGAACACCAGGAGGAAGGAGTGCTATGTGACTGGACTTCTCTACTGGGACCTTCAGTTTAGGGTAAAAAAAACACACACACAAAAAAAAAAGTTAGTGTGTTTGTCTGAGTTAGCTGAAGTGAATGGTTATCTGTAGCAGTTATCTAGGTGTAAATCTCAGGTGGCTGAAGGGTATTGTTACTGTATCTGTGAAATTTAATTACATATAGAAAGATCTATTAAGTAGGGGGCAGTGGCTTAGCTAGAAGTTAGCTAGATTTAAACACTGCCCTAGATAGAGTCTGCCAGAGGCTTGGCAGAGAACACCAGGAGGAAGGAGTGCTGTGTAACTGGATTTCTCTACTAGGACTATATTTCACTCCTTCCCTTCCCTCCAACCTCCCACCCAAAGCTAGTTCTACTTTTATAGGCACAGGATTTGACTGACAACAGGAACTTCCTGTTTGGGAGCAGGAAGTAAGTGATCACAGAGCCATCAAAGACTCATCATCCTAGAAGGGCAAGAGTCGCTCTCCGCCCCCCCCCCTCCCAAGCTGCTGGAGGTCTGCCTCTGAGCAAATAAGGGGTCTACTGAGAAATGCAGGATCTTCTTGTCTCAGAACAGGATGATCAGAACAGGATGATCAGGAGCGCAAGCAGAGGCAGTAAGTAAGTAGGAGAGAAGAAAAAAAAAAAATAGGAAAAAGTAAGGATTCCAAACAACAGTGAAGGGGTCAGAAATAAGACATGATGGGAGTGGTACAGTGCAGTGGCTGTGGAGCAGCAGTCTTCCAGAAGACATTCTGGAGGATGCGGTGTTGTCTCATCTGCAGGCACCTCTCTGGGCTGAGGGAGGAGGTTGCTTATCTCCAGGCTGATTTGACCAGAATTTGTGGGACCTCCTCTTCCATCCAGGGACCACAAGGGCCACTGCTGTTGCCTCAGAGGCTTCCAAGAAAGAGGAGTGGTTGGACCACAGTGGCTTCAGGGAAGGTGAGGGTGGTGGAACAGAGGCACATTCCTCCAGTTGTATTGCTCCACAATTCTTATGTCGTTCTGCCAAAGTGTGGTTCCTCTGTGTAGGCACCAGCAGTGGAGACCAAGGAGGATACTGGGAACCTCCACCAGGGAGACCCTCAGGAGGGTTGCATGGGACTCCACAGGGGAAGGAAACAACAACTGGTGGGGGACTCCATTGTTAGGAAAGTAGAACTGGGGTAGGAAGGGGAGAGGGAGGTAAGGTGCCTGCCTGGCACCATGGCTTGGAGGGACAGGGAGCGAATCCTGAGGATCGCTGGAGCAGCTGCACAGGGGAAGGAGCTGAATGTCACTGTCCACCTAGGGACAAATGACCTGGCTAAGAAAGGAATCAGAGCAGTGCAGGAAGAGTTTGTGGAGTTGGAGAGGGGCCTTAGACAAGTAGCATTCACGGTAGCCTTCTCAGAGGTGCTGCCTGTCTATAACATAGGTGAAGCTAGGGTGCTCCACACCATGGGATTCAACCAGTGGTTGAAAACCTGGTGCGGAGCTCAGAGATTTGACTTCACTGGAGACTGGGGGTCCACCTGGAGTGATGCAGGCCTATACTTGCAGGATCCTAGGTAACAGGTTTAAATGCTTCATTGGCAAGCTTTTAAACTAGCCAAGGAGGGAGGCACTGGAAAAGAGCAGGGAAATCCTAGCCCCCCCCCAAAAAAAAACTCAGGGTAGTAAGTGAGGTAAACACCAAGATAGAGATGTTGATAGGGAGAAAGGCAAGGGTAAATGGAGAAAGTGACAAAGACAATAAGGACGGGGATGGGGCAAAAAGGAGTAAGGCCATCAGGAAATGGAGGATAATGAGTACCAATGCCCATAGTCTGGGCAACAAGCTCCCTGAACTGGTGGCCTTAATGGAAGAGGGATGCCTGGATATTGTAGCAGTCACAGAAACATGGTACACAGAGAACCATGACTGGGGTGTTAACATACCAGGGTACATAACCTTCAGGAGAGAAAGGGAGGGTAGAAGAGGGGGAGGAGTATCTCTCTATGTAAAGGAAGGGATAAAAGCAACTGAACAAAAGAGTAAACAGGGAGGAGAGGAGGCACTGTGGGTTACCTTAGAGACTAGAAAAGGCACCACAATCCACACAGGGGTTGTATACAGACCCCCATGTCAGGGGGAAGGAATGGACAAGAATATGTTAGAAGGCATTCTTAGGATGGCAGAGAAAAGGGAAATACTGTTGATGGGAGACCTGAATATGCCAGATGTTAACTGGAGCACATTTGCTGCAGCCACATCCAAGAACAGGGCCATTCTCGATGCCCTACAGGTGGCATGCTTCAGACAGCTAGCTTCAGAACCCACTCATGAGGGAGCAATCTTAGACCTCGTACTCTCAAATGGGGACAGTGAAAGGATTGCAGATCTAGAAGTGGGTAGCCATCTGGGAACAAGTGACCATCAAACAGTGTGGTTCACGATAAACTCAGCTACAGAATCAAGCCATACAAAAGTGAGGGTACTGGACTTCAGGAGGGCTGACTTTGGCAAGACGGGAGAGTGCCTTAGAAAAGCACTATCAAACAGGCTAGAAGGAGGGGTGGAGCAACAATGGGGAAACATCAAAACTGCCATCACAGAGGCAACAAGCCTTTGTGTCAAGCAAATAAACAAATCAAAACAAAAGAAAAAGCCACTATGGTTCTCAAAAGAGGTGGCACAGAAAGTCAGAGAGAAAAGGATAACATTCAGGAAGTATAAGGAAACACAGAAGGAGCAAGACAGGCAGCTGTACCAGTTAAGGCAGAAGGAAGCAGGGAGGGAAGTCAGAATAGCAAAGGCCCAAACTGAGGAAAATATAGCCAACTCAGTTAAGAAAGGGATAAAACATTTTATAGGTACATCGGGGAGCATTGAAAGACAAAGAAAGGGATAGTGAGGCTGAATAGAATGGACTGTGGGTGGGCAGAGAGGAACAGTGAAAAAGCAGAGATACTGAACAAATATTTCTGCTCAGTATTCACAAAAGAGGAGGAGGAGGAGGTGCCTAATCCAATTAATGGAAGTACTCTTGATAAGGGGGTCGATCCCAGTCCTTTCATGGAAGAAAGGGTTCTGAAAGAACTCCTAAAACTGAAAGTGGACAAAGCAATGGGGCTTGATAGAATTCACCCCAGAATTCTAAAAGAATTAAGGGGAGAACTAGTGAAACCACTGACTACCCTTTTTAACAAATCGTGTGAGGATGGTGTGGTACCTGAGGACTGGAGGAAGGCAGATGTGATTCCCCTTCACAAAAGTGGGAGCAAGACAGATGCAGAAAACTACAGACCTGTCAGTTTGACCTCTGTGGTAGGGAAAGTGATGGAATCACTTCTGAAGGAAAGAATTGTAGAGTACCTTGACGCCAGTGGGGCACAGGACCCAAGGCAGCATGGGTTCACAGCGGGTCATGTCAGACGAATCTAATTGATTTCTTTGACTGGGTGACCAAAGTAGTAGACCAGGGAAGGGTTGTGGACATGGCCTACCTAGACTTTAGCAAGGCCTTTGACACAGTCCCACACAAAAGATTAATAGTCAAATTAACCAGCCTGGGAGTGGGTCCTAGGGTATTAGCCTGGGTAAAACATTGACTGAACAACAGGACACAGAAGGTAATTTTAAATGGAGTCCATTCTGAAGAAAGAGGGGTAACTAGTGGGGTACCACAGGATTCAGTACTGGGTCCAGTCCTTTTTAATGTCTTTATAAGTGACATTGCAGAGGGACTGAAAGGAAAACGATGCCTCTTTGCAGATGATACAAAGATCTGCAACATGGTTGATACACAAGGAGGCGTGGAAAGGATAAGACGGGACTTGGCAAGGTTGGTGGAATGGTTAGAAGTATGGCAGCTTGGATTCAATGCAAAGAAGTGCAAAATAATGCACCTAGGAAACAAGAACCCAGGGGAAGATTACACAAAGGGGGGGAGGTAGTAACAACAACAAAAATGGAAAGGGACCTGGAGGTAATCATATTAGATGACCTTAAGGTTAGTAAGCAATGTGAGAAGGCAGTAGGGAGGACTGGGAGTATACTGGGATGTATAGGGAGAGGCATCACCAGCAGAAAACAGGAAGTTGTTATCCCCCTGTACAGACAGTTGTTGAGCGTGAGGCCAGTTCTGGAGACCCGCAAGGATATAGACAGGATGGAGGCAGTTCAGAGGAGGGCAACTAAAATGGTGCAGGGTCTGCAAGAGAAGCAATACGAGGAGAGACTAAAGGAGCTTAATATGTATACCCTTGAGGAAAGGAGGGAGGGGGGGACATGATAGAAACTTTTAAGTACCTCAGTGGAATCAACAAAGTCCTAGAGGGTAGCATCTTTCAGAAAAAGAGATATGCAAGAACAAGAGAACACAATTTAAAGATGGGGGGGGTGGTTCCAGGGCAATTTGAGGAAGTATTTTTTTCACAGAGAGGGTAGTGGATGCATGGAACAGCCTTTCTGAGGAAGTTGTGAGGTCTAAAACTGTGGGAGAATTCAAGAATGCATGGGACAGACATAAGGCAATTCTTGTGGGGGGTAGGAAGAAATAGGCTGTTTGTTAACTAGGATCTGCAGCTTATCTTGTAAGTAGGGAAATGGGCAGACTAGGTGGGCCAAGCGGTCATTATCTGCCATCAAAGTCTATGTTTCCATGTTTCAGTGGTAACACCACATTGTACCTTCTGCTGGTGATACCTCTCTCTATGCACCCCAGAATCCCGCTGGCCTTACCCATTGCCTTGCTGCACTGCCTCTCTGCCTTTAAGTGATCTAATATGATTACCCCAAGGTCTCTTTCCTATTTAGTGACCATCAATACCTCTTCCACCATTTTATACTCTGCCTTTGGGTTTCTGTGCCCTAGGTGCATTATTTTGCATTTTTTTCACATTAAAATCTAGCAGCTGTGCCTTTGACAACTTCTCAATTTTTCTCAGTCTCTACACATTGCTCCACCCCCTCTGGAGTGTCTACCCTATTGCAGAATTTGGTGTCATCTGCAAAGAGGCATACCTTCCCTTCCAACTCTTCTGCAATGTCACTTATAAAGTCATTAAGGAGGACTGGTCTTGGTACTGAGCCCTGAGGTACCCTGCTGATCACTGTCCCCTTCCCAGAGTGAGTGCCATTTATTTATTTTATTTATTTATTTATTAGAAAAGTCAGATTTACAACCTTTGAGTCATGGACTCATTTACAAAAGCACCTTTTCACAGGGGGTAGACAGAGTTACATAGTGTGGTTACAAGAATGAGAACAATACAGGTGCAAAACATTAAATATAGAGTGCACATAGGTTACATAATAATGTTACTTATAATAGGCTACAGTCAAATACAAAGTACCCAAGGGTTACATTGGGGGTACAGCCCTGGACATACCTAGATAATACCTGGAGAGGGTGGAGGTAGGGCTGGGGAGTGGGGTGGGAGGGAGGGAGAGAATAGACTGTCTAGAGGATGTTGTCAGGTCAGGGAGGCCTGACAGTAGGAACCACAGTGGGATTAATTAGGTGCATCTACAGCAACGAGTGTCGAAGAGATGGTTCAAGGGCAATTTTGAAGGGACCAATTTTGGCAATGTCTGTGATGCAGGGTGGGAGGGAGCCGAACCAAGCAGGGGCTCAGTAATGGATGAACCTCTGGGCTAATGAGGTCTTGGTTCTGTGCACCAGAAAGGTGGCCTTTTGGATTTCTGCTTGCGACACCAGCGACCAGGGTTTGGGAATGGACTTGGGTGTTAGAGGGCTGGCCGGGGAGAGAAGGATAAAGCATCTGATGACTGCTCACTTTCTTTTGGGGGAGGGCGGGGATGCAACCCAGTGGTTGCTGACCCCTGGCAGAGGCCGGGGACTCGGCAACACACGGGGTCCCACAATTCAAAGGGGCATGACGAACGTTGACGTAAGCCTGACGTTAGTGGCACACCACATCCCTGGGGAGAAAATGGGAAAGAGCCCCAAGGCTGACCAGATGGTAGTTGCCAGCTTCCACTGCTGTGAGACCCTGGGCAGTGCACGAACCACCCTAGCAGCACCTGGGGCAAGTATAGCACTGGCCACCCTCCCGGTGCTTTCCCTCTTGGAGGAGGGGAACCCACCCGGTGAAGGGTTATGTCCAGGGGTTACCTGGGGGGCTGCAATATAGGGTGAAGAGGTGGCTGTACTGGGGCAGTGCAGCACGGAGGGCATAGGAGGGCCTGAAGGAGAGGCCAGCCTGGAGCTGGGGGAGCAAAAAAAAAAGAAAGGTGGCCTTGACAGAGCTATGGGTGGCAACAGACGAGGACACATGCCACAGGGAAGCAGAGACCCCCGGGGGGAGAGCCCTAGAAGAGATTTTTTGGTGAGTAGGCAGATCTGGTAGTGCAGACGCTCCTCAAAGGTGAGCAGGTTGGTGGCGGAGTAGAGCAGGCAAGTGTGAGTATGGCTAAGGGCTCCATTCAGGAGTCTGCAGGTCTTATTGATTGAGAGCTGGATTTTAGTCATGGTGGTATTGTCCGCTGCAGCGTAAATGGGCAAGCCATAGTCCACTGGTGACAGGACGGAAGAGGTGATGGCCAGCTGGAGGGCAAGTAGGGGCAACCACCCTCTGTCACCTACCAATTTCATACCCAGTATATCACCTTGGGTCTCACCCCAAACTGTCCAGTTTCATTATAAGCCTCCTATGTGGTACAGTGTCAAAGGCCTCACCCTGCTCTATTTTCCTGGTCACCTAGTCAAAGAAATCAATCAGGTTAATCTGACATGACCCCCCATGAATCCATGCTGCTTTGGGTCTTGTAACCTGCTGGATTCAAGAAACTCCTCCAGCCTTTCCTTCAGAAGCATCACCACTAACTTCCCCACCACTGATGTCAGACTGACCATCCTATAATTCCCAGCCTCTTCCCTGCATCCGCTTTTGACATATGAGACTACATCTGCCCTCCTCCAGTCTTTTGGAACCACTCCTATTTCCAGTGAGTTGTTCAATAGCACTGTCAGAGGTGCAGCCAGTACCTCCCTCAGCTCCCTCAGCATTCTTGAGTGTACCCTGTCCAGACCTGTAGTTTTGTCCATTTTCAGATTCGTAAGTCTTTTCAGGACTCCTTCCTCTGTGAATGGACTTGTGTCTACCTCCCTCCCCCCAAGTTCCTGCTGAATCAGGGACTTCATCTCTCCAAGCAGGGTTTGAGTGGCCATCACTGGGGCCTCATCTTCATCATCATCTGATTGTTGGAGCAGTGTGGAGTCAGAATACCTTGAGTGTGACACACTGGATCTCCGGTTCTCTCTGGAGTGCAAAGTTCCTGTGAAGTCACTGATATTTTGTGATTTTTCTCGTTGAGCCCATGATAAAAAATCTTAATAGGCACATTTTGTAAGACATTGGGAGGACTTATTTGACAATTATCTCAATGTATTCTCCCGATAAGACAGAACTATGGAGTTAGGCTGCCATCCGCATTTGTGACATCACTGGAAGCCCATGAAATAAGGTATTGAAGCTGGTCAAGATATTATTTTTGCAGTGTAATTATTGATCATAACTGTTATGACTGGCTGCTTTGATAATGTATGATGAAGTGGTAAAATGCGTAGTGAATGTATGGCTGCCCAGTTATACATTCCACCACTGTAGCCGCTTGCCACAGAGTGGTAGATGGAATTGAAGATAGCAGAAGAATGGATAAAACTCTGTTCCCTTTTTATGAATGCTAAAAGGGTTACAAAGTTCTGGAAGCATCCAGGTAGGGCGTTAATCAAACACAGTGCTAATCAAATGGTAGGGAACTAATCAAATGCAGAGCAAATCAAGCATAGAAAACTCAATCAAATGGTAATCAAATGGTAGGAAGCTAACCAAACACAGAGCTAATCAAACACAGAAAACTAAAAAAAAACATCCAGTTAGGAAGCTACTCAAACACAGCTGCAGTCAGTGTTAATTAGGGGCAGTGTATGAAACCCACCTAGGCAACACAGGAGAGAGAGAGAAAGACCTGTGGAATGCTAGAATCTGTGCTACAAAGAGTAAGTTCAAGCTACAGAGACCTTTTGAAAGGACTGTGACGTTTGTAAGTGGACTTTGTTATACTACCTGGAGGCTGGGAACCAGGCTGTGACCCTGGTTAATTGGAGTGAATGCTGTCTTAAATAAACTGCACTGTTGTACTTGATCTTGGACCGTATATGTCTCCTTGGACACTCCTACACCAGCCCACCCAGAGAAATAATGGAGGTCCCTCTGCCACACTGCTATATATTTTTTTAGTATTATAAAGAAACTTGTAATTATCTAAGTTTCAAAGCTTGTGTTGCTGTCTCATACTTCTGTATGTGCTTGTACTGTCTTACCTGTATAACGTATATGTGTTGCTGTTGAATACTGCTTTCTTAATAGAAATTAGATGTTGGCAGCTTAAGATTTTTCCTCCTTAAGGATCTAAAATAAAAAAAGTCAATCTGTTCTTGCTGCTTGGACATGGAGTTACAAAAATTGAATTAAAATAAAATCAGTTTGGATAGTAGTTAAATACACTGAGCACAGCTGTCCCACCCTCATATCTCTCTACTGTCCCTGATTTTCAGGGATGGCCTAGACTTGGCCTCAGAATGTTCCTTGGTCCTCCTAATGTTGTAATTTCTACTATTAAGGAGTGGACTTGAAGCGTAGAATAACTCCAGGCATTATTGTTACAATCTGGTCGTCTTTGAAAGAATTCTTTTCACACTAAGTCAAATATTGTGACAGTTTCTTGAGCGGATATTACCATGTAAATGGGCTTGTTGTTTGCAAGTCCATGTATTGCAGGCACTTTGTGATTTATGTTCTAAAAATGAAACTTACTATTTCAATTCAGCTAGTAAACCTCATGTCAGTATAACTGAAATGACAGTCCTAAAAGGCGTGGCTTCTTACCTTAGTAATGAAGTTGTTCTTTATAATAAACATTTATCCTTTACAAGAAACACACTGGAGCTCTAGGGTGTGCTTGCAACCTGTTTTGATGCACATAAGAACTGATCTGAGGAGAGCAGACCCCCCTCTCAGGTGAGGGATGGACTTTCTTCAAATCACATGTGCATCAAGCAACCTATCAGGTGTACACAACCCATGATGTCATGAATGTGGAGTGCCTCAGAGATTATCCCCCACAATTGAAATGACAGTCCTAAAAGGCGGGGGAAGGCCTGAAATGTACATTTGCATCCTCCACTACTGCAGACAGCCTATCAGAGTCTTCCAGAGTTAGGACATTCTCTTGCGTGCTGTGATCTACTGTGTTAGCTCCACCTGGACTGCCTAGGGGAAGGAGGAATATGCCATTTATCTTTTGACTGCAATGTGAAGCATAAGTGTTTCTTCATTCTTCATTCATTTCAAGATGAATGCAGACATACGGTATTCCTATTGCTAGCCACCACTCTGAAATAACTGTCCCCAGCTGATGCTGCCCTCTCCTCAGCATGGAGCAGCTTGAGAAAAAAATATATTAATTTTCTTTAGCCAGTTTGCTTTAAAAAAAATCTTGTGCTGTGAACCTGTTTTGTGGTGTTTAAAACACTCCTTTCCCAATACACACATTATCCTGCCCACCTCCTGACCATTTTCCTGGCATACAAAAGAAACACCCTCCAGCTGCCACTTGCTAGCCTACCTACCTCCCAACCCATTCCGAGACACAGTACTAAATGGCCTACTGTACTTTGCCTTCTTGTCTCCTGTCCTGCTGTTCAGTAAAAACTCCAGTCCAGTCCCTCCCTCTGCACTCTTTCTTTCCCCCAAATCCATGCTCAGCTTGGTCTCAGTACAAATCCAACCCGCTCCTTCCCTCTGCATACTTTCTTCCCCTAACCCCATACTCAGCCTGGTCTCGGTACAACTGCAACCCATTCCTTCCCTCTGAGTGCTTTCTTACCTCTAGTGTTGTCCTCAGCCCAGTCTCTGTACAAATCCAACCCACTCCCTCCCTTTGCACTTTTTCCTTCCCTTAGCCCTGGCTCCAGCCTGGTCTCCATAAAAATGCACCTCCTTCCCTCCCTCCCTCCCTCGGCAATTTTCCTACCCCAGCTGTGGAGCCATCCCTGTCCCTGTAAGAAGTCTACCTGCTCTCGCCCTCTGCACTCTTTCCTACCCCAAACCCAGTCCCCTGCCCAGTCTCCACAAAAATACAACCCACTCCCTGCCTCTGCTCTTTCCTGTACCCAACCCTGTGGTACATACACTATAAAAATGAGTGAAAGCAGGACACCTCTTAAAATTAGATGCTGCATCTAGGCTGAGCCATCCAGGGCAAAATGCATTGGAAAAATGTATAAAAGTAGAGTTCAACTGAAAACTAGATTTTGCATCTCAGCTGAGTTATCCTTGGCAAATACAGAGCATTGTAAATCATGACATCATTTTCAGCCTATCAGAACTGTTATCTCTAAACATTCTTGGTCCACTTATCACCATAAGAATGTGTCTCAAGCTACTGTTGCCCCACCAGTCCAGTGACACCTCATTGCTTTGCCATGCCAGTGACCCGAGTTTGGGAGCAAGCTTGGGATGACGTGTCGAGAGGCAGACTAGGCTGAGGTAGCCACCGCGCAGCAGTGTGCCTCAGTCAGGGAGGGTTGGTGGTGGCTTCAAGCATTACACTGACACCTGTAACTGGGTCAGGGAAGCTTACACTCATTGCAGTAGTGCTGTGTGTGTGCCAGGCCGATAAAGACAGTATCCATGCCAAGGGGAGGAGAAAGAGTGCAGGCGAAAATCCGGAAAGTGAAAACCCACTGCCATCTAAAAGACAGCTACTGTAAAGGCCTGAATAGGCTATATCCATGAATGCAGGGTATATCCCTGGATGATGGCAGGGAAGGCAAGAAACAGCTGCATGAACAGGAAAGAAATGTGTCTCATGCAAACCCTTCCAAAATTCTTAACATTTAGATTTAGATGGCATAGTCCCGTACCCACACAGGGGTTTCTGTAACTTGCTGCTACAGAAAATATTTTGAGTTGGTAAATTCCAGTTCCATTTTGTTTTTCAACATAAGTCTTTAAGCTATGTTATAATAAGTTGATCCAGTATGTCATTAGTCTTTCTTTAATGGCTACGGGAGTGGCTTCTCAACTCTGCTGTGCGCCAATGCTGCTTAGCTGTGCTCTGCAGTTCTGTTACCCAAAGAACTCAGGCCCAGATATTCAAAAGTGTTGCACCATGCACAACCCACTGATGCGCCCTGGCATGATATTCAAAAGGGATAAGTGTGCCGCACAAATCCCGATGCGCCAGAGTGCATCAGTAATGTATGCAGGCACAGGTGGGGGGGCATGCCCATGCATAACCTGCACAGCCCAATATTCAGCCTGGGATGTGAAGAGCCATGCATGTGCAACCCCTACTTGCACCTGCACAAAGTTAAGCCAAAAAAGGAACAAATGATGGCCACCCACAGGTGAGCTGCCGCATTGCAGGGCGCAACATGGCAGCTGCCACCTGTGGGTGGCCACCCGAGTTCCTGCTGCACCTGGTGGTGCCGCCCCATGCCCCATCGCGGGCATCTGTGTAAATAACCCCCCCTCCAATATCCCTGGTGGTCCAGTGGACTGCTATGTGTCCGATCGTGGGCATTTGTCTAAAAGAAAAATCCATCTCTAATATCCCTGGTGGTCCAGTCGACCGCTATGTGCCCGATCGCAGGCATCGGTATAATAAACCCCCCATCCAATATTCCTGGTGGTCCAGTGGTCCACACTCTGCCTGATCACGGGGATCTGTAAAACATATAAATGACTTATTACCCTGGTGGTCTAGTGTACCTCCCACCGCCCACTGGGCCCCACCGCCTGCCCCCGGTCAGCCCGCGGGCGGCAGCACCACCCACCTGCTGCCTGCTGACTGACAGCTCAGTGGGGCTGCACGCCCATTGGTTCACAGCGTGAGCCAATGGGCGTGAAGCCCATACCGTACTACACAGTCCAGATATGTGATTCACAGAATAGACTGTGGAATAGGTGGCAAACTGCCTATATTTTTCAGACTCACTGTCATGAACCAAGATATGATCCAATAAGCCAATGTTATTGTCAATAATGGGGATCAAACTGGTTCTAGAAACAAATATGAACCCCCTTCCGGCTCACACACAGAGTCA
This sequence comes from Neoceratodus forsteri, assembly GCA_016271365.2. NCBI lineage: Eukaryota > Metazoa > Chordata > Ceratodontiformes > Ceratodontidae > Neoceratodus > Neoceratodus forsteri. The sequence goes on from CM028134.1 coordinate 47,148,840, forward strand.
GTCCAAAAGTTTGACCCCAAACCTCATAGCTCCCATTTGAAAAAAGTCTGATAGTTTAATAGGCAAACTAGGAAAATGCTTTTTATAGATTCCCCCATCACCAAACTGGACACATAGAATAGATGCAATTCTCCACTAGTGCTCAGTGGTCCCCTCCCCCAATTGCCAAACCAAATCCATAGAATATATGTAATTCCCCATTGTTGGCCAGTGGTTCCCCACCTCTCCAATTCCTACCCCTCAAATGACCGAAAGAATTCCCTTCCATCTCGTCTGCTCAGGGCCCTCCACCCCCACCCTCTTCAACCCCCACTCACCCAAGCCACCACCTGTCATTCAGGACAGTGACTGGCATAGCTCCTCCTACTCATCACCTCGGCTGGCCACCGTCTGAATGACAGACATTATGTGTGTGACTTCTAGATGATGTAATCCACCATGTTTAAATTGCTCTCTGGAAGAGAAGGTTTTGTCACAAGAATTCTGAACTCAATAAAATACAGTTAGTACACAGCCAGCACATTTCATATTACAGTGAAGTGCATAGTACACACACACACACTTCAATACTGATTTCTGAGGAGTATCTGAGCTATAGAGTGGGTGCTGCATTGCAGTTACAATGACTGCGACTTAAATCGCTGTGATTAAATTTAGGTTGAAATCTCATTGTATTACTACACAGATACATGCATAGATATATAGAAAGGGATGGTAGAAAGACACTCACTGCCCATCAAGTAATGGTTATCAACTATATACAGTTCTGTAGACCTGACTCCTCACTGGACTAGCCCTCATCCCCTTGTGTTGACCCCCTAGTCCTTACTGTTCAAGTTCAAAGTTTATTGCAGGAAAAGCTCCATTGAGCAGGCTCATTCACAAGGAGGTCCTGATTACATAGAAACAGGGGCACTTGCATATAGACAACAAGGGTAGGTGTGATACACAAAAGCATTAATACAGAACAATTACAGGTGGCACAAAATACGGAAATAATTGTATGACAGCAACAGAAAATGAAAATAGAGTACGATGCACAAAAAAAACAGGGACGTCATATCATAATCATACAGTACAGCAATAAAGTGCTTGGTAATGTATTGACTAAGTACAGAGTGGAAAGATGAATACAGTGCAAACAAAAAAGACTTAAGCAACAGTTACTGATTCATTATGTAATTATAATAATTACAGATCATTTTCTACCATAGGGAAACCCAGTTATAATTCACTGTTATAACCAGCTGGTCATAGTGGTGAACATATGCTGAATACCCCTTGCTCTACACATGTGCACACCGCCTCTGTTGTGCACACATTTTGATTGGTTCACAGTAAACAGACTTTCTGTAAGTGTTTTCACAAGCTGCTTCAAAAATATAGTTGTTGTTCAGTTCCTTTATATGAAGTTTTGGGCACGCATGCAAAAAAAAAAAAAGTAAAAGTGAAATTGCACTCCAGCCTAACCACTCTACTAGAACCACTGTTTTCTATAATTGCTGAGTAGTTTTTTCAAGGTGAGAAAATGCTACCCAGCAATTATATAAAACAAGACATGGGGTAGTGTGCATAATGACCCCTATTCTACATGTTGCGGAGAGTCTACGTGCCATGTATCTAGGGCGTGGCCCCTGTACCCCTGCACCTGATTCTCCAAGGGGGCATGGGGCTGCTACATGCCGGATCCCCTGCTCAGCCAGTGAGATCCATGAGGGGTTGGTCTTGGGGGCAGTGCAGGGGGCGTACCCATGCTCTGTGTGATGCTTGAATGTGCAGAGTGCCAGACAAGAGGGATGCAGGCTACACATTCCTGGGGCACTGCTGGCCATGGTGGTTAAGTTGGAGCACAGAGTACTCTTCCCCCCACAAACTGTCCCAGCCCTTGGGTACCCTATGGAGGGTTGGGGCAGCCATCTGGTCACCTGCTTGCCCTGGTGCCGTGGCCACTCCATGGCTGCCTGTTTTTGCTGTGGCACCCCACAGATGCAACTGATCCAGTGGTGGACTGGGTCTGGGCACCTACTGGATGCCTGCCTGTGTCTGTGAAAGTGACTCTGTGCAGCTGTGTGTGTCGGGGTCAGGGCCACTGAAGGGGGCCGTACAGTGAATGGTGGACAGGAATACAGTCACCGTGCATCATTCCATGGGTGTGGGACTCCATGAGTGGGATACACGCCTCTGATGCGTACTTCCTGCCCCTTGGAGAATCCCTGCCATTGAGAATTTTACACACACACAAAGTGTTGTATGCTTATACAAACCCTGCGAGCGTCTCTCTCGGAATCTGTGTAGCATTCAGTACTCTGACTGCGTGTACAATTCTTATTATACACACGGCCCCATAGGTTTGATTTTCAAAGGTTGATGCAGGACTTGCCTCAAGCCCTGCATCAAAGCCATCTTTTGGCCTAGCTGCACCAAACTCCTTTGCAGCAACTGCACCCGTTTTCTATCATTGGGTGCGTTGTGACAGTTTCCTCAGGTTACTGCAGCTTGCGCCTAAGATTTGGCACAAGCCCTGTAAAAAAGGTCCTCCAAATGGCACAAGTTAGACCAAGGAAAAGATCTTCTAACTTGCTGGCTTGCCAGTGCAGTGGTAGGGCTTCCAACTGTGACGCTGATGCCTCAGGTTCAGGAACAGGCCCGAGGAGTCTGATGGCTGCCAGTGGGAGGAGGATTGATCATCCCAAGGATTGCTCTCCTCCTCCAGGAGGCGGGTGGATTAGCAACTGACACTTGATTGACCCCTGGCAGAGGCTAGGGGGAGTGGTGGCTGAGCTAAACTGTTGGGGAGGCATGCCAGACATCAACACTTTATTATCTTACATCATTGCATGCCACACCTCCCAAGGATTACAGCATCCAAAAATGCTGGCCCTGCCAAGGATGCCCCACTATCCCCCCATCCCCTCCACCTACTGTGACACTCGGTAGGTGACTGACTTTGGTCCTCTGTCAGGAATGGCCCAATGCTGCGACCCTGCTCTGGGGGGTAAACCAGGGAGGAACATTAGCAATAGCCAGCATGCCATACACAATGATGTCAGTCTCTGTCAGGGGAGCACCTACTTGGCAGCTCTGCTCTGGGGAGCAACCCATGGAGGATCACCAATTGGAGATAAGTCTTGGTGGGTTGAGCGGGAACCATTGAAGCTGAGGGCTGTGATACTGGGGCTATAGGCACCAAAAAGAATATATATATTCATTGCAAAAAAACTTCATTAATGCATCAGTTAGGATTAAAGTGACAAAAGTGGGAAATCAGATGTTAGGGTTGAGCCCTTAACCCCCAACACCCCACCCCACCCCCATCCTTCATAGACTGACAGACGAGGTGTGCCATGGGGTCATGAGGTCCAACTCTCACTCCATTCCATGTGTAAACAGGTTGACATGCTACAGTAAAGGAGAATGGGGTGACAGGCCCCTAGTTTTAAAATGACATTTCTGGGGGGTTTGCCCCCCCAAAAAAGATAGGGCTGGCATCAAGACCCAACTAGGTAAACACAACAGTCAGTGTTTACCTTGGGGGTCCCAAATTTAAACACCAGACATTTTTCTTTCTCGCTATCTGAAAACAAGATGGCCACCTGTAATGTAAAATAAAACGCAACAAAATATTGAGCCATGTAATGCAACATAGTATTGAACCATGTAATGAAATATACAATGCAAGGTAATATCAAGCTATTGCTAAGGCAAGTTTGGGCAGAGGAATATATGCTGATGTTTACTAGTATGCCCCAGGCAAAAGGTGATTAGAGTCTGGTGTGGGACAGAAAACAGTGTCATAGATGTCCAGATGGTCTTTTGAAGACTGGACAGAAAACAAGGTAATAAATGTCCAGATGGTCTTTTGAAGACTGGTCAGAACAAAATAAGATAACACTGGTCAGAACAAAGTAAGATAACAAACCTGTTTAAACTGTAACCAAAATTCTTGTCATACCACAGCTTATGTGATCAAAGGGCGCAGCTTCAAGCTTTCTGTATAAAATGCTGTCACAGTGAACTGTTTGTTGAATATATTCCTGGATGCATGCATGTTTATACTTATAACTATACCGATGAAATAAAATCACATATGTAAGACATATGTGTGAGGTGCCTTATGTTACAATTTGGTGCCGAGACTCGGATACCGATCACCGCATACTCCTGTCATTGCTGTCGGTATTTCATGGTTGAGGTTGCTGCAGATGGATTGCTGCAGAAGAAAAGCAGTATAGTTAGCTCTGCTATCACTGGACTGATCACCCAGGATAGAGGGGGGCTGTAAAACGGGTCGGTAAAGAAATGACTCCGGATAAAGCTGGGAAGGACGATGTCGCCAGACCAGGAGTAAGTATGGACATTATACTAAGAAATTTCCTAGCAAAATATTTAAAGGAGGGTCCCTTTCAGGCTCCTGAAAAAGGGGAAATAGTGGGAAAATGTTTAAAGGCACAGTGTGAAGAAAGAAATGAAAAGTGTAAGGTGGACAAAACCAAATAGCTAATATTTGTCAGATGTTTCTACAGTATCAAGTAGAAGTGGAACAGCGCGTAGAATTAATGTGTCAAATTGAATAGGAAGATGAGGCAGAAAAGAGACAATTAAAGGAACTAAAAGAAGTGCAGGAATTATTAAAACAAAAAGAGAGTCAAAATGACAATCTTCCGGGAGAAAAGTGTCTCTTTTTACAAGAGCAGTCTCATCTTAGTGAACTGTCAAAATATCAAAATAAATCTAGTCAACAGACTCAAACTAATTTGAACCAGGATATTATGTTATTACAAAATAAGGTTGCTAAGTTGGGGGGAGAACATGCCCGTAATCTTTTGTTAAAAGAAGAAGAAATGGTAAGACTAAAGGACCATTATGAGGAGAAAATGCATCAGCAAAGTCAGGAATATGCCCAAGAGTCAGGTTACAAACAACAGCAATCATTCATTTGCAGACTGAGTGCAGTTGCAGACCCAATTTCCTTAGAACTACTTGACAGCAGTTAAGCGAGATCAGGAGACTGTACAGAAAAAATTAAGAAAAAGTGTAAGGTTGCTACAGTCAAAGAGCCCACCTCAGAATCCTCCTTGACTTCAATGTCCTCCAAAATGGATGATGATCCCGCTTCATCTGACGAAGCTGGGCTTCGAAAGTCTAAATATAAGTCAAAGAGGATGACCCCGTATGTCCAAAAGATGGTGACGACGGGACCGGCAGTCAAACACAAACAAAAGCTTAGAAAATTGTCCCCAAAACTTAGGGAAAAACTTATGTCCAATATGATGGACACCTTGAAAAAGGTTGATAAGTTACAGGACCGATTGAGACGAAATCTAAAAATAGAAAAACTTAGAGTGAAAGAGATTGAAGCCCAAATTGCGGAGATGCAGGAGGAGGTTAAGAAAATGCAACAGAAAATAGATGATGATGAAAAGGCTAGAGAAGCAAGCAAGCCTAAGTCAGATGAAGAGCTGGAAGTGGAGGTTAGGCAAAAGGTGTCCCAAAAGGAGCTAACCAACCAGGAAGCCATGGCTGTAGGGGAAAGATTAGGTAAATGGGAGCCAGGTCAGAACCCAGACCCCTTTTGAAACAAGTTAAAAAATCTGGTAAAAGGTTTTACCTTGACAAATCAGGATGCATGTAAAATGTTAACTTTGGCATTGCCTTCAGTGCTTTTGGGGAGTTTACCAGACAATATTGTGGGCCTGCAAGAAGATGTAGATGATCCTGACAGCTGGGCATCAATCCCAGACATACTCACCGCTCTGCAGGGTATGTATGGTGTTACCCAAGCAGATTGGGGAAAGGTGTATGAAGTGCAATGGCAGCTGGGAGAGTCTCCCATAATGTTTGTAAACAAATTATATGCTGCATATGCCACTTATGGGGAGACGGCTAGACCATCCAAAGAGGACCCTATCTTCCTGGGATTAATACACAGGCAAGTCATGCAGATTCCTGCCTCTGTTCGGTTGTTATGCAAGTGAGCGGAGTCATGTGCAGCCAAGGAAGAAATTGTCACTGTTTGGTGGAGAATGCAGCAAGATGATGTGGAAGGCAGTGTCCGGGACAGGGAAAAAGGAAAAAGATAGCTGCCGTGGTACGCAATGAGGGCAAGGAAAAAGTGACATATCATATCTGTAATAAGGAAGGTCACTTTAGGAGGACTGTTGGGCTAAGGGAGGAGGAATAGAAGGCAGAAGAAATCAAGTCCTCCAAAAACGGAATGACAATGGGTCAGGAAACAACACAAACAGTGATCTAACAGCGGTCCTAGAAACCCTGACCCGACTGTTAAAAACTAAGAGTATCTCAGCCATTAAGTCATCCACCCCTGAACAGGGTGGGGGCAGCGACTGACGGTCGCAGGCCCCCCATATGCATAGAGTGGCACTCCTCGGGGAAGACGGGGAGGGCAGACCGGTGGTATCCACTTTGGTAGGGGGCTGCCAAACTTCTCTGTTAATAGACACCGCAGCCACTGTCAGCATCGCAAATTTACCATTGCCTATAAAAAAGGAAAAGACTAAGGTTATCACTTTACAGGGACTGACGGGTGGGGGCAGTGGCATGGCTCACAGAGCCTTGCCAGGTGATTATTGAGCAAACCACCAAATATTGTTCCTTCTGGACCTGTAAGAGTCACGTGGGGACTATTTTGGGAATGGACCTGTTGTCCAAATGGAAATGGGTGGTGGACCTGAGTAACATGACACTCTGGGTGTGCGACAGTAAAGTGGTTAAACCAAAAGTAACGGATATCCTCTCCATCTTTACTGTCAAAGGTTTTGTTTTAAATGATCCTTCCCATAATCTTGACTGGCTGGTCAGAGATCTCCCTGAGGAAATAAAAGTGGTTGTGGCAAATCGATCCCAAGTCTGGGCTAAACATTCAAATGACTGTGGGAGAGTCAATAATCAGACAGCAAAAATAGAGGGGCCTGATCCACCCCCACAGCGATAATATTCCTTCCCCAAGGAGGCGAGGGAACCCATTAAACAGGTCATCGACCATCTTTTAAGCCAAGAAGTGATTCAGCCCATATGCTCCACGGCAAATTCACCAATTTGGCCAGTTTTAAAGCCCAGTGGAGCATGGTGACTGACCATTGACTATTGGGTCCTTAACAAGGTTACCCTATTGATAACCCCACTGGTTGCATGTCTCCCAGACCTAATAGTTAGATTGTTACCATCAGCAACTGTTTATACAGTGCTGGACATTTCTAATGGATTTTGGTCAGTCTCTGTGCATCCCGACTCCCAGTACAAATTTGCTTTCACCTTTGAGGATAAGCAATATACCTTCACATGCATACCTCAAGGGTTTCCACTCATCACCCACTCTGTTCCATCAGTGTCTGACTGAGATCCTTACTGGTTTCTCTGAGCCAGGTCAGATAATACAATACGTGGATGATGTATTGGTACAGTCCAATTTTGTGTCAGATCATGTTCAGCACTTAGCAGAGCTCCTCTCGCTGCTACTTTCTGCTGGGTTGGAACTGAACCCAAGAAAGGCTCAAATTGCCCAATCAAAAGTTCTGTTTTTAGGCATTCAAATAGAAAAGGGAGGGCGTGTTGTGGACCCTCACAAAAATAAAGTTATCCAGCACTTGCCACGCCCTAAGACCAAAACTGCACTCTGGCAGTTTCTGGGGCATGGTAGGGTTCTGTAAAGATTTCACAGAAACCTTTGCAGTCAAGGCTAAACCATTGTATGATCTCCTTAAAGGGGATGCCAATGACAATCTTCCATGGGATGCCCGACACCAAGTTGCTTTTACAGAATTAAAACAAGTTATGATGAGGGCACCTGCCCTCATCAACCCTTGCCCCAACCAGGATTTTGTGTTACAGGTTTGTGCCACCCCCGAGGCACTCAGTGCTGTCCTATTACAGGAACAACATGACCAATTGTGACCAGCGGGGTATTTTTCAAGAGTGCTGTCCCCAGTGGAGCAGACATTTGAAAAATGTGCTCGCCATCTCCTGGGGGTATATTGGGAGGTACAGGTTACAGAACACATTGTGGGTTCCTCCCATGTTATCTTACAAATGCCCCATTCCCCCTTAAAATTTTTGTTGGAAAATGAAGTAAAGGGTGTCTCCTCACAGCGTTTGGTTAGATGGACCTTGGCTTTGCGAGACCGTAATCTGATGGTGCAATGGTGCACAACACCATTGCTGGTAGATATGCTACAGTGAGAGGGGGAGGATCATGACTGTGGACACGTCCCACTCCATACCCTGCAACCGATTTTGGCCTGTTCCCCCTCTATGTCAGCAGCCCATCTCTATGTGGATGGGTCCCACTATTGGGAGGATGGGCACTTTGACACAGGCTGTGCCGTGAGGGCTCCTGAGACAGAGCACCAGATCTTGGTGATGTGCCCATCCTCTTTTTTGGTACCCTGTGCCAAGCTTGAAGCCATTAGAGAAGCAGTTCTAATGTCTGGGCACTGTGCGGTTAATATTTTTACTGACTGTGCCTTTGTGGCTAATGCTCTGACAGAGCACCTGCCAATATGGGCTCTCAGGGGTATGCAAAAGGCATCAGGTGAACCCGTGGCATTCACTTTGGTACTTCAACACATCTGGCAGTTGCGTCAGGACAAACCCACGCAGATTGCCATTTGTAAAGTCAAAGTCCACCAGCGGCACACCACTGATGTGCGTCAAATCAACAATAACATTGTCGATCAATTGGCCAATAAAGCGGCCCGACATGGTAAACGGTGGACAAATCCTCTCCCAGATACTGTGGATGCTTCTCAGTTGTGGGAGATCCATGACTTTGATCAGCACCACCAAAGGTGGATTGCCTCTCTGGGTACTCTTCTGGGTCTAAAAGATATTCAGCAAACAGACCCATTCTTAGTCACTTGTCGTCAGCAGGGGGAACGAGGGTACCAGTTTGAGGACCCTCATCGGCACCTTAAGGTCCAAAATGACAGTCTCATTTGGGAAAGACAGGAGGGTTTCCCCTAAGTAGGTTCCCCCTCTCAAGCTGCGCCAAGACATAATTATGGAGAACCACTGCCTTGGAGGTCATTGTGGGCTGCATAAGACCTGCCAATCAGTTGCCTCCAAATATTGGTGGCCTACCATGGGCAGGCAAATTAAGATGCAACTGCAATCTTGTCTCATTTGTGCTCAAATGAATCCCTGTCCCAAAGGCAAACACATTTTGTTGAGCAGGGTGCCGCTCACAGATGGCCCCTGGGCCAATCTACAATTTGATTTTGCGGGTACCCTGCCACCAGCAAAGGGAGGGTATTGGTATATGCTGGTCATTCTAGACACTTTCTCCAAATGGGTTGAGGCATGCCCTCTCCGCACTGATACAGCAGTGGCGACAGCCAAGGTCCTATTGGAAAAATTTTTCTCCTATTGGGGCTTTCCTGTTGCACTGGAAAGTGATAGGGGAACAAATTTCACCTCTCAAATTATGTCAGCATTATGTGGCATTTTGGGCATCGAACAATGACTGCATATCCCCTACCACCCCCAGTCCTCGGGTAGGGAGGAACACATGAATCGGACCCTCAAAATGGCCCTCAAAAAGGGAGTGATGGACACAGATAAGGACTGAGTCACTAACTTACCTGGAATCATTATGGGCATCAGAGGAGCCACCAGCCAGAGCACTGGATTTACACCCTATCAGCTAATGACAGAGAGGGACATGCAAATTTACTACCCCTCAGATCCGTACCTGTCCAACCCAGTAAAAGACCGTATTGGGGCTGATCTATTCTTGCAGCAATTACAGGCACAACTGAACACGTACCTGCCACAGGCTGCACAAACAATGGGTAGGGCACATTGGAAGAACAAACAAAGAGTGGACAAAGACCCACTCCCACCAATTGGCTTGGGTGATCAGGTAATGGTCAAAAACTTTGCCCCCCCAAAACTCTTTTTTTACCTGTTTTTTGTTTAAATCTTTCTTACAAAGGTTTATTTGATCCCCTTCCCTTTGATTTAGAGATATATATGGATGTCACACCTTGCCTATCACTCTATCCTAGGACTCATACCTTTTTTGGTAAACATGTCATCTCTTGTGCCCTTCTTGCTGCCTGGAATCAGCTTCAGTTTGTATTCAAATTCTCCAGCCTAGTCCCTATCACCTCCTTTAAAACCATAGCTGCAACCAAATTGAAAGAAACATGTTGCTGCCACTAGTCTTCTTTGACCACTGTCTCACAATCAATATCCCCCTTCCCCTTGCTATTCCTCCTGCATACCCATTGTTTCTTCCACCCTCCTCATCTTCGCCAGTCTAGCCCATTCACGCCTTGCTATCTGAACACTGTGTTCTCCCTTTTCCTGGACTTCCATTGACTGTTCTTCTCTTCTCTCCTTCTCATACTCTTTTTTTCTCTTTTATCTCATTTCATATGTACTCATTTCCTTGTCCTTGAATATTGCTACCCCTTCTTACTACAGTGCAGTTGGTATGTTCTATTATCAAGTTGTACATTTGCTACATTTTTTGTGTGTACTTTTTTTTATATGTATCTTATACTTTATCTTTGGAATTTGACTGGTTGTATATAATTTGACTTGTCTGTATATCTGTTGCATGTCCTCAGGAACCCCTTCTGAATGAGCTTGCTCAATGGAGTTATTCCTGCAATAAATTTCAACTGCAATAAACTTCAATTATCAGATATGCATAGATCAATTTTTCATACAGAAATTTACATGCCATTTAAATCCCCACATTGAGTGTCTTCTTAGATATGTTTTTAAACATGCCTGCCTGCTGGATTGGGGTACAAATAAAGCAGCTTCAGTGGCTTTGGGGGGAACCACTGAACATAAGAATGATTAGTGCTCTTTAAACATGGGAGCAGTGATTAAACTGGAAATGTTTTGATGAGGGAACTTTAAACTCTAGACTTGTCGATGAGAACTGTCACCTCCAGGTGATGGCACTCCTCTACAACATTCAAAGGAGAAAGATGACAGAGCTGCAGAAACTCTCATGAGTAGTGAACCTAAAGTGAGCCAAGAATTAATCTGGGATTAAACCAATCAACCTTGACTTCAACTACGCTAGATGATGTCAGCAAATAATTTTTGAGCGAACCACAAATTAACCTGGACTCTGGCAATGCCAGGTGAAGTGAGAAGAGTATTTTGAGTTGAATGGAGTTTGTCAGTCCAGCTTGTCAGGTCTTTGATTAAGGTGTGGTGTCTTGATCGATTCATGATTAAGACAATTCTTTGCTTATTTGGCTACATGATGGAAGTTTCACCAAAATAGAGAGACAGGAGGCACCTTAAGGGAGCAGTTTACTAAGCAACTTACCTACAGAAATTGGAACAAGGAAAAGAGATGCGAACAATAAAATTTCACTTTCAAACCACAGCAACTCTAATATTGTTATTGTACTTGTAAATTGCTTCTACAAATATTTCTGTGCTAAAAATCACTTTATAACTGTATAACTTTAAAATTTATACAGTGCCACCCCAGAGTTTGTATGGATCCATTGGGCACCACAGATGATGAGGTCAAGAAGAATATGAACAAAGAAATGCTGAGCTTATGCTTCCTGTTGGCCAACTTGAAAAACTGACTATTACCAATTGTACAGTTCAAGTTTATTGTTTGACACAAAGTCATTACACTGATAAAACACGTAGACATTTAAAATAATACATCAACTTCCATAAACAGATAACAACAGAGTAAAAGACAGTATAATACATTTAAAATATAAAATCATAGAAATATGTTAGAGCTAATAAATCCATAGCTTTAAAATAGACCAGAGAAGTGGCTTATATAATTCCAGCTGATTCCTTCTATTTTGTAAATTCAGGGTAGCAGGAGTAGCTAGCCCTCCATCTATAGACCTTTATAGAAGTGTAAATACTGTAGTCAGAGGGTAACATTCTCATTTCTAGTGTTCCTTCATCCTGTGGTCTCTAATCTCTAAGACAGAGAGTGATGAGCATTACTAAGTATGTTCTTTTAGAATTTATATTTTAAATATGGAGGGTTTCTAAAAAAGAGGCTAGCTTCCTAATGATCGTTACATTGGTAGAATTAAAGAGGCATAATATTGTTTCATTAGTGGGAGACTAAGGCCTTCTAATATTGGACCAAGCCAAAATGTCCTTGTCCTCTCATAAATTGGACAAAGCAAAACAACATGTTTTAGAATATCAGATGTTTTATTATTACATCTACAAAGATGATCCGAGGATTCTGGTTTGTCTTGATTAGTATTAGAATAGTTATATCTGTATAATTCCAACCTGAATCTTGTAATTATGCATCTCTTCTGTGGGTCAGAGACTTTTTTTAACAAATGTGATTCAGTGTAATGATTAGTTTTTGGAGTCTTATACCAGGAATAGTATTTATAAGTTTTTATTAAGTCCAGGTCCCTGGCTTCAAATGTTTCCATTATCCTCTGTTTAAGGACCTGATAGATCTCCTCATAGGGTTTATGATAGTGTATATCTCATAGAGTAAGTAACTCAGCCCCATAGGAAAAATATAGTCAAATATGTTTCCTATTGTGCGGGTCCTAAATTTCCTATGATTGTAATCCAGCTCTTCTTCAAGACACTAGCAAGGGAGTCTATTTTCTGACAGTAAAAAATGTTTTAACATAAGGTCCAATTTTCTTTCCAGGATGGAAGTGGAGAAGGAAAGTAATCCCAACGCTAACCTGGCTATAGGGTCAGGGGTTGCTTGAGGCATCCTGGGAAAATATCGATATAATTTATTTAGTTGTGTTTCTGTAGATTATATAGATTTGGAGCCCCAGATTTTGGCAACATACAAAAGACTAGTTTTTATTTTTGCTTGTAATGTTAGGATTAATCCAGCTATAGTGCCGTTACCTATAGAAGATGAAAATCTTTTATATGCATTAAATGAGGTAATAGCCCTATGTTTAAGCTTTTCCAAGTGAGATTTCCATGAAAGATAGTCCAAAAAACAAACACCTAAATAAACATATATAATGACCAGTGGTATTTTACTCTTATCAATAAATAGACAAGTGTTCCTGTTTTCTTTCTTTTGTTTATTCCCGAATAGTAATAAATTCGGCTGGGCGCTCCCTCCTGAGGTAGGGGCCATGGCAACAGGAGGATAAAAATCAGTGACAACAAAAAAATAATCTTATTATGATTTATTACTAGGTTATTTTCAGCACAAAGTTCAGCTAGACGTGAGACTTTGTGTTGTAGACCGAGCAGAGAGGTGGATATTAATACCAGATCATCAGCATATGCTAATATGTGGATTTTTTTGCCTTTGATTGAGGGTGAATGAGAATCTGGCTCTTCTAGTTGTGCAATAATTATATTTATGTATATATTAAAAAGAATGGAGGCTAGTAAACAACCCTGTCGGACTCTGACATTAGTTGGTATTTTTTTCAATTCAGTCTCCATTTTGGTTGTATTTAACCCGAATCCAAGTATCCATATATAGCTTTTTAATTATTTCTATGAGTGTGTTCTCTAAGCCATGGGTCTGCATCTTATCCCACAACAATACCCTACTTATGGAATCAAAGGCTGATTTAAAATCAGTGAAGCCACGAAAGAGTTTTGTTTTTTTTATGTTTACATATTTCCAGGCTAGATAGAACAGAACATAACAGTGCTGAATAGTTGAGCAGCCTGGGCGAAAACCATTTTGAGATTCACTTAGAATCTCATTTTCATCTATCCAGCCTTGCGATCTATTTAAGAGAATTTTAGAAAATAATTTTTTGTGTGTTATCAATTAAACTGATTGGTCTCTACATCATTGGGTCAAGTGTAGATCCTGTTTCTTAAAAAAATACAGAAAACCAAACTACCTGTCCATGAAATAGGGAGATCTGCCCCCTGGGCTATGTGATTAAATCCCAAATACAATATGGGTATCCACCAGTCTAGAAAATATTTGTATAGTTCACCCATCATTTGATCAGGCTCACGGGCCTTTCCATTTTTAATAGATAGCGAGACGTTATAGATTTCTATCATTTGTAAAGGATTGGTTTTGGTAAAAGTTCAGACTCTTCACATGTTGGTACTAACGTTAGTTCTTGAAAAAAATAATATAGTTCTTTAAAGTAGGAAGTCCAGGTACTAGGAGTTATTGTGGCCGAGATTATTGTGGCACAAGATCCATAAACATAGCTCACTAGTGTCCAAAAGTGTTCTGTGTCTTTCCTTTGAATTGCTGTTCTTAGTTTGTTCCACATATCTAATTGATGAAGTGTCCTTTGGGTTTCTAAAATTTGTTTGTACTTTTTCCTATCTCTGTTCAGTTGTTTGTATCCTTGCCTATCCTGGTTTTTCTTCACTCGTCTAACCTGTTTCTGTAGTGTTCTCGTAGCCTGTTTTCATGTGGCATTAAACTAAGCTGCTCCCATTGATTTTGGCTTCTTTTGTTCCAATAAAAAAAGTCTAAGGTAACTATACTATTTATCTTCTGCCATGTATTTTGAATTATGACATAGTCAGATGGAGATTCTACTATTTTGTCTCTCAATTTAGGCAGGGTCCCACTAGAAAAGATTTCTATAAAGAAACCCACTGTATGCTCCTTCGATCTAATCCGTCTCATGTTAATTATCTCAAAGTTACGATTGTAACCGTAGTCGCAATTGGTAGGACCTGTAGTAGTTGAAGTAGTCCGAATCATTTTCAGTTCTGCTGGAAAATGTGAGGCCTCTATAAAGTCCAGAACTAAAATGGAAAAAATGTCAGTTACTGCTTTATAGTTGACCCATATCAGGTCAACCACTGAAGAAGCATTTGCATTCATAAAGGTAAAAGCACCCTGCAAATTGCCTGTTGTACAGCTATTTAAGAGACAAAGGTCTGTATTTTCCAAGTCTGTCATTAATGAGTAAGCTATAATATCCAACAGGTGGCTTTATTAGAAATTCCAGACCACCTAGGGGCATAATGAGGACCAATACCACAGGTGGAGGGCCTTCTAGCCCCTGGAAGGTCTGGTATTTCCTGATAAAACCCACCCTGGAGGGTATTATTATGCTTAGTAAATGGGCTACATGTTACGTTTTTGTGAGCAGTTGTGAAAACCAAAAAATATATAACACAATTAGTACAGATAAATTAAAAGTCTGTTTTTATGGCAAAGTAGTCCCACTGTGCTGTTCCATCTCCTGTTGTGCCCCCACCCAAACAGTAGTGGTCACAAAGCCATTGTGTTGTAGAAACACACACACACACACACACACACACACACACACACACACACGCACACGCACACACACACAGTGCCCCTACACTAGTTTTTCCAAACTCTTCCAAATCAGGACTGGCAGAAACTGCTGTTGCTGCATCTTCATTTTCTGCATGTGGGACAGGGATTTTAATTGTGGTGCGAGACGGTAACCGCGTGATCCAGACGTATGGGGCATCGTGATTACTTAGCAACACTACGGGGCAATACTGTAGTCTGTTCAGTCAATTCTCACCCTGTCCTTATAACAATTTACTTACGTTGTCTTCTTTGTGTGGTGAATCTGCTTTGTTTTCTCTTGTTTAATTTTCTGGGCAAGCAATTAAAACAACGAGGACAATGGCAGAAATAGCGCTATGAGGAACGGCCACCAATCTGCTTTGTTTTCCACAATTTCATTTTCTGTGCAAGCAATTAAAAGAGAGAGGACAGCGGCAGAAATACCATAATAAGGAACGGCCAGCAGCACAAGGGTGTTACTTTAAAAAAGAAGGAACGGATGCAAGTATGCTTGCGGTTGGGGGGTCATTAGTTCTCGCTAAGTGAGAGAAAAACATGGGTATTTAAAATTTTATGTGGTGCTTTCAGCCAATGACAAAGCAGGCTGACCACCCCTGCCCAAGGGTATGTGGTAAGATTGTACTTGGGCTGGTACTAATTTGTTGCTGGGCATCTATTAAGAAATAAATGCCCAGCATGAATATGGTATTAGCCAATCAGCATTGAGAATCCATTGTTGCCATTTTCTAATTTTCCTTATTTGTTAATTTTAGAATCTTCTGACTGCCTTAGCCATGTTAATTTGGGATTTATAGCACAAATGTTAGCTATGTATTCCGATAGTAAGTTTACCAGTGTACTTTCATTCGCTAGGCATGCATTAAAATCCCCTATAATTATAATATTGGATAAGTCATAAGTATCGGTGAATATTTCAATAAAAGATGTAAACTCATCCCTACCATGTTTTAGGACTTTTTCCTTACTATTGTTTATTTTACTGTTATTTTTTGCCTTTGGAGGAATATAGACATTAACCACCAAGTAAGTGGAGAGAGGATCTTTTAAACTAAGGGTAAGTAAGGCTGGGAGTGTCATCTTTAGTATAGTTATTGAGTAATTTAAGGATGCTCTAATATATGTGATTATTCCTCCTTTTCCTCTCCCACTTTTGTGTGATTTGGTTGCCGGTAACATGTTGCCTGAGTATCCTTCCAACACTGATACCTCAGGACCTGTGTGCCAAGTCTCTTGTAAACACACAATGTCAAAAGCGTTAATGCATTTCAAAATCACTGGGTCTGCAAGTTTCAAAGTCAGTCCTTTTAAATTCCACAATATAAATGTTATGAATTGTAAATCACTACTATGTTTGAGTCATTCAGAATCTGAAGTTGACAGGCTGTAATAATTATTCTTAAGTTCAATGTCCTTTTTTTTTTATTTTGTTGATAGTTATTATTGGTTAAAACTGCCACTTCCACCATATGAATACCTAAGTTGTCCAGTAAAGTAGCCTTATCTAATAGTTTCTTTTGAACTTTTGCATTTGAAAAAGTTATGTCTAACTGTGAACACATTGATTGATTCCTATGGATCTTAATTCATTTAATAGAATTTTTAGGAATAGTTTCCTTTAGTGATCTTGAAAGAAATGTAGCTAGCTCTGCTTTAATTTTCTTGGAGTATCACTTTCTGTCACTGTCCAGCCCAGCACAGAGACTGACTTATGGTATTTTCCCATTCTAAGATGTCAGAATCATAGGTGTTTTTAGTACTATAAATTTTGGTGTCCTTTTTACGTCTGCTTGCGCGCATGCGTAAGGAACATTTTGGGAGAGTAGCAAACTTTGGAGGTGTGCCTCTCCCATTCAATCCAGTGCTCTGTTGAGCAGGCGTGGCGGTCCTGCACCAATGGGTGCGGGGAGCTGAATATGACAGCGGTGGTCTTTGCTTCACGAGAAACCACCGCTGCCATACCCAACACCCGCATCACGCCCGCTCCCCCTTGTGTCACGTGCTCCCCGCCCAAAGCTTTTGGTGCCACACTGGGAGCCCACTCGCCAGGTAAACGCTAGTTTGCCGATGGGGTGCCCATCCTCGCTGGCTCCATGGCCCCAAAGCCATCCTGTTGCCATGCTGGGAGCCCACCCAGTGTGGCAAAAGTCCCATTTTTGGCAACGGGTGCCCAATCCTCGCTGGCTCCTCGCCCCCAGGTAGTTTGCCGACGGGGTGCCTAACTCGCTGCTGCCTCGGCCCCCACCAGCTATCTTCTGCCACGCCTGGGAGCCCACCCAGTGTGGCAAGCATCCCACGTAGTCGCTTTTTTTTTACACCTGTTAAGAAAAAACAGTCCCACATAGTCTCCCACTCCCCCCTCCCACAACCTGCACCCACCCACTGCGCGATCCAGCCTCCCCAGCACCCCCCTCACCCCATACTTTCCTCCGGAGCTCGGCGCGATGATCTTCGTGGACCGGAACATGTCTGCACCTTCAAAGCTGACCACGAACTGAAGAAATGCTGGTAAGCTGTATAATGGGCTAGATAAGGGGTTTCAACTTTGTGCATATCTAAGGCATTTTGGAATTTTGCACCAAATTTTTCAACATGGGGTTTTGGGACCCTTCATGAATGATGTCACTGTCATGGGTTATATGGGTCTCAAGGGTGATTTCAATGAGGATCAGTAATATGACTGCAAAATCACCCTTTGGGCCTGAATAACACCATGACAGTGACATCATTCATGAGAACAGGTCCCAAAAACCCATTGTTGAAAATTTGGTGCAAAAATTCCTAAAAATGACTGTTTTACAAGTGTGCATTGCGCAGTTCCTACACAGGCTCGTAAGTTCATGAATTTTCAATATTTTCACTCCAGATTTTCAACATTGCCATTTTACCACACCTCCTTATGAGCAGTGCAGCTGTCATTTTTCACATCCTGCTCAAAACGTGTTTCCGCCCATGTAGCGCACAATGGCACAGTCGGTGTGCAAAATCAATGTATGGGACACATTAAGAAAATCACAGTGACACTGTTCATTAGCAGAGGTCTTAAATGGCTATGTTGAAAATTTGATGAAAAAATTCCTAGAAATGACTGTTTTACGAGCGTGCATTGCGCAGTTCCTACGCACGCTCGTACGTTTGCGAATTTTCAATATTTGCATTCCAGATTTTCAACATTGCCATTTTACCACACTTCTTCATGAGTGGTACAGCTGTCATTTTTCACATCCTGCCAAAACGTGTTTCCGCCCATGTAGTGCACAATAGTGCAGTCCGTGTGCGAACTCAGTGTAATGTATGGGACACATTAAGAAAATCACAGTGACACTGTTCATGAGCAGAGGTCTTAAAATGGCTGTATTGAAAATTTGGTGACAAAATTCCTAAATATGACTGTTTTACGAGTGTTCATTGCGCAGTTCCTATGCTCGCTCGTAAGTTTGCGAATTTTCAATATTTTCACTCCACATTTTCAACATTGATATTTTACCACACCTCCTTATGAGCAGTGCAGCTGTCATTTTTCACATCTTGCCCAAAACATGTTTCCGCCCATGTAGCGCACAATGGCACAGTCGCTGTGTGAACTCAATGTACGGGACACATTAAGAAAATCACAGTGTCACTGTCCATGAGCAGAGATCTTAAAATGGCTGTGTTGAAAATTTGGTGAACAAATTCCTACAAATAACTGTTTTACAAGCGTGCGTTGTGCACTTCCCACGCACGCTTGTAAGTTTGCGAATTTTCAATATTTTCACTACAGATTTTCAACATTGCCATTTTACCACACCTCCTTATGAGCAGTACAGCTGTCATTTTTCACATCCTGCCCAAAACGTGTTTCTGCCCATGTAGTGCACAATGGTGCAGTCAGTGTGCAAAATCAATGTATGGCACACAGGAAGACAATCACAGTGACATTGTTCATTAGCAGAGGTTTTAAAATGCCAATGTTGACAATTTGGTGAAAAAATTCCCAACAATGACTGTTTTACAAGTGTGCATTGCACACTTCCCATGCACGCTTGTAGGTTTGCGAATTTTCAATATTTCCACTCCAGATTTTCAACATTGCCATTTTACCACACTTCCTTATGAGCAGTACAGCTGTCATTTTTCACATCCTGCCCAAAACGTGTTTCCACCTATGTAGCGCACAATAAGGGTAACAAAAAGGTCATGCTGAAAATTTATTGTGCAAATACCAGCAATCGCACAGGGTATTAGATTAAAGCACCAACCATACATGCCAAACACCACTGCAAATACTGCAAGCGAACGTTCGGCATTGAAAAATGCTTGTTTGGTTTATTATTGTCCTCCTCAAGTTTTTTGAACCTGTGGCTCAGACTTATTTTAAATGGAGGGCGCATATGTATGCCTATCTTCTGTAGAGCTATAGCTCGGTTCCATAATAGATCTGCAGAACTTTCTTTGTTAAAGAGTAAATGTACATAGTTTTCTTTATCTTGATTCCTAAAAATGTTACATTATAGTTTTTCCACGTTTTGATTATTAACAAGACTCAAGGACTTGAAACCACTGGGCATAAAAAAAAAACAAAAAAAAATGGATGAGAGCTACTTAAACTGTTATTCCATGGGAGAGCCTCAGGGCCATCTCAGCAGACTCCAGGGAGATACAGAACACTTGTAGTTCCAGGAGCTTTGGCAAAATGAAGAGCTTCTATGCCGTCACCATGGACACAGTAATTAATCTAAAGAACTGGGAGTTGCAGATTTGAAGAACTTCGGAGTCATCACCTCTGACCTCAGGAAAAAAATCTGAAAAACTAGACATTGTAGACTGCAGCAATTGATGAAACCTTGACGAACCAGTGGGCCATCACTATGTGCCCTGGAAAAGAATATGAAGAACTGAATCTGGATGAAGCTAAAGATCTAGAACACCTTCAGACTGTTGACCTTGGGAAAATCACTGAAGAACGTGGAAGAAAAACCCCAACCCCAAGTGGGCATCAGACCCTTATCTGTGACTGGCACAGTTCCCTGTACTGCCTAACTCACTGTTAGGGAGGGATTGGCCTGAAGAATCTGAAGAAAACAGGTGACAAAGAGTCCCTTTGTTGACTACACTATGCCTATTCTGACTACTGGCCCCAAACCAAACTGTCAGGGTGCTGCTGGATGAAACTGTCTCTGGATAATGCGGGAAGAACTGTTGACACGCAATGGGCAGAAATAAAACTGAGTCTCCGAAGTGTACACTCTTTGTGTGGGGGTTGCTGGGTTTTGCAGTCTTTGGATCATGCAACCATGACAAGGCAATTTGAGAACATGCAGGCAAGTCGAGAACATGTGGGGCAAATCATTTTGGGTGCAAGTGTAATTAATTTCTAAAAGGATTCACAGCACGCAAGGGCAGGATCTCTGTCTCAGAGCATGCAATGACCATACAGGGCAACAGAGGGCAATTTAAATAGTCTTGAAGCAAAACAAGACAGTATTAGAGCAGAAGGGGCAAATGTGGTGCATGCAGGGCAGTTTCACAGCCTCAGAGCATGCAATTACATCAGGCACTGTCTTGGAATAAAACAATTCCTATCCTTCAAATAAGTTTAAATTCAATTCATCACTCTCACTTTAAATATACTGACACTTTGCTCTTAAAAAGGTTCATTCAGGATTCACCACAGTCACTTGAAAAACAGTTGCACTTGCATGTTAAAATGTTCATTTAGTAATCAGGGGCACTCTACCAGGGCAGACACTGTGTAAGGAGAAACTTGGATTAACTGGCTGGGATATACCTAGCTACAGCGTGGACCATGGGTTATGCCCTCCCACCTACAGGTATATACTTATACCCTATAGTAAAACAGCAGTCCTCCCGTCTTGGCATAGGGCCAATTAACAAAAGCCTATGTGCTATGTGTCCCATGCTGACTGTCCCTTCCTTGCTAGGGGCCTGGTGTATAGTTAAATACTTTCAAAAACATTTAACCAGCCCTTGGTTAAAGCTGAGGTAGCTATGCTGCTGTGTGGCTATTGGGGCCTGTCTGCTTCTCTTCCTCCTGCTCCTGGCTGTAGCTTTTGTGTAATAACAGTATTTGTTTAACAGATTCAAATTAGCTCTTCTGCTTTGATCTATTGGTGTCACTGGGCTACTAGCCATTCTAGTGCCTTGCCCTGCGGAGTGCTGTTTTCACTCCACTGGCCCCGCCTTACCCACTTAATAGTATTTTTATGATGTGGGCCTGCCCTGCCCTCTGATAGGTTGACCACACAAAATGTGAGCCCGCCTTCTCTTTCTCTCGCTGTGTACCTCCTGGGCTTTATTCTTTGAATGGTGCTTTGCCCTGTCCCTTAACCCTGCCCTCTAGGCACTGGTTTTATTTAATAAGGGCCTCCTGTCCACTTACTCTGCCTTCCAGGCAGTTCCTATTATCAGGGATCTGCCCACCCCCTTGTGGCCTCAGCCACTGCCTGTCGCGCCATCCTGCACTTCAGATGCTTTTACTTTATGTTTTTTTCCAAAGATCTGGAAGTCAGCACTTGCCCAATGGTGCTGCCACTAACTCACCACCCTGAGCTGGGGTGAAGCACTGAGGTGGTGCAGAGGTTGTGACTGTCTTGATGCTGGTACTGCTGGCTGCTACTGTAGAGGGGGCCTTCCTGGTAACAGTTGTGGTGTGGCACTGTGGGGAACGCACAGTGTGTGGTCTTGCTGATGGCTTTGACTCAGCCATCAAGGCTCTTTCTCACTCATTACCAAGGCCTCACTCTAGCGCTGCACCCCCTCTCTCCTCTCTTCTCACTGCTGTGGCCTGCTTAGCTGCCAACAAGTGACAGCATTACTTCAGACCAAAGAAAAAAATAAACAGGTTAAACAGAACCCACACCGTGGCTGCCTGACTCCCTCTATTCATTCGTTGACTCAGCCACTGACTTCTGCCTCAGGACCCGCCAACTGCTGCTACTGTACATAAGGGAAAAACTGCTGAAATTGGAACTGCTGGAAGTAAGGGGGACATATGCTCCTCCTCCTCCTCTTTTCTTCCACAGGCAGCCCTCTCTTGACAGGACCAGCTACACTTCACTGAGAGCTCGACTGCACTCTTGACAGCCACTTGACGGCCACTGTACCACCACTTTCCTGCCACATTAGACCCTTATGTAGCCCCACAACATTTCCATGTCCCTCATGATGTGGGGGGAAACCAGCTGTCCAACATGATCTGGACATTGAAAGAACTGGCACTAGGCTTGGGCCACTCAGGGAGCGGGAAACTGTACAAGGTAAACAGCAGTACAAAAAATATTTTGAAACTGGAATTGCAGTTTTGTGAAGGGGGACCCCATTCTGTTTTACTTCCCCTATCCCTAACACTTTACTATACTTGCCAGGGGCTATGAGCACCTTTACTGGGGCATATGGGGGATTGGGAAGTACTGGGGAACCCTGGTTGTACTGACTTTTGGATATTACATACGAACATACGAAATTTGCCAGCAGATAAAGGCCTAGAGGTCTATCAAGTCTGCTCGAATGTGCAGCTAGCACCCCTTATTCTGCAGCTGCCCCTCCATTCCACCCTTCCCCTTCATTAACCCTCCCCCTTGTCCTGTCCCATCCTCGTTTGAAGCAGTCCACTGTTCTTCTACATACCACTTCAGCAGGTAACGATTCCACCCAGCCACCACCCTCTGTAAAAGTGTCTCCTCATCTCCCTCCTGAACCTTCCTCACTCCAGTCTCATATCATGGCCCCTGGTGTCCCTTCCTCCTTACTTTGAACAGCCCCTCTGTACCTGTCTTGTTTATTCCTTTCATGTATTTAAAGGTTTCAATCTTGTCACCCTGTCTCTCCTCTCCTCCAGTGAGTACATGTTCAACTCCTTCAACCTTCTCTCATATGATAAGTCCCCCAGCCCCTTGATCATCTTTGTTGCTCTGTGCTGCACCCCCTCCAGTAACTTAATGTCCCTCTTCAGATACAGATGCCAGTACTGCACACAATACTCCAGGTGTGGTCTAACTAATGACCTATACAGTGGCAGAATCACCTCCTCCCTCCTCGAGGATATACCCCTTGCAATACAACCCAGCATTTTGTTGGCCTTTGCAGCTGCCTTCCTACATTGTGCCGAGTTGTTCATTGACCCTGTAATGAGCACACCCAGATCCTTCTCCTCCTCTGTCTGGGCTAACTGCACTCTCCCTAGCTGGTAGCTCCTCCTTGGGTTCTTCATCCCAAAATGCAGCAGCTTGCACTTTTTGGCATTAAAGCCCAGTTGCCAGGTGTCTGACCAGGTTTCAAGCTTTGCCAGATCATCCTGCAACCCCTGCCATCCCCCTAGATCATCCACCACCGTGCCTACCTCGGTGTCATCAGCAAATAGACTGATCTTGCTCTTGATGTCCCATGATATGTCTGCAATGAATATCCCAAACAACACTGGTCCCAACACCAAGCCCTGTGGAACACCGCTCGTCACTGCCCTTGGGTGTGAGGCTCCCACCCACCACCACCCTCTGTTGCCTTCCCTGCAGCCAGTTTCCTACCCATCTTACCAGCTTTGCACCCACCCTTGTGCCTACTAACTTCCTTCCCAGCCTTCCATGTGGCACTGAGTCGAATGCCTTACTGAAGTCCAGATACAGGATATCCACTGCATAGCCCCTGTCCAGTTGCCTAGTTACCCAGTCATAGAACTCGACCAGGTTGGTTTGGCAGGATCTGCCACATATGAAGCCATGCTGTCTGCTGTCCTGTAGTCCTTTGGCCTCCAGGAGGGCCACCAGCCTCTCCTTCAGGATAGTCTCCATTAGCTTACCCACTATGGATGTGAGGCTCACTGGTCTGTAGTTTCCCGGTTCATCCTTGGGGCCACTGTTGTGGAGGGGCACCACATGAGCCATCCTCCAGTCCTGAGGTACACACCCCGAATGTAGTGAGGCATTAAATAGGTCTGCCAAAGGTCCTGCAAGGACCTCTGCCAGCTCTTTCAGTACCCTGGGGTGGATGCCATCTGGGCCTGGCGCCTTGTCCACCCTCAGTGCCTTCAAACCCTCTCGAACTCTGCTCTCCATGATTTCCCCATCTGTCACCACTTCCTCCCCTGCTTCTGCCATCTCTCCCACCTTGGTTGTCACCTCCCTATTCTCTTTAGTAAATACTGAGCAGAAGTACTCATTTAGTGCTTCTGCCTTATCGCACCCTGCTTCCACCCAACCCCCCTTCTTCCTAATCCTTACTATGTGGTCCTTACAGTTCCTTTTCTCCCTGATATACTTAAAGAAGTCCTTCTCCCCGTTCTTAATGCCTTGTGCCAGCCTGAGTTCCATAGTTGCTTTGGCTCCCCTTACTGCCCTTGTCACCTCCTTCGATTCTGTCGAGTACTCCTCCCTGTCCTCCCCCCTCCCTGTTTTCTTGTACTTCCTAAAGGCAGCTCTTTTCCTCCTTACCTTTACACCTTACCATTATAGACCGAGTTTGAATGGGTTTGGGCCAGTTTAACCCTTGCACTGAAGGTAAATGTCACTGTAGAACTTTACAATGTATTTTATTCTGCTTTCAGCTATGGTTACTGCCTATAGCACAACATGGGTGCATGTGGAAACAATGTTTATGCTTAACAATGACATAAACTACATCACACAGTTCTAAAATTTGAAGTCAACGAAAACAATCTATTCCTTCTGTTTCTCAAGGAAGCAGGGCAGTGTGACAAGACAGTGGGTAAGGCAAGTGGAATGCTGGGTTACACAGGGAGGGGTATCTCCAGCAGGAGGAGGAAGGTGGTGTTGCCATTATATCGCTCACTGGTGCGGCCACACCTAGAGTAATGTGTTCAGTTTTGGAGACCACATCTCAGAAATGACATATGGCAGAGACAGTCCAGAGAAGGGTAAATAAAATGGTACATTGTTTGCATGAGAAGCCCTATGAAAAGAGATTGTGGGATCTCAACATGTACACCCTGGAGGAAGGGAGAGAGAGATAGAGAGAGAGAGAGAGAGAGAGAGAGAGAGAGAGGTGGGATATGACAGAGACCTACAAGTGCCTCAAAGGCATGAATAGGGTACAGGTGAGGAGTCTCTTTCAAATGAGAACAAACTCCAGGACCAGAGTCATCCAATGAAGCTAGAGGAGAGACATTCAAGAGTGACCTGAGGAAATATTTCTTCACTGAAACAGTAGTGGTGCCTAGAATAGCTTGCCAGTGGTAGAGGTTAGAATAGTTGGGGGCTTCAAGCATGCATGGGATAGACATAGGAGTATATTAGATTGGATGTAAGGAGGTGAGAGGGTTGACAGAAACCAGATAGGGTCTGCAGAGACAGAATAGGTAGGGAACATCTGGACAAACTAGGAGGGCTAAGCAGTCCTTTTCTGTTGTGAAATTCCGTGTTTCTGATTTTATTCTGTTACCAATGGCAAAACAAGCTGTTAGCTGTCAGCTGCTCTTATTTCAGAAGGTGTCCCTGAGTTTAATCATTTTCCCTGATTTTCGAAACATAAGATTGAGAGGTGTGCCCACCCAAGTGTTGGACTTAACTTCTGACTAACAGGTATGAAATGAACCAAAACTGCTAATTTGTTCATTCATTCATTGTCTGGCATTCCCTCACCTTAATGAATCATTAAAAATCCCAAACATTCAAAAACTGCCAGCAGCAATTGTAGGCTTGGCAGTGGAGGCTCTTACTGAACAACACAATTCATCACACACCATTTGCAGTTGTGCGCCGGCAGTGTTCAGACTTATTGAAATCTTGCCAAGAATTTAACACTCAAAAGTTCATTACCTCAGGTAGAAAGAAAGAAAAAAAAAACACACTTTGTTGTATTATGTATGCCCCTTGCATTGAATTTCATCTGTTTTGTAAAGTCCTTGAATTATTTCAAGTTTTTTCCTCTCTGACATACACAGAGAGCAAAGGAGGGAGCAAGAGGGAGGGAGCAAGAACAAACTTTCTTCTTTTCCTTTTCGGTAATGAGAGCCCCTGAGATACATTAGTTTTGTCTGTTGGACCGTCTTTGTGAAATAGCTTTATAAATAACCGGACAATCTGGCTGGATTAAGAGTTCATTTTTTTATTTGTAAGTTTTTATAAATCAATAGGGCCTCTGAGGGATGTCTTTTATGGTGTAAGAGACTCTCTCTCCTGAGGTTTGGGCGAGAGGACCAAGAAACAAAGCTGAGTGGTTCTGTCTGTCTAAACCTCAGGAGAGAGAGTCTCTTATACCATATGAGACATCCTTATGCCCTATTAACTTATTGTAAATCACTTGAGTTTAGTTTGAGTGAGTTCTAATGAGTTAAGTTTTTTTTTTATATTTTATTGTGCTGTCCTCCCCCCTGGCGTTGAAGTGGTGCACTCCCTCCTAGTGGTCCCACATGATAGCACACCCATTTGCATTCCAGGTTGGAGAATATATGCTTCCTTTCTCTTTGATTTTACTTTGTTCAATATTCAGTGATACATCCGAATGGAAAACCTTAATGTTCATATAAACCACTGCAAAAAGTGATTACATTCAGAGACAAATACTTACAAGAAATCCGGGAAATTTGTGCACAAAGCTTTGGCAAGCAGGTTACACATGTCTCTTTTGGTTCATCAGATAAAGTACACTGAAGGCCAGAGCATTGCAAATGCCAAAAGAGATACTGAAGCACTCCCCATAGAGCCCACTCGTCGTGTCTCTGACTCAAAAATAGTTAGGTATCATTTTCACTGGGCAATATTTTGCTGTTGTATGAGCAGACAGAGATCCAAATTTAAACAACTTAAAGAGAAACATCAGTTTACACCTGACCTACACCTCAGTGTGTTTTCCCAGGATTAGTGCTTTTGCATGGATTTTTTTTATTATTTTTTACTTACAGGTGTTGGTTTATTTGTATTTTATCTGGTTGATCCTGCCAGCCTTCCTACTGGCATTTTTGCATCAAGCACCTGTAGCAACACATCCCAGAAGCTTCTGCTGCTGATGTCAGAGCCATAGGTGCCAAAACATATGGGCGACGAGGTGGCAGTACACCACTTTTGCCCATGAGTATTCAAACTAGTGCCCCTTTAATGCATGCAAGGTCAGAAGGGAAGTAGTCATGGTCCCTTTTTTAATTACTACAGCCCCCCCACCCACTTTTCACCATGCTCCAGCACCCATGCCACCAGAGTGTGTATTGTAGGTAGTAATAGAAGGAGCTATTAATGGCTCTGGTTTGCTATTTGCCAGTGTTGGTGCTATCTTGTGAATAAGTATAGACTGGCAGTTGACTGAGCTGTGGGGCAGATACAAATGGATATTTCTTTTAAGTTAAAAAACAATGCTTGTCTGACTCGGTTATACGGTGCACCCTCTAGACTGTCTGATTGCTGCATCCAAAAATGGTGTTCCTTACTTGCTAGCTTATGTAACCCCCCTACAAATGGGGGTTCCTGAAAAATCTTCCTTCAGCTTGCCTAAATGCTCACTGCCGGGCTGGTGTTCTGGGTTGTAGCAATTTAAATGTATCGACAGAGAGTGCCTGTACAGCCTCTGTGTACTGTCTCTTTAAGAGCTGCCTGGATTGCAGTCATAATTAATCTGAGAGGGAGCTCTGTTAGAAGATGTACTTGTTTGCTGATCATTTGTTAGAGTGGTAATAATATTGCAGTTTGTTCTAACCTGCCTTCTTTGCAGTATGGATAGTTCTGTTTGTTTCCATCATCTTGGTCCTGGACTGCAAAATGGGCCAATTAGTACATTTGGGACTCTAAAATGGATCCTGCCTACAGGGGCTTGGTGGGGCCAAAGCTTGTAGGAATTGTAGTTTTGGGCTTTTGGCATCTAAAATAACCTGGAGGGGGAGCCCTTGTTGTGACTGACAGACAGATCAGCCAACTGAACCTTTTGGATCTTCAGGAAAGTCCCACACTGCTTGCAGTTTCAGTTAGATCTGAGTTGGGAAGTGAAGAAGTAACAGCTCGAGACAGGTCGAGCAGCAGTGCATAGTGGATTCACACAGAAGAACTGTGGAAAGGCCTGAGTTTGGCCTGCATGCCTGCCTACTGTTCCTGAGAGGAAACTTGTGCTTTTTTTGGACTGAATCCAAATTTGGAGAATGAATTAAGCCACTGAATTGTGACCAGGCTTTAACCTAAAGAAGACCAAAGATTTGCTGAATGCGATTGGCCTGTCAGGATTTCTAGCCATCTTTGAACTCCCGGTTTGTGCAGAGACTCTGTAATTGCAACTGGATAGCAATCTACCTGTGTGAACTGGGCAAACTCAAAGTGCATAGTGCCAGGGTGAAGGGAAGCTGAGCTGGTGCTGAAAGTAGGAGTCGAAACAGGTCAATAAACTTCAAAGAGGTTGCCAGAACTATGAGGTGAAGGGGGGAGGGGGTGGCAAGGGGTGGTCAAAAGCCAGGCAAGGGAAAGGAAGGGTTCAGGAAGAGGTTTGCCAGGAGCAGCAGGGAGGAGTTTTAGCTGGCATCCAATGGTGGGAAGGGAGAGGGTGAGACAGATGGAGGAGGAAAGCTGATTCCAGAGAGGGGGAAGGTGGTATGAGAAAGCAGATTTTTCAGCTGAGGAGTGTGGGTGGAGAAGGGAGAATGTGTGTGGGTCTCTTGAGCACAGGGAGTAGTAGGAGGGGAGTATGGGGGAGAAGAGATGGGATAGGTATGATGGGAGGGACCCATATAAGCAACAGTGGCATACCTTTCAATAATAAATCAGGCAAAATCACTTAGAAGCAGAGTGGTACTCCTCACCACTTCAGCTTGCAGTGTGGTCTCCATCTTCCAGAAATATTCTCAGAGGACAAATTACATTGTAAGTGCACAAGAAACAAGCATTTGTCAATGCCGAATGTTGATTGCTTATATGTGCTGTTTAGGTATTTGGAAGTGAAAATACCATGCCTAAGAACTGTCATGTGCCCCCCCCCCCAAGACATCCACTATTTCTTTCTGTTCAGTATTCACAGAAGAGGGGGAAGGGCAAGGGCCACAGCAGTTGCAAAGGTGTGAAGAGGTGGACAGTAGTCCATTCACAGGCAGAAGAATCCTGCAGAAGATGAGTAAATTAATGGTGAACAAAGCGAGGGGACCAGATGGCATACACCCAAAGATATTAAAAGAACTGTGAATGGAGATAGCAGTACATCTGGCAGCCATGTTCAGTGATTCATTCAATACAGGGGTGGAAACAGAGAACTGGAGGAGGGCACATGTGGTCACTCTATAGAAATCCAGCAGTAGGGAGCAGGCGGGGAACTATAGGCTGGTCAGACTCACTTCAGTAGTGGGGAAGATCATGGAGACATTGGTTAAAGAAAGGATAGTGGGGCATCTAGAAGGCATCAGAGGCCAGGACTGTAGGCAACATGGATTCACAGTGGGGAGGTCATGTCAAACAAATCTGGTTGATCTCTTTGACTGGGTGACAAAGGAAGTAAATCAGGGTAGGGCAGTGGACAATGCTCACCTTGATGTAAGAAGGCCTTTGACACCGTCCCACATAGGAGGCTGATAAACTAGCTGAGTAGGCTGGGCAGGGGGGAAAGGGTGGTAAAGTGGGTTAGAAACTGGGTAAGAGACAGGAGGCAGAGAGTGGTGGTAAATGGGGCGTAGTCTGGGGAGAGGGGGTGACCAGTGGGGTGCCGCAGGGATTGATCGTGGGGCCAGTCCTGTTCAATGTCTTCAATACTGACATTGCAGAATGGCTTAAGGGAAAGGTCTGCCTGTTTGCAGATTACACCAAGATCTGTAACACAGTGGATACCCCAGAGGGGGTGGAGAAAAGGAGGAAGGACCTGGGGAAGGTTGAGAAATGGTCTGAGGACTGGCAACTGAAGTTTAATTCAAAAAAGTGCAAAATTATGCACCTGGGACACAGAAACACTAGGGAAAAGTACAGGATGGGGTGGGGGAGTTGCTGACAGTCACAAAGAAGGAGGTTCTTATTTCAGAGGACCTGAAAATGTCAAAGTGGTAAGGCAGCTGGGAGAGCCAGTGACATGCTGAGGTGCATAGGCAGGGGTATCACCAGCATAAGGAGGGAGGAAGTGATGCCATTATATAAAACCATAGTCAGGCTTCACATAGAGTACTGTGTGCAGTTCTGGAGGGCGCACCTTCATTAGGATATTAACAGGCTGGAGATGGTCCAGAGAAGGGCGAATGAGATGGTACAGAGCTTGCAACACAAGACTTATGAGGAGAAATTAAGGGACCTCAATATGTACTCAGTGGAAGAGAGGAGGGAAAGAGGGGATATGATAGAAACATTCAAGTACCTCAAGGGTATAAATATAAGTACTGAGAAGCAGGAGACAGCTGCTATAGAGACATGTGCCAGCTTCTGTGTGATATTCTTTTGTTCTTATAAATCTGTAATCTCCAGTATTTCAGTAACCACATGACCACACTGCCTTCTTTAGGCAATTTTATGCTGGTTGATGCCTGGTGTCAGATAGCAGACAGAGGGCTCACCAGATTGTGTTACCATTTGAAAAACTTCATAGAGTGTTCTTTTACTGGTAAGCATTTTGGAAAGCTGGTGAAGGTCTCACAATTTTTATTATGATTTTATCTCCTTAGGTCTGTCCCCTTTGGTCCCCCCATCCCCACACCCGAACAGTCATCAGTGACCACAGCTGCAGCCTTCTTCTTGCCAAGATGGTGGGTGGGAAACATAGAAACATAAAAATTTGAAGGCAGATAAAGACTGCTTGGCCCACCTAGTCTGCCCATTTCCCTACCTGATGGATAAGCTGCAGATTCTAGTTAATCAACAGCTTACTTCCTCCTACCCCCCAGTAGAATTGCCTTATGTCTGTCCGTGAGCAGCTGCATTCACAGTCTGTGAAGTCTGACGTCTTTCAGTGCTGCTTATTGGTCATCTTCCAACACAGGCGAGGTGCTGCTAGCCCAAAAGTAACTCAGGACAAGCAGTTTTCAAAGTGGGGAAGAAATGGAGTGAGGAAGAATCAATTACTCGTTTAGATGCAGCGTCGATTTTAAGATCAGCATACTGGTGTGGACACTGCAACTAGAACCCCAGCTCTTTAATCAGCCTTATGAAGAGTAAAGGCTTCTCGAAGTACTGAGGTTCTGTTTATTGTACTGTAAGTGGGCTGCATCTAATTCAGTAATTTACTGTACCTTACATCTGGATGTATGGTAGGCCCAACTTTGAATAAACACTGCACCTGAATTAACACATGATGCCATAGAAACATAGAATTTGTCAGCAGAAAAGGACCGCTTAGCCCACCCAGTCTGCCCAAGTGTTCTCTACCTACTTGTAACTCCTGCATGTATATGTTACTGCATGTCTTATTCTGCCTGCATCCATCAGGACCTCCTTGTGAATGAACTTGTTTAATGGATTTTTCCTGCAATGAACATGAACCTACTCTATTTCCACAGCCCAATTGATCTCTGTTGACCCTCTCCTTCCCCTTTTTCTAATATACCCCCTATGTTTATCCCACGCATGCTTCATGCCCCCTAACATTTTCGCTTCCACCACTTCTTCTGGCAGTCTGTTCAAGGCGTCTACCACCCTTTCAGTAAAGAAATATTTCTTCACATCTATCCTGAATGCTCCATCTTCATTGTATGTCCCTTGGTTTGGGTGCTCATCCTCATCTGAAGGAAACTCCTCAACTGTACCCTCTTTACCCCTGTGAGGTACTTTGTAGGTCCTGATCATGTCACCTCTCACCCTCCTCTCTTCCAGAGTGTACATGTTGAGATTCTTCAGCCTATCTTTGTAAGGATTCCTGTGAAAACTCTGAACCATTTTAGTTGCCCTCCTCTGGGAAACCTTCACCTTATGTTCTTTCAGAAGTATGGACTCTAAAACTGGACACAGTACTCCAGCTGGGGGTATACCAGGTAGTGATACAATGGTAGCACAACATCCCTCCTCCTTCTACTGGAGATGCCACTCCTTATGCATCCCAGAATCCAATTTTCCTGGCCCATAGCCTTGTCACACTGTACTGCCATCTTGAGGTCCTCATATAATAACCTCAAGGACATTTTCATGTCTAGTGAGTATCAGTACCTCTCCCCATCCTATACCCAGCATCGGGGTTCCTATATCCTAGGTACATGATTTTACACTTGTTGGCATTGAACCCCAAGTTAGTAACATATTCCCCCAAGAAAACTGCGGGTAATGTGGAGCAACCCTAGGATCTTTTGTGGACCTCGGAGGGGAGTTTTGTGATTTTAGAGCTCTGTATACTCCCCCAAAAAGATTGAGGATATCGCAGGGTAGCCCTGCATTTGGTGACTTTGGTGGGGAGTTTGTGCTTTGGAGCCTCGTGATTTTGTTTTTGGCGCCTGTTAGTGCATTTTTTTTAAGGAAACTGTGAATGCTGTGGAATATCTGGATCCCTGTGGAGTACCTGGATTTCAGTGGGGAATTTATGACCTCGGAGCCCTGTGGTTTTGAGCAACATATCTTTGGGACTTTGGATTCTTGGTCCGTCAGTGATATCCCCTTTGCCTGCTTCTTATTGTGGTGGGAGCGCTTGGAAGTGGGCTTTTGCTGTTTGCCTGGAATTACTATCGGGGCGGTGAGAGCGCCTGGAGTCCAAGGGCAGTAAATGGAGGATATTTGATTTCAATCTGGTGATGTTGTGACTACTTGCTTGGCATTCCGAGGACGGAAAGAAATATCTTCCCCTCCTGAACTTTTAGGCAGATGTTCCTTTCCTCTCGGCATGGACGGCTTACAGGGTTTTGAGCTGTTTAGGGAGGAGCTGCAGGGATCTGAACCAGAGGGCTCTTTTCCCTGTGGTTATTGGTGGGGGCCCTCAGTGACTGGTGGGTGGCTGGGGTTTCGGATTCCCCTCCTGGAGCAGCTTGTTACTTTTGTGAGCTTTACACTCCTGTAAAGGGCGGAATTTTATTCTGCCTTTTGGGCCATGGCTTCTGAGTAGGAGTTGTGGCTGAATTTTGGGTTGTGCTTTACAGGGAACTTCTGGGGGCTATATGGAGGTGGGGGCCCCTTTGTCGGAGGTTTCTAAGGTTTCTCTGTGAGGGGAGCAATTGCCTCCTTCACAGGGTCCTATTTTTGAGCATAGCCCTTCAGCCTGTCCCTGATCTTAGTGTCTTGGCCTGAGTATTGGAATACTTCCTGGAAAGGAGGGAAGAAGAAGAATTGGTCTCTGGTACAACTTATTGAAAATTAGATTTGAGGAGGTGAGAGCCCCTCTTGCTGTCTTTTTCTAAGAGGTCCTTCTGGTTGATTTTGGAAATCTTTATGTGTTTTTAGATGCTGATTAACCAAGATTATATCGAGACTTACATTTCTTGACTTTGCTCTAGAACTGAGGGAGGGTGAGAGCCTCCCTTATTCCAAATACGCAGCACTTTCTGGATATTTTGTTTATTTATTTGGATACTATTTATTTGGATATTTTTATTTTTGCTTGTTGATTTAATATTTTATTTAGTTTAATTTGGATTGTTTATGTTTTTTAATTTTATTTTTTCTCTAGGGTTTAGTTGTGTGGGTGTGGGGTTTTTAATATGTATAAAGGGCCTACCACCATGGTTGTACGCTATTCATCCTACACTCTTCGTGCCCTCAGTCCCTTTCTCCCCCTTGCCGTTACAGTTGTCAACTTACCAGCACTGTAGAGCACCGGGGACTCCGCGGAGGGTGAGGAGGGGTTTTGGGGGTAGCGAACAGTGGAGGATGAACGAGCGGGTACATTATATTGGGGTAGTGGAAACCAGAAGACGCCCTGGGGCGAAATGGATTCCAGAGCGAGGTTATTCTTGCCTGGTTTCCATACCCAAGGGCATCACTACTGTTGATGGTACTAGGCAAGTGGTCTGTACCGCTCCTGAGACCCATCCAACTTGGGCGGTGTTTTGCAATGCCAGATCCATAAGAAATAAGACTGCAGTTATTGCAGATCTTGTGGAGTCTGTGGATCTGGCTTGCATTACCGAGACCTGGATGGATGAAAACGCTGGCCCAGTTTTGGAGGCAGCAGTTCCAACTGGGTACTTGGTGTTATACCGCCCAAGATTGGACCACGGGGGGGGGGGGTTGTGGTCTGTTTCAAGACCGAACTGGGCCTCACAAGTGTACCAATTGAGGGGACTGAGCCCTTTGAGTGTACTGTAGTGGCAGGTGTGGGTTGTAGAATTGATCTCATTTACCATCCACCAGGTGATGAGAAACATTTTTTACAGGAAGTAGCTGATTTCGTCATTGACATGGCATTTGATGCCTGGGTCAATGATGAACTGTCACAGTTTGGATAACACTTCCTCCAATTAATGACATCTTTGGGCCTTACACAAGTGGTTACTTCTGCCACTCATAAGAGTGGTCACTCCTTGGACTTGGTTTTCCTCCTGGGGATTGAGGCCTCTGATGTGGGGGTGGAACCCATCAGTTGGTCTGATCATTACACTGTGGGGTTCAGTTTTTATACCCCCCTTGTAGGCCTACCCCTGTGGAGATGGTTAGGTACCACTCTTTGCGAGATGTTTGCTCTATGGGCCTGGTAGTGGTGCTTGACCTATCGGAGTTCTCTGGAGTGAGCAATGATCCAGATGCCTTGGTGTTGGCCTATAATAGGGCCATCTCCTCGGCTCTCGATCAAATTGCTCCTGTCTGGGTTCGTCCTCTCCCCCTTCGACCTCAGTCTCCATGGTTTGATGGGACTTTGAGGGAGATGCGGCGACAAGGACGAAGGTTAGAGTGTCATTGGTGGAGAACAGCCCTTGATGCCGACCATCTTAGACTGATAGAACATTATCAACTCTATCATTCTGCAATTTCTCGTAAGAAGGCAGAGTTCCTGTCCGGGGAGATTGCAGCTGCTCAGAACCGACCAGCTCAGCTTTTTCAAACTGTGGACAGACTGTGCAACCCAGCCTGTCTTCAGGTTCGGAAAGCTTTTTCACAAATAGAGTGTGATGAGCTTGCACGCTTCTTTGCAGATAAGGTGGCCGACATCAAGGCTGAGCTCCTGCTTGCTTTCTCTATGGGAGAAGCTATTGATCGGTGTTTGGTTGCATCCTCCGGTTGCTTCTGGAGTTCCTTTGACCGGCCTCAGTTCATTGATGTCATGAGGATTCTCCATAGTATGCACAATACTTGCTGTAGTTTGGATTCGGGCCCGACTTTCCTGATAAAGGGTTGTCTTGATATCATTGGCCCTGTCCTAGCACAGATAGTCTGGTGCTTCTTGGATATGGGTGAGTTTCCTAGCTCTCTGAAGGAGACGGTGGTGACACCCCTCCTGAAGAAAGCTTCCTTGGACCCTGGTTGCTTTGCTAACTACAGATCGATCTCTAATCTTCCCTTTGCTGGGAAGATTATTGAGAAAGTAGTGGCTGCTCAATTGGAAAACCATTTAACCATCCATGACATCTAGGAACCACTCCAGTCTGGTTTTCGAAAGAGGCATAGTACTGAGACAGCACTGGTTCGGGTACTCAATGATCTCCTGACGGCTAGAGATCAGAAGAAGCGGTCCATTCTTGTTCTTCTTGATCTCTCATCAGCTTTTGACATTGTGTACCATGGGGTGCTTCTCGAGCACCTGGAGTTTATCTGTGGCCTGTCGAGTACAGTCCTCAGATGGTTTAGATCTTTTCTCACTGACAGAACTCAGAGAGTGGTGTCAGGGATAAATTCTTCCCGCCCAGTCTCTCTGTCATGTGGGGTTCTCCAGGGCTCGGTGTTGTCCCCCATGTTGTTCGCAGTGTATATGCTGCCCTCGGAGACATTGTAAGAAGGTATGGGCTGAGGTTTCACTGCTATGCAGATGATACCCAGCTCTACCTATCTTTTGCACCCAACCAGGATAGAGCTCTCTCGGTCTTTAATAGCTGCCTCACTGAAATCCAGTGCTGGATGAGTTCAAGCTGGCTGAAGTTGAACTCGGAGAAGACGGAGGTAATGGTTGTGGACCCGGGTCATAGGGTAGAGGGGTGGGAGTTGGTCCTCTCTCAGGTTTACTTCTGGGAGGTGTCCAGCTCCCTACCTCTGAATGGGTGCGGAACCTGGGGATGATTTTTGACAATGAGCTGACACTTCGTTCTCAGGTGTCGGCAGTTGTCAAACTTTCCTTTTATCATCTTAGGAACATCGCCAGGATTAAGCACCTTGTTTCGCCCACAGATTTACCAATGTTGGTCCATGCCTTTGTGTCCTCATGCCTGGATTATTGCAACTCCCTTTATCTAGGGCTTCCTGGGGTTGATATCCGCTGCTTGCAGCTGGTGCAGAATGCTGCAGCCCAGCTATTAACAGGTACGTCTCGTGCCTGTCATATTTCGCCGGTGCTGCATGATCTGCACTGGTGGCCAATTCAGTGGTGGATCACTGTTAAAGTTGATCTTTTCACTTACAAAGCCCTACACAGACAGGGTCCAGACTACTTGAAAGAGCTTTTGGTTCCCTACTGCCCTATGCGATCTCTCCGCTCGGCAGATGAGGGGTTGCTAGAGATTCCGAGGTTTTCTTTAAAATCATCAGGTGCTTATGCTTTAATGTATGCTGCTCCAACCCTTTGGAATTGTCTACCTCGCCCGCTTCGTCGGTGTGCATCCGTGGAGGAATTTAAAAAGGCCCTTAAGACCTATCTATGGTCGAAGGTCTCTTTTAATTAATACTGTGATTTTAGGAGCTCAGATTATTATGTATTGGTTTTTATTTATAATGTTGTTAGATATTGTAAGGCACCTTGATTTTAGAAAGGCGCGATATAAATAAAGTTTTATTATTATTATTATTTTTATTAAGTAAGAAAATTGAACTGATTTGAATGAATTGCAAGCTTGTAAGCATCTTTTCGGGGAGTATATATGTGTGTGGGGGGGGGAATCTGCTACTATAACTATTTGTTTTAATTTGGTATAATGTGCTAACAGACTAACCCTGCTCCCCACTCCATGTGCTGTATCGGAGATAAAGAGCCCAGATAGCACCAGGCCAAGCATTGAGCCCTGTGGCACCCGCTTGTCACTGCTGTGGGTGTCGAGAGCTACCCCACCACCACCACCACCCTCTGCACCCTCTCCTGTAACCAGTTCTCTATCCATTTAGTCAGACTACCTTCCACCCGTACCCCTCCTTCTCCTCACTCTTCTCCTCCTCCTTGGCCTGTGTCCCTCCTCCCGGTAGTCCGCACCCTTTCTCCTCCTTATTCTTACCGGGTGGTGGTGCCTTCTGTATTACACTCAGACCACTCTGCCTGCCCGCCTCCTGGGTTACTCACGCCTCTGCCTTTACCTATATCTGGGCAGTGAGCTCATCAGGCTCCCCTATCCAGACCTTTCTACCAACTTCAGTCTTTTGGCCACCCCCACCATTTGTTTAAATCCATCTTAGTAGAGATACACCCTTCTAATCCTGCCTTTTGTTTATTTATTTTTTTTTTTTACAGATTTTCTCACTGGACTACAGGTCGGCTTGGTAATTTCTGACCAACTCCCCTAGCCCTGCCCTCGACATCAGGCCTACCTGCTCACCTCCACGGATTACCCCCTTGGTGGGGTGGTGAGGAGCTTCCCAGGTCGACCCATCAGAGCAGGATACGGTTGAGGACGCACCATTCGGTGTGGGCAGGGGGGGTCGGATGCTCATGGTGCCTGACCGTAGCACATTTTCCACTTTTCTCTCATTTGAAGAGTATGGCCGTGCAATGACGCTTAGGCACAGCGTGCCAATGCCCGCCACAGTCCGCCATCCTTTTATACACCACTGAAGTAGCACCTGCAGTCATCACCAGGGGCCACTACAGAGCGGTGGGTCCCTGGATCCCACCCCAAGATAGGAGAGCAGTCCTCCAGATGCTCAATCCTATCCTTCCCTTGCCAACCCCTGGCAGGCCAGGCTTGCGTCTGAACCCAGGCCACCAGTGTGGCGCGAGGTGTGGCGTCCAGCGCCTCAACCCTCAGTGCCAGTGGCCCTGCAGCAATGTTGCCTTTAATACGCCCCTCCTCTTCCTGCTCCAGTGTACCCTCTCCCCTGTGTACAAGTCACTATCCCCTGACCCTACCCCAGTTAGTCAGTAACCCATAATGTTTCATGTGTCACCAATCCCTCAGCCACTCGAACTCCTCAGGCCTACCCTTCCTCTCCATGCTTGCACATGGTACCGGCAGTACCTCCAAGAATGCCACTGACTTCCCCACCCCCTCACACTGTCTGCCCAAGTACTCAAACCTCCCCCTCACTACTTCCACAGTGTTCCCGCGGTTTGTACTCACATGCAACAGTAAATAAGGTTTCTTCCTCCCCCTCGGTGTACGCTCGAGCAGTGCCTGCCCTGCCCCTCCTGCAGTAAACCTGGGGACAGCTTCAACCCAAATACGGCTGTGCCTTCCCCCTTTCCATCCCATTTCAGTATAGAATCCCCCAGGATGAGTACCCCCCCTTACCCCTTTCCCTTCTATGCCCCTTCCACCACCCCAGTATTCATTCTTCCCTGTCCCTTACCCCCACCAACTGCACCCTTTGTGACTTCTGTATCTATACCCCCTACTTCCGACTCACCCCTTTTCCCTGCCTTATTCCTCCCATCCCCCTTGAACCCCTTCCCAGCCGGACTACTTCCTACTGGGCTTCCCATGTCGATCTCCCCTCCTCCCCTGCTGATTTCCAACCCCTCTCCTATCCTCGCAGTTTTCAATTTAGAGCCCCCATTCCCTTCTACCCCAATAGTGATGCCCCTCCCATCCTTCCCCCTTCCCGTAGCCTTCTCTCCTTCAGTCACTACCCCCTCCTCCCTTACTAGCTCCCTTCTACCCTTTTGTCCTCGCTATCTCTTCCCCTACCTGTTGCCATCCCTCTCATGCCCCGCTTGTCCTCCCCCCGTCAGTATGTTCCTGCTACCCCTCTCTGTCCCATAGCAGAGATTTGAATTTGTTTGTAGTCGATACCAGTCTTACCTCTCTTCCCCCTAT
This sequence comes from Neoceratodus forsteri, assembly GCA_016271365.2. Taxonomy (NCBI): domain Eukaryota; kingdom Metazoa; phylum Chordata; order Ceratodontiformes; family Ceratodontidae; genus Neoceratodus; species Neoceratodus forsteri. Next base: position 47,188,004 of record CM028134.1, read on the forward strand.
TGGTTCCCCCTCCTTTGTGTTCTCCTCCATGCCACCCCTGGTCCCTCCCTACCCACAGCCATCTGCTCTCTCCCCTGGTTCTCCACTGGTACTCCTCAACGTCTCTTCCTCCCCCATCAGGAGGCCCCCCAACCTCGGCTCGGGCACCCCTTCCCTTCTCCTCTCTTTTCTGCTAGTGCCTCTGATACTGTGGTCAGTTGCAGTCTCTAGTTATTCTTCCTCCTCTGTCCCCCTTTGCCATCCCATATTCCCCCCTCAGGATGCCTACCATACTCATCTGCCCTGCCATTTACACTCCTCCCTAACCTCCACAGTTCCTCCCTCAAACTAGCCAGTCATCTAAAGACCACACACACCCCCATTCTCCAAGCCCTGTCCAGGATCATGGCACACCCACACCCTGTACACCCCTCCACCCTTCCAAAGATACCCGACCTATTGACATGTAGCACCTGCCCCATTTTGGCCTCCTTCTTATGTTACGGGCTCTTACTCCCAAGTTCTGTACCCTACTACAACTGTTAGGCCCCTCTATAGTCAAATTCCTGTCCCCCCCCACACTAGTCCCCCTACTGACCCCTTCCGACCAGCGTAATTCAGTCTCAAATCTCATCCGTTAGATACTGTATTAGTGTAGCAATCCTAAAGCCTCGTTGTCCATTTTTCACCCCTCATCTACCATACTTTTTGTTCTCGGCTCTCATATAGTTTCACTTAGCCCAGTTAGAAATCTTATTGCACTCCAAGTATTACTCAGCTCAGTTAGAGAAATAAACAGAACAAATAAATATGTATTATTACAGCAATCCTAAAGTATCCAATCATTGCTTTGTCTCCACTCCAGAGATCCTGCTGTAATATAGGACCACAGAGGACCTGGGCAGGAGGGTGGGCAACTGTAAAGTCCCGGGCAGAGCTCCATTGAGCTCACTTACTCCCCCTCTCTCACTCACTCATTCTGTTTCTCCCGGCACTGCAGGCTGCCCTTTTGTACTGGGCTCCTGCCTGCATTGGTGCCTTTTTTTTGCCCACAAAGAAGTTCACAGCTGTCCCGACAGAGCTTTGTTGAGGTTGCTCACTCCCCCTCTCTCACCCGCTCATTCTGTTTCTCCTGGTGCTGCAGGCTGCCCTTTTGTACTGGGCTCCTGCCTCCATTGGCACCTTTTTCTGCCCACAAAGAAATCCGCAGCAGTCCCAACAGAGCTCTGTTGAGCTTGCTCACTCCCCCCTCTCTCACTCGCTGCAGGCTGCACTTTTGTACTGGGCTCCTGCCTGCATTGGTGCCTTTTTCTGCCCACAAAGAAATCTGCAGCAGTTCCGATAGAGCTCCGTTGAGCTTGCTCACTCCCCCTCTCTCACTCGCTTGTTCTGTTTGTCCCACCGCTGAAGGCTGCCTTTTGTACTGGGCCCCTGCCTGCATTGATGCCTTTTTCTGCCCACATAGAAATCTGCAGCAGTCCCAACAGAGCTCCGTTGAGCTCGCTCACTCCCCCTCCCTCACTCGCTCATTCTGCTTCTCCCAGTGCTACAGGCTGCCCTTTTGTACTAGGCTCCTGCCTTCATTGGTGCCTTTTTCTGCCCACAGAGAAATCAGCAGCAGTCCTGACAGAGCTCCGTTGAGCTCGGTCACTTCCCCCTCTCACTCAGTCAATCCTAATCTGTCCCAAACACTGATTTCCCACAGCGACCTTAGTATTCTGCACCAGAAGTGCAAAAACATATTTCGGCCAGGATGTGAAAAATGACAGCTGTACTGTTCATAAGGAGGTGTGGAAAAAAAATGGCAGTGTTGAAAATGTGGCATGAAAATATTCCAGATTTGCGAAGTTACAAGGTTTCGTGGAAACAGCTCAAAGCACGCTTGTAACACTGTCATTTTATGGACTTTCATCACCACAATGTTGAAAATCTGGCATGAAAATATTGCAAGTTCACAAAGTTACAAGCGTGCGTAGCAACTGCACAACGCATGCTCATAAAACAGTCATTTTTTGGATTTTTTCCACCAAATTTGCAACATAGGCTTTTTGAAAGCCCACCTCTTGAACACTGGCACTGTCGTTTTGTTAATCATTCCCGAAAGGTGATTCCGCACAGTGACCGCAAAATCACCTTTTGGGGCTGAATAATGCCATGACAGTGTCTGAATTCATGAGGAGGGGTCCCAAAACCCATATTGAAAATTTGGTGTCAAAATTCCAAAAATGCCTGAGATATGCACCAAAGTTGAAAAAACGATTTATGCCATTATACAGCTTACCAGCATTTCCTCAGTTCGCGGTCGGCTTTGAAGAGTGCAGACGTGTTCCCGGTCCACTGAAGGTAAGTATGGGGTGAGGGGAAGGGTGTGGGGAGGTGGGGTATGCAGTGGGTGGGCGTGGGTTGGGGTAGGTGCGCAGGCAGTAAGGGACCATTTTCTTCATTTCAGGGTGTAAAAAAAAAAATAGATATCGCGGGATGGTTTTTCTTTTTACAGGTACTTCTGGCATTCTGGAGTGGGCTCCCAGCGTGCAACCTGCGTGTTTTGGGGTAGGGGGCACTGGAGACAATGGGGATTGGGCATCCTCATTGGCACATACTTGGGGAGGATCATGAGCCGAGGGGGATTGGGCACCCCCTCTCGGCATGCAAGAAATGGCGGAGACATGCCATCTGGGATTGGGTACCCCCGTTGGCAAAGAAAGAAGGAGGGGACATGATGCCGAGGGGGATTGGGCACCCCATCGGCACACAGTAGCAGAAACCGATGGGGACTGGGCTCCCCATTGGCAAACTGGATGGGAGGAATGCAAGGGACCGCCCTGCAATGACGGGTCACTCCCTCATTGCAGCTGGTGACGCTGCAATGATGATGTGGTCCCTGATTGCAGCGGCTGAAACTTTACAAGGTTGTGGCACGCTGGCTGAACCAGTGTCAGCAGCAGCGTGCCACGGCATTGGGGAAAAGGGCCAAGCCTTAAAAAGCAGTGGGGGATTGGCCACAACAGTGCCACACCTCCACAACCTGCTTCTGGAGCAAGCTGCCGCAATATGTTTCTTGCGCATGCGAGCAATCAACATAAAAATGTATACTAACTATATATATATATATATATATATATATAGATAGATATTATACTTGCTTGGTAGTGCAACTAAAGTTAGGGTTTAGCGGAGGTCTCAGTGTTAAACATCAGTCTGAGCGCCTGAAGAATTTTGGTGGTGTTCCACAAAATTGTATGAAATTTGGCTTGCACGATCTGGGTGGCAAGTTCTCAGGAGGTGGGAAGCTTTGTGATGGGTGCTTATCCAGAGTATGAGATATGGCTATGTCACAAATACATAAAAAGCATTGCTTTTGGCTGTTTTTGGCTGTTTCATTGTTCTCACCTACATCCTAGTAGTATGGAATCTTGTTCTAAAACTTTCAAAGCTGAAGGGACTTGTGCCAAGGGTGTGCCTTCAAAGATTTTGTGAAAAAATATTAATCGGTTCCAGAGTTATAAGGTTTTGACATTTGGCTTCTGAGCACACTCAGTAAGGTTTCAGGATAACCCTCTGATAAGACACATAAATTTAGGCTGGCCCCACCGGCACAGTGGTAGCACTACCACTTGCGACGCTGGTGACCCAGGTTTGGGAATGAGCCTGAGAAGCCAGTGGGCTGGCCAGGGGAGGAGGTTTGAGTGTTCCAGGGACCGCTTGCCTTCTCTGGGGGGAGGGGGGATCAGGGCTTGGTGCTTGGCTGACCCCTGGCAGAGGCCTGAGGTACAGCAAGCCCAGCCACTCGTAGGGGGAGCTGCATGACAAACATCGGCGCTCAGTGTCTTGATGTCAGGTCGCACATCATGCAGCACAGAAAAATATGAAAATGCCTTGCGGCACTCCTGGTAGACAGAGAGCCAGGCCCAGATCCCCAATGCCCCCACCTGTCCTGGAGTAAGGCATCCTGATGAAACTCAGGAACTCAGGGTGTATGGGCCCCACCGCATCCCCACCTGGGAGGCAAGCCATGACTACATGGGGGATCGACCTCTCAGGACTCCAGGTAAGAGGGAGGGGACTAAAAAGCCATAGGTGACTCCCAAAGGGAGTGGAGTGCCGCAAGAGGGGAGAATATAAACAGCAAGTTAAAAAAAAGACACATAAATTTACCTTTCATGAGACATTTTACTTTTATGACAATTACTGTTTTTCATGTCGCAAGGAAAAAATTTCATGTCATGATGGCTATCTTGTTTTTCTCAAAACAAAAAATGTTGGAAATTACATAGAAATTATGATTTTTCAAAAAACAAACACCTGAACATAGGTAAATGGAACCCATTTGGCTAGATTCTGTGTTTATTTTTTTCTTAAACAGCCTAGAAATACCTTTTCTGGGCACGCCAAAAAACCTGGGTAAAAGATTAGTGAAGGGGCCTCTTTCCAGATCATGAGCCGAGATTTCTCTGGTCACACACAAAGAGCTGTTACAAGATAATCTTCAGCTCGCACCTACAGGGACACTGTCAACTCAGATATTTTTAAAAAGTTTCCATAGTGCATCAGTTGTATGTACCTGTCTGTGCTGTCATCCTAAATTCATTTTTTTGTATTTAGTTTTTGTTGACTGGGTTAGTGCACTAGACAAATTCTGCCTATTTTCAGGCACAACTTGGGGGAGGTGGATAAAGATGAATGCCAACTGACCTTGAACCAGATTAAGCTGTTGCTGGTATTTTTAGTGAATGGGGGAAATTTGGCCAGGGCATTGGGGACATTCCCCTACTCTTCCTGTAGGGGAGCTCTTGTCTGTCAGAACGTGGCAGGAGCTGCTGGTGAATGCACCTACATACTAAGCTCCCTAGATAGAGGGAGAATGGATGCAATGGATGATTTACAAGCTGTGGAGGTGGCTGAGAAGCACCCAAAGGGTGGTCAGCATACTGCCTCACCTAAGGGACACACAGAGAAACCAATGGACACATTGCAAGGAGTAGAAGACAATCAGACAAAAGAAGGTTTGGAAACAGGCATACAGTTGTCACTTGCACAGACACAATGATGTTTAGAAGTGGAGCTGGAAGCGATTAACTTACAACTTAAGCAGGATTCCCTCCAGTTAGAGCAAGATAAGAAACGGAAGCGCTCCATGTCATCGCCCATAGGGCTGAACACTGAAATTGCTTGTGATGGACCCAAAGCTGACAGGCCCGGAGCCTAAAATAACAGTACCTCTGAGACCAGACTGGAGCGATTTGGTAGATCCCGCCTGGTCGGCGGATACGGCATTGCAGACTGCTGGATGGGTTTCAGCAGAGAATGGCTCCTGGCACCCTAATCCACATATCCCCCTACCAGGAGGAACTCCACACAGCATGGAAACAGTGTCGCAGGAGTTGGATATCGGACAGCCTACAGGAGTTCCACTTTCGGAAGCAGGTACACTTTATGCTGCCAATATGACTGATGTAATGGATGTACCTCTTAATATTAATACTGACACTGCAGTGTTACAGGCGCCAACAGAATTGATAGAGGGGCAGGCTGCAGCTGGGACTCGGCCAGGGCAAGGCCAAGATGGCTCAGGACCACAGACTTTCCCAAGCCTATTCCACAAATCGGTGGAACTTGCGAAGCGGAGAAATACAATCAGGCTCCACTATATTGGAAACAGGGACGTGCTTCCTGATTGTTTTTTTTTGGAGGGGTAAAGTACTTCTTAAACAATCACTCAGGTTTCCCCCCTTGGAGGTGTATGCTCTTATTCATGCACCTGGGGAAATGTCATTTGACATCAGTTTTTGGACTCCAGCAATTTTGGAGCGCTTCTGGTGCAAATATGTAAATTTGAAGACTAGCCCCCTATGGTTTAAATTCATAGTCATCCCTCTAACAAAACAACCATTTCGGGTCATCACAATCCTATTCTGTAATGAAGGGGTCACCATCACAGATGTGGTGTACTGGCTTAAGAAGCATTGCTCCAGTCAAGGGAACCCTGCCCCAGTATAGGGTGAAGAGGGGTTCTGGAATGGGGGATGGAAGATAAAGGTGAAATTGCAACATGATGACAAAAATATCATTCACCTCCCAAATTGTTTTTTCATTGACTGAGACAAAGGGTTTTTGTTTTCCCGGGGCAGCCCCGCACATGTTTTAAATGCGGGTCCAATAAACATATTAGCACAAATTGCGATATTCTAAAGTGCATGCACTGTGGAGACATGAGTCACCCCAGTGTACATTGCTTTTGAGACCCGAAGTGCAACTTGTGTGATGAATCAGGTCACTGCTTTACAAATTGCCCCTGGGTGGCACAAAACAATGAAAATGCAGACTTTGGCCTGCAAGACTTTTATATCAGGATGGCTTATAAACAACCACAGGCAGCTGTGGAGATGGGGCACCCGACAGGTTGCCCTCTACTGGAAGATTGGATTATCACGTAAAACCAGATGGACCAGCAGGAATCTAACAGTTCGAAGAAGATAGGCACTAGGCAGCCACCCATTTTGCAAGAACAGGACAGTATGGTCCACCTCCCCCCGTGGTTTCTTCACAGGACTCAGATTTTACTGTAGCCCGTGGGGAAGAGGGGGAAGAAAACCAGCTTGAAAAAGAAAGGACAGTAACCAGGAGATGAGAGTCTCCTGTTGAACAATCAATGCATGGTCTTGCAGGACACCACCTCTGATAGGGACGGTGATTCAGACAATAATTCTATACCTTTTTCCCAACCAGGTACTGCATCAGACGCTGAGATAGTGATGGACACTAGACCGCAAGCAACAAAGAGTGGGAGGGTGACTACTGCCTCCAGTAAAATTAAGTGAGAAACCTTTTTTACTGTAAATGGGGTCCGATGTGCAAAATTGTATACTCGCATCTTATAATGCGAACAGTCTGAGATCCAAGAAAAGGTGCCTTAGCACTTATGCACAGTTTGCAGCAGTGGATTTGGATTGTGTGTTTTTTTCAAGATGTCCGTCTTCACATGCCCTTATTGCGGGAAGCTGCTAGCACGGGTTTGGTGTGGGTGAATAGATTTTGGTCACAGGGTGAGGATGCCTGTTTGGGAGTGGGCATGTGTGTTTTTCTCACGGGTTCGGATAATTCACTCATTAGAAATAGCACCGGGGAGGGCATTTATGCTAGATATTCAGATATGAGGATTAGACTATCGCGTTTTAAATGTTTATGCACCACAATTAAAATATGGCATGGCTGTACTGTTTAAAAAACTTAAACCCTTTCTTTTAACCATCAGGAGTGTTGTGCTGGGAGGAGATTGTAATTGTGGCTTGACACAAGTAGATAGTGAGCTGCACACAAGCAAATTGTATAGTGGCACTATTTCGTTACAGGATGTTGTTAGTGATCTGGGGTTGGTAGATGTTTTGCATCCTTCCTCCAAAATTCCCCCACACATATTTTTGTGGGCCTAGATCGTCCCGCATTGATTATGTTTTCATCTCACAGAACCTGAAAATACAGTCTGCACGGGTGGTAGCTTTAGTCACCTCGGATCATAGGATGGTGCGGGTGATGTTGGGGAATCTCCTTGAACAGAGGAGAGGCCCAGGTTTGTCGCAACTGAACTTATCATTATTACAAGAGCCAGAAATAGCCACTGGGTTTATCTACCTGTTGGAGGCACTTAAATCGGTTTACTTTTTATATGAGAAGGCAAATGAGTGGTGGGAAGAAACAAAAAGGGACATTGTACAGTATTTTCAGATGATGGAGAAATTGCAGGGGAAGCAAATATTTTGTAGACAGCGCCTGTTACATGACCGCATATGGTCCCTTACAGTCTTGCAATCCTCGGGATGGGGGGATCTCTGTTGTTAAAGCACAGGTGAAATTTCAGTTGGTGGAGCACCAGTACGAAAGATGAAGCGGGTGGAAAGACGACAAAAACATGGTACTACGGGGAAGAAGAAGGATACAGTCCCCTTCCTGTACTATGCCAGTTTGCGGGATTTGAAACATATACAATACCTTCTAGTATCGGAAGGAACAAAGCTCACAGACAATTCTGTGGTTTTAAGAGAGATCCAGAATTTTATCCTACGGAGTTTTTCCAGTACATCCCTACCAAGGCAGGACATGCAGGACTGGTTGAAGGCCTGCTGCCTCCCATGGCTCCCACAGGATTTAGGTGCACCCCTGATTGCACCCCTTATGAAACTGGAAATTCAGGAGGCAATCTGGTCTTTAAAGGATGGGACTTCACTGGGATCCGATGACATCCCGCATGAAGTATATAAATTGATTTTCGATACCTATGGGGAGGAGTTGACAAAAGTCTATAATATGGCCTTAACGAAGGGGTCCCTACCAGACAGTATGTATGTTAGTGTGTTGGTTCTGTTGTTTAAATCTGGGGAGCGGGGGGACTTGAAAAAACTGGAGACTGATATTACTTCTGAACACGGACTATACAATTCTGACGAAGGTAATCGGGAGACGACTTTCCGGGGTTTTGGAAACCATAATACATTCCACCCAGTTTAGCGGAGTGCCCTTCTGAAAGTTACAAGATGCTTTGATACTCCTCCGTGAGATCTTTCAGAAAGGACACGATAGGGAAATTATGGGACTTGTGGTTAGTCTGGACCAGTCTAAGGCTTTCGACCGTTTGAATATGATTATCTTTGGGCGGTTCTACAGGAATATCAGCTTCCCCCTCTTTTCATTTCTTGGCTCAAGTGTTGCTATAGCCAGATTAGTTTATTGCCTAGTGTGAATGGATGGATAGGGGAAGCGGTTAGGGTAACTAGGGGGGTCAGGCAAGGGTGCCCTTTGAACCCCGCATTGTACAGTATGTTTTAACTTTGGATCCTTTGTTGTATTGCTTGAATAGGACACCTGAGATTACTGGTCTCTCAGTGAGGAGTGAAGACCCTCAGATTAGTACTATTTAATATGCGGATGATGTGTGTGGCAGATACAGATTCCTATAAGGTAGCAATGTTGGTGGTGGGTTATTTTTTGCAAGTTACCGGAGCAGTGCTAAATTTGGGAAAATGTAGATATTTACCTGTTGGAAGGGAATTAGAGGCCCAGGTTAACATGCTGGGAATTTCTGGACAGGTTCGGTATGCAAAGATCCTGGGGATCTATTTTGGGGGGGGGCAGACCTCCTCTTTTATAATTGGGAACAGCAATTACAAGTGGCACAAGGAAAAGTAGCAGTGTGGAATAAGTGGCGTATGTCTAAAAAGAAACGGGTTTACATGATAAAATAATTTCTGTTACTGATGTTTCTTTTTCTTAGGGCAATTCCCCCCCCCCAAGGGAACTGGAGTCTTCTCTATATAGTGTGTTTTTCCAGTGCTTTTGGGGAAGCCGCCTGAACCCCATCAAGAGGGGAATAACTTATTTTCCACTCTTGCAGGGGGGACTGGCTATGATAAACCCCCTGGTGTTTTTGTATGTTGCATTTATATACCATAATGTAGTCCCACAGCTCCGGTGGCTTAGGGTGATATGGAGTCCTTGGATATTGGATACATTGGAGTCACTTTTGGATTCATGGGAAGAGAGGTCCACAATTGCTAAACAAAAACATGTTTCAGCCCTCCCTCAATATTTGGCTGATGTCATTACCAAACTTAAAACATGGCAGGTAACTAAGGCTTAACTCCTTACTGTTCCTAAGAAAGGATTATATGCCAGATTTTAGATGCCCACTATGTGGAAACACCTTGGTTTGCCAATAGGGCGCCAACAGAACGAAAAGTACTCATTATTATTATGATTAGTAAATGCGTTCCGGCATATATGTGGGATTTTCTATGGTTAAACCTACACTTGCATTTAGGGGTGAAGAGGAATATGAAGCATAAAGTATGGCGCAGTGGTTTAAGGCTCTGCGCTGCAAGTCTGGAGACCTGGGTTTGAATCCAACAGCCCCCACTTGCATACTGTGTGACCCTGAACAAGTCACTTAACTTCTTTGTGCTCCCAGGTTGCACCTGTAAACAAGCTTTCAGCTTAGTTGTCTCACCTGGTTAAATAATTTGAAAATAAATAAAGGTATACAGGAGAGGGAGTGCCCTAGATTGGGCCAATGTATTGGGACACTGGAGAAAATGCAACACCTGTTTTTGGATTGTCAAGTTGTGGTTTCCTTTTGGGCTCATCTACATAAAGTATGGCCACGGAGCCCCTTTTGTAATATAACCCCTGACATTTTATGTGAAGGGCTTCTCCCGGGGTGGTGGGTTGTTTATGACACGATTACTGTACAGTTACTGTTCCTATGTATAACATTTCAGTTATGGCAGGCCCGCTGTAGGCTCACCCTCCAGCAGCAGCTGAGAACAGTACAGCAGGTTATGTTTTCTGTTTTACAGGATGTGACATGGATCCTAGGCCATGAGAAAGTGACAGTTTCTCGAGCTCTCTATAAGTTATAGTGGAGACATATGACAAGGTTAGACACGGGTTGACGGTTGGGGTCTCTAGTAGATAAGGTATACCAGTGTGGAAATATGATTTATCAAATTTAATACCTGGTCCTAAACAGTTTGGATCCAACTCTGTTTCAAAAGAGGGGTATAATATGCATGATTTATATAAGGAGTTATGGTATTGTTACACAAGGTCCCTGCACCCTAATTGGTACCCTCAGAGGTACACCGTAGACAGCTAGCACTTAGGTATATGTTATACTAACATTTAGGGCTAAGGGCATCTACTGTACAAGAGTAGATGTCAGGTTATGAATACATATTGTTGTAATACACTTTGCTTGCTAATACATAAATTCTGCTATGTATTTTCTGTGTATTTCTTACTTGTAAGATGCCAGGACATCTGTGTCCTTGGAGTAATTATAATATGTAAGAAGGCATTGCCATCTTTTGGTGATTTGTACTATTACACTTAGTTATGTAAGACTCTGTATAAGAACTCTTTTGTTCTCAAACTGATGACTTTACAGAATTGTATAATGTTATCTTGGACCATGGAGCCACCTCTAATTTAGCCAATAGAGCTCATCTCTGTAACTAGAAATGTTTCTATCTTTTGGTAACCATAGTAATTATCACAGGTATATAATGTAATGCACAAGCTTTACACCTCAGAGACCAGAGAAACCCCAAGAGACACAGAGAAACCTCGAGGTATAGGGATCGCTTAGCAATGGCTCCCGGTTCATTTTGGTAAGAACTGCTTAGGGCAACTGTGATTTATCCCTTTTGTAGTAATAAACTTGTTTACTACTCTAATGCAACGTGTCTGTGATTACTTGCATTCCCAATATCGTCAAGAATCTGAAAGTGAGGTTTAGACCTCCCAACAAATTGACGACTGTGTGCAGGCAGTATTTGGTGTTTGTAAGTTTTCACTTGTTGCTTAAACTTTTTCCCTTTCCCACGGGGACAGTAGGTGTACATTCCCGTATCACCTCTCCCGTTTTAAAACCAGTTTGCAGTAACTTGCAAAGTCTGGCTGACTTTTCGGGTGTGGTCGATGCCGTCTCGACTCACTCCATAGCAACTTTAAATTGTAAGCCTACAACTATTACAGTAGCCCTGCTGTGTATAAAGTGTTCGTGCTGTAGATCAATACACAACATGCTGCCTTTTTCACAGTTTATACTATATATGAGGTGATACTAATACATGGGTTTTTTGATTTTCCCTTCTTAAGTGTTATATGTAATAAGGCTATTACTTGTTTCGTATTTCCTTATTATACATTTGTTTAAAAAGAATGTCATTTTGGTCTATTCAGTTTCTCAGTTTTAAAACCTTTTCCCCCCTCTCTGTTGGTGAGAAGGGAGGGGGAGCTATGAAGTAAATGATTCTTGAGGTTTCAAATCAACGTATGCTGTAATACTTATTTCTGAATTTTTTATTTTTCTTTCGTTATGTTTCAGTATGAATTAATACTTTATTTGTATAATTTGTTTGGAGTTTTGAATAAAAAAATTCCCCTACTCTTTTCGAGAAGAGCCATGGGATCTTTAACAAAACGTTTACAAAAGGAAGGTCCTGTCAAACTAATCTCATAGATTTCTTTGACTGGGTAACCAGAGTGGTGGACCAAGGGGGAGCAGTTGATGTCGCCTACCTTGACTTCAGCAAAGCTTTTGACACTGTTCCACATAGAAGATTGATAAATAAGCTAGGTAGGCTCGGGGTGGGTCAGAAGTTGGTCAACTGGGTGGCAAACTGGTTGACTGGCAGAAAACAGAGAGTGGTGGTAAATGGTATACAGTCAGAAGAGATGCAAGTCACAAGTGGGTACCTCAGGGATCAGTCCTGGGGCCAGTCCTATTCAACATCTTCATTAGTGACCTCTGCAGATGGACTAGAGGGTAAGGCTTGTCTGTTTGCAGATGACACCAAGATCTGCAACAGAGTAGATGATCCAGATGGGGTGGGCAGAATGAGAAGAGATCTGGATAAACTAGCAGAATGGTCAGAAGAGTGGCAACTGGGATTTAATGCAAAGAAGTGCAAAATCATGCACATAGGGAAGAAACCCTGAAGCCACTTATAGGCTGGGAGGAGTTGCTAGCAGTCACAAAGGAAGAAAGAGACTTGGGCATCATCATCACTGATGACCTAAAATCATCCAAGCAGACCTCTAAAGCAGTAGGTAAGGCTAGGGGTGTTAGGGTGTATTAGTAGGGGTATCACAAGTCGTAGAGAGAGGTAATAATCCCTCTGTACAAGACATTGGTTAGCCCCATCTGGAGTATTGCGTGCAGTATTGGAGGCCACACCTTCACAAGGACATTAACCAAATTGAGGCAGTCCAGAGAAGGGCAACCAAAATGGTGCAGGGACTGCATCAGAAGACATATGAGGACAGATTAACGGAGCTCAATATGTATACCCTTGAGCAAAGGAGGGAGAGAGGTGATATGATCGAGACATTTAAACACCTTAAGGGCATAAACAAGGTGAAAGAGTCTAACATGTTTAAATATAAGAAAAATAGCAGGACAAGAGGACACAGCATGAGATTAGAGGGAGGCCGATTAAGGGGAATGTGGAGGAAATTCTTTTTCACAGAAAGGGTGGTAGATGCATGGAATGGCTTACCACAAGAAGTGGTGGCTATGAATACAGTGCAGGGCTTCAAACAGGCATGGGATAGGCATAAGGGAGCAATACAAATGACTATGAATAGATAGGTCACTGACAGAGCAAAGGCCGATGGCACATTTATAAGGTAGAAAAAGAAATGGGCAGACTGGATGGGCCTTGCGGTCCTTATCTGCCGTCAACTTCTATGTTTCTATGTTTCTATGTAACATCCACCTGAACTACTACCAGAACAGGCAGATGGGACCTCAGTTAAACATCTCATCCAAAAGACGGCACCTCAGGAGTGCAGCACCCCTCTCATGCTGCACTACAGTGTCATTAATGGGATTGAACCCAAGTTCCTGGTGGGGGGATAGAACCCACAGCCTTCTGATCTCCCGACCTCAGAGCCAAGTGTGCTACCTGCTGAGTCACTGACACTGTGCCTATGATGCTTATTTTTAAAACCAATGCCATTTTGTCTGCCTGTGGTTGCTTTTATGATCTTGTCCTTTTGCTGTGGGGGGGTTGGGAGTTCAGGTTGGTAACCCTAACACCACATTTCCCTACTTTTGTGGCATTAAGTTAAACCCTAACAAGTGCAACAACACAGTTTTCTGCAACAAATTTCCTTTCTTTTTGAGAAGTAAATAAACTGAATTTACAAGAGTACTTCCATCTGCAGAAGCACTGACCCCATAAACACTGACACCGCAAGACTTACAAAAGAAATACATAGTCACATCTGGCCACAGAATCTGCAGCTAGAAACAGTGCTTCTGGCTGCAGAAGCACTGTCCCCTGTGGAACCAGTGCTTCTGTAGCCACAGCTACATATTGATAATTCAAGACATGCACAGCTGCTTCTGTTCCAGTAGAATAGTAACTAGGTATGCAAAGTACTTCACCTGTCAATGTGCCAATTTCACCCAGCAAAGACTATGTGAAGTGCCACTTTGCCAACAAATTTGATAGCGAAGTAGGCACTTTAGCAAATAACTATGTGATTTTAAAAATAACAAGCCCAAAAGGGCTAAACCCACAATCCCAGCCCTGTGCATTATGCCCTACCCTCTACAAAATTCACTTAAATCACCCAAACCCAACCACCCTCAGATTGTTCTGAATCCCTCCCTTCTCCCGCACCCCATCCCAGTAAAGTCAAAAATCACATCAAACCAGATACAGGATATAACATAAATGGGGGAACTTACTCAGTTTCCTCAACTCTCTCCAAGCTACAGATGCAGCCGATTAAAACTTTGTCAACTAAGTTTTAGTTCTTGGCCTTGTGTCCAACTTCCCAAGTAAAGCTGTTTTTTATTTCAACCCAAAATGGCTGAACCAACCACGTGCATTACACCCTTCCACAACCCAAAAAGTAACCCCCACCACCCTCTGTTATGAATCCCTCCCTTCGCCCCATCTCAGTGACATCAAAATCACATGCTCTGCTTTCAAAACCAGCAAATGATGCAATCTGATGTCAATATCCCACCAGCCCTGCCACCACATTGTGTACCAGCACAACAGCAGCGTGTATATACACAACGTCGAATATAATTAATTAATTTAAAACATTGATTGTATGTGCACATTTGATGGATGCAAGAAGTAATCCAGATGTGAAATGACACATTCATTATATTGAACTGTTAAGCAAATTAATTCATAATAAAGTAATAACCAAACAAAAAAAACACAAGAGCATATTGCTGCGTATGCAAACAACTTTGCTACATTTCTGATATGCCATAAAACCTATCTTAGAAGTGTGTATAAAAATATCCATATGAAATCAGGGGAAAAGCACAAATCACAGTAGAACATTAACAAACCATGATTTGGGAAAGGGTAAAAGACCTATGAGACAAAGCCAAACATTCAGATTGATAAAACAAAGCAAACTGATTAGCAATCAAATGAGCCATTAAATGCTTTCATAAACAATACCGTTAAATCACACTGAAGAGAAAATATGTGTCTCTCATCTGTTTGGCACTGTTGCTGTCAAATACAGATTCATTAGGTCAGGCTTTACTGATTGCTGTTTACCTTCAAGAGAGTGTTACAAGATACACATTTGTAACTGGCTATGAGTTATCAAACATAGACCACTATACTGACATTACAATTTGTGAATGTAGTCAACAAATGCAGGTATTTCAGATAGGACACTGAAGGCCCCATATTCAACAGTTTAACGTGGGTCTAACCAAGTTAATGCCCTTGCTAACCTGGGTTAGCACCGGCACTCCAGGCATGGCCATATTCAGAGGCGCCTAGAGCACTGCCCAAACCCGCCAGCATGATCGTGCTAACCATACCGCTGCACCTACGCAGAAGAGGAAATCCCTCGTGCATAACACTACAGCACTATATTGAAATGGTTATGGCGGTGCTAAACAGCCCCAGAATGGTGCTATTTACTATTACTAAAAACTCTTGTTAATTGTAGTACTACGGTTGCACCCCCACTCCCGAAGGCAGGGCAGCTGTACTGTAGTTGACTGCCCCTGTATCCAATGGACCCCCCCCAATTGCCCCTGTTGTACATTAAATCCTCTTCCCCTGGTGTCTAGTGGATCCCCGATTGCCCCATCATGCATTTAACATCTTCCCTGGTGTCTAGTGGACCCCCAATTGCCCCCTGTAGTGCACTAAATCTATCTTCTCTGGTGTCTAGTAAACCCCCTCCCCCCCAAAATCCCGGGTTCATTGTATCTGTAAACCCCTGGTGGGCTAGCAGCTGCCCTAATGAGTGAGACTGATCCCCCTGTGTGACTGATATCATCTGGCCACCCGCTGAGGACCCCCTGTCTGCACCCCCACTCACCCCAGTTAACACTCACCAATACCATTGTGGTCAGATCAACAGCTGGTACAACCCTTCACTCACCTCCTTGGCCAATTGCCATCTAATTGTCACAGAGCATGATCACGCGCATACGTACTGCGCTTGTGACCGCCTCTGAATATGGAGGGGCAGCTGTCACAAATCTGAGCATTATGACAGTCAGGTAGAAGAAGAAGAATCTGCATTTATATAGCGCCTTTCTTACATCCAAAGCGCTTTACAAGCAATGCTAGACTGGTAATGAAGTGACTGAATGTGTGGTGGCGGCCATGTCACACATCATCACCCACATACAGCCTGGATAATTGCATGAACCAGCTTATGGGAAGGGGAATGTTGGCCAGGACACCGGGAATGTTCCCTACTCTTTGCGAAGAGTGCCCTGGGTTCTTTTGCTTCCACCTGGACACCCACCAGGATGGGTTGAAGGGACCTCGGTTTAACGTCTCATCCGAGGGACGGCACACCCCAGCAGTATAGCACCCCCCAATACTGCACTCGGATGCCAGCGATTTTTTTGGTGTAAGTCCAATCCCGGTGTGGAGCAAGAACCCACTACCTTCTGGTCCAGAGGCGGATGTGCTACCAACTGAGCCACGCTGACACCTAAAGATGTAGTAAAGGTAGTAAAGAGATCTCAGTTAAAATTAAGGAGACAGTAAGAGAATCTTTCACACATACAGATGCAGAGAGACAAACAAATAGTGCTTCATGGTACACAGTGAAAAGAATGTAAATCAGGTAGAAAAAAAGAAGAAAAAGAGAGTGACTGACAACTAGCACGGTGACACCTCTGCCATTCAGTCATATGCCACACAACACAGATGTGAGCACATCTGACAGAGTGAGAGTCTAGAGCTTGTATGCACACAGCAAAAAACAGTTAATAATGAAAATGCATGACAGAAATGTAAACATTGATTGGAGCGGTCTGCTCAGTTGGAATGAATGAGAAAAAAAAAGAACAAAAGCAATATTCTGCTTGTGCCATATGTTTTATATGCCAGCTTTAATGCACATACTGAACATTCCATGCCAGTTTGAATGTTTTTTTTTGGATTTAAAGAGATAGGGTCCCTTTAATATTTCGTTTATATTTTTCCTGTTTCTCTCCTGGAGTTTAATGTAAAAATCAATAAACAAACACCATCTTTAAATCCTGTTCTCCCAGTATGATCAGTGTGCAAACTTCAGAAGAGCGAGAGGAGAGTAAGAGGAGAGCTCAACATGTACTCCTTGTAGGAGAATGAGAAGAAACGTGATTTAGACATATAAGTACCCCACAGGGTGAACAAGGTGCAAGAGAGGAGTCTGTTTCAGAGAAGTAGGAACACCAGAACATGGGGACATGCAATAATGATTGAGGGGGATGTTTAAGAGGCATGTGAGGGAATACTTCTTCACAGAAAGGGTAGTGGATGCCTGGAACAGCCTGCCAGAAGAGGTGGTGTGAGTGAAAACAGTAGGAAGCTTCAAGCAAGCATGGGATAGGCACACTGGCATAGTAAGAAGAGGAAAGGGAGGAGGGGAAGGGACCAGTCATCAGATATTGTCCAGGGTGTAGCAATAGACAGGGAAAAATAAGGGAGACCAGATGGGGCAACCAGTCCCTTTCTGCTGACAAACTATGTTTCAGCACACAACATTCATCTGTCTAAATATAGACCTTTTCCTTTTCCTCAAGAGTAGCTAAGATTGTCCAACAAGGCAGAGAAAGTACCCGGTATCATGGGCTTGGGAGCTGTTAACCATGCAGCCTCCATACTGTCTCCCTTGGGGCTGTGGTCCAAGCTCTGAACTTCTACTTCTTGTTAAAATATTTCTGAGATAGGCTCTGTCATTTTGTTAGTCTTTTTATGTTGTCTTGCACACGTGCAAGCAACATCTTGCGGTAGTAATAGCACAGTGGGAGCTGTGTCAGTGTTGGTGAATGCAGGGCATGCTTTAGTAGGTGTGTCCCTCATTCCCCAATTATTTATTTATTTATTTATTGAATTTTGATGACTGGGTTGGGCCACTGGGCCTGAAGGTCCCTTTTTCAGGGGCGACTTGGGGAACAGAAGCAATACAATACATACAATCAGGTGATCCAGAAGCAATACAATACATACAGTCAGGTGATACAGGGTTACGAGAAGTAGACAAGATAATGAGGACAACAGTACAGGCAATTATTCAAATCGTAGACCATGAGTGCAACACTTGCAAGATTTAAGGATTTAAGGCATGATTTAATGTAGGTTAAAGTGAGAAGAGAGGGGGGATGGGTGTTGTGATTAGGATCGGGGGTGATTATCCTATACCCTCACAGTGGCATGAGCTTGTCCCGAACAAATGGGACTTAAGCCTAGTGTGACAGATTGGTAGAGAGGGGGCTTCCTGTACTAGAGGTGGAAGAGTGTGCCACAGTTTAGGGGATGTGAGAGTAAAGGAATTGTCTCCTTTGTGAGTCTTGATTCTGGGGATTGCCAGTAGGGACCAACCCGAGGTCCTGAGCATTCGAGGGTTAGGCTTAGCCATGATTATTCCTGTTAGGCTTGGAGGGGCCACTGGGCTCTGCAATTTGTATGCAAGGCAGAGCAGGGGACACTGTAGACGAGCCTTGAAAGAAGGCCATTGCAGCTGGGCTAGTGAGATGCAGGGGTGGCTTCTTGATTGACACATTGTCACAAACCTCGCGACCTTGTTGTACAGGAGCTGAAGCCTGCTAACCTTGTCCTTTGCCATGCCCTGGATTACCGGGGCAGCATAGGTTAATGTGGGTAGGAGGACACTGGAGGCAATTGCTCATCTAGCCTCTGGGATAAGTTGTTTTTTTAGCCTGTACATGGTGCCAAGTTTGACATGGATAGATCTTGTTACCTGGTCAACGTGGGGCTTAAAGGTGAGACCCTGGTCAATAGTTAGCCCTAGATATTTTATGTTGTCAACTACATCTATTCGTTTATCCCCAAGGGTAGTAAGTTTTAGGGAATTGGTCTGATCCTGGCCAAGGGATCTAGGACCAAACAGCATGGCTTTAGTTTTTGCTGCGTTGAGGATCATTCTGTTTGATGTGAGCCAGGCCTGAAGTGTGTTTAGGTCCCCTTGTAGGAGAGGGCCCAGATCATGTGGTGTGGACCTGGCTCAGAAGATGACAGTATAGTCTGCATATTGAACTACTGAGCTATCCCTACAGTGTCGGTTTAGGTCACTTGTGAAGAGAGAGAAAAGGAGGGGGCCAAGAGTTGAGCCCTGAGGCACACCCTCCTTGATGGGTAAAGGGTCGGAAAGCTCTCCCTTCCAACTGACCCTCTGGGAGCGGCCTGAGAGGTAGCTCTTGAACCAGTTGAGGGCCTGGGCATCAAGCCCAATGCATTGAAGCTTAGTAAGAAGAAGATTATGGTCCACAAGGTCAAATGCCTTGGACAGGTCTATGAAGATAGTCAGCATATGAAGATTAGCCAGCATACTAGCACTGATTCAAGAATGATATAAAGTGCCACCAACTTGAAAGAAATGTGCTGCTGCAATCAGAGACAAGTTTGTTATCCAGTGGCAGAGATGACACATCTCCGGTATGTGTCTTTCCTGGTGAAACATTTCAATAAACATGGTGGCAGCACAATCCCCAAACAAAGCCGACATCAGGGGTGAAAACCCCGTGTCAGCTGGTCTCCCACCACCCACATTGTGTGGCACACTGGGAGTCCATCCCAGTGTGCCATTGCTCACATAAAGTTGACCGTGTTGGCATGTTCCCCCACCCCACTGTCAGCATGTCCCCCACTCCCCAATATTGTGTGGTACACTGGAAGCTCACACCAGTGTGCCGCTGCTCACACAAAGCCGACCGTGTCAACATGTTCCCCACCCCCATTGTCAGCATGTCCCCAACCCCCACATTATGTGGCACACTGGGAGCCTACCCCAGTGTGCCA
Organism: Neoceratodus forsteri; assembly: GCA_016271365.2. Classification (NCBI taxonomy): domain Eukaryota; kingdom Metazoa; phylum Chordata; order Ceratodontiformes; family Ceratodontidae; genus Neoceratodus; species Neoceratodus forsteri. The sequence goes on from CM028134.1 coordinate 47,207,797, forward strand.
CTGCTCACACAAAGCCAACAATGTTGACATGTTCCCCCATCCCCCATATTGTGGCACACTGGGAGTCCACTCAGGCATGTTTAACAAACCTTGCAATGTCCATCTTTTTTTTTTTTTCCTGGAAAAAGAAAACGGTTCTTAATTGTGCATGGCACCCCTTCCCCAACTCACACCCACCCTCTGCACACTCCACATCCCCACACCCGCTCTCACTCCATACTTACCTGCAGAGGTCCGGCGCTGCGATCTTCGACGGAGGGGGAACACGTCTGAACTCTTCAAAGCTGAACTGCAAGCTGAAGAAATGCCAGTAAGCTGTATAACGGCATCAGTGGGAGGGGGGGATTCAACTTAGGTGGATAGCTCAGCCATTTTTTTGAATTTTGGCTTCAGATTTTCAACATGGGGTTCTTGGGACTCCACCTAATGAACACATGCACTGTCATCTCATTATTCAGTCCTGAAATGTGATTTTGTGGTCACTGCACAGAATCACCTTTCAGGACTGATTGATGAAATGACAGTGCCACTGTTCAAGAGGTGGGGTCCCAAAAAGCCTATGCTGCAAATCTGGTGAAAACATTCCAAAAAATGACTGTGTTAAGAGCGTGCATTGCGCAGTTTCCACGCACACTCACAACATTGACAATTTTTGATATTTTCACTCCAGATTTTCAACATTGCCATTTTTTCACACCTCCTTATGAACAGTACAGCTGTCATTTTTTACACCCTGCCTGAAATGTGTTTTCGCACATGTGGCACAGAATGGCATGGTCGCTGTGGGAAATCAACTTTCAGGACAGATTAACAAACTCACAGTGCCACTGTTCATGAGCAGAGCTCCCAAAATGCCTATGTTGAAAATCTGGTTAAAAAAATCTCCAAAATAATTGTGGTATGGGTGTGCATTGCGCAGTTTCTACGCACGCTTGTGATGTCACCAATTTTTCATATTTTCGCTCCAGATTTTCAACATTGCCATTTTTTTACTCCTCTTCCTCCTCATGAACAATATAGCTGTCATTTTTCACATTCTTCCTGAAATGTGCTTTCACACCTGTGGCACCAAATGGCGCAGGCGCTCTGAAAGATCACCTTTCTGCTAACAAACTGATAGTGCCACTGTTCATGAGGTGGGGTCACAAAAAACTCAAGTTGAAAATTTGGAGTGAAAATACCAACAAACGTCCGGGGTGTTAGGGTTTCAAACCATAATGCCCCATCCTGTGGAGATTGACAAGTGTCAGAGGTGTGACTTGGGATTGTTGGCTGTAATGCTCACACCATTCCACCACCACCACCCCCACCCTTCAGCCAGTGACAGGCATCGAGGTGTGCCTTGGACTCTTTGGCCCCAAAGTTCACCCCATTCTCCTATACTGCACCCATCTCAGCATATTTCCTTATGGAATGGGGTGAGCATAAGGCCTGAAGATCCTAAGGAACACCATGACACTTGTCGGTGTCTGCAGGGTAGGGTGAGGTGAAATGGCTTGGGCGTTATAGCCGATGATCAAAAGGCACACCCCAATGCCTGTCAGTCTGTACAGGGTTGGGGTGGAGTGGGCATCAGTTCAATACTTCACTGCCATTCCTATTATGCATCTCTCTAACTCCTGCACTACCAATGCCAATGCCAGCAAGGCAACATTCAGCACTGACAAATGCTTGTTTTATCAAGATGCTCTGTGAATGCTATATTCCAGCATTTGCCTTTTCATAGGCAGGCACGTACAACTATATGAAAGTGCATGTGTAAAAGTGTGCTGTGAACTTTTAGAAAATTGACTTTTTACTTCCTGGTCGGTGACTGGCTGGTACCCCTGCCGGGGGGGTGCATTAACTTTCGATAGATGACCAGGAAATAAAAAGTTCCAGCCCCAAGTGCCCATTCATCCATTCAAGTATCCATGTGCTCACCTAGCTTGCTGATTGGGCAAAACCACATCAAACAATTTAAAATTGCTGCCATTTTGATGTTTGCTTGCACGCATGTGCAAGAAGCATAGTGCCACCATACAAATTTTTGTAGGTGTGCCACCCGGCTTCCAATGTCCTGTTCCTTCTTACAGGCATGGCCTCACCCCACCAATAAATGTCTGAGCTGTCTATGGTAGCAGTTCAGATGCAGTGGCATACAGTTCAAAGCAAAAGACTGCTACAGTGAGCGGTGGTAACGTGTAGGCAATTTGCATACTGCCATCAGCAGGCAATTTACATACTGCCGTCGGCATTATGCAAAGTGCCTACACGTCAGCACTGCATCTGAACAGCTATCATAGACAGCTCCATTTTTTCTTGGATCCCCCCACCCCAGCAAACACCCAAGTAGCATGCTGGGAGCCCACCCCCGCACACTGTATGGTTGACGGGGGTGCCCAATCTCCCATCGGCTCCTCTGCCCCCGCAAACAGACTTCCAGGTGCCATGCTGAGAGCCCACCCCAGCGTGGCAAAAGTCCATATGTCCGACGGGGGTGCCCAATCCCCTGTCAGCTCCATTATAACCCCCCAAACAGACTTCCAGGTGCCATGCTGGGAGCCCACCCCAGAGTGGCAAAAGTCTGTATGGCTGACAGGTGTGCCCAATCCCCCGTCGGCTCCACTGCCCCCTCAAACAAACTTCCAGCTGCCACATTGGGAGCCCAACCCAGCATGGCAAAGGTCCATATGGCAGATGGGGGGTGCCCAATCCCCCGTTGGCTCCACTGCCCCTCCAAACAAATTTGCCATGCTGGGAGCCCACCTGAGTGCTGCAAAAGTCCTGCATCGTCTCAAAAGAAAAAAAAAACACCTATAAGAAAAAACGGTCTCTAGACTCTCTCGCCCCCTCCCCCAATCCGCGCTCACCCTCTGCTTACCCCACCTCCCCACACCTCAATATCACCCCATACTTACCTCCGGATGCCGGCACAATGATCTTTGGTGGACCAGGAACACATCTGCACTCTTCAAAGTCAACCGCGAACTGAAGAAATGCCGGTAAGCTGTATGGAGGCATAAATGTTTTTTTTTAAACTTTGGGGCATATCTCTGACATTTTGGGGATTGTTTTCACCAAATTTTCCACATGGGGTTCTTGGGACCCCACCTCATGGACGAAGTCACTGTCATTTTGTAATTCCGTCCCAAAAGGTGACTTCTCCGTCACTACGCGGAACCACCTTTCGGGACCAATTAACAAAATGACAGTGTCACAGTTCATGAGGTAGGCCCCCAAAACCTTATGTTGAAAATTTGGTGAAAACAATTCCCCAAAATGACTGTTTTACTTAGTGTGCTAGCAGTTCCTATGCACGCCAGATAGTTATGAGTTACTACGCACGCTTGTAACTTTGAGAATTTTTAATATTTTCACTCTAGATTTTCAAAATTGCCATTTTACCACACCTCCTTATGAACAGTACAGCTGTCATTTTTTACATCTGTCCCAAAATGTGTTTTCGCACATGTAGCGCACATTGGCGCAGTCAGTGTGTGAAATCAATGTTCAGGACACATTAAGAAAATCACAGTGAAACTGTTCATGAGCAGAGGTGTTAAAATGGCTATGTTTAAAATTTGGTGACAAAAGTCCATAAAATGACTGTGTTACGAGCGTGCATTGCGCAGTTTCCACGCACCATCGTAAGTTCACGAATTTGTAATATTTTCAGCCCAGATTTTCAACACTGACATTTTTCCACACCTCCTTATGAACAGTACAACTGTCATTTTTCACACCCTGGCCGAAATGTGTTTTTGCACTTCTGGCACAGAATAGCACGGTCGCTGTGGGAAATTAGAGTTCGGGACAGATTAAGAAAATCACACTGACACTGTTCATGAGTGAAGGTCCCAAAATGCCTATGGTGAAAATCTACTGTAAAAAATTCCCCAACTAATTACATTACGGGTGTACATTGTGCATTTTCTGCACATACTCATGACTTCAACTGTTTTTTTATATTTTCACTCCAGATTTTCAACAATGCCATTTTTTACACTTCCTCATGAACAGTACACCTGTCACTTTTCACATCCTGTTCGAAATGTGTTTTCGCACCTGTGGCACCAAATGGCGCAGTCACTGTGCAAAATCACCTTTCGCCAAACGAACTGATAGTATCACTGTTCATGTGGTGGGGTCACAAAAAGCCCATTTGGGAAACTTGGAGTAAAAATACCAAAAAACGCCCAGGGCATTAGGGTTTTCGTCCATAACGCCCTACCCTCTAGGGACTGACAGGCGTCAGGGGTGTGACTTGGGATTGTCGACAGTAATGCTCATGCCATTCCACCCCCACCCTGCAGCCAGTGACAGGCATCGAGGTGCACCTTGGACCCTTTGCCCCCAGAGTTCACTCCATTGTCCTATACTGTGTCCATTTCAGCATATTCCTTATGGAATGAGATGAATGTAAAGCCCAAACACCCCAAGGCACACCTCGACACTTTTCGGTGTCTGAAGGGTAGGGTGAGGTGAAATATTGTGACCACCATGGTTGACGACCCAAAGGCACACCCCAATGCCTGTCCATCTCTGCAGGGTGAGGGTGGAGTTGGCGTCAGTTCAATACTTCAATGCCTTTTCTATACTGCATCTGTCTAACTCCTGCACTTCCACTGCTAATGCCAGCAAGCAAACATTCAGCATTGACAAATGCTTGTGTTACCATGTACTGATGATAACGCTGGAAGGGTCAATGTAGACCAAATTCCCCGAAAGGGACAAATGTAATATTAAGCAAGGAGGAGCTGGCTAAGGGGCAACCAAAGTACACAACAAGGCAGAAAATGAAGGCTGCTGACTCATCAGATACAATTCAAACATTTATTAAATGCAGAAAATGTGACAGGCTATCTCATGTAACATGTTGTAAAATATTCTGAAATCCACTTTAGGATTAAGATAAAACTGTGCAGGCAGAACACAGCAAACACTCTGTCAGTCTGCTATAAAGATTTTGTGACATTCAATACAATTTGCATGAAAAGAGTAATGAATCTGCTGCAGAAAAAAAACACAGATATTACAAGTCGTTACCAAGTGGCATAAGTTGTAGTCACAACATGTCAGTCTGAATACTTACATGAGGTGGCCTGCCAAATTTATTTGTCTATACATTCTGGACTTGCCGAGGGAAGTGGGGAAGACTGTTAGAAGGGCTAAATCACAGACAGAGTTAGATATTGCTAGTTAAATCAAGGAATGGGATAAATTTACTGGGAAGCGCAGGAAAAACAAGACTGCGAGAGGAGGGGAGATGGGGAGATAGTTTAGAGTAGGATGGCCCTAAGGCTAATATACTGATCAGGTGTTTTTGTTCAGTGTTCGTCAGAGAGGAGGATGATGATGGGGGGCCAAAGATGGAATACAGAGTTGGGGGGGAGAGATACCTCACCCTTTATGGCAAGTAGGGTCTTAAGGGAATTATGTAGTCTTCAGGTAAACAAAGCTATGGATCTGGATAGGGTACATCCCAGGATCCTGAAAGAGCTCAGGATGGAATTAGCAGAGCCACTGGTGGAACTGTTCGCCCAGTTGCTGGAATCAGGAGTGGTTCTGGAGGACTGGAGGAGAGCTAATGTGGTACCACTTCATGGGGAGGGGAGAGGGAGGGAGGAGGCGGGAAATTATAGGCCAGTGAGCCTGACATCAGTGGTCGGGAAGATCATGGAGACACTCCTAAAGGAAAGACTGGTAGACTACCTGGAAAAGAAAGGGCTGGTCTATCACAGGCAACACAGGTTTGTTCAGGGGAGATTCTGTCAGACGACCTTATTAGAGTTTTTCAACTCAGTGACAGTAGTGGTGGACAAGGGAAGGGCAATGGATGTGGCCTTTCTGGACTTCAGAAAGGCTTTCGACACTGTTCCCCACAAAAGATTGTTAAACAAGATGGGTGGTCTGTGAGTGGGTCAGGCCTTAACGAAGTGGGTGGGAGACTGGCTCTCAGGTAGAACTCAAAGAGTGATGGTAAATGGGGCACACTCTGAGGAGGGGAGGGTCACAAGTGGAGTACCACAGGGTTCTGTACTGGGCCCAGTCCTTTTCAACATTTTCATTGGGGACATTGCTGAAGGTCTAGAGGGGAAGGTGTGTTTGTTCACTGATGATACCAGGATATGTAATACAGTGAACACTCCAAGGGGGTTGAAAGAATGCAGGAGGACCTTGATAGGCTAGAGAGGTGGTCCAAGGTTTGGAAGCTAGGGTTCAATGTGGGAAAATGCAAAATTATGTATATGGGGCATGGGAATCCAAGAGCAAAGTATGAGATTAACGGGGAGAGAACAGCAATTGTGGAACAAGAGAAGGACTTCAGTGTCGTCATCTCATCTGACCTGAAGGTGGCAAATTAGTGCCAGGCTGCAGTGGGGAGGGCAAGCAGAATGCTGGGATGTATGAGTTGAGGCATTGCTAGTAGAAGGAGGGAAGTCATCATGCCCTTGTATATGGCCCTGGTCAGACCTCATCTGGAGTTCTCTGTTCAATTCTGAAGACCGCACCAGAAGAGAGGTATAGAGAGAGCAGAGGCAGTTCAGAAGAGGGCAACACGGATGGTTCAGGGGATGCTGAGGAAGACATATGAGGAAAGGTTGAAGGATCGGAATATGTACTCCCTGGAGGATAGGACAGATGGGGTGATATGACTGAGACCTTCAAATATCTAAAGGGTATAACCAGGATGCAAAAGGGGAGCCGACTACAAATGAAAGGAAATTCAGCAACTAGGGGCCACAGTATGAAGCTGGAGGGTGGACATTTTAGGGGTAACATGGGGAAGTACCTTTTCACAGAGAGGGTGGTGGATGCTTAGAACAACCTGCCGGAAGAGGTGGTAGAGGCAGAAACAGTCTCGGGTTTCAAGCACGCATGGGATAGGATAGGCACATGGGAATCCTGGGGAGAAAGGTGGAAACGGTGGGTTCTGTGGGGGGGATGGGGGCCAAGTAGCTGGTATATACTGGGCAGACTAGGTGGACTATGTGGACTATGTAGGTCCTTATCTGCTGACATTATGTATGTATGTATGTATGTCTACATTTCTGACATGCATCCTGTTCCTTTTTGCTGAATTCCACTTAACAACATGTTCAGGCAGATGCTGGCATAGTGTGTTATGTGTTTACTGTAGATATGTGCTGTTGGCATGATGTTTGTCATTCTTAATTCACAAGTTCTCCTGTAGGCATCTCTCATGAGCCACATAGCATGCTGATACACTTACTTTTCCTGTCAGCACCTGTGTGTTGAGAAAGTACTTTTAGCATAATTCCAAAAGCCTTGCATGCACAGTTCTTTTTAGCACAATGCCTGATACAGTGCTCTCAAATTTACACTCCATTTCCTCCCCGCAATAATGGTTTCCCATAATTGCATATGGTGCAAAAGACCATAATTAATTGGTTACTATTGAGGTGGTGACAGCTGCAATCACAAACAAACAAACAAAAAACCTTCCCTCTGCATTGATACTTGTTCTATTGATAGTGATGTTCAGCACCCTGAACAAACAAATACAAATGTGTGTTATTCCACTTCCCTGGTCTAGAGGATTTCCAAGTGGTGAAACTGGTTCTTGAAAAGGTGAGACATACCATGAAATGCATTAATGTTATTAAAATAGATTGAATCCTGTGTTTGGAAGACTTGAACCAGGAGGGAACTGAGCACCTTTAGTTGTAATAAGAGTCACAAACATAAATGTCCCCCCCCATCTGCAAAGTCTGGATTCTCTTTATTCCCACATGGAAAGATATCAGTAGATGTAAAGCATGGTGGACACTTGAATTCACGTTAGAAAAAAGACCCAAACAGTTGCAATTAAGTACTCAGTCTAGAGAGGTACCGTGACTGCGTAACTGGCATGCTAATCCCAGCCAAACAGAAAAAAATACCATGTGGTGGGAAGGCAGTTTAACAAAAACTTCAGATTTATTGCAGTATACCCACAGGGTAACTGATGGCATGGTATTCCACCACTATCTTTGGGCAATGGGCAGTTATGCAGTAGAATCTGACAATTACAGCTAGTATCTGATGTAGTTGTGTATGACAAATAAATAGGAATGGCAATTGTGTGAATTTGTCAAGTCTGTAAACATGCAAAGGGAAGGTTCAGACACACCTGGGCACCAACATGCTGTATAACACCTAAATCCGTTACCCCCATGCATGAGGAATTACGCCTGTGGTCACTACTCCAGCTGGAGAGCGAGCATCAGACTCTGCCAGACAGCAATGTTACCTTTCTGACACCGTCCCTAATACTGGGAAAAACAAGAAAGGCTGCACACAAAAACAAGCATTTGTCAGTGCCGAATGTTGATTGTGTTGGTCTGTTTAGCTCGCTCACTGTCCCTGTGTCACTCGCTCGTTCCGTTTCTCCCGGAGCTGCAGGCTGCTCTTTTGCACTGGGCTCCTGCCTGTGTTGGCACGTTTTTCTGCCAGAGCTCTGTTGCGGTGGGTCACTCCCCCTCTCTCACTCGCGCATTCTGTTTCTGCTGGCGCTGCAGACTGCCCTTTTGTACTGGGCTGCCACCTCTGTTGGAGGCTTTTTCTGCCCACAAAGAAATCTGCAGCAGTCCTGACACAGGTCTGTTGAGTTAGCTCACTCCCCCTCTCTTGCTCGTTCCATTTCTGCCGGTGCTGCAGGCTGGCCTTTTGTACTGGGCTCCGGCCTGTGTTGCATGCCCTGCCTACAAGTAATCCACACAGTAGTCACGATAGAGGTCTGTTGAGCTCGCTCACCCCCCCCTCTCATTCACTCATTGTGTTTCTCTCGGCGCTGCTGGCTGCCCTTTTGTACAGGGATTCTGCCTGCGTTGGCACCTTTTTGCCCAAAAGAAATCTGCAGCTGTCCCGACAGAGCTCCATTGAGGTCGCTCTCTCTGCCTGTCTCACTCGCTCATTCTGTTTCTCCTGGTGCTGCAGGCTGCTTTTTTGTACTGGTCTTCTGCCTGCGTTGGCAAGTTTTGCTGCCCACAAAGAAATCTGCAGCTGTCCTGACAGAGCTCCGTTGAGGTGGGTCACTCCCCCTCTCTCATTCGCGTATTCTGTTTCTGCTGGCGCTGCAGGTTACCCTTTTGTACTGGGCTCCTGCCTCTGTTGGTGGCTTTTTCTGCCCACAAAGAAATCTGCAGCAGTCCTAACACAGGTCCACTGAGGTAGCTTAAGCCCCCTCTCTCACTCGCTCATTCCGTTTCTGTCAGCATTGCAGGCTGGCCTTTTGTATCTGCAGCTGTTCTGACAGAGCTGTGTTGAGGTGGGTCACTTCCCCTCTCTCACTCGCTTATTCCGTTTCTGCCAGCGCTGCAGGCTGGCCTTTTGTACTGGGCTCCTGCCTGCATTGCCGCCTTTTTCTGCCCACAAAGCAATCTGCAGCAGTCACGATAGAGGTCTGTTGAGCTCACTCAGTCCCCCCCCTCACTCACTCGTGTTTCTCCCAGCACTGCAGGCTTCCCTTTTGTACTGGGCTTCTGCCTATGTTGGCACCTTTTTCTGCCAAGAAAATAATCCACAGCAGTCACGATAGAGGTCTGTTGAGCTCGCTCACTCCTCCCCTCTCATTCGCTCGTTGTGTTTCTCCTGGCGCTGCTGGCTGCCCTTTTGTACAGGGATTCTGCCTGTGTTGGCACCTTTTTTGCCCAAAAGAAATCTGCAGCAGTCCCAACAGAGCTCCGTTGAACTCACTCACTCCCCCTCCCTCACTCACTCGTTCTGTGTCTACCGCTGCTGCAGACTGCCCTTTTGTACTGGGTTCCTACCTGCGTTGCCAGTTTTGTCTGCCCACAAAGACATGTGCAGCAGTCCCAGCACAGTTCCGTTGAGATCGCTCAGTCCCCCTCTCTCACTCACTCATTCCATTTCTACTGGGGCTGCAGACTGGCCTTCTGTACTGGGCTCCTGCCTGCATTGCCGCCTTTTCCTGCCCACAAAGAAATCTGCAGCAGTCACGGTACACCTCCGTTGTGCTTGCTCACTCCCCCTCTCTCACTCGCTCATACTATTCCTCCTGGCACTGCAGGCTGCCCTTTTGTACTGGGCTCCTGCCTGCACTGGCACCTTTTTCTGCCCACAAAGAAATCTGCAGTTGTCCCGACAGAGCTCCATTGAGGTCACTCACTCCCCTTGTCTCACTCACTCATTCTGTTTCTCCTAGCGCTGCAGGCTGCCCTTTTGTACTAGGCTCCTGCCTCTGTCGGCATCTTTTTCTGCCCACAAAGAAATCTGCAGCAGTACTCCTGTCTCACTCACTCATTCTGTTTCTGCCAGGGCTGCAGGCTGCCCTTCGGCACTGGGCTTCTGCCTGCGTTGCCACCCTTTTATGCCCACAAAGAAATCCGTAGCAGTCACGATACAGCTCTTTTGAGCTCACTCACTCCCCCTCTCTCACTCGCTTGTTTTGTTTCTCCCACTGCTGCAGGCTGCCCTTTTGTACTGGGCCCCTGCATGCACTGCTGCCTTTTTCTGCCCACAAAGAAATCTACAGCAGTCCCAACAGAACTCCGTTGAGCTCACTCACTCCCCCTCCTTCACTCGCTCATTCTGTGTGTCCCGGCGCTGCAGGCTGCCCTTTTGTACTGAGCTCTTGCCTGCGTTGTCACATTTTCCTACCCACAAAGAAATCTACAGCAGTTCCGACAGAGTTCAGTTGAGCTCGGTCACTCCCCCCCCCCCCCCAGTCACGCGATCCTAATCTGTCCCAAACACTGATTTCCGACAGCGACTGCGGTATTTTGCGCCGGAAGAACGGAAACACATTTTGGCTGAGATGTGAAAAATGACAGCTGCACTGTTCATAAGGAGGTGTGAACAAATGCCAGCTTTGAAAATCCAGCGTGAAAATATTACTAATTTGAAAACTTATAAGGGTGCGTGAAACCTGCACAACACATGCTCGTAACACAGTCATTTTAAGGACTTCTGTCACCAAATTTTCAACATAGGCATTTTAGGACCTCTGCTAATGAACAGTGTCACTGTCATTTTCATAATATGTCCCAAACATGGATTTCCCACAGCGACCACGTTATTCCGCTCCAGAAGTGCAAAAACACATTTCGGCCAGGATGTGAAAAATGACAGCTGTACTGTTCATAAGGAGGTGCATAAGAATGGCAATGTTGGAAATCTGGAGTGAAAATATTCTTAATTTGTGAAGTTACGAGCGTGAGTGCAAACTGCGCAACTCACGCTCATAGCACAGTCATTTTATGGGGTATCATCACCAAATTTTCAACATAGGCATTTTAGGACCTCTGCTCATGAACAATGCCACTGTCATTTTCTTAATCTGTCCTGAACACTGATTCCCCACACCAACCATGCTATTCTGTGCTGGAAGTGTGAAAACACATTTCGGCCAGGATGTGGGCTGGCAGTACAGCCTAGAGGTTAGAGGAATGAGGTGTGAATGAGCTTGATACATCCAGCAGACCAGACCTGAGTTTGATTCTCACAACCTCCACTTGCATACTGTATGACTCTAAGCAAGTCACTTAACCACCCAGTGCTCCCAGGTCGCCCCTGAAAACAGGCACTTGTGCCTAGTGGGCCATACCCAGTTACCAAAGACTAAACTAAAAAAAAAAAAGACACCTGTACTGTTCACAAGGAGATCTGAAAAAATGCCAATGTTGAAAATCTGGCGTGACAATATTGCAAATTTGCAAAGTTATGATCATGCGTAGCAACTGCGCAATGCACGCTTGTAAAACAGTCATTTTGGGGATTTTTCCTACCAAATTTGCAGAATAGGCTTTTTGAGAGCCCACCTCATGAACACTGGCACTGTCGTTTTGTTAATCGGTCCCGAAAGGGGATTCCATGCAGTGATGGCAAAATCACCTTTTGGGGCTGAATAATGCCATGACAGTGCCAGAACTCATGAGGAGGGGTCCCAAGAACCCCATGTTGAAAATTTGGTGCAAAATTCAAAAAAATGCCTGAGATATGCATCAAAGTTGAAAAAACATATTTATTCCATTATACTGATTACCGGCATTTCCTCAATTACAGATCGGCTTTGAAGAGTGCAGAGCGTGTTCCGGTCCACCAAGATCGTCTGCCAGGCTCCAGAGGTAAGTATGGGGTGAGCGGGTGTGGGTGGCAGGGTGTGCAGTGGTGGGCGGGTTGTGGAGGGGTGCAGGAGACCGCTATAGGACCATTTTTTTTTACAGGTAAAAAAAAAGACATCGTGGGACCATTTTTGATTTTACAGGGGCATGTGGCACACTGGGGTGGGCTTCCAGCGTGCTAACAGAGTCTTTTTTTGGGGGGCAGCTGTAGCCGATGGGGGATTGGGCACCCCGTTGACACACAACAAAAGGGGGGTTTACGTTATGCAGATGGAGATTGGGCACCCCGTCAGCAGACAACAAAAGTGGTGGGGTTACACAATGCCGACAGGGAGTGGGCTCCCCCATCGACAACATAAACCTTGGGCCACTGAAGCCGATGGGGATTGGGGCCCCCGTCAGCAAACAAACACGGTGGGGGGGCACATGCTGCCGAGGGGGATTGTGCACCCCCTCTGCAGGGGGGTCTAATATTGTTTGTGAACACGGCAGCAAGACACTGTCATGTTCACAAACAATTTCAGTGTTTCAAGGTTCCACCCTGCAATGACGGGTTGCTTCCTCATTGTAGCGAATGGCTGATGCTGCAATGATGAGGCGCCCCCCCCCAATTGCAGCAGCTAAATTTTTACACGGTTGTGGCACGCTGGCTGAACTAGTGTCAGCAGCAGCGTGCCAACAGCATTGGGAAGCAGACCAAGCCTTTAAAGGCTGTGGGGGCATTGGCCACAACAGTGCCGCACTCTCCACAACCTGCTTTTGGAGAAAGCTGTTATTAATATGTTCTTGCGACGCGCGCAATCAACATAAAAATGGAGCTCCAGACAAAACGTCAGTAACGGAGCATTGTTTAGTAAAAGCCAAAGGAGAGACCACAAGAAAAACCTCTGTTGGTTCTTCATCAGGGGGCAGGGACTGCCCTAACAGTAGCTACTTATACAAAGATAGAAACATTGACAATTATGACAGAAAAAGACCCATGGTCCATCCAGTCTGCCTGTGTTCCCTATTTAGCCTTGACATTTTGTCTGGAGCTCCATTTTTTGTGTACAGCCTTTCTTGTTTTTCTCAGTATTAGGGATGCTTTCAGTAGGGCAGCATCACAGACATATTTATTTATTTATTTATTTATTCAATTTTGATAACCGGGTAAGCCCGCTGAGCCCCGTAGGTCCCTTTTTCAGGGGCCACCTGGAGTTAGTTACATAGAGGAGCATTTCATACACAGAGAAAGTACATAGCAAGCAGTAGTAATTGACCATTACAGGTTACACAGTAGAGCATTTCATATACAGTGACAGCACACAGTAAGTAGGTGCATTTGACCATTACAGATTACAATCTGGTCAGCACAGTACAGAGAGTCAGGTCTGTAGTACATGGTGTTAATTAGGTAGGCATTCATTCATTAGGAATAAGAGTAAAGTAGTATGGAGAGTGGTCTTAGCAGACATTTAGAACAACAAACATTAGACTTGTCTCCAGTTGGCAAAGGACTAGACTGGCCCGGCCCAGCATGAGGTTGTGAGCTAGTCTCTCCTGCTCGGTGTTCTTGCACATGTACAAGTGCTGTTCCTTAAGTGGTGTGCCCGCAGCCCAGATTGGAAGATTCCCAGGGAGGTTGTGTCCTGCAATTTTTGTGGGAGCATATTCCACAGTACCAGAGCTTCATGGGCTAAGGATTTGTCACCCGCTATTGTGCGTGCCCTAGGGATTTCAAGGAGATTTCTCCCAGTGGTTCGGAACTGTCTGTCCATTCTTTTGGGGACCAGTAGGCCCATCAGTCCATCTGGGGGTTGTTACGTAGCTTAAAAGTATTACATAACAGTGGGTACTGCAGTTGATTTGTAAGAAATGGCCACTTAAGAGAGGCCAGTGCCTTGCAGTGGTGTCTCTTTTTGTGAGATGATGTGGCAAAGCAGGCCACCTTGTTGTATAGTACCTGCATTCTAGTGAGCTCTTGCTTTCCCAGGCCCTGCAGGACAGAGGCAGCATAGGTCAGGGTTGGTAACAGGATGCTGTTGGCTATTATGATCCCAGTCTTAGGGACTAGCTGAGCATTCAGGTGGTAAAGCAGGCCAATTTTGTGGTGTAGGGTTTTGGTTACCTGGTCAACATGAGGCTTCAGAGTGAGGCCTTTGTCCAGTGTCAACCCCAGGTATTTTAAGGATTTCACTACCTCAATGGTGGCACCAGTGGAGACAATTAAACCATAGTTACTTAAAGGGACATAATGTACAGTAAGTAGTCCCCGGGAAACCTTAAAGCGCCAATAAAACAGGAGAAATGCAAGGCAAGTAGTTGTTACAAACAAAAAAAACATAAATATTCGTTTCTCTTTTAGGTCTATAGATTTTGCTAGCTCCCTGAATTCTGCATTGTGTGTTACTTTACTTTAGATAGATGGATAGACAGATACAATTTATTATTTAGTATTAGGACTAACTTTTAGGACTGTAAAGCCGTTTTATAAAGTTGTCCTGAGCCTCTTTTCTATTATTGTGAATCAGTTTTGAAGGGGCATTTTTGCTCTATGTTCTAATTAATTGGAAGTTCAGATTTATTCTGGTTAGTTTCTGTTGCCACCTACCTGTTGCTGATTTCAAATGATACAGACATTTACTGCAGTTTTTACTGAGGGTGTTGTTCACTTTTTACGACTGTGGGCGGAACCTACAGGAGTATTGCATGTACAAAAGGAGTGATGTCATGTTTTCCATCTGTGGAACTGGCTGAAGGTGTAAATAGTCTCCTCTGCCTTACCCTCCCCCAAGAAATGTTTTCCGCCTTCAAATAAATACGCTTCATGTTAGTTAATGGTTGCAGGTACTATTTTCTTTCTTAAATGGGTGGTACAAGAACTGGAACCTGAGTAGTGGAAGGCAGCATTGTTTTTTGGGGGGAAGTAAGGTCCATCCCACCTCCACCCAAGAAGTTCCAAAAGGTCCATCCCACCTTTTTTTTTATTCATGTGGGAGGGGCATGAGGTGGATCTATTATCCTGAAAGAAGACTCACATGTTTGGTATGTGGACCAAGGAATAGAAGTCTGTGGAGTCCCTGCATTTTGTTTAGGACTAGAACAGAAGATACTTAGAATGCCTTCAAACTGACCTAAAAACCCTTGGAACAAATGATTATCAGAGTCACCTGGTATCTCAAAAGGAAAGACTAAGAAGTGTCTAAAAACTAAGGAAAATAGACTGCTTTCAGGTATTTCTTAAACATTTGTATACTAAAAACAAAGTTCAGCTTTTGGGATTAACAATATTTGTTTACCATATTCTATCTATGTATATACAGTATATAGTTTGTCTTTTTAATAGTTTCAAACTCTTGAAAGCATTGGTGTTACTAATGCATTTAGAAATACATTTTTTTAATTGTCTTTATAGATAAATCATGCATGTTCATGTGAGGGCACATTTTTTGGGGATGGAGTTCAAATTATTTTAATCATGAGCACAGTGCTTGGTAAACACACAGTCTGTAATGAAGTGTATTTTTTATTTTAAGTTTGAGAAGTGGAGTTGACTTGCACAAATGGATAGTACAGACACTTATTAGAAGTAGAATGGGTTAAACACTTCCTGGAACTTTCTGCATAACAAGTTCCCCATGGCACCTCACAGCATTTGACACTACCTTCCTAAGAGCAGTCAGTATGTTACTTTACAGGACATTGCATAGCAAGAGACCTAGCCTTCCCTTTTTCCAAATAATATACCAACTTCATTCTCAGGCAGGCAGTTCTGGGCTACTATTTATATTCTACTGAATCTTCTTAAAGGAAAACTGCATGTTAAAATCAGGAATATATGTATTACTATCAGTTTTGTATTCTCACTTCAATCCAGTGTTTTATTTCTACCTAGGCTGTTAGAGGAATTTTCCTATTTTTCGCTGGGTGTTTTATGACGTCTGGGGGCTGTCATTCAAGTTTGTTTTATTGCATTTTCTCCAAGTTAGTCTTCACAGCATACCCTTTGGTTTGATATCTAATAGCCCGTACAGCAGGCCAGTGTCTTGTTACAGTGTCTTGCTTAGCCACAGCAGAGAAAAAACACTGCAGCCAGGATTCACAGTGCTATACAATATACTATAGAAAGTTTTATGTTTAAACACATACACACACACACACACATATACCCCAAGCAGAACACTGCTGGATAAGGTAACAGTATTTAGGAAACTTGTCATACTTACCCAGAGTCTAGCAATGTGAATCCTGGCTATGACTATAGGTGTTTACAACTGAATGATAATGACTACATTTGCTTCACTTGCAAATAGGTAGGCATTTGTGTCTAATTTCTGTTTGACTTACTGTAGGTTACACACAGAATCTGAAAAATTCATAACATGCTGTATGCTGTATTGTGATTCAATGAACTGATAAATGGGGATTTTGGTTTCTTTTACAAATTCATTTTTCCTGACCATGGATATACTGAAACAAAAATTTCTCAACAAAATGTTTTTAAATAAAGAGTTTAACCCACAGCATCAGAAGAAGCATGTTGGCATTAAAAGCTTACTGCAATGCCCTGTACCTAGGGCTACCGGGGGTGGATATCCGCCGCTTGCAGTTAGTGCAGAATGCGGCAGCCAGGCTTTTGACTGGTACATCTGGGACCAGTCATATAATGCCTGTCCTCCGTGGACTGCACTGGCTGCCAATACAATGGCAGATTACCTTCAAGGTCGGTTTGCTGACCTATAAAGCCCTACACAATCAGGGACCTGGCTACCTGCAAGATCTTCTTCATCCCTACTGTCCCTCTCGTCCACTCCGGTCCACAGATGAGGGATTGCTAGAGATTCCCAGGGCTTGTTTAAAGACATCTGGGGCCAGATCATTTAGTTTTGTGGCCCCAACCTTGTGCGAGATTGCCTGACCATTCAGAGTTTTAAGTTAGCATTGAAAATGCATTTATTTAACCTGGCATATCCGGATTTTTAAAGTATATTTTATTAATTGCTTTTAGGATGTTGTTTTAACTTTATGTGTTTGATTTATTTATTGTTAAAGCGCCTTGGTTTTGGAAAGGCACTTTTTAAAAATAAAGTTTTGATTGATTGATTGATGTAGAGGCACCAGTATTTAAGCATGACTTTGGTAGAGGATTAATTGTGACTGGGGGGTGAGGGAGGGTGTGAGTCTTGATATTTGTAGCATAATGGTTTTCTGAAACTTCAGCCTTCAATGGGTTAGACTCTGCAGCCATCTGTACAGTATATCACTAAGCCATATGCAGTTTGGTATGGGTAAAACCCAGATCACAGACCAACACTGGGCACAGCTTGTGCAAATATTGCTGATCCAGTGGATCAAATAAATACGTGCAAATAAATACTCGGCTTTGCCTCGAGCTTCAGCCCACCCCAGGAGTGACGTTATTACATGATAACACACACCCTGTCATGCCTTATTGCTTAAATATGCCCTTTCTCAATGTACTATACTTTGATTCAGTTAGTGTATGCAACAGCCTTCATGTGAACACTCTGGGCTTCTCTTTGACTCCTGATGTCTATTTGCTTTAGCTATTGTATATTGTTTGAACTGCTTTGGTCTTCTTGATGTGGTGCCTGTGTGCCTAAACTATGTCATCTGTTTATTTACTTCTACCCATGTATCTGCAGTGAATGACTGTTATAACTGTCTGCTCTCCGAGCCACTGTTTTTGGACTTGTTAACTATGCTGTCTTTGTATTAGTTTCAATGAGGTGCCTTTGTAAATGAATCTCTGACTCAAAGGTTTGTAAATCTGATATTTTTTTAAATAAATAAATAAATGTTTATGTTTAGGCCCATGAAACACCCTTTTCTAGTTAAATGCATTCACAGTCGTAGTGTCTCTGCCAGCTCTTGTTTATACAGAATTTACTGGTTTTGAACTTCTGTTTGGCACTTCAAGATTCCCCAGGGACTGCTTACATTACTGTATGTGCTTTTCTAAGTAGCTACTGTTCGGGCAGTCCTTGCCCCCTCAGAAAGAACTGGTATGGTTTGAACTGCTGGGTTGTTTTCTTGTGGTCCCTCCTTTTTGCATCTAATAAACACTGCTCTCTCACTGACTTTTTGAATCTGTTTTTTATGTGTGGTCTTTCTTCTTTCTCCCAGTGCTGTTGCAGCTGCTGCATTTTGATTTCCCGTGTGCTATGTTCTGATCGTTTATAGTACCATCCCTATTAACTGCTCAGGATCTCCACAGGGGTGGCCCATACAACATCACAACAAACCATCTAAACAGCAGTTAGGCATGAGGTAAATAGTGAAACATATACTTTCAGCTCTTTGTGAGGATAATGCAATGACAGTTTTGAATCGCAGCAAAATCAAAAGTAGAACTTGGTGTTTAGATGTTTTCCAGTTCTTGCACCAGCTAACTTAAAAAGAATGTTAGCATTTTGACAGCATTGTCAATGGCGCTATCTAATCCTGGTTCAGAATAATGAGAATTATAAAATGGCAGGGTAAAATCATGTAATCTGATTGGCTCTTATTTATGTGTAAAATACGGTTTACACATGTGTAAAAAAAAAAAAAGGACTGCTCAGCAGTGAAGAGTCTGCAACACTGATAAATGGACATTTGGAACACAGGCATTTCAGTTAGCCCTCTACTGCTAGAGCTGATCTTTCACCACAAATATGGCTGCTACCGTTACACTGTAAAAAGAAATCAACTGGTCCCTAAAAATAAAACTACCTTAAATAAAAAATAAAACAAATGAATTAAATGTCGTTTCCCTGATCATCACACATTCCTTGCATACATAAACAAATTAGAAACAATAAGTATTGTTTATAGTTTCCACTACAACTGTTTCTCTACTGACAGTGAAAAATCCCCCTTCTATCTTTAACTGCTTATCAGGGAACTCTCTTCTTCTTGCCCTGACAGTGAGATAACTGAGTTTCTGGCTGTAACAAAGGCCTTCGTTGTCTGTGTGTACAGTGTGTTGGGAGAGAAACATTCTACCAGTGGAATGGAGCAGAATTTTGTATCCATGTATTCTGTGGTAAACATTCCATGATAAACATTCCATATCTTGAATGTGGAGAACAACAGAGAAAAACAAAACAGGAAGAAGAAAGTAGGCAATAATACAATGACATCATCAATGACATCACCTGCAGTAGGTGGAAGGATTATTTTATCACAAATACACAAAGTAAATCTATTTTTCTACATATAAACATGCTTTTCCCAATAGTTAAACAAAAAAAAAAGGGGTCAATTTTATAAGCGCAATAAAGCACTCAAGGGTGTGTGTAAAACATATTTTACAGCACAGCCAGCAGCTGAAGTCACTCAGCCGTTGGCCTCGTGCCTTACTACGCCCCTGGCCGTGCTGTAAAATATGGTTTACACACACCCCTTTGTGGCTTATTGCTTCCTTATTGCCTACAGCAACTGATGGGGAGAAGCACAGAGAAAAGACCAGGAGCACACAAGTGGCAGTCACTCTTGATGGAAAGCCTTTGGCGACTTCTCTGGTATTTCAACTCAGATTTAAAACACTTGCAAGTTAGATACCACTGTTGTCAGAGAACGTTTGCTGCCATTGTGATTTCCATCTCCACGGCATAACTAGTCTGTAGAGCCGGGTTTTCATGTTCCTCCTCTATACCATCAGATTCAGCCACAACTTGTTGGGCATTGCCATGATAGTGAGTCCTCACCAACCCAGGTGGTGGCTTGTTCCCAAGGCAAGTTCCAGGGCACATGGATACTGTAGCAGCCAGTGCTCTGACCCAGCATCCTCATGGTGCATGCATTAGCATAAATACCCAGTCCAGAACATGTGACTAGACAGTCTCACTCATAGTTGCTGACATTGCAGACATCTAGTGCTGACTGATGCCTCCCCCACTGTGTGTAACAAGATTCCCTGTGTGTTTAGCCCTGCAGTGTGTGACCCTGGAGCTTGGACCCAGAGTTTCAAAGAGTTGTATATCTCCCTGCAATACTGCCCCAGACTTCTTTACAACACCTGCCACACTTTTCTGTACAACTGAATTATGCAAGCAATAATACCTGACAGGGTGGGCGGTATTGGGCAATACTGGACCACCCAGGGGCATAAATGAGGCCCAACGCCACTGGCGGAGGGCCTTATAGCCCCTGAAAGGTCTGGTACTGCCCATACTGCCCACCCCGGAGGGTATTATTGCACTTAGAAAATAAATGGGCACTGTAAAAGAAAAAAAGTTTAATAAAATAATGTACATAAAAAGTAGTTTAAAATACATTTTTGTAATAAAATAGTTCCTCCGCCTGCATCAGAATTTTTTTTTTGTGAGGTAGGGTCTTTTGTTGTACTAGTGCCCTTGTATTTCTGAGTTTTGATCTGGGTGTCATGGTCCCCCCCCCCCCTTACACACGCACAGTCGAAAAGGGCTTCTAGTTTTTTCAGATGAAGAAAAAGTTTTATGTTTTCCTAGCACTACAGTCGAGCCCTTTCTTATACTGTGTTTGATTGCCACACAGGGTAGGAACTCGAGCTGACAAGAAAAGGCTATCAGGACCAGCGGGAGTGAGGTATTGTGCAGTTTAATTTTAATTTTATTTCCAGATCAGTTTCACTTCAGAGGGAGAAAGAGGCGCTGGCAAGAGGGTGAGCAAGAGAGAGAGAGCGAGTGGTACAGAGTATGACAGTTTTCACATACAGCTGCGGTTCTAGAGCTAGCACTCTCTCTCTCTCTCTCTCTCTTACTTGCTCGTGCTTGTCAGTTTGCAGTGAAGCTGCTTTCTCCTCATTTTCTTTGTCTGTTAGGAATTAAAAATTACAAGGGCAATGGACGTTACCCCCTCTGGCGCGCTTTCATCTGTCTATTCATTGCCTATCTTACAATGGAGATTATGTGTATGGCAACCGAAGTTGGTAGGGAGAGGGACATCTGAAGTGATGCCGGGAAAATTAGAGCAAGTTGAAAAACAAATCGGTAGCAGAACACAGCAGGACAGGTAATGCCGATGGGACAGGAATCCCACTTTTGTTTATTTGAAAGTGATGGAAGTTGTGAAATACTGGAAACTTGGGAGGGGGGGCGGAGATGGAGGAGAGTCACAACAGAACGGGTATCTTCCAACAGAACATTTCCAGCTATCAGTCCACGTCCACTCCCCCCCCCGCTCACCAGTCATGTGCTTCTGAGAATGCGGACGGCACAGTGAGGGAATGACCTGGCAAGGAGAGAGAGATGAAGTACCTGTTAATGTTTTAATTTAAACAAATGAAGCCAGTATGTTTTTCCCCCTTTCGTTTTGTTTGCAAGTGGGACAGGAAAGAGAGAAAGGTGGTAATCGCGTGAGGCAAGCGGCATCGGGGTGGTAATAGCGAGTGAAGTGGTTGTACACTGAGAAGCAGCTCAGAGAAGATGGGCAGAGATGCACCGTTGAGATCGATTGATCCATGAGAGTGTTTTTGGTTTGTTTTCTGTATGGTGATTAGCAAAACAGGCAGCCCAAGAAGAAATGTTAGACTGTGATTTTTGTACCGATTGCTGAGGGGGCTGGCCACTCACTAAGCGAGTGAAAAAAGATGGCAGCATATTCTGTTTGATTTGGGGACTTTCAGCCAATGACTAAGCAGGCTGGGCAGAGGGATACTTGGGCGGACTATCAGGAAGGTTTGGGCTGGGGCTTTTTATTTGGTGGGCATCTGTTGTCTGATAGATGCCCAGCTAAATTTGTGTCTCAGCCAATCAGAATAGAGAAATTTCTTAGTCCATTTTCTAAGGAGTAATAGTTACCCCTTGGGAGCATGAATTGCTTCTAGATTTTAGGGTGAGAAGAGAGGCCTTATCCAAACCACAAGCTTCATGGAAGGGCACATGCAGTACATTAGAATTATACCTCCTCTCAAGGAATCTAATCCTTAGTTCTTGAGCCTGTTTATTGGAAGATTACATAGATGAATGACTGTGTTGTAGGCATATAAACTAGATATTTGGTATTGCACTCTTTTTTTTCTCATCCTGATTTATCCTTTGTCCACCAAAACTGCCTCTTTCAGGCCAGCAACCCAATCACTGACCTTCTCCAGGATTTATCCTCATTGTTTCATTGTAGTTCACCCACCTGGCAGGTGTTGCCATCACTTGTTGCCTCCCAGGTCCAGATTTTGTGTGTGTGTGCATGTGTGTGTGTGTGTGTGTGTGTGTGAGAGATACAGGAGCTGGTGTCAGGAGTGCTGGGCCTTTGGGTGCTTGGCATTCATCCCGATGTAGCCAGTGGGTTTTTCCTCCTCCATTTTCTTCCTGGATCCCCAAGACAGCATGAAATTGCATCTGGGGGGTAGGGGCATGCCTCGGCTGCAAACAGCATGTCTCTACTTGGAGAGCACGCTCTCCTACCCACCAGAAGGAGCTACTGCTGTATCAGAGCCTGTCACCTCCTTCCACCCACTGGGATATGCTGCCAGTGGCAGCACTGATTCCCAGCCTGGCTGCCCAACTGCAAGCTCCTGAGTTTACTCCCAGATCCATGTCACCAACATGGAATGTAGCTCTTCCAATTGGCCATTAAGTGGTCCTTCTGTATGGACTCTTGAGCTGGATCTGATGTGCCCGATCTACTTGCAATGTTGTCTTCCCTCCTGAGAGTTTATAGTAGGCTTCTGTTGAAATTGATGCATCATTGTTGGCCAGAAGTTGAAGGTTCAAGAACTCAGTACTGCAAGATTCCAGGGAAAAAGTAGATGACAGATGGAGTTCATTACTGTTAAGAAAGACTAAAAGTCCTGACTGCTTCTGAGGAACCCCTCCAGATGATCAAGATGTCATTGACAAACCTTCCCCAATATGCAGTTTGTTTAAAATGAATTAACCTGTTCATTAAAGACAAAAGATTCCTACTGCCATCCTTAAAACACATTTGCATAGGATGGGGCTCCTCTAGTACCCATGGTGGTTCCACAGATCTGCAAATAAAACCTGCAGTCAAAATAAATTAACTTGTGTGGTTAAGATAAGTTCCAGCATCTCTAAGATAAGATCCACCTCCTTGACACCTTTATCTATGGGCTTTGCCACAATATCAGGCAAATTCATTTATTCTTGCAATGTCTGCTGTTCTTCCGTCATTTAAATTCATCTTGCAGTGTCCTCAATTAGATTGGAACAGGCAACCCACTTCTTGGTGGAGTAGTGACTGATATGTTATGAGTGCAGGTGATACAGTCGCTGAAGGATTAAAAGTAGACTTAGGTTTGAAACGTCTGACATATTTGGACAGAACACAGCCTAGATGGATCTGTATTGGAGAGATACTTCACCGACATTGCTGGGGATGTGTTAATATCACCTAGGGGTGTGCAAGGGAAAAATAGTATTTCCCGAATACCATGAATAATGCACTATTCATTATTTGGATATGAACAATGAATAGTGGCACTATTATTCATGTTTTGAAAACAATAAAAAAAGTGAAAACTAGCCCACCACCCTCCTGACCAGCTAACTGTTTACAGATCCAGAACCTCCATCCCATTGCCCACCCTCCTCTCCCCAAGCACCCACAATTTAATGTTTGAAAAATGATCCCACGATAAGCAACCAGCACAGTCTGCCCACCTCCACAGCTAGCTTCCCTCTCTTGTAGAATGTTTGCACTTTTTTTAAGTAGGTCCTAGGAAATACATGTAACTCCTCACCCCTGCCTTTTTAGCAAAATGACAGGTGGCATGCTGTTGAAGCTGACAGCAGTACCTGGTGGGGACTGGGTTCGGGGAGGATGAGGTTACTCGGCACAGGGGACCTAGGTTTGGCTACTCTGTACAGGGGCACCCAAGTAAATCCGAACACAGGAAGCAATAACTGTAATGTCCAGAATCAGGAATGGGATTCTTCAGTGTGGCTTTTATTTACATCCAAGCTGAACAAACAAAGCATAGACGGACCCCCATGGGGCTACATTCCTGGTAATGCAGATTAGAGACTACAGAACACTTTGTCACTATTTCCCGCCCTCAGGCTCTAAACCCACCAGGCACACAGCCCAGACTGCACGCAGCTTTGGGTACACAGCCCGACTTGTACACTACTGGGGTTTTCCCACTGGCCTGCTCCCCTGCCAGCCACTGATCCAAGGGTCCATTTGAGGAAAGAACTAATTATCCTGTTGTGGCTCCCTTAAACCACACTAGAGCCTTCGACTCCTAGAGAGAATTTTCCTTACAGTCCCACATCTGGGTACTTCCCTCATCACTGGCCAAGTGCCTGAGGTAAAGTAGAAATCCACAGAAGAAACTGTGAAGGTGGACCTGGTCACTAAAGATGGGGCCACCTACTCCAGCTCCCACAGCCCATACCCGCCATTTCTCTGAAACTGAACAATTCCTTTACTGAACTTTCAAATGTAGATTCTGGGTAGACGTCTGTCACATCTCCTCTACATATCATTTGCATCCCAACAAGCTCTGGACTTGAACCTATTTTTAATTTGCTTAGCCCATTACTCTAGGCTTCCACTATTTTAGTAGTTCAATCCCCACATTGTCACACAAGTCCCAGGGTGAAAAACATAGGCCCTTTTAGCAAGAGCAGACACTCACCCTCTCGGTGTAGGTGCCCCACAGGCAACTCACAAATCTTCTTGTTCTCCCAAATAAACTCTGGAACACATAAGCAGCTTCTCCTTTATGAGCAGAACTAGGGGGTTGCCCCAGAAATCTGCAGGGAACCCTTTCCTGCCCCCCCATCCCTGAAGGGAGGGGGCACTGAGACCCGAAAACAGCGGTCTCCACCACTTCAATTATCTTCTGTGTCTCTCTTTAAGGTGGAGACACACACCCTTTTACTTAAAAGTAGCCCTCTGTCATGGTTGAGGCTCCTAGAGCCTTCACTGAGCTGCTTTCTCAGCAAGCTCCCAACTTCACACTGAACTGACTCACACTGACTCACTTCAAAACCTCCCAACATTCTATACCAACTCCCTTGCTACAGATTCCAATGTGGCTCATGCAGCTGCGATAGTTCTATTGGTGATGTCATCCCTCAGTCTCAGCTGAGACTGAGAACAGAGTGAGACAGTGTGAAACCCATTTAACTGGAGTTTCACAAGCTGCCTTCCCTGACTACCACTAGGTCTTACTGGGATTCTAGTAACCCCGGGTAACAAGGGGTTACATAAATAATCCCACCCCCACCCCAGCAGCACCCATTTCCTAACCTCCTCCCCAGCACCCACATTTCTTATTGTGAAAGCCCATCTGAGGTATGGGAAGGTGATAAACACAACCCACGCTTGCATAATAAAACAGCTTATCACGTGATGGGGAGGAGGTTGGGAGCTGGGTGCTGCTGCCAGGGTGGGGGGATATTTTATTTCTTTCCTAGGACCTACTTAAAAAACTTAGGAAAGCATTAAAAGACACAGCAGCTGGCCTTGAAGGTGAACAGGCTGTGCCAGTCTCTCATTGTTGGGATCTTTTTTAAACATTAAATGGTGGATGTTGAGGGGACGTGGGGTCTGACATAGGGGGAGGTTATGGATCTTTAAACAGTTGGGCTATTTACTTTTCCCCCCACAAGAATATATATGAATATTTGTAATAAGGTATTCACCACCCCTAGTATCACCAGCTAGGTAGTCATCCAATATGATTCTTGAGATGCAGAGTTAGTCTCTGGTTCTACTTCATTAAGAATATCAATAAGAACTTGTACAGGACGTTCGTGGAGGATGTCACTGGCATAGGTGATAATTTAAAGGTACCCCATTTCTGAGGTTTTGCAAAGTAATTTCTTGAGGCTTAGTTTTCTAAAGCATTCTCAAATCTACACTATATGTACTTGAAACTTATTAACCTTAGGATCTGATAGTAAAGACAGGCCTTTGCTAGGTAATGTGATGTTAGCTTCTGGTAGTTCGATGTTTAACAGATATAATACTTGGCAGGTTTCCCTTGTATGTGTTGTTTCTTGATCTGTACAAGCCTCTTCCTGCTCTGCTCATGGTTGTGAAAGGGTGGGGGTGGGAGGGCACTGTGAAGACCAAGTTGCAATCTGAAGAATGATGGATTTTTTTCCACTTCATTCCCTAGAACCTCAAGGCTTCAATGACAGTTTGAACATTATTCCTATTTTGTAGGCACTTACTAAAATGTGTTTTATCTGTTTATATGATAGGTTACTTTTAGTGCTATGTTGTTGTAGGGACAGATATTTACATTAACATGTACATGGGTTTTCTAGTAATTATGGTTTTATCTATAGTTAGGTTCATTACGAAGTTTCCTCTGGGGCGCCCTTACTCTCTGAATGACATTGTCAGCTAATCCTATCGAAGTCTTTGAAGACACTAATACATGCTTTGTTAGTGTTCCCATTTATACCCCTTTCCTGCTCTTCCCGTCCCCTTCCCGTTTCTTCCATTCCTCCCCCTTCTCATACCTTTTCCCCTCTCCCCAATGCTGCTCCCTCTCTCTGTTCCCCTTCCCCTTTCCTGTTTCTTTCCTCCCTCCCATAATTGTCCATATCCAGTTGATGCTGACAACAACTTCATTGATTATTTTCCCCTGTGATTAGGTTCTACACAAGAACTATATATGTTCTGTAATTCTTAACATTGTTTTGTAAAAAGAGAGTTCAGCCATATTGGTCCTTGCAAAACAGGAGAAGATGGAAGGTTTGATACCTTTTATTGGACCAAGAAGTGTCTTATACAAAGATGGAATTATACATTCCATCTTTGTACGGCACTTGTTGGTCCAATAAAATGTATCAAACCTTCCATCTTCTCCTAATTCTTAACATGGGATCAGCATCATTTGCCTTTCTTACTTAAACTTATTAATTTTAAATGTTGCAAAAGAAGGAGGAAACCACTTTGGCTCTCAACAACAGTAGCAGAAAAGGTCAGAGCCAAAAGGCTGGCCTTCAGGAAATATAAGAGAACACAGCAGGATGAAGACAGGGAGGCATACCAAACTTCCCTAAGGAAAGCAGGGAAGGCAGTAAGGTAGGTAAATGCCCAAACCAAGGAAACACTAGCACAAACAGTAAAAGAAGGTGACAAGTCTTTCTATAGATACATTAGTGAAAGGAGAAAGTCCAGAGGGGGGTATTGCTAAGATCAAAGGAGATAAGGGGACGTGTGAGGAGGAGGACCATGTAAAAGCATCTATCCTAAATAGATACTTCTGCTCAGTACTTACTGAAGAGAAGGTAGGGCAGGGCCCACAGCTCAGCACCATGGTCACAGAGGGGAGCGAGGTGTGCACTAGTCCCTTCACAAAAGAAAGGGTCCTTACAAGAGCTCGATAAGCTTAGGGTGGGCAAGGCAATGGGACCTGATGGCATACATCCCAGGGTACTAAAGGAGCTAAGATTGGAACTAGCAGAGCCATTATCAGAACTGTTTAGTGAGTCTCGGAGCACAGAAGAGGTTCCAGAAGACTGGAGAAGGGTTCATGTGATCCCACTCCACAAGAGTGGTAGCAGGGAGGAGGCAGGGAACTACAGACCAGTCAGTCTTACCTCAGTAGTGGGCAAGATTATGGAGGCAATCTTTAAGGAAAGGATAGTGCAACACCTAGAATCCATAGGAGCACAGGATCCAAGACAGCATGGGTTTACAAAAGGAAGGTCCTGTCAAACTAATCTCATAGATTTCTTTGACTGGGTAACAAGAGTGGTGGACCAAGGAGGAGCAGTTGATGTCACCTATCTTGACTTCAGCAATGCTTCTGATACTGTTCCACATAGAAGATTGATTAATAGGTTGGGTAGGCTCAGAGTGGGTCAGAAGTTGGTCAACTGGGTGGCAAACTGGTTGACGGGCAGAAAACAGAGAGTGGTGGTAAATGGTATACAGTCAGAAGAGATGCAAGTCACAAGTGGGGTACCTCAGGGATCAGTCCTGGGACCAGTCCTCTTCAATGTCTTCATCAGTGACATTGCAGATGGACTGGAGGGTAAGGTTTGTCTGTTTGCAGATGACACCAAGATCTGCAACAGAGTAGGTGATCCAGATGGGGTGGGCAGAATGAAAAGAGATCTGGATAAACTAGCAAAATGGTCCGAAGAGTGACAACTGGGGTTTAATACAAAGAAATGCAAAATCATGCACATAGGGAAGAGAAACCCTGAAGCCACCTATAGGTTGGGAGGGGATTTGCTGGCAGGCACAAGGGAAGAAAGAGACTTGGGCATCATCATCACCACTGATGACCTGAAATCATCCAAGCAGATCACTAAAGCAGTAGGTAAGGCTAGGGGGATATTGGGGTGTATTAGTAGGGGTATCACAAGTCAGAAGAAGGGAGGTAATAATCCCTCTTTACAAGACTCTGGTTAGTCCTCATCTGGAATACTGTGTGCAGTACTGAAAGCAACAACTTCACAAGGACATTAACCAAACTGAGGCAGTCCAGAGAAGGGCAACCAAAATGGTGCAGGGACTGCATCAGAAAACATATGAGGACAGATTAATTGAGCTCAATATTTATACCCTAGAGCAAAGAAGGGAGAGAGGTGATATGATCGAAACATTCAAACACCTTAAGGGCATTAACAAGGTGAAAGAGTCTAACATGTTTCAATATAAGAAAAATAGGAGGACAAGAGGACACACCATGAGATTAGAGGGAGGCCAATTACGGGGTAATGTGAGGAAGTTCTTTTTCACAGAAAGGGTAGTGGATGCATGGAACGACCTGCCTCAGGAAGTGGTGGCTATGAATACAGTGCAGGGCTTCAAACAGGCATGGGATAAGCATAAGGGAGCAATACAGATGAGTATGAATAGATAGGTCATTGACAGAGCAAAGGCTGATGGCACATTTATAAGGTAGAAAAAGAAATGGGCAGACTGGATGGGCCTTGCTGTCCTTATCTGCCACCAACTTCTATGTTTCTATGTTTCTGTCCTTAGCCTTCCCTTTTTATATTCCCATTGGTGTTTTGCCTGTAGTTCTTTTTGATTCAGGGTTTGTTTGCTACAGTACACTCAGTTTTTGCTTCTCTTTGATTCACTCTTTCTGGCTATTAGTTTTGTGAATCGACTCAAAGATTCTGGTATTCATAATTGGGATACACTCATGTGCTTCAAACAGGAGACATTCTACAATGTTGACTACCATCAGATATCATGTTCATATTGGTCAGCGCAACGGTGAGACATGCTGAAGACCTGGCTGCCTCACCACCTGTTACACCAGTGACCTGGGTTTGGGAACAGACCAGGGTCACTTGGAGGCTGACTGGCTGAAGGAGTATTGAGTGTCCCAGAAATGCTCTCCTCCTTTGGTGAGGGGGAAAGGTGTGACTCACTGCACTACTACTACCCAGTGGTGGCTGGGCAGTATGACAGGTGAGCACCTAGTTAAGGGGCACTGATGTGGATGCCTGTAATGTGTGCGTGCATCAGCATG
Source organism: Neoceratodus forsteri (assembly GCA_016271365.2). Taxonomy (NCBI): domain Eukaryota; kingdom Metazoa; phylum Chordata; order Ceratodontiformes; family Ceratodontidae; genus Neoceratodus; species Neoceratodus forsteri. The sequence goes on from CM028134.1 coordinate 47,237,251, forward strand.
TGCACTAGTGTCATTTCATGTGGCTTGGCCCCTAAGAGAAGTAGGGGACAAAAGACAAAAAGGTATGTGCCTGATGGCATTGATGATTGCACTTGTGCCTTTGGGGTTCACCCTATGTGGAATATGGCTGGCAAAATGGCAGGGGAGTGGTGGTGGGACTGAGGGTGCGGGCAGAAACCTGAAGCATATGGTGGCGAATGGAGCCAAACAGCCATATGAAAAAAAATGTATTGCTGTCTTTGCTTGACCCCACCACCTGATGAAGTGTCATGTTTAGGATGTGCAGTGTCAGGTTTGAGCTGCCCCTCAATTTTTTCCCTTCGTTACACTTTTTTTGCAACAGATCACCTAGTTTTTATGTTTGCTTATGCTGCGAGCGCAAGAAACATCATGCAGCATACCACATTTCAGAGGCGTGTCAGTGTTGTGGCCAATGCAGCAGATGTTTTACTGGGCACGTACCTCAGCCACCAATGAAGGGGGAAGCTGCCGATGACAGCAGCTTCAAAGACAGCCTAGAAGCTGAAATGAATCTGCCACTGCAGTTGCAAGCAGTTTCGTCACTGCAGTGGCACCTCCTCCCTCCCTCCGCCCTCGCAACCTGTCCGTGGCTCTTGCTCCACCAATGGCTTGTTTGTTCTGTGTGCCTTTCCTGGTGAAACAAGTAATGAGCCACAGCTCCCGCCACTCACGACACACTCCAAGGAAAGCCAACATCTGGGTGCCCAGTCCCCATGTCAGCATGTATCCCCCCTCCCTCCATTAATGTGGCACACTGGGAGCTCACCCCAGTGTGTCAAAATGTTTCCAATACTGTGATGTCCACTCCCAGAGTTGGATGCACCCCCAAACCCATCTGCAATCTGCTGACATCGGGGTTCCCAATCCCGGTGTTGGCATGCCTCCCCCCACCACCACCACTGTTGTGGCACACTGTGAGCCTGCCCCAGTGTGCCAAAATGTTGTTTTTTTTAAACCTGTAAAAGAAAGAAAACCAGGCCCCCAGCGTCTTTTTGTTTTTGTTTTTTTTTTACGTGTAAAAAAGGAAACGGCCCTCCTTCATCTCCCCAGTGCCCCTTCCCTCCTACCACTGAGCACCCACCTCCCTGGACCCTCCCCAAACCCATACTTACCCTCTGGAGGTCAAGAGCAGTGATCTTCTCTGGACCAGGACACAGCTGCACTCTTCAAAGCTGAACTGCGAACTGAGGAATCGAGTAAGCGCTGTATAATGGGAGTCAATTAGGGGTTTCAATTTAGGTTGATATCTCAGACACTTTTAGGAATTGTGGCCCCAAATTTTCAACATGGGGTTCTTGGGACCTCACCTCATGAACATGTCACTGTCATTTTGTTACTCAGTCCCAAAAGGTGATTTTGCGGTCACTGCACAGAATCACCTTTCAGGACTGAATAAAGAAATGACAGTGCCACTTTTCATGAGATGGGGTCCCAAAAAACCCATGTTGCAAATTCAGTGAAAAAATTCCAAGAAATGACTGCTGTATGAGCGTGCATTGTGCAGTTTCCACACACGCTCGTAATTTTGCCAATTTTTAATATTTTCACTCCAGATTTTCAACATTGCCATTTTTTCACACCTCCTTATGAACAGTACAGCTGTCATTTTTCACATGCTCGAAACATGTTGTCACACCTGTGGTGCAGAATGGCACAGTCGCTGTAGGAAATTGACTTTCTGACAGATTATCAAAATCACAGTGTCACTGTTCATGAGGGGAGGTCCCAAAATGCTCATGTTGAAAATTTGGTCAAAAAATTCCAAAAAATGATTGCATTATGGGTGTGCGATGCGCAGTTTCTACACACGCTCATAACTTCACCACATTTTCATATTTTCACTCCAGATTATCAACATTGCCATTTTTTCACACCTCCTCATGAGCAGTGCAGCTGTCATTTTTCACATCCACCCTGAAATGTGTTTTCCCACCTGTGGCTCAGAATGGTGTAGTTGCTTTGCAAACTTACCTTTCGGGATCGAAAAACAAAATGATAGTGCCACTGTTCATAAGGTGGGGTCCCAAAAAGCCCATCATGGAATGGGGTGAGCATAAGGGCTGAAGATCCCAAGGCACACCGCGACACTGGTCAGTGTCTGCAGAGTGGAGTGAGGTGGAATGGGGTGAGCATTATGGCCAATGACACAAAGGCACACCCCCAACGCCTGTCAGTCTCTGCAGAGTGGGGGTGGGGGTGGGGGTTGACATTAGTTCAATACTTCCCTGTCATTACTATTATGCATCTCTCTGACTCCTGCACTATCTATGCCAATGCCAGCAAGCAAACATTCGGCATTGACAAATGCTTGTTTTCTCTCTCTTAGCGAGAGATCCGCCCCCCCCCACACACACACACGCACTGGATTCATTTAAAATTTTAAAATGAGCACTGTAGTTGGAAAAAAAAGAATGCAGCTTCAAAATGACTAACTGCAGATTGAGACAGAGACCGCTAGCTCCGTTCTTGTCACACACAGTACTGGTGCCTGAGCTACTGTGGCCTCTGTCTCTCTCAGTCTATGTCAAATAGCAACCAATCTCCCTCTGATCCCCCTGTCAAGATTCATTCTAGATTTGCAAAATAGTCACTGTAGTTGGAGAAAGGAACTCAACCATCCTGTGATGTCCTAAAATGGGAAACTGCCACCTCCTACGTGACAGTTTTACCTCGACCCACTATTCTAATCAGTTGAAGCACAAGGGATTTTCGGTCTACACAGGAGCAGGTACAATATCTTTTTGCTTAGGGCAGCTTCTCTGCTTTCATCTTGGCAGACTACAAGAAATGACAGCTATGAAACAGTGAGAAGGCGTGGGGGAGCAGCGGCACCGGAGCAAAGACGGAATTATGAATGTTTCTTTTTTAGTGGCTGAAATCCCCAATGCACCTCAACCCCACTCACCTTCGTGTCTATAACCATCCTGCCTCCAACTGACGTTGCTCGTGATTTCACTGCTCTGCTGCACCTTTCCACAGCAGCTCTCCTCGCTCCCTCTTCAAAAAGAAAATGGCAGTTACTTTGGGATACCATTTGGGGACTGTGATAAAACAAAAATGATTCCTCTAGCATAGAGGAAGGTAAATCTGGTGATGATCACCCTCACACTTTGTTTCTCTTTCGGGTTCCGATAAAAAAATAAATAAATAAATAGAACAGAAAAACTAGCAAACTTTTATTACCACGGGGAAGGGGGCAGGTAAGCAAATACAGATTTAACACCAATTAACACACACAATGCATGACAATTGGGGGAGTATAAACAGATTGCTAAGAGAGGTTGTAATTGCATACAACCTTTTTTTGGGGGGAAGGGTTAAACTATTGGGTCTCCAGTAGGACATAAGAAACTCTCTAGCTCATGCAGGCGGAGGAACTATTTTATTACAAAACCGATCTTTAACTTTCATTAACAATCTTATATTAAGCTTTTATTTTTTTTTTTTAAAGTGCCCATTTCTAAGTGCAATAATACCCTCCAGGGGTGAGCAGTATGGAGCAACACCAGGCGTTCCATGGGCTATATACGGCTTCCGCCTGCTGTGCTATGCTTAATTACGTCCATGGGTGGCCTGATATTGCCCAGTACTGCCCACCCTGTCGGGTATTATAACTTTGTGTATGGAATATTACAAAAATAATAATTTGTGGTTGTCCCAGCTTTTTTTTGTTTGTTATTTTGTTTTTACAGCCAGTTCAGTTACAGTGCATACAGTTACTCATCTGAATAAATATTCAGTTTTCAGTGACACGACTGAACTGTGCAGTTTGAACTCATACTTTCATTGAGATCTCACAGAGTCACTGTGCATGGAATTGAAAAAAAAGTATTATATTGAACATGAAGTTGAAAACATAGAATGCATTGTCATTCATGTTTTGCAAATACAGTAGCTGCTTTACCCGAATTGCATTGTGGTTGTACTGACTTAAACCTATTGCAAAACCCAAGAATATAGTGTGAATTTATTACTATAATCATCGCAATGATATGTGTACATCTGCAAACAGATGATTGCATTGCTATTATTGTTGACACTGATATTGTCTCTTTAGTTTTCACTGATGTGCCTAAATACTGTATGTATTCACTGTTAAGGATTTATTAGGCTAAGATTATAGTGTAAAGGTGTATCAGTGGCATTGTGAAAGGGGAAAGAACAACTAAATACCATGTTATGCTTATTAGAAACATAGAAGATGATGGCAGAAGGGAACCACAAGGCCCAGTTAGTCTGCCCAAGGTATTTACTTCTACCCCCCGCCCCAATTCTCCCTCTGGGGAATGATGCCTTTGTGTTTGTCCCAACTCTGTTAAACCCCTCGATCGTTTTTGCCCCCATGACCTCTAGAAGTAGGCTGCTCAAGGTGCCCACCACCCTCAGTAAGGAAGAACTCCTACAGTTGGTCCTGAACCCCCCAAATCCTAGATCATGCCCCCTTGTTCTACTACCTTCCTTGACATGAAATAGTTCCTGCATCTGTACCTTGTTTATATCCTTGATGTACTTGAAGGTCTTGATCATGTCCCCCCATCCCTTCTCTGCTCCAGGGAGTACATGTTTAATTCCCTCAACCTATTTTCATATGTCATCTGGTATAACCCCTGTATCATTTTCATTGCCCTACATTGCACTGTCTCTAACCTGTTAACGTCCTTTCTGAGATGTGGTCTCCAAAACTGCACGCAGTATTCCATGTGGGGTTGGACAAGTGCCTTGTAGACTGGCAATATGACTTCTCTATTTCTGCTCATGATTCCCCTCCCAATGCATCCCATCATGCCACTATCCTTTAGTGCTGCCTTGTTGCACTGTCTACTCACTTTCAGGTCTTCAGATTTCATGATCTCCAGGTCTCATTCTTGGTTGGTGGCAGCTAGCCTTTCTCCCCCCATCTAGTACTCCCTTTTTGGGTTGCGCCTTCCTAGGTGTATGATTTTACACTTTTTGGTGTTGAATTTCAGCTGCCATGCTCTGGACCATTCCTCCAGTTTCTTTAGGTCTGATTCCATTTTTGTGCTCCCTCTAGGTAGTCTACCCTATTGCAAATCTTGGTATCATCTATGAACAGACACACCTTCCCCTCTAGCCCATTTGCAGTGTCAACTTTGAATACATTGAAAATCAGGGGCTACAGCATCAAGCCCTGGGGCATCCTACTGGTAACTTCCCCCACTTTGGATAATGTGCAGTTTACCTGCACTCTGTGCATCATACCATGCTGTCAGTCTTTCACCCAGTTAACTACCTTCTGTCCCACCCGTGTCCTTTCTAGTTTTTTTACTAGCCTTCTGTGCAGAACTAAGTCGAAGGCCTTGCTAAAGTCCAGGTAGGCCACATCCACTGCTCCCCCACCATCAACCGCCTTTGTAACCCAGTTGAAGAACTCTGCCAGGTTTGTTTGGCAAGACCTCCCCACTGTGAACCCATATTGTTTGTGATCCTGCTAACCGCTGGATTCCAGGAATGTTAATATTCTCAGCTTGAGTAAGGATTCCGTCAATTTCCCCATGACCAAAGTGAGACTCACTAGGCCATAGTTTCCCACTTTCTCCATGCTCCCAGATTTATGAAGTGGGACCACCAATGCCCTTTTCCAGTCTTCGAGAACTTCTTTGGTCATGATGGATTTAATAAACAGGGCTGCCAGTGGCGCTGCCAGTTCCTGTTTTAGTTCTTTCAGGATTCTGGGGTGTATGTCATCCAGTCCCATGGATTTATCCACTTTTAATTTGTTTAGTGCCTCCAAGACTTGGTCTGTCATGACGGGGCTTATATCTACTGCTAGTCTAGTGGTGTATCTACTGGTTGGCTCTGGTCCATTGCCCTCCTCCTCCTCCTTTGTAAACATTGAGCAGAAGTACCTGTTTAGAACTTCTGCCTTTTCTCAATCTATCTCCATTAGCTTCCTTTCTTCTGCTGCTATTCTAACTATTCCCCCTCTTAGTTTTCCTATTTTCCCTTATGTACCTAAAGAAGGCCTTGTCACCACATTGTGCCCCTTCTGCAATCTTCACTGCAGTCTGGGCTTTTGCCATTTTTATCACCTTACTTGCCTCCCTCAGTTTCTCTTTATACGCCTCCTTATCCTCTTCTGTATTCAGTTTCTTGTATTTCCAGTAGGCAGCCTTTTTTTCTTTCACTATAGTTGATACCTCTTTTGAGAACCAGAGGGGGTTTCTTTTCTTTTTTGCTTTACTCACTCTTCTGGCGCATTGGTCTGTGACTGTTCGAATAGCTCCCTTAAGGTCTCATAGGTTTCAGAGCTTTTAAGACATAGTCCATATGCTCGCCTTATTCTTAAGAATATCCCCTTATTCCATTTTTTATTAAGTAACTATGCAGTTTACTCTTAAAAATTTCCATATCCGCACTATCAACTATTTCTGCTGGTAGTCTGTTCCAGATCCTTGGTGCTCTAACTGTTAGCCAGTACTTTCTTTTATTTGATTTGAATCTCTCCATTTTTATCTGTAACGTGTGTGCCCTGGTGTTATGATTATGAACCATAACATCCAGGGCAAGTTGAACCCTTAATACTGGGTCATTCAGGGCCCTATATATCATACACAAGCCCCTTTAAATCTTCTAAACTCCAATGAGTATAATCCCAATGACACTAGTGTTTGATCATAATCCATCCCCTGTACCTCCTTCATTCTGCCGGTGACTTGTCTCTGTACCCTCTCTATCGATGCTATGTCCCGTATCTTGTATGGTGACCACAACTGTGAACAGTATTCCAAATGGGGCCATACCAATGATGTGTACAGTGGCAACAGCACACCCTTGTCTCTACTCTTTATATTCTTGTTGGTACAATATTGAATACTACCAGCTTTTTTAATAATTTGATTATAATGGGGTGTAAAGTTTAATTTATTACCAATCCTTACCCCCAAGTCGCTTTCCTCAGAGGTCTCTTTAAGATCTCTATCTCCCATTTTGTAATTGTGCATTATATTGTTCTTACCCAAATACATCACTCCGCACTTATCCACATTATCGTGAACGTGACTGTCTGCCCAAATTTCTAATTCGCTTAGGGCTGTCTGTAATAAGTCCACATCTTTATTCATGTTAACCACCCTTCCTATTCTGGTATCATCTGCGAATTTTGAACACCAGATATCCAGGGTGGCTCTCATTGTTCCTATATAGGCATTGAACAGGCAGGGACCCAACACAGATCCCTGTGGGACTCCACTAGTGACCCTTTGCCAATTGGAGAGTTCTCCTTTTATACATACTCTCTGTGACCCATCCATCAACCAAGATTTTATCCAACAAACAACACTTTGTTTGACTCCCATGTTTACTAGAGTTTCCAATATTTTAACGTGAGGTACCTTATCGAATGCCTTGGCAAAGTCCAGGAATACCACATCCACTGCATCCCCCTTGTCTAATGCCTGATTTACTTTACCATAGAATTCTAACAAGTTGGTCTGACATGGTCTTCCCTTAACAAATCCATGTTGTGTACTGTCAACCATCCCTGTTCTATATTGGTGCTCTAAAATGAAGTCTTTGATGAATTCCTCTAGCATTTTTCCAAGGATCGAGGTCAGGCTCACAGGCCTATAATTTTTAACTTCTTGTTTAGAACCTTTTTTGTGGATAGGTATCACATCTGCATGTTTCCAATCATCCAGGACCTCCCCATCTCTTAGGGATTTCTGAAATATTATAGTTACTGGGCCTGCTAATTGTTCAGCCAGATCTTTAAGCACTCTTGGGTGTAACCCATCTGGGCCCTGTGCCTTATTTTGGTCTAGTTTTTGAAGTCGTAATAAGACTTCCTGCCTATCTATAATTATTCCCTGGTCATTACTAGGTATTCCACAATTTATCTCCGCTAATGGTTCTCCCTTATTGAAAACGGAAGCAAAATATTTGTTACTTAATTCAGCCATACCAAAATTATTAGTAACTAATTTCCCTTCGGTATCCATCATAGGGCCTATCTTTTTTGATTCTCCCTTCTTATTATTAATGTACTGATAAAAGGATTTGTAGTTGTCCTTTACCCTTGTAGCCAATGTAACTTCAAAATTGCTCTTTGCTTCCTTAATGCTTTTTTTGGTGATTTTTAAACACCTTTTGTAATTTGCCCAACTGTCATCATCACCTATTACTTTGGTTTTCTTAAAAGCTTTATTTTTTTCCCTTATTTGTTGCTTTATTATTCCTGTCATCTGGGGGGAAGATTATTTTTAACTGGTTTATATTTATTATTCATAGGTACAAACGTATGGATCAGACCCAAAATTTTGTTTTTAAAGATATTCCACATCTTACCTAATGATGCACCCTTAAAATCTGCCGCCCAACTCCAGTTTGACAATTTCCCACATTTCTTCCACCCTTCTCCCCTCTGTGATTTTTAAGACCCCCACTAGGCTTTCTTTCATTTTCTGGAAGTCAGCTTCCCTAAAATCTAGGATCCTAATTATGTAGTGGCATGTGTCCTCTGCCGTGACCACTTGGACTTCGACCATACGGTGGCCGTTATTCCCCAGATGGCATCAAACTTTAATCTCCCTTACCCTTTGGCTGTTGGTGAGAACCAGGTCTAGGACTGCTTCTCCCTTTGCTGGTGCACCTACAAACTGCCTCAGACCTGCTCCCGTTAAGGTCATTAGAAAGTCCCTGCTTCTTACTGTTGCTGCTATATGTGTTTCCCAATTTATGTCAAGTAGGTTAAAATCCCCTACCAATATCACCTTGCCTTTTTCTGTCATTTTGTGTATTTTTTTGAGTAGTTCCTTATCCTCCTTTTTCTCCTGTGTTGGGGGCCCGTATACCAAACCGATTTTGATGTTTGTCTCATTTCCTGTATCCGCTATTAACCACAGAGCTTCGTTCCTGCTAGGAGACCCCTGAATCTCTGTTTTTTTTATTCCCTCCTTGATGTATATTGCCACTCCTCCCTCTCTTCCCTTCCTTGTCCTTCTTGTATAGGTTGTACCCTGGGATTGCCGTATCCCAGCTGTGGTTATCCATATACCAGGTTTCAGTCACAGCTACCCAGTCCAGGTTTTCTTCTGCCATAGTGGCTATGAGATCAGGAAGTTTGTTTGTCAGACTCCTGTAATTCACAACCATCGCCCTCCATGTATGGTCCCTCCCCTTAGTATGGTGATGTTTACTGTTTTTTTGTTGTTTTTTTGCTCTGGTTTCCTGTTGTTTTTTGGCATCGAGTTTGTGCTTTTTTTTATGTTTGGGGAGTGGTGACCTGCACACTGGTCAACAAGGTGTGTGCTGTCACCATCTCCAGGTTTCATAGTTTAAAAGACTCATATATACATCAAATTTCTGGCCAAGCACCCTCATCACTTCCTTAGTAATGTGCAGGCCATCATGCCTAAAAAACTTTTCTTTCCCAAAAGTTCTGCTAGTTTCCTATAAAGCGGGATCCCTTTTCCTGACACCAATCGTGCAGCCTTGTGTTGAGTTCACTGATTTCCTGTGCTCTGACTCACTTGGTGCTGGTCTTAAATAAAGGATGGTGGAATTGCTTACCAGAAGTGGAAAAGCAGGCTGAATTTTATGTACGAACCTGAAATTCATTGGTTGCGGTAACACTTTAAGTTTTCTTAACTACAATGTAACTGCACTGAAATTACAATGTAGGTACATGCAACATACATATAACAACACTGAAGTTACCCCTGTTGCACGTAATTACGGATTATAGTGGTGGGCAAAGTAAAAAATGTCACTTCGCAGATTATTTCACAAATTCTGCTGAGTTTGCAAAATTAATCCGCAAGGCAAAGTCATACTTCACCTAAGAAGTGGAATTCAAGAATGCGGAAATCCACAAAAGACGAGGTCACACTTCACCTGAAAGACAGAATTCTCAAATGTGGAAAAATGGTAAACTTTGCCTAACTTTGCCTATGGCTTATGGTCCTAAGATGAAGTTAGCAATGATTCATGGGATAGGAGGTCACATGGGCTCTTATTCTATGCAGAGGCTGACTGCTGTGCAGTGTGTGAAGGAGAGAGCTGGAGTCAGTTGTATTCTCAGAGCTTTGTTCAAAAAAACCTTTTAAAACCCCTCAGATTGCAGAGTTTGTTGTCCAAAATTCCTCTGGAGTGTGGTGCCTTGTGCCTGTGGATTATCGACCATTTATTGGTGTTTGGTCATTTTCCTGCTTTACTTACTACTTTCAGGTTTTGTATTGCAGACAGTGTTGTAGTGTGCTTTGGGGATGGGAATTTCTGTAGCTCCAGTCCCGAAGCAGTAGAAAGGAAGGTTTGCCTTATAAATGTTTCTAATTGTGTAGTGCTGTTTTTTCACTAAGTGATTTTGTATTTTGTTTCCAGTTTTCTGCGAATTGCTAGTTCAGTTGTGTAGAGCAGTGAGGTTGGTTTTACTGAATTGTTTCTGAGCATGCTTAGTTCAGTTATTGTTTCTGTTACTTAGAAGGTAGCTTTATTTCATGTAATTGTAGTGTCTTGCATGTGTCCAAGTCTGACCCCTAGAAATCCCTGTTGTGTACTGGTTTTCTTAAAAACACACGCACACACAAAAAAAAATACACCTGCTGTTTTTGACTAAATTGCTGTGTAGTCATCATCACTTGTGTGTGTGTGTGTCCCAGTCTCAGTAGTCCTACTTGAGTATTGTTTTGTGTTGAAACCAAAAAAAAAAAGGAAAAAAAAGTAAAACAATTCTGGCATATTTGTTTCAGTGTAAAGTCTTGCGTAGTCTTGCCTGGGTGTCCCCCCCAGTTCCAGCCTTAAATCCCTGTTATGTATTGACCTTTTAACCTCCACCCCCCAAAAAAAACTGGGTCCAGGTCTTGTGCTGTTGCTCTTCTTGATGCTGGTCCTAGTGCTGCTGATGCTGCAGGTGCAGGTGCAGGTGCAAGGGCAGGAGGAGCTGGAACTGCAGGGGCTGCTGCCTCTTCCTCTTCACGTACCCTGACCAATATCCTGGCATGATAGCCGGCCCACTCACTCCATCCACCATCCCCTTTCACCACCCTCACTTCCTGCCTCCCAAAGCTTCACCTGCCACTCTGCTCGGTGCTGTAAGTTTAAATGTGTCCTCTGCTCCCTGGTACCGAAAAGGGTACCCTCCATGCCTCTGCACAACATTTTTCCGCAGATATTACACGTGACCACACTTTGTTCAGTTGGGTGACTCGTGAAGAAACTCCACACTTGCGAGCTCCTCAGATATGGCTGCCAATGAAGGGTGCTTCCAATGTACTGGGCTGCTCTCCCGGGGGGTGCTGCTGCTGGTGGAATGAGGATGATGGTCAGGGACCACAGACTGCTGCTTCTCCTCATACTCCAGGGCAGCACTCCTATCCTCCCCAGCTGGTGGTAGAGTTTGGGGCGGTGCCTGCCGAACAAACTTGTCTTTCTTGAGGCAGATGCCACTGGACCCACCATGGATCCAGGGACCACAATACCCAGGCCCACATTGGACTCCACACTGACCCTTCTCCATTTCTAAGTAGTAAACCAAAAAAAAATGAAAAACAGACACACAGACAGAAAGAGAGAGAGAGAGAGAGAAAATACCTCACAAATGAGCAAAAATAAAGATGAAGTAAGTAAGGAAAGTCAAAAATAGGTAATAAAAAAAGAGTTCAAAATAAAAAAAAATGTTTTTTGAAGTATAAACTGCTGGGTTTTCTCACACACTCTTTAAGCTGAAGCTCACTCCTACACTGTAACTGCACTGCAGAGAAATTCAAAGCAATGAGTCATTTCCTGCCTGCTTGGAATGTCCCTTGTGACCTGCAGAAACTCTGCCATGTGACAGAGCCTTTTTTTATAACTTTGCCTTTACAATCATAAGGTGAAGTTACAAGGTGAAATCACAAGGCAAAGTTAGCATAGGCAAAATTCTGCTGATAGGAGAAAACTTTGTGAAACTGTCTGCGGAGTCGGAGTTGACAACTTCGCCTTAACTTCGTCTGCACATCTCTAATAATTACCTTCCCGACAGTTACATTGAAACTGACACTTAAAGTGTGGCCATTTTACTTTATGTGCAACCAAAGAATTCTCAACTCATGACCATAAAATTGGACCCTCACTAAGCTGGGCACCCCTGATTTTTGTGGTGTCCAGAAAAGGTATTTGTGGGCTATTTTATAAAAACAAACACCAGAATCTATTTCAAACAGGTCTCGATTTGTCTGAAATTTGGTAGGGGGTGGAATCTGGGCCAGATTCTCTGGATTCTGAACATTTTATCACAATGAGTTCAGTGGGAGGGCAAAGTTGCAGAGGTGCAAAAATGCTAAAATTTACCATTTTTAGGACTTTTTAATTTGCTCATCTGTAACTAGAATTTTTTTTTAATCCTGAAACTTACAGGATTCATAGAGTCTGAACCAAAACACTTCTGCAAGTGGCACATTTTTAACTTATATAGTTTTTGAAATATAAGTTAAAAATGATGCCATTTTCTGAGCATGCTCAGGTAAAAAAATTAGTGTTCTAAGGACCACTAGCTTTTTGTGCTAGCAGTTTGATCGAAAGTGATTTCCTTCACACTGCTTTCAATCACACTGCGTTTCATCTAGCTATCCTTGGAAGCTGAACCTCTCCCTCTTGACCAGTGTTTACATATATCTGGGTGGCAGGTACCCAATTCCTCCTCTGGTTTCCCCCTCCCTCCTGACCCATCATTCTATATAACTGGATGGTGGGTGCCCAATGCCACTGCCAGCATCCCTCTGCCTCCTGACCCATGTTTTAATTTAGAATGGCTGGCAGGTGCCCAGTCCCACTGGCCATTATACATTTGTTCAAAACCAGGGTGCCCACCCTCATTGCCAGCCAAGATTACCCTCATATCTGAATTAGATGTGGACTGGAGTACCCACCCTGGGACTGCTGTGCATGATAACTGCCCATCCCTCCATTTAGTCCCCCCATAACTGGGGGGGTGCCTGCCTCTGGTGCAGTCAAACCTTCTACTGACACTGGGGTACCCAATCCCCATTGTCAGTCCCCCCTGAAAAAAAAGAAAATGGGCCTTTGAAAGTCTTTTTTTGCAAATCTGAAAAGAATAAAATGGTCCCTTGTCAATGTCTGACTCCTCTGACCCCACCCCACCTAACTCCCCTCTCAGTACCCACCATCCCATACCATGCACACCCTTTACTGACCTACAGAAGGTCCATCGCTGTAGATCTATTTTCTTCAAAGAAAAATGTCCTCCTCCTTCAACTGTGACTGGGAACCGAAATAAACAAGGTAAGAACGATCAATGTATTTCAATGCATTTTGAACTTTTACTCATAACTTCATCAGTTTTAAATATTTAGGCACCAAATTGTCAACATGGCCTTTTTTTATTATTATTGAGCTTGTGCATTACACCCATGAATATTTGCTCATTTATGGGTTCCACATCAGTTACAAGGACAAAGGTACATCAAAACAGTAGTACATGTTTTAGACAGGGTAACAGTAAGATACAGTAATAAAGTAATACATTTTTAGACAGAGTTCCTATAGTGAACACACCAAATTTAGGATAATAGGTGGCAAGTAATTTGCCTGAATCAAAGTTAGGGCACCCAATTGGGTTGCATGAGAGGAAATGATAGTAGGAGGATAGTGGTAAGGGTGCTAGAGGGTGGGTAGGGAGTGGGGGAGTATACAGAATGGGTGGCGTAGAGGTGGCAAAGATTGTGAGGTAGGGTGGTGACCTGAAGTTCCAAGGATAGGTCACATCAGACAAGTAGGTTAGATGTGAAATAAGAGTGCTAGGGTGCCCTTGAGGCACAGGAGAAGTGTTAGTGGAGGCAGCCACAACTGTTGGTTGAGATAAGGTGCTGTCATAGTTTGTATTTGAAAACACCAATAGTTGCAGCACCAGAAATGTCAGGTGGTAAGACATTGGTCCAGTGAGGAGCATGGTAACAGAATGAGCATTGTGCCAAGGCAGTACAGAGTCTAGGAATTTTGTAGATCTGGGTGGTGGAGTTCCTTGTGAAATGAGAGCTTGAGTGCATGGTTAGGAGTTTCTGGACCCCTGCCGGTAGTAGACTGAAAGAGCATTTCTTGGCAAGGAGGCAAAATTGGTATCTTATTCTGTCCTTTAGTTGGAGCCACCTGGCCTATAAGTAGAGGTCACAGGTGTGTGTGAGTCTTGCAGCACCTATGAGATGGTGACATTCCTTATTAAGCGTGATGGAAAGGCATTGTAGGGTGGTGTCAGTTGCTGATCCATACATAGCCAGTCCGTAATTGACAAGGGAGACTATTGAGCTGTTGATGGCTAGATTCAATGCCTCATAAGTTAAGCAGTGCTTGTGGTGATAAAGAATCCCTATTCTTATATTGATAGCCTTTGCAGTGTTATCAATGTGTTGGACATAAGCCAGAGTGGAGTCTATTGTGATACCCAGGTATCTGAAAAATTGGACGTGCTCCAGGGTGTCATCGCTTTCATTTCTGATCACAAGAGATAATGCTTTGAACTTGCTCTGGGTGCTGGAGTACAACATTGTCTTTGTTTTTTACAGTTCATGATTAGTCTATGTTCCTTAAACCATTTCTCTCTGGATAAGAACCCCTTTGGAGTTCTGCTGTTATTTTCTTTGGATGGGGGTTTCTGGTGAAAATAACCACATCATCTGCATAAAGGAGCATCCGGGTCAGACAGGAGGCTGGCAGTTGGTTTAGAAAAAGACTAAATAGTATGGGCCCGAGAAGTGACCCCTGTGGGACCCCAGAGTGGACAGGTCTGCTAACAGAGGTGGTGTCACCTAGCCTGACCTTTAGCGACCGGTTGTGAAGGTAGCTGTCGAACCATGAAACAGATTTTGGAGAGAGCCCAATAGCAGACAACTGATTCAGAAGGAGCTCATGGTGCACCGTATCAAAAGCTTTTGATAGGTCAAAAAATGTTGCTCCTACCAGAAGGTATTGGTCTAGGGATTGGTGGATGTAACCTGTGAATTCCAGTAATGCTGTGATGGTACTATGACCTGGTCGAAAGCCATGTTGTTCAGGACAGAGGATTTGGTACTGGTTCAGATACTCGACAAGCTGATCTGCTACAATCCACTTTTTGGGACTCCACCTCATGAACAAAGGAGTTTATATTTTTCATATCATTGCTGAAAGATGATTTCACAGCTGCTCTGAGAAATCATCTTTTTGGTGGAATTTGAAACATTTCACCTACAAGGTTCATGTAGTGGAGTCATAAGAAGACTATGCTGAAAATCTGGCAAATAAATATGTTAAAATGATCAAGTTATGAGTTAATATTTAAATTTTTCAATATTCATTCATTACTTTGGTAACTTTCATTTTTTGACCCCAAATTTTCAAAATAGCCATTTATTTTCACACCACCTCATGAATGTGACAGGTATAGTTTTTAAATCCTGGCCAAAGTATATTTTCACACTTGTGAAGTGAAATTATGTTTTGGCTAGTATTTTATAAAT
The DNA here is from genome assembly GCA_016271365.2 of Neoceratodus forsteri. Lineage (NCBI taxonomy): Eukaryota > Metazoa > Chordata > Ceratodontiformes > Ceratodontidae > Neoceratodus > Neoceratodus forsteri. The sequence continues at coordinate 47,252,718 of CM028134.1, forward strand.
AATAACTGCCATAATCAGAAAAGGGGACATAAAAACTCTATGTTGAAAATTTGGGGTCAAAATGTAAACAAAAATTATGAAGAAACTTTGTGTTTGGGGCTGGTTGTTGGCCCAGTGGATAGAGTGTTGCGATCCTGTGATGGTTAGTTGAGTTCAGGGATGAACTCAGGGAGTCCGCTAGATGTGCTGAACCTGAGGGGGGGACAAGAGATCTCTTCTCTTGGCATAGGGCCCAGAAGGCCTTGCAGCTCTGCATCTGTAGCTGCAGGGAAGCCCAGGGCCTAGAGGCCTAGAGAGCCCTGCACCTCTACAGCCAGATGGACTCTTGGCTGTGTCCCAGAGGGTGCTTCTACAGTCCACCAGGCAGCCCCACCAATTCTTTACATCTGCAGTTGCACGGAAGAGCAGGGCCCAGAGGCCACTGCAATTCTGCAATCCACAGACAGCCCCATGGATTCTTTACATCTGTAGCTGCATGGAAGAGCAGGGCCCAGAAGGCCCTCTGCTTCCATGGGCAGAAGGACTCTTCCCTCCCCGAGGCAGTAGTAGCAGTAGTCTTTATTTATATGTGGTGCCCTTTCCTGGAGGCTCAATGCACCATTACAACAGAAGCAAAATCACCAGAATCATTAAAATGCATAAATAAATTAAAACAATACCCACTAAAATTGAACAGAAAGTATAAGAAAACAATAGCAAAATGATTGTATACAGATGGTGTTTGGATATATGCCAGAATCCCACCTCAGCGGTCAACACCAGACTCCTGGGGTGCGACTCTGGATTGTCTGGATGGGAAACAGTAGCTCTACTGCTGTGCTAGCTGGATGGTTATCTTACTGTCGCTTCCACCACAAAATGCAAAAATACAAACAAAGAATTCTTTGTTAGAGACATAAAAATTTGAACTTGGGGTAATGCTTCTGTAAGGTATATTCAGAGACCGTGAGTTGTCAGATCTGAGGGAGTATTTGGAGGGATGAGGGGCAGATAAGGAGGTGGAGACGTAAGAGGGGAGAAAATCTAACCAGAATTTTGAGGTAAATTTGGCAGCATGCAGGGTTCTTCTGTTGGCAAGGGTGGGAAAATTTAGAGAGCGGTAGAATGTGCAGTGGTTGGTCAGAGCAGGGGCATCTAAGGCAAACTGTCAGAAGGAGTTAAAGAGAGGATCCAACCTGGATAAGGAGGATTGAGGGGCAGCACGTAACACTTTTTTTCATCAGATTTTCAACAATGTAATATTTTTAAGGCCTTTTGGACAAACACAGTGGATGAGAGTTGTCAGTTTCCCTTCAAAATGTGCTTTTATGTTGTAATGCCTTAAAAAAACATTTTTTAAAGGTCAGATTGCATGTCTGTCACTCCGGTGGATGTTGCAGAGGCATAAAATATAAGCTCTGTGAATTTGGGACATAAATATTAAAAAATGTGATGTGCAATGGAGTATCATTCTGCCGGTATGTACGTAATTCTGGACTGCAGGAACTGCGTAGGACCCAGTGTGATACTTTTGAAGATGCACATAATGCCATGGTAAGAGATTTGTGTTGGAACCAAAGTACAAAGGGTACTAAAGGGCAAACTGGAGGACTTTATAGTAAAGAAGTTTCATTTAAACTGATTCGGGTAAAGAAAAGACCACTCAAACAGGTAGAAGAGTTTGGAGGTTATCAGCCTCCCCCTCAGGACAAAGATGAAAGGCAGGCAACATATAGCAACAGGAGAGGGTTAGAAGGAGAGGATAGAGCAGAGGGGGCTACATGGTGGAAGGGATTAGTAGCAAACTCCAGGAGCTTGGGGAATAAACTAGTGGAATTAGAGGCCGCTGTAGTTGATGAGGGTCTCAACATAGTAGCAATAAGTGAGACTTGGTGGACAGAGCATCATGCCTGGAAGACAGTCATACCTGGCTACTGACTGTTTAGAAAGGATAGGGTGGGGAAGAAGGGATGGGGGCTGGCATTATACGTCAAAGAAGAAATTGGGGCCATGGAGGGGCTGGAAGAGGAAGGGGAGACTGAGATAATGTGGGTCACTTTAGACAAAAGGACTGGGGAATCATTGAGAGTGGGGGTGGTTTACAGACATCCTATGCAGGGGGAAGAAGGGGATAAACAGCTTATGCAGACAGTGATAAAAATGGCACAAAAAGGGGAGCTTCTGCTAGTGGGGGACCTAAACCTCCCTGACGTCAACTGGGAGATCCCAGAAGTGGTATCAGCTAGGAGCAAGGAGATCTTAGAGACACTACAAGGGGTATTCCTGCAGCAACTGGTTAGGGAGCCCACTGAGGGAGAAAACCTGTTGGACTTAGTCGTTACAAATGGGAAATGTGTGGAGGAGGTGGAGGTGGGGGAAAGATTAGGCACAAGTGACCACAGGGCTGTATGGTTCAGAGTAAAAATGGGGAAGGAAGTAAATAGGACAAGAACTAGGGTAATGGACTTCAAGAAAGCAGACTTCAACAGAATGAAGAGAGTATCTGGGGAAGAAATGTCAGGAACGGGGAATATAAAGGATTTGGAGGAGTTATGGACAGCTATTAAGGGAAGGGTGCTGAAAGCCACTGAAATTTGCGTCAAGAAGGTTAGGAAGAACAGAAAAAGGAGAAGACCTCTATGGTTCACAAGGGAGATGGCAGGAGCAGTCAGGGAGAGGAAATGGGTGTTCAGGAAGTATAAGATGACACAAAGGGAGGAGGATAGGCAGGTATATAGAGAAGAGGAGGGAGGCAGGGCAGAAGATAAGGAGGGCTAAAGAGGTCACTGAGGAGAGAATAGCAAAGCAGGCCAAGAGGGGAGATAAAACCTTTTTTAGGTATGTGGGGGAAAGAAGGAAGGTGAGGCAGGGAATAGTGAGATTGGGGGTGGAGGGAGTAATAAAATTTGGACGGGTACTTCGAAGAAGCAGAGGTACTAAATAGCTACTTCTGTTCAGTCTTCACGAAAGAGGGTGAGGGTAGAGGACCAGAGCTGGAGAGGAAGGGAGGGGAAAGTAGAGGAGTGGATTCTAGAATGTTCACAATTGACAGAGTAAGGGAAGAACTGGGCAAGTTAAAGGTGGACAAGGCAATGGGGCCGGATGGCTTGCACCCAAGGGAACTCCGTGAGCTGAGGGAGGAGCTGGCAGCACCTTTGACAAGACTGTTTAACTTGTCCATGGATACAGGGTGGGTGCCTGGGTAAATGGAAGAAGGCAGATATGTTTCCACTACACAAGGGGGGAAGCAAGGAGGCGGCCAAAAATTACCACCCTGTCAGTCTCACCTTGGTAGTGGGAAAGGTAATGGAGATGCTAATAAAAGAAAGGGTGGTAGACTACCTGGTGGCCAATGGTATGCAGGATGAAAGGTAGCATGGCTTCATGAGTGGAAAGTCTTGCCAGACAAACCTGATAGAGATTTTTGATTGGATGACCCAGGTAGTAGACCAGGAAGAGGTGGTGGATGTGGCCTATCTGGACTTCAGTAAGGCCTTTGACACCATTCTGCACTGAAGGCTAGTAAATAAGCTGGAGAGCTTAGGGGTGGGCCAGAAGGTAACTAGGTGGCTGGAAAACTGGTTGATGTGAAGGAGTCAAATAGTGGTGGTAAATGGGGTACATTCCAAGGTAAAGGGGTGACAAGTGGGGTGCCTCAAGGGTCAGTACTGGGACTCCTACTTTTTAAAATTTACATCAGTGATCTAGCGGAAGGACTAGAGGATAGGGTATGCCTATTCGCGGATGATACAAAAAATCTGCAATAGAGTGGACACCCAAGGGGGAGTGGAGGCCGTGAGGCAAGACCTGGAGAAACTGGAGAGGTGGTCAGAAGCCTGGCAACTAAAATTCAATGGAAAACAGTGTGTGGTGATGCACCTGGGCAGAAAAACATTTGAGCAACTTACACCCTTGGGAGGGGGGGAGAAATCAAGGAAACAGAGCAGGAGAGGAATCTGGGTATTATTATATCAAGCAATCTTAAAGAACTAGTGCAGCAAGGTGGTGGGAATGGCAAATGGCATGTTGGCCTGCATTGGGAGGGGCATGACTAGCAGAAGGAGGGAGGTGCTAATGCCGCTGTACAAAACAATGGTGAGGCCACACCTGGAGTATGGGGTACAGTTTTGGAAACCGCACCTATGAAGGGACATTTAGGGGATAGAGAGAGTTTAGAGAAGAGCAATCAAGATGGTGCATGGGATGCGGGGAAAACCATATGAACAGAGGTGGAGGGAGCTGAATCTATACCCACTAGAGATTAGAAGGGTGAGGGAAGACATGATTGAAACTTTTAAGTATATGAAGGGGATCTATAAGGTGAAGGAGTGGAGCTTGTTTAGAAGGAAAGAGGGAGCTAAAACAAGGGGGCATAGCCTCAGACTGAAAGGAGGGAGGGAAATACAGAGGTGATGTGAGGGGGAAGTTCTTCACAGAGAGGGTGGTGGAGGCATGGAACAGGCTACCAGAGGAGGTGGGGGGAACTAAAACAGTGGGGAGTTTCAAGAGGGAATGGGATAGACATATGTGACTGGGAGGAGGGGGGAAGTTAAGAGCCAATAAAGGAGGAGGAGGAGCTTGGGGAAAGGGTGGGTATAAGGGCAGAGTAGATGGGCCGGTGTAGTCCTGTGAGTCTGTGATTTATTTGTTTGTTTATCGGGTAAATACACTGGAATACATTCCTTTTTCAGGCACAATGCGAGGTCCTAATACATAAAATATAACATAACAAAATACGTTACAGTACAAAATTTAGAAATTGTAAAGCTATACAGCAAATAAAATCACAAATACACATATTGCATCACAAGACTAAAAACACTATCATACAAATAGTCCTTTGAAGTAGGATCCAAATTGTATATGAATGGTGTTGAGATAGATGCCAGATGTAGGATACAAATTGCAAACTGTGTATGTGCAGAATGGCCCATATATACATTAAGCTAACATATGTAAGGCTACGGGAAGGTATTTGTATGGGGGGGGCCTACACAAATTGAACACCTATGTAATGTATGAGCAGGGCTGCACTTCTGCAGAAGTGGATTTTACTTTGGCTATTATGGATTTCTATCTACAGCCAGACATGTCTGTATATGTCCTGCAGCTTTTGCAGTCAGAAGTACTGTTGCAATTTGAGTTAAAGTTTCTCAGAAAGGTAGGAAAATCACTGAAAAAAACTGTTAATGCACCAGTTAGTATTCAGCTTAATCCCACAAAAGTAGGGAAGTGTGGTTGTTAGGATTTTCATCCCTAACTCCCTGCTCCCCCAAGCAATAAAAGGACAAGACCACACATGCAACCACAGTTAACCATAATCAAGTAAGACTGTATGGCCCAGTTCCCAAAGGTGCAGCAATCTGGAATACCATAAAATGAAGCATTCTGCCAGTTTTTCACTAGCAGTGCTTTTGCTAGATGAGCAGATTACAATTTGAGCAGGGTAGGGTGTGTGTTCTAGCGTTATATAGCGCAAGATCTCCACAATGGCGAGATCTCACTATTTTGCCCCTCAACAAGACGGTGGCGAGAGTCTCACGATCGTTGTGAGCCAATCCGGAAGCAGCTCACTTGCTGTGCAAGATTTTGGCCTGGAAGAGAAGGGCAGGACAAGGGCTAGCTGTATGGGAGCCTCTACGGACCTGGGGGCCATAAAAAAAACATTTTAGGAGGCTCCATGGTGGTCCGTAGAGGTAATTACTTGCCCAGATAGATGGGGGTATCGAGGGGGCCATGGATGAGCTGCGATCTGGTCATATTTCGTCTGGCGAGTGGCCAGGATGATGGAGCTGGGTGCATTTTTGTCATTGCTATGCCACATGATAGAAGAGACTCAGAGTGAAGGTAGGATTACTGTACAGCACTCAGACACTGCTGAAATGGGTGTCAGGTTGCTATTTGTCTTATTCTTAGTATGAGCCTTTATGGATTGGTCAGTCTAGACTGGTGATGAGCTTGCTGGTAGGGAGCATCAGTCTCATAAGGTTATGTATATTTTTTGTTTGGATGTTTGCTCCTGGAACCGCTAGCAGGGGTTTCCAGGTAGTCAAACTCTTAACATAGTGGGCTTGTACTGTTGTAGGTAATATATGTAACTCCTGGGTCCACTAGTAGGGGTTTCCAGGTAGTCAATCTCTTCATATTTTAAGGTAGTAGCGTTCTACTTGGGACCGCTAGCAGGGGTTTCCAAGTAGACAATCACCTTTCACTGTAAACTTGTGCTGTTCTATATACCCTTGTAAACCAATGTTAATAGACTCAGGAACAACATATCATGCATTAGTTTTCTCTTTTGCCTGTTATAGCCTGTTGGTATATGGCATATATATGTATTTATAAGTATTCTGAGGCTTACCTTAGCCTGTAGATTCGAATTAACGCTGTTGGAGGTGTAGTGTGCTGCAACCTCGTCGGATGCACATCTAGAACTGGCCTGAGGTAAGCGGACTCCCGGGAGAAGGGGGACAGACTTGCTTCAAATTTACATGTGCATCAAGCAACCTATCAGGTGTACACAAACCATGATGTCATGAATGTGGAGTGCCTCAGAGATTATCCCCCACAATGAAGCATTCTTCCAGTTTTTCAGATGCAGTCTGATGCGCGAGTAACCATGTAAGCATAATGCAGAGCTGCCGTGAGCAGTTTTTCTAGCAGTGCTTTTGATAGATGAGCAGATTACAATTTGAGCAGGGTAGGGTGTGCAATGTGTGCTTAGTACAAAATAAGCTATGTTTAGGGGGTTCACTTTGATCCATAGGTGCCAGAACCAATAGGCAAGGGCTACCTTTGCCCATGAGCATTCAGAGTTCCCCGTTAATGCATGCAAGGTCAGGAGGAAAGTAATCATGGTCTCCTTTGTAATTTTTTTGTGTGCTGCCTAGTTTACAACTGAAATGGAATTTTCCAGCAGGCCGGCACCCAAAAGTAACTAAGGACACTTCAATTAAACAATTAACACCTCCCCTATCAGCCACTCACCCATCCACTATGAAATGAATTTCCAGAATAAGGAATGTGGTTTTCCCTCAGATCTGCTTCTTTTGTACTGTACAAGAACATATAACCATCAATGTCTGTATTCTGCTCGGCCAATGAGTTTTTGTTTAGTAGTATACAGTTTGGCTAGGCCATTAGCTTCAACATAAAGTTGACTAACTCAGAATAATTGTGTTCTTTAATGATTTTGGAGGGAAGGGGAGAGAAGTGGGAAGCACCTGTCTCCTGACCTGGGTGCACCATATACTAAGCACATTTTTCTGTATAATTGCAATGCTTTCTTAATTCATGACTTGATTTTGAAGGCAGAAGTGTAAAGAAATATTAAAATAATTTTTAGATTATTTACTTATTTCAAAAGTTTCACCAGGAAAGACATATCGAGCTGGTAACAGCTCATTTCCAAATGCGTCCTGTGAAGATAGGCGAAGGGAAGTACACAAAACAGAATGTGCAAGTAAAAATACATAATGTAAGGTGCAGAAGTAATTAAAAATAAAATACAATAAAATACTTACAATAAAAGAAAAGTAACAATACAAAACAGAGTGCAGTCTTGACTTACAGACCATATCATGGTAATGAGTGCTGCTCTTTCATTTCAAGAAAAGACCCAAACTAGAATATTTGTATTACTTTATTTCAGCCATCTATGTAGGCAGGAATAAATGGAAACATTTAAGGAGTGGTACCAGGAAATATTGATGGTGCTCAAGATGGAAAAACAGATCGCATACCAGCAGGGCAGGTTTCAGTGGGACCCACTTTTTGCCCTATTGTCCATCTTGGTTGGCCCGCAAGAACCCCAACATGTTTATCCCCCAGATTCTCAATCCCGCTTATCCTCACCTAGGCATCCAGTTAATAGATAATTGTTCTGCTACCTTTCTGGGTCATTTAGCAGAGATGATCTTCCTGGTGTGCTTTGGGGAAGGGGGTTGGGGGAGATTTTTTTTTTGGGGTGGGGATATTTTCTAGTTTGTTGCTTGGGACTTGTATCCACTCCTGTTTCTTGGACCTGTATTTTGATGTTGTATTGTCTTGAGGTTTTGCTGTATTGTTGAAAATGCAATAAAGTTTAAATTGCAAACAAAAAAATAAGCACAAACATAACAAATCTCAGCCACAGCAATTTGCAAGAAAATTCCACACTTCTGTAGGCGGCTCAAAACAATTCCATAACATTACTCTAAGGGCCCAATCCATGAAGCCCTTTATGCACCCACATGTGGGGCCACTGCAGCTATCATGAACCAGTGTTCTGCTCCCCCTGCACCCAGTCCATTATAGGAATGCATGAGGTCATATGCCAGCGCTAGGAAGAGATGGCTGCTTGAAAGAGAGCTCTCCTACCTATCGGAATTTGCCCGTAATATAAAATAATCTTAAGTAGTTGAGTCATTTCTGCGAGCCGGTTAGTTAATTAAGCTAGTTATTTATTACACTTTGACCAAGTTTTACATAAATCGGAAGCTCCTGCATTTTTTTAATACCTCACGGTATCTTCAGCGCCTGCCTTCTCATCATCATGCCGACTGACAGGTGGCTCAAAGTGGCAGGCACATCAGGTCAGTCCAGAGGGTCTCCGCTGAGTTCCGGGGCCATTCAGGGAGATCACGCAGGCACCAGAAACATCTCTGCAAAACATAACACAAAATCTATGTCTAACAGCCCTAGCGACATGGACTATATTGAAGATAAATTACATTCCATGCATTTAGACATTGTTTCGCTCAAACAACAGGCATAGGAGGAAAGAAATAAGTCCGCTATTGTGGAGAAAAGATTGAATACAAATGAAGAAAGATTAGCATTGTTGGAAGAGTCATTATGTGCAGTAGAAGACATGGCTGGAAATAATAACTCAAAAATACAGTATTTGGGAGCCAAGGTGGACGACTTAGAGAACAGAACAAGGAGAAATAATTTACGTGTGGTTGGGGTCCCGGAAAAATTAGAGGGGAAAGACAAGTTCAGCTTTCTACAAGAGTTTCTTCCCTCAATACTTAATTACAGCTGGAACTGGCTCTTGGAAATTGAAAGGTCTCACAGATCACTAAGCGCTGTCCCTAAACAAGGACAAAACTCAGGGCCCATTATAGTGCGGTTATTAAGGTTTAATAATAAAGAAGAAATTTTGGCTATAGCAAGACAAAGGAAAGCTTTATTCTGGGGGAAAGAAAGAATGTACACTTTTCAGGACTGCTCCTGTGAAATTGTTGAGAAAAGAAAAGCATATGGGGATGTTGGATATGTTCTGCAATGCTTAGAAATACCCTATTACATAAAGTACCCTGCAATTCTGGTGCTAACTAAAGGAGGGGGATCTCATAATTTTAAAACTTCCAAGGATGCTTGGAGTTTTATATGTAGACACTGGAGTGAAGCTGAACTGATTTTAAGCAAAAGGAACTGGGGAGTTACAAATTCCATTCAGGCCCCAACTGCCAGTGATAGAATGCAGAGCTCTAAAATTCCAACACCAGAATGGATTGTTCGTGCAGCTACTCCAAGACATAGCCTGTAAGCTACTCCTTCACCACAAGACCCACAGAATACAGCACCAAAACAAACTCATATCCCAGTCCTGAAACACAACGTGAGGCACTCGAACACTAAAGCATCACTCCTCAAGTCTGGTCCCTGGCCCTCTAAAATCACATGGAAAACACAGCCCTTCTACAAAAACAAAGCAGCTATTCTGGCTTCCATGTCTTCAAAGCAAATACACTTTGGACTTGTACTCATCGTGGTCCCTCTGCACATGAGCACCCTGTTTCTGATGTCTTTGGTTTACCTGATGCTTTAAGAGGAAGTTACAGTCCAGTCACTGACATGTTTGAGGAACCCCCATCACCTGATTTTCCCAGCTCAGAGATCAAAGCTCTGGTGACTTGAACTGCATATGCAATAGGGACAGTCAGTTTAACCCTAGTGGGCAGATCCTCAACAAGGTCACTTCCCAGGACTGGTTTACGACGGATCACATGACCTTGCTTAAGCAGTCTCTTACCCTAAATTATCAATACATTTTGCATTTGATATGTTTAGTATTGTAGTATGAATAGTCTTCACTCCTTTTATGTTTCTTAGACAATCGGCAGGACTGGATTAATTTGCTGCCTTGCTGCAAGGAAGAGAAAGCTGATACCTCCCGGTGTTAAAGGTCATGTATTACTTCCTGCATCATGGGTAGGTGAGTAAATGTGATGATAACCTCATGAATGCTCTGGCCAAAGTGTTCTCAAAAGGAATGGTAGGCTCAAATTAACTGATAATTTAAGCCTGTCTTTGATATGTTAAATTTTGAATGCCAAGTCCTTGGGAAAGCATTTTACTCCATTTGGTGGTGGTGGTGGGGGGTTATAAAATAGGCATAGTTTTTATTTTCTATGGGGGTCTGGACTTTGGTGTGTTTAGAAAGCAGATCTACAAAGGAGATATTTCCATTATTTATTTCTCTCGTTACCCTGGCTATGTCTCCTTGAACCAATTTTACTCCCTTTACTGGCAGTGTTCTGGTATATCAATCATTGGGCAGCAAATGGGACCTGACTTTATAGGCGTGAGATGGCTCTGCATAAGCTTTCTCATGGGGGACATTGTTCGGATTCACTCTAAGCTGGTTGGGTTGTTGTTTTTTATATATTTGTTTAGCTTTTGTTGACCAGGTAAGTACACTACACAAGACATTTGCCTATTTTCAGGTACGGACCTGGAAGAGTACAATGAAATACAAGTTCATACAGAGGACAACATGATACAAGTTAGGCATTACACAGAATCAGGTAGAACCAGATGAACATAACACAAGCAGTCAGTAAACACAGTAAGAATAGGAGCAAAATATATACATAGAATCACCAAGGCTGTGAACAGTGCATTATACAATTCTATACAGCTTAGAGCTCCAAAAGCAGAGCCACAGTCAAAGCTTCACCTGAAACAGAGAGTAAATACACTATATACAGAGCAGAACCCAAGCAGCAGGATGCACCAGCAGGACCTGCACAAGGGTACCAAAGGAAGGACATGTAAGTTCAGTGCAGGGGACCAAGGTTAGTTATGGCAGTTTAGGACAACCAAACATAGAGGAAAGCTTCAAGTAATTCCACAGGGAGCTCTGAAGGCATGAGTGGGAGGCGGAGGAGTGGACTTGGGCGGGAAAAGAGTTCCATACTCTGGGGGCACATGAAGCAAAATCCCCATCCCCCATTTGCATTCAAGTGGCAGGAACTTTGAGAACAGCAGGGCCCAATGACCTAAGAGAGTAAGTAGAAGAGGCAGCTGGTTTGAAGAGCTCAGCCAGTCCGGGGGGGGGGTGCCAGTTCTGCGAACCTTACCCATGAAGCTGCCCAAGACAAAATTCATGTGGTTGGGTGGGGACAGCCAGTCAAGTTTGTTATACAGGTCACAGTGGTGGGTGAGGTGAGGGGCAGCAAGTGCAAAGCGGCAAATATTATTATAGGCTTTGTTCCACTTAGAGAGGTGAACTTTGGAGGTGCATGCAAACAGGATGAGTCCATAGCAGAAAGAAGGAAGAAACACACCTCTGGCCAGTGCAATGCAAACAGCAGAAGTAAGATTGTTCTTCGCTCTGTAAGCCAGACCCAGTTTGCAGTTGACAGCTCTGGATACATTTTGGATATGATGCCCAAGGTCAAGCTGGGGGTCAAGTGTCACCCCAAGGTATTTGATGGTGTCAGTGATTAGGACAGGAGTACTATCAATACCAGTAATACTCAGTGGGGCAGGGGAGGCCTTTATCTTGGCCAGGGACCCCAAAAAGCATGGCTTGAGTTTTTATAAGATTGAGGACCAGCTTGTGGGTCATTATCCAGGACTGAATATTCCTGAAATCCTCACTCAGTTGGTGGTTGATGACCTCAGTGTGATGGGAATGAGTGAGGATACTACATAGCATTCTGAGCAGTGTCAAGGTACCCATTCTGCAGCTCCAGAGGTGTGTAGCACCTGCCACCCAGAAGGCTGCCATAATGGCTCTGTGTCCCAGGCAATCGGTGTAGGATTGATTGGTCTCGCCAGCAAGTGGCTCAGCCTTGCCCCATGATTCCATAATGGGGTCTGGGTGGCCTTAGGTTACAAAGAGGACCATAGCAGCACAATGCCCATTCTTGAGATGATAAATAAAACTCATAGTGCCCGTTTATTGTCAAAAGTTTTCCTCTGCTTCTCACAGTACATGTCAGTTTCTCTGTGTGGTACATTTTATTTTGACATGCACCACCATTCCTTCTATTTTAAAATGACTTTTTGACCTCCTGCTAGTGATACAATTTCTTTACAGCAATGACCAGAATTGAAAATTGATGTTTCTTTGTATTTTTATCAGTTAGTGTTGTTGACAACAACCTGGCCAATAATTATCTGGCAAATTGTTTATTAATTTATTTTTTAAAATGACTAAATGTTATTAAAAATGCTTGGTAGCACAGCAGTTAAATGTTTATTTTTGTTCCTGAAGTCTCTTTGATGTCTTCCTCTTACCCAGCACTCACACTATTTTCTCAGCTTATTACTGCATATACAGACATCAATGTGGGGTCAGTTGTCTGCACACTAGAATCTGTTGAACATTTCCCAGAATATATTTTATCATACTTTCTTACTATAGTGAACATTTTTAAAAAAAATGACAGCTTTCCAAGCAACCACTCCCAGACTCCAGAGTTTGTGGGATGATGAACATTAGTTCAAATCTGTTTCCACTGTTAATTAGAAGGAAATGTATTATATTATCCTTGTCATGTCTTCTAGAAACAGTTAGGGTCTGGCAGAGGTTGTGTGAACCTGTTTTTGCTGAGCAGATGGGGAAAGGATTTTAGTTTGCTGGATAAGCTTTAAATTCTTATCAGTCTGTGGACTTTCGGGCAGGAGTGCTGACTTGTTTAATAAGTGTTGTTTGGTGTGGGGGATCAATAATGGAAGCTGGATATTCATTCATCTTTTCTACAGGTATTGTGAGCAGCTTTCTGGAAGTTTATGTCTTTCTCAGCCAGGATCAATTTATAGCTAACTGGGGTTTAAATACCAGGGCTTCTCACATAGCAGTACTGCAGAAACAGTTGGGGTATGGCAGAGGTTGTGTGAACCTGCTTTTGCTGAGCAGATGGGGAAAGGATTTTAGTTGCTGGATAAGATTTAAATTCTTATCAGTCTGTGGACTTTTGGGCAGGAGTGCTGACTTGTTTAATACATTGTTTGCGTGGGACCTTCCTCCGGAGGAGGTTGCAGTGTTTGAAGGTGCAGTGAGGGGCAGACACAGAGCTGATACACTCTTGTGAGAGTTGGGTGTGGGCCCTAATCCCTCCTTCCCCAGAGCACAGCTCATTTATAGGGGAACACCTGCCCTGCAATTGGAGGAAGAGGCTTTGGGTGCGGCTCATGTAGTTCTGTCCAGTAATGCAGCCACGGGGCAGGGAAAAAGCATAGGTAGGTCTCAAATAGGAGTGCAGCACCTACAATGAATTGCTGAGTAGTGTGATAGTTGGATATTGTGGAGGGCCTTCAACCAGAAAATATCAGGTAAACTTTCTGTTAGAGGCTGGGCTAGGATTAGTTGGTTATTTGGCCTAGAAAAGACTGCTGTGATGATGATGATGGGGAAGAGACTGCATATCACTAGATCAAGCATCTTTGGGAGGGTGGTTGGGTGCACAGGGTGTGGTGCGGCCATGACACTGGACTGGGCTTGGAAGTTTGGGGGATGCCCAGTGTGCTACCAGCTGTCACAGCTTAAGGAGGAGGTAGAGGGGATCTGAAGGCAGATGGGGGTGCTGGGGGTAGGATTGGAGAGGTAGGAGGCAAGCGGTCACCTACATTGAAGCACTAGGTGCTGGAGCCTCCCAAGCGGGGGGAGGAGTGAAGAGAGGTGCTCACACTAGGAGAGGAGGGAAGGGGGTACATAGAGAGCTCTAGGGGACCCTGGCAAGTGGGGCCCAAAAGGTGGAAATTTCCACAGCAGGCAAGAGTCTGGGGGTGTCCAAAGGAAACGGAGAGGGGCAGTATGGATGGGGGGCACTGGGGGATGGGGTAAGGCTTACAAATTGTTTTAACCCTCTACGCCCATTGGTAGAAGAGGGGTGCGTGTGGGAGGATGATGATGATGATGCTGCTGCTTTTGAAGCTGGGACAGGGATGGATAGAAAGAGTGAAGGGGGCATGAGGCAAGGGCTCAATAGAGGGGGTCCCGGACAGGATGGGGGAAGAGGGGTGGGGGGAGAAGAAAAAGGAGGATTAGGGGAACAAGGAGGAGGCTGAATGTATGGAACAGGGGAGCACAACAGGCAGGAAGGCGCAGGACGTAAATGGGATGATAGCGAGCAGAAAGCCAAGTAGGCAAATGAATAGGACGGATAGATTAGTAAGGAGTGGGGAAAGAGATAAGAGAAAGATATTTGGGTGGGGGAGATAAATAAGGCCAGGACATGGGTAGAAGAGGTGACCAGGGACAATAGTGAAGGGGCTACCTTCAACACCCAGATTGTGGGAGGTGTGAGGAGCCAGTTGAGGGGAGAATCCAGATGAAGGGATGAGGAGGGGCATGGAAGGAGGGGGAACCTGAGAGGTGAACAGGGAGGCAAGAGGGAGGTTAGAGTACTGCTATTGGGGGACTCCATGATCAGAGGCATCCAGTGAGAAGGGCAGAAGGAGGGTAAAACCTGTCTGATCAGACCAAATGACACCCAGGTGTGATGGTGAACAAGGCCAAGCATGAGTTGTATTCACTGGCAAGGGAATTCAGGGGGAACCCGGACATTCTAGTGCACTTGGGGACAAAGAACATGAATGGTAATAGTGAACCAGAAATTCAGGCAAGGTTTCAGAAGTTGGCCAGGGTATGCCTTTCCATAGGCTGTAAGATCTCCTTTTCTGAAATCCTGCCAGTGCCAAGGGCTAGTGGGGAAAACAAGATGAAGATTAGGGAGATAAATCCGTGGCTTAGGGAGTGGGGTGGGGAATTGGGGTATGGTCTGGTGAGGGACTGGGGGGGGACCTGGGAGGATAAGAGGCTGTGTGCTAGGGACAGGCTCCAGCTTAATTTGGAGGGGTAGGAAATCCTGAAGCTCAAACTAGCTGGGTTCATCAGCAAAAGGTGGGTTTTAAACTTGTGAAGGGAGAGGGATCAAAAAATGGGCAGTGTCAGCAGGTACAATAATTGAGGGACAGGTTCTCCACTCCTCTAGGGAGCTAGGGAGAGATGGAAATGGGTCACTAGGTGGGATGCAGGAGCTGAAAAATGGGAGCTCAAGGGGGAGAAAGGAGAAGAGGGAAAAGGGGTGGAGAGTGGTCCTGATAAATGCCAGGAGCTTATGAAATAAAATGCCTGAACTCCAGGCAATGCTTGTTGGGGGGTAGATGTGGCAGCAGTCACTGAGACCTGGGACACTCAAGGGCACGAGTGGGACCTAAATCTGGAGGGCTACACTGTGTTCAGAAAAGATAGGGGGAAGGAAGGGGTGGTGGTGTAGCACTGTTAGTCAGAAATGGCATGGGTATTGGAGGGGTAGAGGAGGCAGAGGGGAATGTGGAGGCTATTTGGGTCACCTTGCTGATGCAGGGGGGGTAAGAAAGTAAAGGTCGGAGTGGTATACAGACCACCAGCACTGGTGGAGGTCCTGGAAGAAAGTTTGGTGGCAAATCTCGAGGGACACTGTAGATTGGGAAAGGGAAGGGTAGTGGTAATGGGGGACCGCAACATGTCAGGAACAGACTGGGGGACTAGGACGTCACCAGTGGCCAGAGAGCAGAGGCTACCGGATGTCTTCCATGATGCGTTTCTGACACAACAGATGGGTAAGACAACTAGGGAGGCCCGGACACTGTACGTGGTCCTGGCAGACAGTGATCAGATTAGGGGCCTAGAGGTGAGAGACCCATTAGCGGGGAGTAATCGTGCCACAATCTGGTACTTCCTGGACCTGGGGGGAGGAAAGCCAAACAAGGATGGTAGTAACTGACTTTAGGGGGTGCAGACTTCAGGGAGATGGGTGTCACAAACCCACTCAGCAAGTCAGCCCTCTACTCCCAAAGTGCCAACCTCTGAACGCAGTCTTGTGAACAGTTAACAGAAACAGGGTAACCCCCCTGTCTGTTTTGTGGGTTCGAATCAACCATTGGTCTCAAGTCTTGGAGAGATTCAAACTGTGAACCTCTTGTTAGCATACCCAATGCACAGGCTCAGATAATTCTGTCTTCGGCGGGCCAGATATCTTTGCCTACGGACACCTAACCAGGTGTACAAAAATTAACCCTTAAAAACTCTAATAAAAGACCTCAGATTACTCTTACTTTTTTCCAGTTTGGTATCACCATTCAAGCTTATGCCTAGTGTCAGCTATAACCATATATACTTCACTTGTTAAAGAAAGGAATTCAAAGACAGACCAAGTAGGGTCTAAAATAGAGTTTTACTAAAATAGATACAAAATATGCAAAACATGAAATACAGAACCATTTATCACAAGAACCATACAATCTTTTAAAAGAACAAGGTTTTAACAGTGCAATTCCTACTACAGTACTTAGATTTGTCTCTCTCTCTAAATACCTGTTTAAAGTGCTCGAAGATGTTTCTTTGTCAGAGGGTAGATAAAAGTGTCTCTGAAGGAAAACAGAATATTCTTTAAAAAAACTGTATTTGCCAACCCCTTGGTGTGAGGTCACCTAGCTCCTCCTCTGTTTAGAAGTTTTATCATTTTAGAAGGTAAGTTAATTAAGGTTACATCAGCAGAAACTCCTTTCCCCATGTGACTTCCCCAATCAAGTCTGCAAATTTCCTTTCATCTATGACCAGTACCCCCTCTCACACAGACATCAAAGCATTTATGATTTCGCACCAGTGTGCTAAACCTGATTTCCTCCTCGAAACATCATAAAAGGGATACTGATTTCCCTCTTAGCAATTAAAGCTATATTTAACTTAGATAACAGGAGATTCTTGATTAAGGCCTGTTCTAGTCTGTAATTAGCTTCTGGCCTTCCAGGTAACACCTTGTATCTAAAACCTGTGTGTGTGTGTGTGTGTGTGTGTGTGTGTGTGTGTGTGTGATCTCACATGCTGTCTCAGCATCTCTCATGAGAGACAGTCCATAACACATTTTTATATTACAAAAAAAATCATAGTGTACTCAGAACTGGCTGTCCATGTGTCACAAAGGGAAGGATCCTTAAAGATCATCTGGACAGGATAAGGCCAGATACCAATGCTGACAGCAGGTGGGGGATCATTAGGAGGGGAATACAGGAGGTTACTAGATCCTGCGAAAGGGAAAGGTGTAAGTTTGGTAAGGCCAGAAAACCCTGCTAGTGGACCCTGGAGGTACAGGAGGTGGTGAGGGAAAAGAAGGCAACCTATAGGCACTTTAAGTGCTCAAGGAGTGAAAGGGATCAGGAGGAATATGAGTTGACAGCCAAGAGAGTCACCAGGGTGGTGAGAGCAGCTAAGGCAAAAAAGAAGCAGTCCTTGGCCAGTGGGATCCAGAGAGGGGACAAGGGGTTCTTTAGATACATAGGGGAAAAAAGAAAAGAAGGGGCAGATCAGCAAGATAAGGATAGGGGATGGTTGGGCACAGGAGGTGGGGGAACAGGCAGAAGTCCTAAATGAGTACTTTACCTCAGTTTTTACAAGGGGGGATGGAGGGGCCATGTCTTGTGAGGGGAGCGGGGATAAACCAGAGCAAAGGGTGGGACCAGTAGAGAGCAGAGGCCCTGATGGGTGTGGGGAAAGGGAGTGGCCACCACAGACAGGTGGGGGCCCAGCAGTGCAGGGTGAAAAGGGGGAGAACGTGGAGGCTGAAATCCCAGTAGAGAGAGTAAGGGAAGCCCTCAGGTCCCTTCAGATGGAGAAAGCACCTGGGCCAGATGAGATACATCCCAGGGTGCTGAGGGAACTGGTGGATGCCTTGGCAGTCCCTCTAGTGGAGCATTTCAACATCTCTCTGAGGACTGGGTGGGTGCCCCAAGACCTGAGGGTAACATAGAAACATAGAAGTTGATGGCAGATAAGGACCGTAAGGACCATCCAGTCTGTCCATTTCTTTTTCTACCTTATAAATGTGCCATTGGCCTTTGCTCTGTTAATGGCCTATCTATTCACATTTGTCTGTATTGCTCCCTTATGCCTATCCCATGCCTGTTTGAAGCCCTGCACTGTATTCATATCCACCACTTCCTGAGGTAGGACATTCCATTCATCCACCACCCTTTCTGCTAAAAAATAACTTCTTCACATTACCCCTTAATTGGCCTTCCTCTAATCTCATGCTGTGTCTTCTTGTCCTGCTATTTTTCCTATATTGAAACATGTTAGACTCTTTCACCTTGTTAATGCCCTTAAGGTGTTTGAACATTTCGATCGTATCACCTCTTTCCCTCCTTTGCTCTAGGGTATACATATTGAGCTCCGTTAATCTGTCCTCATATGTTTTCTGATGCAGTCCCTGCATCATTTTAGTTGCCCTTCTCTAGACTGCCTCAATTTGGTTAATGTCCTTGTGAAGGTGTGGCCTCCAGTACTGCACACAGTACTCCAGATGAGGCCTAACCAGTGTCTTGTAAAGAGGGATTATTACCTCCCTCTTCTGACTTGTGATACCCCTACTAATACATGCTAACATCCCCCTAGCCTTACCTACTGCTTTAGTGGTCTGCTTGGATGATTTCAGGTCATTGGTGATGATGACGCCCAAGTCTCTTTCTTCCCTTGTGACTGCCAGCAACTCCCCTCCCAGCCTATAGGTGGCTTTAGGGTTTCTACCCCTATGTGCATGATCTTGCACTTCTTTGCATTAAACCCCAGTTGCCACTCTTCCGACCAATTTGCTAGTTTATCCAGCTCTCTTCTCATTCTGCCCACCCCATCTGGATCATCTACTCTGTTGCAGATCTTGGTGTCATCTGCAGACAGACAAACCTTACCCTCCAGTCCATCTGCAATGTCACTGATGAAGATATTGAAGAGGACTGGCCCCAGGACTGATCCCTGAGGTACCCCACTTGTGACTCGCATCTCTTCGGACTGTATACCGTTTACCACCACTCTCCGTTTTCTGCCCGTCAACCATTTTACCTCCCAGTTGACCAACTTCTGACCCACCCCGAGCCTACCCAGCTTATTAATCAGTATCAAAAGCTTTGCTGAAGTCAAGGTAGGCGACATCAACTGCTTCCCTTTGGTCCACCACTCTGGTTGCCCAGTCAAAGAAATCTATGAGATTAGTTTGACAGGACCTTCCTTTTGTAAACCCATGCTGTCTTGGATCCTGTGCTCCTGTGGATTCCAGGTGTTGCACTATCCTTTCCTTAAGGAGTACCTCCATAATCTTGCCCACCACTGAGGTAAGACTGACTGGTCTATAGTTCCCTGCCTCCTCCCTGCTACCACTCTTGTGGAGAGGGATCACATGGGCCCTTCTTCAGTGTTCTGGGACCTCTCCTGTGTTCAGAGACTCACTAAACAGTTCTGATAATGGCTCTGCTAGTTACACCCTTAGCTTCTTTAGTACCCTGGGATGTATGCCATCAGGTCCCATTTGCTTTATCCACCCTGAGCTTATTGAGCTCTTGTAGGACCCTTTCTTTTGTGAAGGGACTAGTGCTCACCTCCCTCCCCTTGTGTCCATGGTGCTGAGCTGTGGGCCCTGCCCTACCTTCTCTTCAGTAAATACTGAGTAGAAGTATCTATTTAGGATAAATGCTTTTACATGGTCCTCCTCCTCACACGGCCCCTTATCTCCTTTGATCTTAGCAATACCCCCTCTGGACTTTCTTCTTTCGCTAATGTAGCTATAGAACGTCTTGTCCCCTTCTTTTACTGTTTATGCTAGTGTTTCCTCGGTTTGGGCCTTTGCCTGCTTTACTACCTTCCCTGCTTCCCTTAGGGAAGTCTGGTATGCCTCCCTATCTTCATCCCACTGTGTTCCCTTATATCTCCTGAAGGCCAGCCTTTTGTCTCTGACCTTTTCTGCTACTGTTTTTGAGAACCAAAGTGGTTTTCTTCTTCTTTTGCACTTCCTTTTTCTCTCTATCACAATGGGATGTTGCTTCAAGTATTGCATTCTTAATGCTTGCCCCCTTTGCCTGTACCCCCTCACCTGTATTTATTTTTGCCAGGGTTAGCGTAACTCTGTTGGCCATCTTATCAAAGTCAGCTCCTCTGAAGTCCCATATTTTTGCCTTGGAATGGGATGATTTAGTTGTAGTGGCCAAACTGAACCATACCATGTGATGGTCACTGGCCCCCAGGTGACCTTCTACCTGGAGATCTGTGATCCTTTCCCTGTTAGTCAGCACTAGATCTAGGATAGCCCTGCCTCTTGTGGGTTGTTGTACCAATTGTTTGAGGCCCTCCCCCTGCAGGGAATCCATCATGTTTCTAGTTCTGGCAGATGTTCCTGCTGGTATTGACCAATCTGTATCTGGCATGTTGAAGTTTCCCATTATTAGAACCTCCCCTTTAGCCAATACGTTTTGTATATCTTCTAACAGTAATGTGTCTATGTCCTCCCCCTGTCTGGGGGCCTGTAGACAACTCCAGTTCTTATGGCTGTCCCATTTTCTGTTTCCAGGGTAACCCACAGTTCTTCTGGCTCCTTATGTGTATTCTGAATTTCTGTAGCTTTGATATTTTCATTGACATACAGGGTCACTCCACCCCCCACCTTTTTGCATCTCGGTCTCTTCTGAGCAGTACATAACCAGGTACTGAATTGGAAGATTACAGCAGTAATCTGTTAGCACACATCTGTAGGCACACCTTGTAATAATGTAGCAGAAGGTATACCCAGCAACAACAATTTGAATCAGAGAAAAATAAAGCATGGTAGCCCATGTCGTGCTGATCCACAAGGGGGGATCAAGAGAGGAGGTGGGAAATTATAAGCCCGTTAGCCTGACATCGGTGGTTGGCAAAGTGATGGAGGGTATTGTCAATGAAAGCTACGGGGGGTTACTGGAGCAAACTGGGTACTTGGACGATAGGCAGCATGGCTTTGTCACAGGAAGATTGTGCCAGACAAACCTTGTTGAGTTCTGTGACTGGGTGATGAGGGCCCTGGACCAGGGTAGGCCAGTGGACATCCTCTTTCTGGACTTTAGCAAGGCATTTGATTCGGTACCTCACAGTGGCCTGCTGGCTAAGCTGAAGGAAATGGAGGTAGGGAGACAGTTATTAAGATGGATAGGAAATTGGCTCTCTGAGCATACTCAGAGGGTGGTGGTTGGAGGGTTAGCCTCATCCCCAAGGTGGGTTACTAGTGGGGTTCCCCAGGGGTCAGCGCTGGGGCCTCTCCTGTTCAAAGCCTATATCTCAGACATCAGGAGGGGGGGTCAGGAGTGAAATGAGTCTCTTTGCAGATGACTCAAAGCTGGGTGCAGTGGTGGATGGGGAGGAGGGGAGGGTGGCCTTGCAGGAGGACCTGGAGGCTCTGGAGAGGTGGTCGGGAAAATGGAAACTAAAATTCAATGTGGGGAAGTGCAAGGTTCTGCACCTGGGAGTCAGAAATCCAGGCGCGGGTTATACCCTGGGAGGAGACATGATTCAAGTCACGGAGGGTGAGAGCGACCAGGGGATAGTGGTAGATGTCAAAAAGAACAACTCAGAGACCTGTAGGAGGGCAGCGGCAAGGGTAAATAGGATGCTGGGATGCATCACCAAGGGAGATTACCTCCAGAAAGGCTGAAATGATCCTTTCACTGTACAACTGCTTGGTTAGGCCACACCTCGAGTATTGTGTACAGTTTTGGAGACCACATTTAAAGAGGGACATTACACTTCTAGAGAGGGTCCAAAGGAGGACAACCAAAATGATCTGGGGCCTGGGGGAGAGAACCTATGAGGAGAGGCTCAAGGAGCTCGACATGTACACCCTGGAGGAAAGGAGGGACAGGGGGGGACATGATAGAGGACTTTAAGTACATGAAAGGGATCAATAAAGGAGGCCCAGTCAGGGTGCTCCAAAGGAAGAAGGGTGGGGCAACAAGAGGTCATGGGTGTAAGCTGGAAGGGGGCAGGCTCAAAGGGGAGAGGAGGAGAAGTTATTTCACTGAAAGGGTGGTGGAGCCATGGAATGCACTACCCAGGGAGCTGGTAGAGGCGGAGACTGTGGACGGTTTTAAGAGGGGATGGGACAGGTACAAGAGGAGGGAAAATGTGATCAGGCCCAATACAGGTGGAACATCTGGGACTGGGGACACTATAGCTCAAGGGGGAAGGGGGAGACACCAAAATTGGCCCTCAGTGCAGGTGCTGAAAAGCGAGCAGACTCGAGAGCCCTTTGGGCCTATTCTGCTGGCTTTTTAGTATGTTAGCATGTCTGTTGACTACCTATCCCATTTGATTTGAATAACTCTGACCATCTTGTAGAGTCTGGAGAGTTGACGCCTAGGGCCCGATTTTCATAGGGTGGTGCAGGACCTGTGTCAGGCCCTATATCAACCCCATTGTTTGGTGCAACTGCGCCAAACTGCGTTGACAGAACTGCTCCCAATTTTAGTACATCGGGTGCAGTTGTGACAGTTTCCACAATTAATGGTAGCCTGTGCCAAACATTTGATGCAAGCCCTGTAAAAAGGGTCCCCCAAATGGCACAAGTTAGATCAAGGGGGAGCTGCATTTGGTGCACAGAACAGAAAATCGTGATTAGCGCCGAGTAAATGCTGCAAGCCTCCTGCGCTGTACGTTTGTCGTATCAGGGGCTTGTGGCATTCTCAAGTCTTTTGAAAGTCAGACCCCTTGTTCGTAGATTCTCCTTGAATCACTTCTATAATTAAGCTTACAAAATGGTTTACAGTGTTGCTCGTCTGTCCATTGTTGATGTACTAATAAATAGCCGCTTGTCTGGAAATACAAATGTATAATTGAAATGAGGTTTCAGAGAAAGGGGAAATTGTTTAACCAGGAAAGGCACACTAAGCAAAAACTTGTTTCTAGGTGCAAACTGGGATCACAAGGAAGTTAAGTGACTTGATCAGGGTCACACAGTATGCAAGTGGGGACTGTGGGATTCAAACCCAGGTCTCTAGGTTTGTAGATCAGAGCTCTAAACCACTGCGCTATCCTGCCTTCTTTCATTAAAACATTCAATGCTGCAAGTCATTTCTGGAGTCTTTGGTCACATGGCTTCAGTATAAATAATTAAGCTCACCACTATATCAGGGCAACTGCTGAATTTGCCGTGGCATAATGCTAAACTTCACAATTTGTTTCCATTTGAATTCGTGGGATCAAAAACTCTCGAAATGATTTTAAAATCTGCTTTTGTTCGCAAGTGAGAGACAGTATTTCTCTTTTGTATTAAAAAATGCGCTAATGCAGTATTTCGGTGTATGAAAAAACAGTGGCATGCAAAAACATTTTTAGTCTGTGCCCTTTCAAACTACAACCCCCCATTCTTCCCATGTTCGAGCACCCATGCTTTGAACAGATGGGGTACTGCCAATGTCTAGTGCAATATGAGAGTGGTGCACATACTCTGTTTACAGCCACGTAACAACCTTTTTGCACTGATTAGACTTTGCTGTGTGACTTTACATCAGCTCTTTCATGACTAACTCTTACTTAATTCACTTTTCCCCATCCATAATGTTTTGTTTCCCACCTTCTGTCCATACCTTACCCAATTACCTGTTTACTTTTTGTAGTCAATAATTTGTGTTAAGTTTGAAAGATAATATCAGACATAGCCAGGTAGATAAAGAAGATACAACATGACACACATGCAGACACATTGACTGCAGTGTCATTATATAATTGACAAAGTCTAGCCCATAGAAAAGGACATTGTTAAATAACAGTAATTACCTGTTTACTTGAAGAGCAGGCTTTTACTTCTAATAAATAGACAACTGACTATTTTATTTATTGTGTTTTGATGTGCTAGTAATTACTTTCTACATTTTATAATGAAATATTTGTTGGTGCAGTGAAATAAGTGGGTTTTCACCTTTGCTTTTCACACTATGAACATACATACGAACATACAAAATTGCTGGCAGAAAAAGGCTTGCAAGTTTATCAAATCTGCCTGATTGTGCAGCTCTTAGTTTCATAACACTACAGCTGCCCCACCCCCACCCAAATCCCTCCTTCCTCCTCCTTCCCGGTCCTTGCCCCCTTTGTGTTTTTGTCTGCACTAATCCTGCCCTTGGCTCTATCCCAACCCCTCTTAAAGCTATCCACTGTCCTTTGAGCAATTAACTCCTCCAGCAGTGTGTTCTAACCTGCCACCACTCTCTCTGTGAAGTAGTGCCTCCTCATCTCCCTCCTAAACCTTCCCCCTTCCAACTTCAGACTGTGCCCCCAGTGACCCTTCTTCCCTTTAAGGAGAACAATCCTCCCTCCCTGACTTTGTTTATGCCTTTCAAGTACTTAAAGGACTCTATCATATCCCCTCTTACCCGTCTGTCTTCCAGTGAGTACATGTTGAGGCCCTCCAACCTTTCCTCATATCACAATTCTCTTAGTCCCATGATCAGTTTTGTAGCCCTACACTGTACCCCTCGGGTAATCTCACATTCTATTTGAGGTATGGGCACCAGTACTGTATACAGTACTCCAAGTGTGGCCTCACCAGTGATCTATACAATGGCAGGATGACCTCCCCCTTTCGAGAGGCGATCCCTCTAACAGTGCACCCCAGCATCCTATTTGCCCTTGCTGCTGCCCTCCTACACTGTGCAGATACCTCCATGTCCCCTGTGACTATTACCCCCAGGTCCCTTTCCTCCTCTGAAGTCATTACGGCATTCCCCAGCCAGTAGCTGTTCTTAGAATTTCTGGTTCCAAGGTGCATGGCCTTGCACTTCTTAGCATTAAACCCCAACTGCCACTCCCTAGACCAGAGTTTGAGTTTAGCTAGATCCTCTCTGAGTGCTTGCCTCTCTTCCTCATTGTCCAGTTTTGCACAAATCTTAGTGTCGTCTGTGAACAGGCAGTTCTTACTCTTGACCCCCTCTGCAATGTCTCCAATGAAGACATTGAACAAAACGGGGCCCAGCACTGAACCCTGTGGTACTCCACTCGTTACTGGCCTTGGCTTGGATGTCTCCCCCCTTATAACTACCCTCTGTTGTCTGCCCTGCAACCAGCTCTTAACCCACCCTACCAGTCCCCCCCCCATCGCCGTGTCCCTCAGCTTGCTCATTAACCTCCTGTGCGGCACAGAGTCGAAAGCCTTGCTGAAGTACAGATACAGAACATCCACAGCATGGAGAGAATTAAGTAGAATTCTGGTATAGTGATGTCAGAAACTGCCAACTACTTATGAATCCAATGTATGTAAATAAACAAATGTCTCTATCTTTTTCAGAAGAAATAGATACTTCTTTCAAAAGCAAACTTTACTTTTTATATGTTTGCACTTTTATGGTGCCACTGTATGATTTTACAAGTTTTTTTTGTCTTTTTCTCCCCTCGGGACAGCTGTCAGATGGGCTTCTGGCTCTCCCCTTGGGAGAGCTCACATCCATTAGTGACCACATTGCTCTCTCCCGACCCCCTGACCCCTGGCGAGTCCCCCACAGATTCCCCCCATGGTGGGGCCAGGTAGGGGAGAGCTGTCCCCCTTCAGTACACAAATCCAGATGCCGGATTGAGCTGAGGGTCGGGAGAAGAGTTTAGGCTTCATGCAGCCTGCCAGCTTGTCCTCATTTCCATTTTCATCCTTTCCCCTTCCCACTTACTGGGGCGTTCACTTCAATGCACACATGCAGAAGTGTGCGTACATTGCAGGGTCATGCAGCACCCTCCAATGTTTTGGCATCCCTGGCCCGTTCTACCCTCAGGCCTCCACCTGGGGGTAGACATTCAGTGGGACTGCTAAGCTGCCCTCCCCAGGAGAAGAAAGTCATCTTCTGCTCAATCCTATCCCTCTCCAACCAACCCGCAGTGACCTGCGTCTGCCACTGAACACGGGTCACCGGTGTGGCAGGAGGTAAGGCGCAATATCTCAGCCCTCCATGCCACTGGACCGGCCATTGATTTTACAGTTTTTGAAACAGTAATTTGGCTCTCTTTTGTTCTTCCCAAGTAAAATATGGTTCTGAAGAAAATGTCATCTGCTAAATTATAACAAAAAAACAATTAAATGTGCAATATTTTGGCAGTGGAAAGTGTTATTTCTCTATAAAATTCTGAAAATTGGCTTGCAGTTTCCATTGAAATACACAAAGAAACAAGTAACAGAAAACAATATGACTGATGTGGCATCTAAAAGCCCCAAACCTTCATTCTTTAAGATGTACATCATTACAAAGCACTTGCTCTTTAAATGTTGCACATCTAGCTATCTGCCTCACTTAACTGTACTGCATATATAGTATAAACCCTGGCTTTCTGCCTTCCTCTTCAAATACAATAATTTCCTTTTTCTTTCTACATAATTCCTGAATATCACCTACAGTAAGATTATAATGAGCATTCTATCTTTATTTTCTACATTCAGCCCGCATTTAATGTAACCCTTTTGTTTAATTTGCAGTCCCCAAGGGGACACAGCTGTACAAACTGGAAAACACATATTACAAATAATTTGTGGCCCCTAATGTGAAACAATTCTAATCTCTATTACATATAGAATAATGCCTGGAAAAGTGTGGTTTATGGGGATTTTATGCACCCCCGAGGTGTGTGGTGCCTTAAACCCAGAGAGGCGAGCCCAGGGGTTTATGAGCATCACACACTGAGGGTGCAAATCCCAGAGCAACACTTCTCCATGTTTTATTTTTTATATTTAGTGGTTTTTGGTGTTTTTTGGTTAACGTTTTTTTTTGTCATTTTGCGAGGGTAACTGTCACTGTCGCCAAGCTTGTCTCATGCTGAGTGACCAATTGTGTAGCGCTTATGATCTTTCAGCACGAGGACAGCTTGTTCAGCATTTTTTCTGGTGATGCTTCAGTACTGTTCTGCTTGTGGTTTACGGGGCTCCATAATCCACATATGTGGTTTATGGAGCTGTTGAGCACATGCTGGCAGTGGTTTATAACCACTAACCAGTAAATATAGTATAATGCAGAATAATGTATAGGTGACTGTGTGTTATGAAGTTTTTTGTCCTCACCTGGGTGTGTGATGATCCATGAACCTCAAGAGTGAGCTCGAGAGGTTTATGTGGTCATTATACACCGAGGGTGTGTACAAACACCTAATGAGCACACAGTTACTTATGTTGTATTTTTTATAATAACTGTGCCAGGTCATGAGCACAATAGTTAAGTTTCCCAAAAGGGAAAGTGAAGTGCGAGTGCCCCAGATGCCATAATAACTGGGTATGATGTCATACCCCTTTATTATGGCATTTGTACGTACTAAGTGTGATACAGGGGATCACCAGTTATTATGCAGTATTGAACACGGTCCTTTACTGGCACAAAAGTGGGGGCTGGCATCTTCCCTTTAATGTGGGGGAAGTCTTCTTACAGCTTCATTTGGTGGAGAGAGTGGATGATTTGAATAATTTTGTATGTGCTGGAGATGGCTATGCTCCCTGTATGGTGACACTATTACAGCAAAAATGTCAACGCCAACAACATCGACATTTTTGCTGTAATAGTCTGCCCAAGACCCCAGCACCCTGTCTCCCAGTCCTGCACCCTCTCCCTGATCCAACTCCGACTCCGACTTAGAATCCTATAGATTGGGGGGTGCGGGGGGCAGAGTCCCTCACATGGGGGATAGAGGGGTGAAGCCCTTGATGAAAAAACAGCCAGGGTCTTCAGTCATATTTATGTCAACTGCAAGTTACAGTTGACATAAATCCGTTGCTGTGATGGCGGTTGACAACTCGAACTGGCATCATAGAGCCATGGTGGTAGACTGCAGAGGTATAGACAAGCTTTTCTAATATGTTTTAGGGACAAAATACTATTTGGTAGAAAAGAAGGCTCTTAGCAGCATAGAATCTTGGAAAACTAGAGACACTGGATAGTCTCATACTTGTTCATAGACCAACATGTACAAAGGTATTACAATACACAAGCTTTCAGGGCCACACTGGTCCCTTTGTTGGACGTACGTATCTTTATATAATATACAGTATGTGCTGGCCAAATAATGGTGCTGTATCAAACTATCCAGTGACTTGAGGACAAAATATATAAAGTGCAAATGCGCTGCGTGAAATTAATATTACCTTACTATTTACTGTTTCCCCCTTTTGTCCCACACCAGCCCTCATTTGTCCTAGGCAATCATGCAGCCCCATCTCCTAATCCAAACTTCAGGGATCTCATACATGTATTCCAGGAACCATCCCACGGTAGGTCATTCAAGATAATACTTCATCATCATCATCACTTTATTTATATAAGGCGCCCTTCCAATGCTCAGGGAGCCTTCACAATTCTCATTAAAAACACAATATTACAGCTTAAAACTATTAAAACATACCAATAAAATACATCAGTACTTCCCCCCAGTAACTCATAGTTTGATGCTGGGTAGATTATACATAGATACATAGATACATAGACAGTGTCGGCAGATGAGGGCCTATGGCCCACCCAGTCTGCCCATTTGAGCTTGTAAGTTCAGTTTATGTTTTCCTAGAAGTCTGTTGCCCCTTACCCCTGACCTCTAGAATTCCTTTATGTCTATCCCATGCATTCTTAAATCCTGTGATTGTTTCAGCCCCCACCACTTCCTCTGGCAGGGTGTTCCACTTGTCCACCACCCGTTAGTGAAGAAATTCTTCCTCATGTTTCCTCTGATACGTCCTCCTCAACTTCATCTCATGCCCTCTAGTCCTGGAACATCTTTTCACTTAAAAATAGTGTATTCCTGCACCCTGTTCCTCCCTGTAAGATACTTGTATGTCTCTATCATATCCCCTCTCCCTCCTCTCCTCCAGGGAGTACATGTTCAGTTCCTTCAACCTGTCTTCATAGGACTTGTACCATCTTTGTTGCCCTCCTCTGAACCTTCTCTACCCTGTCTATGTCCTTACATAGGTATGGTCTCCAGAACTGTACACTGTACTCCAGGTGGGGCCTCACTAGTGTCTTGTATAGCGGAATTATGACCTCCCTTTTCCTGCTGGTGATGCCCCTGCCTATACATCCCAGCATCCTATTTGCTTTGCCCCAGCCTGGCAAGGTGGCATCCTGCTGGACTAGGGTATTTCTGCATTTTTCTTCCCACTCCACAATGCTGACTGTAAATGTACCAGGCAATGTGCATGCTCACTGCAAAACCTGACTATCTCTGCTCTCTACTGCTGTCCCCACTGACTTGTCTCCACCTCTGTGCCCCCAGGCAGTGTTCATGCACTGCAGTGTGGATTAGTCTGCCTCCCACCCAGAGGAAGTGAGTGCCCTGCGGGGTGCTTAAACCTTCTTGCCTGCAGGCCCTCCAGCAACTTGGGCTTAATTCCTGAATATGGGTCACTGGCCTTCCCACTTCCTGGTGGCAGTCCTGACGCCGCACTCATGGGTGGCAGAATCAATTTCTTTTTTTTCTTTTACAGAGCTGTTTGACCCTTGGGCTGCCCCTACTCCTTATTTCAGGACCCATCCAGCCCTTAGCCCCATCATCCACTCTCCTGCCACTATGCCAGTGGGGATCTGCATGGACCGTGGCCTGAGGAAGCCAGCGATACTCATTTAGATGGCGGGAGGCTCATTTCTTTTTTGTGGTTTTCTCCCTGCCCTCCACATCCCATCCACCTCCACTGACATCGGGCTGTGTATCTCACAATCTCAAAGATGACAAACTTCAGGCTGACAACACACCTCACAAGGGAGCAGACGCCCCATCTTGCGAAGTGGGGCTGTTGCTATACCAGAATCTGAATGTTTCTTTTCTTGGGCTGGCTCGTGTGACATGCAGGAGCACTTCCAAGTGTAGCCCACACTGATCCTGGCTCCCTGAGTCTGGTCCTGAACTCAGGTCACCAGCACGGAAGCATAACGCAATTCTGTATAGCAATCGGGTGGCACAAGCAGAATCATTATTAAGTTTTAAAAGTAGTCAAATATAACTTTTTGTATCTGAAGTATATTTTACTTTCTCATTTATGACTTAGATAATTTTGCTACCTGACATTGCTAGGTGTGGTGTGCGCAACTATATTCTATGCGGAGGCTGACATATCCAGTCTTTCTCAGCTTATACGGGTCCTTTTATGGGTACCTGGGATCGGGTATAGACTGCAGTAATAGTGTTGGTAATGAAGAATGGGCAGACAGATGGGCCATGTGGTCCTTATCTGCTGTCAAATTCTATGTTTCTATGTATACCTCATCAGTATTGTGACCGCACTGATTATGACAGAATGCCTGACCATGAAGAACCACTCACCTGCTGCCAGACTGGCCACTCGCAACGCCACAATGAATGAGGTCGCTCACAATGCTGATAAGTTAAGAAGGGGGGAAAAAAGTGGATCACAGCTTCCGATGAGAGTGCTGTTCTAAGAACCCCACCTAACACTATCAGATACAAACCTTCTAACTGGTAAAAGGGCAAAAGAGCTGTAGGAATAAAAAGTACCAACTAGTTACTTTAAAAATTTAATAACACTGTCTAGCTGCTGTTCTTGTCACTACTAGCTCTTAACAGTCCCATATTATGTATGACCTGTAGCAGGTTCTGAACCCAGTTTACTTTTCAAAATTTGCACCTCACTGTCCTGTTCAGAATCCTTTATTCCACAGTGGGTTATGGGCTTCTCACTCATCTTTTTCAGTCCAAACTGTTGAAGCAGAAAAAAACATCAAACCCAGTTGTAATAAGGCTTAACAAGTGACCTGGGAAAAAAAATTTCAGATCAGAGAAAGAAAGAGAGCAAGAGAGGAAATCCAGGAATGTGTTTTGCTTTCAAGTCCGCTGTGCATTTAGAAAATCAATTAACCATGAAGCTGAAGTTCATTTCACATTCAGAACAGGTTTTCTTTAATGCTCTGTGCTACTGCTTTGCTCTCTTGGCTTCATGAAGAGGCAGCAGAGTCTCAGGTTCAGGTGACGTTTTTGGTGTTCATGGAAGTCAGAACCTCCCATGGTCGTAACTTGCCATTCTGTTTTTTTTTTAAACAATAGACTATTTTCCAGGTAACCTGAAATGTTGAGAGTCAATATTATTGGACAAATGTCACCTTTTGGAAGGTATTGTAATGTTTTGCTGATAAAACCCAATTTATTTTCTTGGGACAGGTTGGGGGTCATAGCTGTTATGATCTTATTTCAGGTGTTTATCCTATTGGATTATGGTCTCATTTGTGTAAGAATATTTGTAGGGATATTTTGTGATCTTATAATCTTTTATCTCACACCTGCTGTCTATATCAGCACTACACCTGATCACTTATTATTTATTTTTGATAAGCAGGTAAGACACACTAGATGTAAATACACCTATTTTCAGGCATGACCGGGTAGAGTTACAATAGTTGTCACGAGCAAAAGAACTGTAGAAAACATTATCAAACAAAGTAATAACAAGTTGGAACAAACAACAAGGCTTTACAGTGGAACAGAATTTACACTAATCATTAGAACTGAGTAGTGCAGTGAGAGCAGCACAAACATTACCATGGCAGCAGAAAAATACAATGCACAGCATAAATGAGAAAAAGCAGTAGTAGTAATTTTGTTTGTTGATCACAGATTTCCAGGAACTGTGAGCACTTTACAGAAATAAAATCATAGATACAACTACACTGTAAGAACATTTTAAGTCATAGTTAAAAAAGTAATAAATAAATAAATTTAAATAACAGCAGCATTACTTAAAACTAAACAAAAAAATGGGAGTCACGTGGTGCACAGCACCAGCTAACAGTTTTCCCTGTCAGCTCCAGCTGCTCGACCATCTATTTTACACTTAAAACCTGTTTTGTGTGGTGTGTTGGACAGAATTTGTAGCAGCATACAGTCTAAACCTATTCCTACCCTCTGGCGGAGTTTATGGAGATTTAAATGAAAAAAAACGATGCTGAAACACACTCTGCCTTCTACACCCGAGAAGGCCCCTAAAAAATCCAAGGCTGCATCTGCTGCAGGTACCCAGGGGGCATCTTCATCAAACCCAGATCTAGAGCCCCTCACAGTGGCCTGATTCCTTGAAGAATTCAATCCCTTCAAAGAAGAATTAAGGCTTATCACGGGGGAATTCAAATCTCTCGCTCAGGCCCTAGAAGATGTCACCACCCGAACCTCAGACAACAAAGCGCTTATTCACTCTGTAGAGCGCAAGCAAGTTAAGATGGATTCCAATCTGGTTGCTGCCCGCCAGCGGATTTCCAAACTTGAGAGCAAGGTCGAAGATCTGGAGGTCCGCAGCCGCTGCAATAATGCTGCGCTGATCAGGCTACCTGAAAGAAGGAAGGTCCTGATCCAATCTCATTTGCCCAAAAATTTGTGGAGAAAGTGGCCAGTTCATCCTCCTTCGGCTCCAAGTATATAATTGAGAGAGCCCACTGTGCCCTCCACCCACCTCCAGCACAAGGTGCCCCCCCACACACCTTCAGGTTCTTAAATTACCAAGAGCGACATCACTTCTTGTCCAAGGTGAGATACATACACAAGCAAAAGTGGGAAGGAGCGATAATAAGGGTTGCACAAGACCTCCCACTCTCCATGCAGCAACGTAGAGCTGCCTTTCATCAGCTCATTACCAAGTTAATTGTGGCAGGGTTCAAGTTTAGAATGGGGTACCTAGCAAGGCTCCAAGTATTCCTTTCAGGCTCTTGAGTAACCTATGAAGAGGTGGATGTTGCGACAGCCAGTCTCAAAGCTGCACTCCTAGACCTTTTTCGTGACCCAAGAGTGCCATGAGACTGGAATCAGGTTGTTAATCATCAGTGCACGAAGTTATCTGTAAGATTTAATTTTTGCAGCAATCTTTACATACCTACAATATTGAGTATCGCATGCCAGATCTCCTATGTCCATGGACTGTGCTGTTAGTGAGCCCAGCTTTGGCTCAACCTGGAAGGACGTGTGGTGACCAAGGTAATTTCTCCAGAATACTGACTTCAGTGGAATACCAAGCTTTTGGTTTACTTCCTGATATACCCGCAGTGTCCGAGGACTTGATTTAATTTCTTCCCCGCTGCAGTGTGACGCTAACTCTCGTACCATTCGCATGTTCGTGGTGCACCTGCATCCTCCTCGAATGTTGTGATTTGTGTTTTTGGCCACAAGAGGGAGCCATAGTCTGATTCCTGTGCAGCGTTAATGATCACCCTGCATACCTCCTGTTGTTGGAATTAGCGAGGAGAAGCCTATCCAAAAAATGTTTTTCTTTGGCCTGCTTATTTTGTTTTTTATATACTCTCTCTTTCCTGGAATAGAAAGTTTTTGTGTTACAAAAATTGTCTGACTGTCAAGGACGCTGCCCTGAATTTTCCTTTTAATAAATACAGGGTTTATTGGCTGATTGTAACCCTCTTGGGGCATGAAGGGGGTTCTGTTTTCTTTTTCATTGTATCTTATCAAGCAGCAGGTTCAGTTTTCCACCTGTGCCTCTCAGAATTTAACTGGCTAATTTTGTTTTGTCAACTTTTTTTTTTTTCGGCTTACCAATGGCTTCAGGGTTTGCATGTATTTGATATATGATGTTAATCCGGGTTACAATTGCTTATAGATTAGAAACAACCCTATGCTCTTATTGAGGGTTTTCATGTGTGTTTATGTGAGTAACTTACTATAGTGTTAAATTAGCACTATAATGGGTTGGACGGCTGGGAGGGAAGGGTCTGGGATTGGTGGGCTGTTTATCATGGGCTATAGCAGAAGGAAGGGGTGGGGGCTGGGAGGGGAGGATGGGGGTTCTTTGTTTTACATGAATGTTGTTCTGGCTGTGTTAGGTTTTGGGGAGTGTCTACAAGGTGGGATCTTTTTGGGGAAGGGAGGGAAGACAGCACAGAGACTACTCTCCTAGAGGTACTAAAATCGCATTTCTACTTCGAGGTGTCAGAGGTTATATTTCTTGACTTAATCAGGAAAAATGGCTAGGGATCTAAGGATGA
The DNA here is from genome assembly GCA_016271365.2 of Neoceratodus forsteri. Lineage (NCBI taxonomy): Eukaryota > Metazoa > Chordata > Ceratodontiformes > Ceratodontidae > Neoceratodus > Neoceratodus forsteri. The sequence goes on from CM028134.1 coordinate 47,286,684, forward strand.
TTACATGGAATGTAAAATGGGCCAGACAAAAGATTAAGCAGTACAACATTTTGAAACACTTAGGACTAATGAAAGCAGACATCATGTTCATACAAGAATCTCATTTATTAAACTCGGAATCAGTTAAACTAAGGAGACAGCAGATAGGGCAAGTCTTCTCTGCTAAGGGGAGCTCTCAGAGTTGTGGGGTACTGATTTTAATGGACAAATCTGTTCCGTTTTCTCTGCTTCAAACTATCAGCGACCCACAGGTCAGATTCCTCCTTGTTCAGGGCAGACTTCACACATCCGAGGTCCTATTGGATAGCGTGTAAGGACCAAATGTTGACTCCCCAGAATTTTTGATACAGTTACTCAACGCACTGACCCCCTTCCTGTCCATCCCAATAATCATTGGTGGGGATCTGAATTTAACTTTTGATCTGACTATGGATCAGTCAGGAAATTCTCCTAAGGGCCTTTCCCCGGCTCAACATGCACTCCGCGACCTGATAAACCAGGTAGGTCTTTGTGACATCTGGAGAGTCCTCCACCCTTCTGATAGAGAATACACTTTTACCTCTCAGGTGCATGGGACCTCTTCACGCATTGATTACCTGCTCACCTCCCAATCTCTTATTCCTGGGGTATTAGACTCTTCTGTTCAATCAGGTCCCCCCTCAGATCTCTCTCTGGTCACTTGCCAGATCTCCTTCTCATTTCTCCCCAAAACCAGGGCGCAATGGAAGATCAGTAACCAACTATTAAAGGAACTGGGGACAGTTTCATATATTTTGGACCAAATCACACACTTTCTTTCAGTTAATGGCAACACCGTAAGTAAACCAGATGTGGCTTGGTGTGCCTTGAAGGCCTTCTTATGGGGGACATTAATTGGCTTGGCTTCCCAATGGAGGAGAAAGCGGGATAATCAACTTGTAACCCTCCTCGCTCAAATGCGGGACCTGGAATCTAAACTTTCTCCCCAAGCCTCTGAGCAGCATAAACTGGACTTGGTGAAATTGAAAGATTCCTATCTTGAACTGCTAAGAGAGAGAGAGCAGAACTCACAATCCTGAAAACCAAAGTGTCGTTCACAGATCAGGGAGAAAAAGCAGGCCATTTGCTAGCCCTAAGAATCAAACAGCAAGATTCCTCCCGACTAATTGCATCTATCCATTCTTTGGAGGATAATTCTTTAAAGACAGCTCCAGCTGAAATTGTTGCTGAGTTCACCCACTATTATGCACACTTATATGGTCCCATGGTGAACCCACCAGCAGAGCAAGACCTAGACAGATATTTTAATTGAATCTCACCTACCCCCTCTCTCTCAACAGAACAACAAACCTTTCTGACTACTGCCATCTTCCAGGCTGAATTGGAGAGAGTTATCAAAGATCTTCCCTTCGATAAGCCTCCTAGCCAGATGGTTTCTCTCCCAATTTTTGTAAGATATTTGCAAAACAATTAAACCCTGCCCTTTTACCACTCTTTCAACACATACTTTCTGGTGCCGACTCTGATAGGTCTTTGTTCGAGACACTGATTGTCCTCTTCCCTAAGCCCAATAAGAGTCCAGAGCTCATATCAAGTTACTGGCCAATTTCACTTTTAAATCAAGATATTAACATTTTATCGAAACTTCCGGCTGACCGTGTGAGTAAAGTCCTCCCATATCTTATAGGGCCAGAGCAAGTCAGCTTTATGAAGAGTAGGTCCTCTGTGGATCACTTACGTACTCTGACCCATGTCTTTTCGGCCTCCAGGGATGCCAATTTCCCAGCGGTCTCAGTATCCCTGGATGCCAAGAAGGCCTTCGATAGGGTTAACTGGTGTTACTTATTGCACCCTTTAAAAACATTTGGTTTCTCTCCTGAGTTTCAAAAGTGGATTGGATCCCTTTACAAATCCCCAACTGCCTGGATATCTAGCAGTGGTGTAATATCTGATCTGTTCCCTCTCTATTCCAGCATGAGACAAGGTTGTCCCTTGTCCCCTCTCCTCTTCAATCTATATCTCAAGCCCCTTGTAGGTAGATTGACAGACTCCCTGGAAGACCGTGGCATCACTATACAAAATCAACTAATTAAGGTCTCTGCCTATGCAGATGACTTACTTCTCCAATTGTCCCACCCAGTGGAATCTATTCCGCCTATGCTGGCGATTATTGAAGAATTCAGTAAAGTATCTAATTATAAGTACAATGTTGGAAAAACAGTGGTCTTCCCTCTTAACTATAGAGTTCAAAAGTACACTATCTCTGAGCTAGGACTTTCCTGGAAGTTTGACTCTCTGAGATACCTAGGCATCGAACTCATGAGGAATTCAGCATGTCTTCAACAATTAAACTTAGACTTCCTCATTCATACGGTCAGCCAGGACTTGAAAAGATGGTCCCTCCTATCGATATCCCTCTGGGGGAGAATCAATCTGATTAAAATAAATGTCTTTCCCCATCTCTTCTACCCTCTCAATCTTCTGAACATCTGGCTCCCTTTGGCATGGTTTAAAAAAGTTCACAGTCTCATCACAGATTTTATATGGGCCGGTAAAAAGCCAAGACTGGCGTTTCACAAATTGGCAGCCCTTAAATTCAAGGGTGGACTGAGATTACCCCATATAGGCCTCTACTACTAGGAAAGTCATGCCAGTAAGTACCTTAGGTGGATGACTACAGAACCTCCTCAGGCTCCGTTTCCCTTTTTCCCAGTTTGGCTTAACATTGAACTAACCCTGATTAAATGACAGGGTATTTCCACATCAGTACTCTTATTTATTAAGCTGAGTTCACTGCCCACTAAGCTACAAGTTCCTCCAATCACAACTTCTATTAGGGTCTACACCCAGCTATGTTCTTTTCTAAAATACAACCACACAAGGGACCTCGCTCAAACATTGAGGAACAACCTTAATATCAAGATAGAGGGTATGTCTCTTCCTACTGGATGGCCCCCCCCCCCCAGCTTGGGGATTGCCAGCTCTCGTACTTTGTATCGGAGGTTGGGACATGGCTCTCCTCTTATGAAATTCTGCACAAAGCAAACATACCCAAAACCAGGATTTTTAAAGTCTTTCAATTACGTCACCTCTTGATCAAGGTCATAGGAGCCCCCCAATCCCTGAAGTTTTCCTTCCAAGTAGACTTAGGCCCCTTAGTGGGTTTCCCGCAAGCAGTATCTAAAATGTATAGCATTTTCTTTGACTGGATCTGTCCTGAGAGTTTTGGTCCCACAGTTTACTAGTCCTCCCTCTTCCCTGACAAAATTCTTAATTGGCCTCTTCTATGGCAAAACTGCCACAAGTTTCTTTCTCAAGACAGGCTCAGACTTATGCAGTTTCATATCCTACATAATCTTTACTATTCCCTTCAAAAATTAGATCAACTGGGTAGTGCAGCCTCCTCTATTTGTACTCGAAGTCTCCAAGAGGAAGGCAACCTGCTCCATATTTTCTGGACCTGCCCGAAAGTAGCTCCATTATGGGCCTTGATCAAGCAAAGGGTGGATCCCCTCTTAGGCCTGTCCAACTTATTTTCTGCGGACATATGTCTATTGGGGACTACTTTTCTATTCCAGTGATTACCTGTAAATACCATATAGCACTGATTTCCTTGTCTGTTAAAAAAGTGGTTCTAAGGCACTGGAAAGATAGCTTAGAAATCTCTTACATGGAATGGTTACAGGAGCTTTTGGCAAATCTTAGAATGGAGAGATCATCACTAGACTTCATAATAGTTCAAAAAAATTCAGTAAGATATGGGGCCCACTTCAAACCCTTTACTCTCTGCAGCCTCTGGATGGAATTACCTCATCCTCTACATGCTGAAGTTTTAATATTTTGCTCTGTACTGGGTGGTTGGGGTGGGTGGGAGCTGGGAATGGGGGAGATGGGGTGGGGAAGAGGATAGATCTTTTATCTTCGTGGTTGTTGAACTGTATTTGCCACGTATGTTAAATATCTATTCTCTGTATTGTAAAAACTTTAATAAAGTTTAAATTAAAAAAAAAAAAAAAAACTAAACTAAAAGTGGCAACCAGCTAGCTGAGACCAGCTTGTGGAGATAGCTAACTTGACCCAAAGGCCTCCAGAAAAAGGTAGGTCTTCAGGCCGCCCTTGAAGGCCTCGACCATGGGGGCCTCCCTCGAGTATCTTGGGAGCGTGTTCCACAGGGCTGGGCCAACTACCTCAAAGGTGTGATATCTCCAGAAGACTTAAGCCTTGCCCTGGGAACAGCTAGAAAGCCAACTTCAGAAGAACAGAGAGGGTAAGAGGTATGGTAGGGAGTCAGGAGGTTTGTCATGTAACCAAGGCCCAGTCCATATAGGGCTTTATAGGTCAGCAAACTGACCTTTAAAGTGATTTGCCATGTCACTGGCAGCCAGTGTGCAGATCACACTGGATCATGGTCACATGACAGGACTTCAAAAGGCCTGTCAGCAACCCTACCGCTGAGTTCTACATTCGCTGCAGATATCGTAGGACACCTTCTTCAACCTCAAGGTAAAGACCATTACAGTAGTGCAGCCTGGAAGACACAAATGTGTCTGCCAGAGATGACAGATCTTCTGGGGGATCAAGGCTTTAATCCAGGTGATGTTCCTGAGATGGCAAAAGCCACTCCGGACTACTGCTGACACCTGAGCCTCAAGTGTCAGCCTCTCATCCAGAATGGCTCTAACATTCTTTACCTTGGCAGAGGCTACCAACCTGAAAGGACTGAGCACAAGGCTCATACTCTCTTGGTTACCTCTGTGCACCACCTTTGAGCAGGCTCAGCCACCAGTACCACCATCTTATCTGAGTTGAGTCTTAAGACAGCTTAATGGCATCCAGTCCTGAATCTCAGCCAGGCACAAGTTAAGTACTTCCATGACATCAGGCATCTCGGGTGCAAATGACAGATACAGCTAGGCATCATTCACATAGCAGTGGAAACCCAGTCTGTAACATCTAATGATCCCTCCCAGGGGCAGCATGCACACCACAAACAACACAGGCAACAGGACCTACCCCAATGGTATTCCACAGAGCAGGGGCTTTAGACAGGAGCAGAAATTCCCCGTCACCACACTCTGTGCCCTGTCTCTGAGGAAGGATGCAAACCAGTTGATGACCTTGCCAGTGAGTCCACAGTATCCCTGAGGTGGTCCAACAATAGCCCATGTTCCACTGTGTGGAAGGCTGATGAGAGATCGAGTAAGATGAGAAATGACCATTCTCCTCTGTTTCTAGCCCTGAGAAAGTCATTATGCACCCTGATCAATGAGGTCTCCGTACTTTGCATAAACCTAACCATGGACTGGAGAAGCTCATAGATGTCAAAGTCCATAAGGTGTGCCTCAAGCTGAAGCACCACAGTCTTTTTAATAACCTTTCCCAGAAAGGGGAGGTTAGAGACAGGACTGAAACTCAACAAACAGTCCAGCTCTAAAGATAGTTTTTTCAGAAGAGGCCTCACCAGCACATCTTTCAATGTATCTGTAAGTGGAAAGGATGAGCAGTGACCTGAGAAAACATGAGTAGTAGCTTAAAGTATGGCAGCTGGGTTGTTGTTGTTTTTATTTTTTCATAACTAAATATGAACAAGGATGAACTTGATTGAGCCAAAGCTCATTCACAACGAGGTCACCACAGCATTTTTGTTACAAGATAGCACAGATATTAAGATTCAATAAATCATTTTACAGTAAGCAATGAACAATAAGAATTAACACCACAAATGATAAAAAAAATTGTACAAAATGAAAAGAAAATTACCAATAATACAGGCATAAAAATTAAAATGTCTAACTACAACACAGAGGTTCTTTAGCTTTGTCATCAAGCCACTGTTTTATCCTACCCCAGCTAATCTTACCTGATGCTGGTCTCAGAGTGTGTGGAATACTATTCCAAGCCACTGGCCCATGATAGAAAAATGACATTCTACCTATTTCCAAATCACATTTGGGACCCACTAATTCCAATCTTGTTGTCAATCTTAAAGAGGCCTTTTTCTGTCTGTGAACAATGTTAGTTGAGATATACTCTGGGAGTTACCTCCCGAATGCCTTTATACATGAATGAGAGGATGTGACTGTTTCTACAGTCACTCAGCCTCTGGCACCCCAGATCAGCATACAGTTGGGAAGAGTGAGTCATATGAGGGGCACCAGGAATAAAGCATACAAGCCTGCTGTAACAGACATCAAGTGTTACCAGCTCTCTCCAGGCCACTCCTATATACATGATGTCCCCATAATCAAGAACTGGAAGGACCATTGTATTCACTACCTGTCTCCTAGTCTCCTGAGATATATATAGTTTTATTCGGTATAGGGCACCTAATTGCTTATCAACATTGTTCTGTAACTTCTGTATATGAACTTCCCGTCTCTAACCAGTGACTAGCCACATGCCCAAACATTTATATCACAGGAATCACAGGAGCATTATGAGTCAGAAATGTTAGCCATGAGTGACTCAACATTTTACAATGGACTACTGCTTACAATTTTTTATCATATGTTTGTCTAGAGTGGCCTTAAACAAATCTATATTTGCACAACTCACAACAGCCTCAAGTAGGCCATTCCAAGCAGCCACCATCCTTTGATATATCCAGGCTCATCGTCTGGTACTCTTATACAGTTCTCCCCTTAATTGGTAACTGTGGGTCCTGGTATCCCTATTGTTGTTTTTCTGTCAAGGCCTATGCACTCCCACAGGTCGCTGTTTCTGAAGGCCTTGTATACCAGGTACAGATCCACCTTTATTCTTCTATACTCTAATGAGAAGAAACCCAACTCCTGTAGTCTCTCTCCATAGAATGCATAATGAACTTGTTGTATCCCAGTGCCATCTTCTATTTCAATACATAAAACCAGTTCTTCAGTTTTAGTCTTACTTTGATTAAATAAAAAGATTGAGTTTTTTTTAGGGTTAAGACCTAATTTGTGATTTAAAAAAAATATGTATTTCGTCAAAAGCATTTTGGAGTCTATTTTGGATTTTTTCTATAGAAGTATCAAATGTATGCATAATTGTGTCATCTGCATATAAGTGGAAAAAAAGAAATAGATCTGTGAAACTCGATATATATATATATATATATATATATATGCACTAGGGTGAAGATAAACAGAGTGTGATAAATCCGTTTATCTGAGTAACTGTGTATGTAAATTTCATTTATGTATACAGTGCTTATGTCATTAGCCATTTATCTATATATTGCTTATGTCATTTAGAATGTTCGGTCTCAGTAGCAGTATTAACCATATTTAAATGCGAATAACTTTAAAACGAAAAATGATAGCATGTTACTGTGAGCATGAAAGTTGGTCAGCACAGAAATATCTACAAAACGAGTGGTGTTTCATTTATTGATACCTTTTCGATTTTTTGATAATTAGCAAAAAAACAACAGAATTTTTTTTTCATTGTGTCAGCAAACAAATGTAAATAACATTAAAATGAAAAATGATAGCATGGTACTGTGTGCACAAAGTTTATTCACCACAGAAATATCTACAAAATGAGTGGTGTTTCATTTATAGATACTTTTTATTTTTTTCATAAATGGCGAAAAACAACAGAAAATTCCATTTGTGTGCACTTTTTCATCAAACAAATGCAAATAACTTAAAAACAACAAATTATAGTATGGTACTTTGAGCACAAAAGTTGTTCAGCATAAATATATCTACAAAATGAGAGGCGTTTCTTTTCTAGATTCCTTTTAGATTTTCTATATTCAGCAGCAAATGGCAGACTATCCAATTTTTATTCACTTTTTTGACAAACAAATGCCTCCTCCAAAAGCAAAAAGCAAAAGAATTGCATAAATGGAATATGCAATGGAAAACTCGTGTAATAAATGATTTATCTGCACTCGAGCAGTTTGACCTTGGACACCTCACTCGTGGCTTACGCTACTCGTGATGTTACCCGAGGTCAAACTGCTCTTGTGCAGCTAAATCGCCCCTGAAAATGGGACCTCCGGAGCCCAGTGGGCCTACCCGGTCATCAAAATTCAATAAAAAAATAAATAAATAAATCACTTATTACACTTGCTTTCATTGCATATCCCTTATATATTCAATAGGAGTAGGCCCAAATATTGAGACCTGTGGAATTCCCATGATAATGGGTGCAATGTTGGAAAAGTAGTTGCCAATGGAGACTAGCTGTTTTCTTCCCTCAAGCTAAGATTTAAATCACTTAGTGCAGCCTCCAGCTATATTCATTAAGGCCCACCTGGACAGGAGGACACCATGGTCCAAGGTGTCAAACACCTTTGATAAATCCACAAAGATAGCTGCCACTGGTGTCCTCCTGTCCAGGGTGAACTGGATGTCGCTAACAACGTTTACTAGGGCAGAGGCTGTACCGTGGTGCTGTCTGAATGGTATTTACTCACCTGGTAAAGGTGATTATACCTGCAGCCTTTACAGTGCTCAGACATTCTTCACAAGTGGTTTATCCTCCATCCATCCTATTGGCTGATGCACGACTGTAAATATTTTGCTGCCAGAGGCCAAGCCTCCAGCCAGGATAATCAGTCTCCAGTGAGAGTCTTCCCTAGCAGAGGAAAAACAATAACAAAACACCAGAAAAAAAAACAACAAAAAACGAATGACCTCAACAACAGCACTCATTGTAAAGGTCATTTACTGAAGGCTTGCAAGGCTTGCAGAACAAAGTACACAGCAGAATACAAAACTGTTATTAAGAAATAATACTGATAACAGTGACAATCTAGATAATGTCATTGAATGTTATCAGAATAAAACAAAATTGTTATCAAGAAACAATACTGATAACAGCAAACTACTTAGATAATGTCACTGAATAATATCAGAAGAAAAGAAAATTGATATAAAAAAATACTGATAACAGTGAAAACCTAGATAATGTCACTGGCAAATATGTAATACAATAGCATAATACAATCTCAAGCTGTGACTCTGTCTAAACAAGCTGGCAAAGTGGCCCATATGGTTCTGGCTGCTTTGGACCCAGGTTCGTCCACAAGCGGGAGGGAGTCTGAGCACTGTAAAGGTTGCAGGTATAATTACCTTTACCAGGTGAGTAAATACCATTATCCCCTGCAACCTTTCCAGTGCTCAGACATTCCTCACAAATGGGACTTTGTAGAAGTACCAAGAAAAAATCCCCAGGTGGGAGAATGAACGTAACATTGCACTGAACCTGAAGCAGCCTGAAGCACAGCTCCGCCAAACATAGCTCTGCTTGCCGAGGTTACGTCTAATCTCTAATGACAGACAAAATTATGCACAGAGGACCAGGTTGCTGCAGTGCAGATATCCTGAACTGAGGCTCCCCCTCTCTCTACCCAAGATGTGCACATCACCCTAGCAGAATGTGTTCTAAAGCTCACAGGGGGTTCCAGGCCCGCCCCATGTTAGGTGGCAATTATCCCTACTGGTATCCACCCAGCAATTGCTTCTTTGGATGCAGCCTGACCCACCTTTTGGCCCAAAAAGAAGACAAACAGCCTGCTGTACTTACAGAAGCTTTCCGACATAGCCAGATGGACCTTTATCAGAGAAACCATGTCGAGCAGATAGGGAAATGCATCAGGGCTACCTGGATCCACAAGCATGGCCAGCAGATGGATTTCCTGCTCCATTTGGAATGGTGATGATACCTTAGGAGTGAAAGATGGGACTGATCTAAGAGACACCCTGACATTATGGAAAACAAGGAACAGCTCATGGCACAACAGCACTTGCAACTCGCTCACGTGCCTGGCTGAGCACATACCCATAAGAAAAATTGTTCTAAGGGTAATCTAGCAGGGAGAATCCGGTAGGAAGTGATGCTTACAAAAGCTATCCAGGACCAAATTTAGTTGCCAAAGGAGGGCAAAAAGGTCTAGTATGGGGTGATGTAAACTGTGCCCCCTGCAGCAGTCTGACTATGACTGGATGTACATCTATCTGCCCCACCCCAGGAAGGGGGCCTCGTATTGCAGAGATAGCCAAGGCCTGTACTCTCAATGAGGAGTAAGCGAGGCCCTTATCCAGCCCATTATTGAGGAATCTAGGATTTGGGAAAGGCCTACCACCGAGGGGGACAGGCGTTTAGCTGTGCACCACTTACAGAAGATTTGCCAATGTCTCTGATAGGTTTTATTTGTCAATTGTCTTCTGGATTGCAAAAGCTGCTCAACCACTCTGGAGTGGAACCCATCGCTCAACAGCCTTTGCCTTTCAGCATCCATGCCCTCAGTTTGAGGGCTTTGGGACTGTGGTGCCTGATTGGTCCCTTACTGAGGGGATCTGGGTGCTGGGGAACACTCCGTGGGGTGTCAATCAGCATTGCTTGGAGCAGGGAGTACCATGACCTCCGTGGTCAATTGGGAGCTATCATCAATACTGTGACCTTTAGTGACCTGATTTTTTTGAAGTATCTTTGCAATCATTGGAATGGGTGGAAAAATGTAGGCCTTGTCGAAATTCCACTGCGCCACTATTGTGTCAACTTCCTCTGCCTGACTGTCTGGGAAGTGAGAGTGGAAATGAGGTAGTTGCATGTTGTGGTGTGATGCCATCAAGTCCACTTGAAAAGGTCCCCATCTGCTTCTGAGGAACTGGAACACCTGGGGGTTTATGTGCCATTCTGTCTGGTCCAGGGTTACTCGACTGAGCCAGTCCACCTGCGAGTTCAGCTTGCCCATCATGTAGGTGGACAAAATGGTCAGTAGGTTCAGTTCTGTCCATCTCAATGTTTTCAGTGCTTCCCTTAGCATTGCCCAGCTTTGAGTCCCCCTTTGCTTGTTTATGTACACCATGGTGACCTGGTTGTCTGTTCTGATCAGTACTGCTTGCCCTGCAATCTTCCAGGTGAAGAATAACAGTGCCCTGTGCACCCCTTTCATCTCCAGCACACTGATGGGCAGATGAGCCACCAATGGGGATCATCTGCACTGAGTGACATGCCGGCCCAACATGTCCCCCCATCCTAGGAGACTTGCATCTGTTGTGATTGTTCTTGTTGGCTCTGTGGACAGTGGCATGCTCCTCATCAGGTTTTGCCTTTTTGATCACCACCTGAGGCTGTGTAGAGCATTGGCACCTGGGTGGATTCAGAACTTGAAATTCTAAGTCAACTAGCCTCATGCATCCAGCACATATCTCTGGAGCTGGCACATGTGCAGCCCTGCCCATGGCACCATGGCTGTCATCTAAGCCATGAGCCCTAGCAGCTGCAGGTAGGTATGCACTGATCTTTTGGGATACTTCTGTAGTAACCCAACAAGCTGGACTATGTTTCTGACTTTCTCTTCCGTTGGTGGTACCAGACCCAATGCTGTGTCGACTGTCACACCCAGGTAAGTTATTTGTTGAGTGGGGTTTAACTGGCTCTTATCCCAGTTTATGACCCAGCCGTGCTGTTGTAGGCAATGAATTACTGATTCTGTGTCCTTCTGTGCCTGAGCTGGGGACTATGGTTGTATGAGCCAATCATCCAGATAAGGAATGACATGAACCTATGCCTTGTGGAGGGTTAGAGCAATTACCACTAGAGTCTTTGTGAATACCCTTGGGGCTGAGGCCAGTCTGAACAGAAGACATGTTTATTGAAAATGTTGGCCTTTGACATTGAATCTGAGGAACCTTTGGTGGCTGGGACAAATTGGAATGTGGAGACAGGCGTCCTTCAAGTCTATTGACATGAGAAAATTGCCTGGCTGAATGGCCAGAAAGGTTTATTTGAGTGTCTTCATCTTGAATTTCTTGTAGGCCACATACTTGTTTAGGAATTTGAGGTCCAGCACAGGGTGGCAACCACCTGTCTTTTTGAGGACAATGAAGAACAAAGAGTAGACTCCCCTGTCCTGCTCCGTTTGTGGCACAGAACTACTTGACGGAATTGAAGGAGGTGACAAGGGCAGTAAGGGGAGCCAAGGCATCTACAGAACTCAGACTGGCACAAGGCATTAAGAAGGGGGAGAAGGACCTCTTTATCTAGATCAGGGAGAAAAGGAGCTGTAAGGACCTCATAGTAAGTATTAGGAAGGGGGGGGGTTGGGTGGAAGCAGGGGTGTGATAGGCAGAAGCACTAAATGATTACTTCTGCTCGGTATTTATTAAGGAGAAGAGGGGGATGACACCCAAGGGGGGAGGAATGGCAGAAACGGAGGGGGAAGGGGTGACAGATGGTGAAATCATGGAGGGCATAATTCGGGAAGGTTTGAAGGCACTGAGGATGGACAAGGCGCCAGGCCCAGGTGCCATCCACCCCAGGGTACTGAAGGAGCTGGCAGAGGTCCTTGCAGGACCTTTGGCAGACCTATTTAATGCCTCACTACATTTGGGGTGTGTACCTCAGGACTGGAGGATGGCTCATGTGGTGCCCCTCCACAAGAGTGGCCCCAAGGATGAACCGGGAAACTACAGACCAGTAAGCCTCACATCCATCGTGGGTAAGCTAATGGAGACTATCCTGAAGGAGAGGCTGGTGGCCCTTCTAGAGGCCAAAGGACTACAGGACAGCAGACAGCATGGCTTCATATGTGGCAGATCCTGCCAAACCAACCTGGTGGAGTTCTATGACTGGGTAACTAGGCAACTGGACAGGGGCCATGCAGTGGATGTCCTGTATCTGGACTTCAGTAAGGCATTCGACTTGGTGCTGCATGGAAGGCTGGGAAAAGTAAGTTAGAAGGCACAGGGGCAGGTGCAAAGCTGGTGAGATGGGTAGGGAACTGGCTTCAGGGAAGGCAACAGAAGGTGGTGGTGGGTGGGGAGCTCTCACACCCAAGGGTAGTGACGAGCGATGTTCCACATGGCTCGGTGTTGGGACCAGTGTTGTTTGGGCTATTCATTGCAGACATATCATTGGACATCAAGAACAAGATCAGTCTGTTTGCTGATGATACCAAGGTAGGAGCGGTGGTGGATGACCTGGGGGATGGCAGGGGTTGCAGGATGATCTGGCAAAGCTGGAAACCTGGTCAGACACCTGACAGCTGGGGTTTAATGCCAAGAAGTGCAAGGTGCTGCATTTTGGGATGAAGAACCCAAGGAGGAGTTACCAGCTGGGGGGGAGTGCAGCTAGCCCAGACAGAGGAGGAGGAGAAGGATCTGGGGGTGCTCATTACAGGGTCAATGAACAACTTGGCACAATGTAGGAAGCCAGCTGCAAAGGCCCACAAAATGCTGGGTTGTATTGCAAGGGGTATCTCCTTGAGGAGAGATGAGGTGATTCTGCCACTGTATAGTACATTAGTTAGACCGCACCTGGAGTACTGCGTGCACTACTGGTGCCCATATCTGAAGAGGGACATTAAGTTACTGGAGGGGATGCAGTGCAGGGTGACAAAGATGATCAAGGGGCTGGGGGACTTATCATATGAGAGGAGGCTGAGGGAGTTGAACATGTACTCGCTGGAGGAGAGGAGGGACGGGGGGACATGATTGAAACCCTTAAGTACATGAAAGGAATAAACAAGACAGGTACAGAGGGGCCGTTGAAAGTAAGGGAGGGGAGGGACACCAGGGGCCATGATGTAAGACTGGAGGGAGGAAGGTTCAGGAGGGAGATGAGGAGACACTTTTTTACAGAGAAGGTGGTGGCTGGGTGGAATGCATTACCTGCAGAAGTGGTATCCAGTAGAACAGTGGACTGCTTCAAAAGGGGATGGGACAGGACAAGGGGGAGGGTCAATGATGGGGAAGGGTAGAAGGGAGGGGCAGCTGCAGAATAAGGGATGCTAGCTGCACATTCAAGCAGACTTGATAGACCTCTAGGCCTTTATCTGCTGGCAAATTTTGTATGTTCATATGTCCGTAGGTATGATGGTGTGGTTCTTGGAGAGATTGAGCAGGGTCTGCTGGACAACCTTGGCTTTATTACACTCCAGGGGCATCAGGGACATCATCAGTCTGTGTGGAATTGTCTTTTGTGTAAGCTCTATTGTATAGCCATGGGACACAATTTCCCAGACCCATTTGTTCATTGTGGTCCGGGCCCATTGTTTGGTGAACAGTTGAAGTCTGCCCCCACTGGAGGGCTGTTTGCCTGGACCCGCCACAACTCAATGACTCTTGTAGGTGGAACTCCCTTTGTTGCCACCAAGGTTGACCTTTCTGCCAGCATTGTTCCTGCTTCAGTACTGCCTGGAACGAGATAAGAATCGGGACTTTGAGGCCCTGCCTTGAGGCAATTGGTTTGTGGATGACTTTGCCTGGCCTCATGAGTTCCTGAATTTAGTGCGAAAGGACCATGCTGAGGGGATAAAGGTCCTTCTTTTCCACCATCTGTTTCGCCCCTACCCAGTCTCTGAGAAAAGGTATGAGTGAATCCCTGAATAGGTGACCCCCTTTGAATGAGAGCTTGAGAAGTATGGTCTTGGACTCCCCATCTGCCTGCCATAGCTTTAGTCATAGGGCTCATCGGGCCCCATTGGTGATGACTGTGGCACTGGCACCAATCTTCATGATGTCTGAGGATGCATCTGTTATTAGCGTGGAGCCTTCAAGGTGCAGCCAGCACTTCCAGAGAGTGGAGAGAAGTCAAGAATGGTGTCTACGATGGACTTCACCCATCTCAACATGGCTCTGCTGGTGTACCACATGGCCGTATCTACTGCTAGGACCATCCTGTCAACCTCATGAAGCCTTTTCAGGCACTCCTCTACCTTCTTGTCCATGAGGTCTTTTAATGCTGCTGCTGTCTTCACCGGGATGATTGTATGCCTTGCAAGGGCCAACACTGTGGTATCCACCTTAGGGGCCACCAATTAGGCTGTCCTATGAGCCTCTGAGAGAGGATATGTCTTTTGCATGACCTGCTTCTCTGGGATCCTTGTGTGCTCTGCTGCCTCATGTTCCTTGGTCAGAATGTTATTCATAGCTTGGCAGGTGGGGAAAAAATGCTTCATAGGGCTCTGAGATGGGAATAGGAGAGGGTCCGTCCTGGAATGAGTCACTTCTGGCACCTCAGGGATCAGAAGAGCCTCCCATATCATCTTTATCAGTTTGGCCACATCCTCCCTGGAGCACAGCCTGTCAGAGGAATAATTAGGTTCCTGGTCCGAATCTTCGACTTCGGAGGACTCAAACACCTCTTTCACCTGCCTGCGCCTTTTCCTGTGTAAGTGAGGTGACTGGGGTTCTTCTGGGCACTTGCTGGTGGAAACCTGCTGTGAACTGTGTGGCTGCTGGGATTGCAGCTTTTCCAGCAGTTGGAACAAAAGGCCAGCTTACATGTCGTTCAGTGTAATGGGTGGTGTGGGAGGTGATGGGTCCTCCTTGGATGTTACTATGTTGAGACCGGGGGTTGAGATGCTCTGGCCCCTGAGACAGTGCAGACTGCACATATTGCCTCCCCATGAGTGTCTGGCAACCTGGTACCACATTCGCTGCAGACAGGCATGGCAAGGAGTTGTTGGTCACTCAGGAATCTATAGGGGACAGACAGAAAAACTGTATTGTAAACATGTCCCCCTTCAAAGAACAGCTGTAACAGTGTAGAGACGCAGTGATGTAGCAGAGGGCTGAGGTCTTTATACTAGGTTCTCTCTTTTTTTTTTGTTTAAAACATTGCTGGGTCCTCAGATCCACACACGATGGCCACTGGATAAGTTTTGCCCTCAGACCTGCACAGGATGGCCACCTAATGATGTCAGGCTGCCAGTACTGTAAAAAATCTCGCCTCTTGTGACATTTCAGGGGCCTGTATACCTGCTAAAAATGGCCGTCATCGTGGAACTGTGCCAAGATGGTGGCCGTTCCTGTGAGATCGCACAGTGACCCTGAGTGCCAAAATGGCCACAGTCTCACAAGATTGGAGTGTCCCACAAGAAGCCCCTGCTCCCAATGTGGAATGGCCCAAAAATTATTCTCTAGAATGCCCAAAGGCAGTGGATGCCACTCCAACCACAATGCCCTAGCAACCTATCTTGATCGCGACTCCACCCCCCAGGACTGCCACCTTGGAGAGAGAGCTGAACACTGTTCTCACGAGAACTGCCATTTTCAAAATGGCGGCCAAGAGATTTCAGGAATAAACAGTGGTGCAAAGTTATGGCAGAAGTTGTGGGGGAGTATAGCTGGGAGTAGGAGGAGAAGTCCCCAGAATGGCGCGATTGCGTTGGGAGCACGGGAATATTCTAACTATGGTGCTCAGCCCCCCACTCTTGTTGATCATCAGGGAAGGCAGAAACATGTAGAAAAGGGGGTCATCAGCATCAGGGATTTAGAAGGATCTGCAGAGACTACAGCAACTGCCTCTGTCAATGAGGAGTGCCTAGGGAGGTGATTGAAAAAACAGAGCAGCTCCCCAAATGCCTGCCACTGTCAGTTTTATAGTGGGACACTCCCACCTGGGTTGCAGACTGCAGTTATAAAATTTTGCGATGCATTGTTTTTTGTCCTGGTGGGCACACACACACACACACATATGGAATTCTACAGGTCTGTGCCTGTGGATCAGCGGGCTGCACCCCAAGGTCTTAATGCCTGCAATACTTGAGACTCAGCACCAACGCTGCCTGATTTTGGAGTGGACACTACATGAGGGTCCAGTCCTCAGGGAACTGCTAGTGGGGATGCTACATGAGGGTCCCAGCCAGCACAGGGGTGTAAGGTACGATGCTGTCTGAGGGTCCAGCTCAACTTGTGCCCCTGCCTGTGCCCTGGGAGTCTCGCTCTGCTTTCTGGAAAAATAGAGGCATGCAGAGAGTTAAAGGAACATGTCTTAGGGTTAACCCATGCTTTATTGTCTGTTGATGTACTATATGTGATAGAAAAGGGAAGTCAGAAAAACACAGTGGTGTTAGAAATTACCTGAGCGCTTGGGAGCGATTAAGAATTATGACCAGCCTCTAGAGATGCATGAAGTAAACTGGAGACTGATTATCCTGGCTGGAGGCTTGGCCTCTGGCAGCAAAATATTTATGATTGTGCATCAGCCATTAGGATGGATGGAGGATAAACCACTTGTGAGGAATGTCTGAGCACTGAAAAGGTTGCAGGGGATAATCTTGAATTTTGTTTTGGGATTTTAGGTAATACTTTAGTTGAGCTGAGGTCTATTTTTCAAAAATGTTTGATACTTGGGGGAGGAGGGATATAAAGCTATAGTTCCCCAACTCTGATTTTTGCCCTGATATATAAATGGGGACTACTTTTGAGTATTTTCAGGTTTTGGGGAATTCTCCTGAACTAGGTGAAAGATTAAAAATTTTGGTTAGGAACTGGCCCTATGACGTGGAGGGCTGAGGCATCACACCTTACATTCTGCCACAGCGGTGACCCATGTTTTGTGGTGACCACGAGGTGCTGGGGGTCGGCTAGAGATGGAGAAGATTTAGCATCTGTTGGACAGCTCTCCTGTCCCAGGGAGGGTACATTAGCAGTCCCGCTGATTGACTGCCTACAGGTGGAGGCCTGAGGGCAGAACAGCTCAGGGACACCAATGAAGAGAAGTGCTGTGGAATTCCACAGTGTGCACACACCTCCAAGCACTTGTGCCGATGTGCATGCCCCAGCAACAGGGAAGGGTGAAAAACAAAAACTTGGGAGGCTGGTGGGCAACATGAAGCCCCAGCCGCACTCCAGACCCACAGCTACCCCTGCATCTTGATCTGTGTCACTGGGAAGGGGGGGAGAATGGCCCTCCCCTTCCTGACCTCACTATGGGGGGGAAATCTGAGGGTGACACACCAGAACCGGGCTGGGATTGGGAGAGAGCCTGCAGTTTGGGGTGGATGGAACCCTCTCAAGAAGAGAGCCAGAAGTTGCCTGCCAGCAGACCCACAGGGAGAAAAAGCTTCATCAAAAAATACATTTTGGTTAGGGGAAGAGTAATTATTGCCAATGCATATTTTTTTTTCCAATATTTTATTGAAGAATTCAGTAAACAAATTAAAGAAACATATCAAGAATTCCAATTTGTAAAAAAACTATATAATAAAATGCATCCCTTAAAACATATGCTAATAACAGTAGAATTAAGTTATAAAGGTACAATAGCACTGCACATATAAGTTCGGTTAGACTTCCTACTTACTATCATAAGTGTCCTGGTAAGGGTCTACTGAATAGAGTCCAAAAAAGGGCTCCAAATAAGATTAAACGGGTCCATTTTACCCAATACAATATAACTTATCCTTTCATTGTTAGCTAGTACCCCCAGAGCTTCCATCCACTCTAAGTGAAGGGCAGCCTTTATCTTTCCAATGTTGTAGGATCAGCCTTTTAAAAGCAAGAGAGATTGCTAAGATCCATACCAGTTTATGGGACTCAACATCTGGAATTACCATGGAATCTCCCAGAATAAAAAGAGTTGGGGAAAGAGAGAATTTTATCCCAAGAACAGTTTGGCAAAGCGAATAAATACTTTTCCATACCTTGAATATGCCTGGACAACTCGAGAAGAGATGGAAAAGATCAGCCTTTGACTCACATCTCAAGCATCTGTTATCCTGTACCAGTCCCATTCTAAACATTTGGTAGGGAGATAAATAGAGAATAATGGCTGGGTAGGGGGTTGTAACAATAATTTTATACACAGCCTGAGGTGTGGGATGCCACATAAACCCCAAGAGCAAAGCTCAAGGAGTTTATGAAGGCATCCCACATCGAGGTGTATATGTAAAATTCGAGTTTACACCCCTACCAAGCCTTTATTTTATATAATTGCTGGGGATTGTTTTTTTGCCACAGCTATTATATAAAATAAATGGATATCTGTACTGACTGGAGCCATGGACTGTTGGGTTTCAGCGTGGTCCATAGCGGCTCCTGAAGAAAAGCAGTATTTACTTTTTTTTTTTATTTCATACCCAAGTTAAACACGGCCAGTGATATTTTTGTAAAAAGGAAAAGAACTTAACGCCGGCACCTAGTGTCAGCGAACTGTACAGCTGAGGAACGGGGATAGCGGGAACAGCGTAGAGAAGAGGAAGATCACAGCTGGCGCATGCGCCAAACTAGGGAACCCGGGCGTGTGTTCATTGTTACAACCAGCTGGTTATAACAGCAGAATTACAACCTGGTTTCCCTATGGGAAAAAACGAGACCCAGTAATTATATAAAAATAATGCAGGATCTTAAATTGAATTAGTCTTCCCTGCACCTCTCTGCAGCATTTGTATGTATTTACTCAACTCTTATTCCACACATATTGTGACACAGAACACTTAAAACCTGTTTCCCATTCAGACTTTGCTGACAGAGTAAAATTCACACTCACTTCGGACAGTATTTTATATGTAAGGCTTGCCCCTTTAGGAAGATGCGTAACTTTGAAAAATGAATTCCACTCTAAAGAGACAGGCAGAAAAAAATCTGACCCTAACACTGTCTTAGAAAGAAAATCCCTAAATTGTAAATAGAACCAGAAGTCGAATTTATGTATCAAGAATTTTTGTCTAAGTTCATCAAAAGATAGTAACTGGTTCTGAGAATTCAGCATGTCCCCCACTGTTCTTATCCCTTTTTGTCCCAACCAATGTCCTTCATTTTGTTACCATGAAAGGAACACACACAGAGTTGTTCCAAAGTAGTAGGAATTGCAAGGGCATAGAGTCTGGAATGGTGATTATGGCATACTTTTTACAAGCTAATATGTAACGTAGGGTGATTCTTAAGCTTAGGGGTAAGGGTAAAAATAGGAGATCTGGGAGTTTAAGAGGAAAGACCAGTTCAGTTTCTACCTTTACCCAAAATGGGAAAACATACTTATCCAGGGGTGTAAACCAAAAGGCTGCCTGCCTTAATCTAGAGGCCCAGAAATAGCCCTGCCACCAGGGTAAAGCAAACCCTCCAGACTTTATGGGAGCTCTCAATTTCTTGAGGGACAGATGGAGAGTTTTTTTATCACATAAGAAGGCAGAAATCAGTTTATCTAATTTCACCAAACCATGAGTTCTTTATATAGATTATTTAGAACGTAAAAGACTTTGAGCGCAATAATCTTTTTGATTGCGTTAATTTTACTCCATAAGGATGTGTGACATCTCCCATTTGTTTAATTTATATGTTACATCCTTCATAACCGAAGAGAGACTGAAGGTGGATATTTTCTCAATGGCATCGAAGATGCTAATTCAAGATATGCAATTCCCTCTGTCACCCAAGTTAAATTAAAATCCCTTCATATCCTAGCTTCTTCAGCAGGTGCTTTGGTAAACATTAGACATTCTGACTTAGATCAGTTAACAGAGAGGCCTGAAATCCACCCATATTCTTTTAGAAGTGGCATGAGAGTCTGCAATGAGAAATGTGGCTGAGTCAAAGTAAGCAGAATGTCATCCGCATAAGTGAAACCTCGTTTGAGTATTTTCCCACCTGTACCCAGGGCTGTAGCTATGAATTTTGGGGCCCTGGACAAGTCACTTGAAATGGGCCCCTGTTTCCCAAACTAGCTAATACCAGAAGTAATGCCAGCTCCTTAGATGGGCCCCTCCTGAGCGCAGGGCCCCGGACAACTTCCCCACTTCCCCCCCCATTACTGCGGCCCTGCCTGTACCCCATGGATTCTGGTTGACACCATTATTCTTCTAATAAGAGGTGGCAATGCACACTTTAATAATCTGGATAGGATATTGTCCAGACCAATTGCTTTGGTGGTACCTAATTTTAAAAGCTCCGACCTCACTTCCTCCATGGAGACATCTGTGAAAGAAAACTAGAATGGGGGACTATTTTGGTCCTGCTGTCTAACCATCGGCTGATTAAAACCCCCTGATACCTCACTGCCCATTTTGATGAAATGGTTGTTAAACTGTTCCACCACCTCCTCGGACAGGGGACCATCTGACCATCAATAAGCAAAGTGCTGCTTCTATCTCGACCTTCACCATTGAGGAGATTTGACATGAGTTTGCAGAACTCTCTTGGACTTTGTGAATGATTATTATCAAATTTTGGTCTATAGTACTTTGGTCTGGCTAATTCAATTTCTTTTACATATTGATTAAGGAATCATCTGTATCTTTGGTATTACTTTTTTTTAGCTCTAAGCCAGCTATCGCTACTGGTTTTGAATTTCTTTAAGCCTGAATTGTACCAGGGTGCATTATTATTTTTTAGCTTTTTGGGTTACATTGGAGCATGTTTATCACATAACTTCAAAACTCACTGGAAAAAATTTTTCCAAGCATTGTTTATTGTTGGTATCAGTTCTATTATTTCATACCAGACATTTTCCAGGTCCATCATAAATTTCATTTCATTTTTATTTAAACTGGTAAGCAGATTAGCAATGATGCCATTTTTCACAACAGCTAGTACATAAAAATACATTAAAACATTACTTAAGGGGGGCATGGCTTGGCCATCAAACAAGATGGCAGCTTAAGGAATTACAGCGGGACACCTGGAGCAGCAAACCGACCATTAATCCTGCAAAACGCAAAGCACTGTGGTCAAACGAGTTACCAGGGGCTGTCTGAAAGGCTACTTACTATCCTGATGGATTTTTTTCCTGCTCTCTCTGCAGAAATGACTCCATCAGATGGTTTCTTCTTGGGTTGCACAATAGACAGGAAGGCCGCATGGCAAGCATGGCAGAAGGAGAAACAGAACCCTCCATTTGGGACATGTTTGTCACCATCATGCAGACAATGGAGGAACTGACTGTAGCCACCAACAATGCTGCACTCACTCTCCATCATCGTGACCTTAGGATGGGTCAAATAGAGCAAACGTCTGTCTCCCATGAGAGAACTCTGAAGAGTCATGATGTCTCCCTCTGCGAACAGGCCCTACAAATTAAACTAATGCAGAAGCTAGACGACCTGGAAAACAGAAGCCGCCGAAACAACTTGCAGATCCTGGGTTTTCCAGAAGGGTGCAAGGAAGACTGGACTGTTCACTTTCTCCAAAGAGCCCTCCCAAAACTCCTCAAGCTCCCAGATGGCACCCGCATCACAATTGGAAGGGCTCACTGCTCTCTGCAGCCGCGTCCTGTGCAGGGAGAAAGGCCCTGACCCATCCTGGCCAGGATATTGAACTATGCAGAGAAGGAGGCCATTTAATCATGGGCACAAGAACTGGATGCCCTGGAGTGGAGTGGGCACAAAATCCTTATTTTCCTAGATTATTCAAGAGATCTGGCTACCTGAAGAAAGGCCTTCACTGAAGCATGGCGTAAGCTCCATGAACTGAATATTCTGTTCTCTCTCAGATATCCTGCAGTGTTGAAACTCACAGCAGATGGCACAACAAAGCAATCCAGAACCCTGAAAGCTGCCATGGACTTTATTGGTAAGCAGTGACCCCAAAGGAATCAGCACACATACAGCTCAATAATTGGGCACTTGAATACGCCACAGGCCGCCATGCTGAGGAGAAGCCTGGAGCTCCTATGGTCCCCAAGGGACAGAGGACTATGACCCTACAATGACTTGACCCAGCATAATGGAGAGGCACAGGGGCAATGGTCCAGGCCCCTGAGGAGCAGAAAAAGAATACAGCAAGTTCACCATGCCAGGCGAGACCATCCACAGGAGAGGGACAACGAAGGACAGCAGCCAGAGCTGTCCACAGTGGAGACAAGGAGCACCAATGCCCAGCTCACCAGCCTGTATTTCAATTCCAACCACTTTGCCCCTTTGGCAGACCCTGCCACCTGCCAGGGCTTTACTGAAGATCTTCCTGAAGACCTCAGAATGGAACTCTCAGCAGCGGCGACAGATGAGTGGGATCTCACCTGTATGCAGCAGTCATGGGTCAAGACCGCTGGGATCAGTACTCCACCTGAGCTCAAGGACTTTATGTCCCCCACAGGCCAGCTGCAGGAAATGGCGCAGCTACAATCACCATGCAGCACAGATCAGCACCCAGAGGACAGTGACACCACTCGATCCAGAGAAGACTGAAAATTCTCAGGAATGACCCTCAGATAAGTACTGGGCCACTTGTGGGCTAAAATATGTGAGGGGTGCCTGTAGTGGGGGGAGGGGTTGTAGAGGGAAGGAGGGACTTGATATCTAGGTGTGACTAATGCCTCAATGGGTCCCTACTCAACCCCCCCATAATCAGATTAATTGTATGTGATGGTGGGTGCAGATGTCCGGCCCTGCCAGGCACCGCTCCCCCGCACGAGGCATTCCCCCTCATCAAATGGCTGTGGTACTAAAGTATATTTATAAACAAGCTAATCTTCTGTGTACTCTGGGAGGGAGATAAGGGAGGAGTGACCAAATAGGAACTGACAGCCTACATATAAGGAATTATAATGTCAGTAATTTGGGTAATGCTCACTGCCATCCCCCAAGAGAGCTCAGACATATGCCGCTGCCATTTCACCAATGACTGTGAGTGGCCCTCTCTCTCTCTCTCTCTCTCTCTCTCTCTCTCTTGCTCTCCTTCACTCCAACCTCAGGAATCTCCTGCTCTGGACTGCACATAGCAGTAGAGAGAAAAAGCTAAGAGGCAGTGTATTAAGTGCAGCACCTCTCTGGGCAGGTTAGTTGAGGGGGGTCAACCTGAATGCTGATACAAACTAAAGGAACCTGAAAATAAAAGTCCCTGTCACAAAGGTGCATGGCAGCTCAGGTCTCTCCCCCCCAACTGAAGGAGGTGGGCTGCATATCAGCCCCATCCCTGAGACCATGTACTCTCCGCCCAAGACTTATGCATCTGAGCAGTGTCCAGAGAGCTGAAGCCACCCCTATGTGCTCCCCACTGTGATCACAGACTACACAGCATCCTGACAAGTTGCAGACTCACTCCAGCCCTTTAGCTCTGGGTGGAGAAAGGTGTAAAGTTCCACCCACCTACCTTAATCTAACCAAAACTACATGGGTACACCGATGCCCAGGTATACCTTGGGACTGTGAGGGGAACAACTGCAGTTAACTTCATCCTTAACAGCACACCCTCCGGGGAAAGTCTGAAGGGCCATCTGGCACTGTAGCAGCCGGCCATAATCCAGACTGTTCCCCCTTAGGGATGTTTTGGTTTTGATGAGAACATGATTGTTGCATTCTAGCACAGAGTGTATTTGAGTGTTATTGTTTTAAAAATAGTTATGGGCAATATGCCCCTTTTACACTGCACAGGGTAAACAAACTGGTTTCTCTGAACTGTTTAATGGTACTTTTAATGATGGTTCATAGACTTGGAATATATGTAAGAAGAGGTTTTCTGGGTTGCAATGCATCACTTCCCTGGGAGGAAGACCACCTGAAGTGAGCCGCTGTAATTTTGTTCACCACGTATCATTATCTGCATTTCCCTCTAGATGACCATGGGCGAACTGGTACTGCACACATGGAACATCAGAGGACTTAACTCCCCTATAAAGATGAAAAAGGTCCTTTCCCACATAAAGCAGCTGATGTCTCAGCTGGCCTTCCTCCAAGGGACCAAACTGACACACAGGGACCATATGTTAATGGTGAAGGATTGGATGGGCAAGGAAGTACATGCAGGGGCCCCTAACAGGAAAAGGGATGTGCTAGCAGGAAAAGGGATATGCTAACCTTGGTCCACAAATCGCTCCAGTGGGTCCTGCAGAGACTGTGGCAGACCCCAATGGTAGGTGGGTGATGGCCAGGTACCAGATTCAGGCAGGCCCAATTGCACTGTGCAACGTTTATGCACCCAATCAAGATGATCCACAGTTTTTTTTCATGAACTAGCACAGGCAATTAGTGCCTTTCTCCCTCAGGGCTATCCTCTACTGGCTGGAGGGAACTTTAACCTAACCCTGACCCCTCATCTGGACAGGAGTGACTCCAGGAGAGAAACCTACATCAGAGGGAGCCAGGCCCTATGCCATCTAATGAACGACCTAGGGCTGACTGAAGTCTGGCGCTTGTTGCACCCACGCATCAGGGACTACACTTTTCACACCAAGGTTCACTCGTCGTACAGCAGATTGGACTTATGGCTTGCCTACCCCCTGGTCTGGCAAAACTCAATAGACACAGCAATTCTGGCCTGGGTAGGCTCAGACCATGCACCAATACAGCTGATTCTTACGTAGGGCCCAATCTCACCTCCAGTTGGCAACTGGAGACTTGACCCTCTCTTTATGAGGGACTTGGACTTCATCCCCTGGGCAAGAACTGAAGCAGCCCTATTTTTGAAGAATAACCCCATTGCGGACACATCTACAGGCAATACATGGGAGGCGTTCAAAATCAAAATGAGGGACATCATCCTGGGGTATGCTGAAGCTAGACATAGGGAGAGGGAGAAGCTACTCGCAGACTTAGAATGAAAAGTAAAGCAGGCAGAGGCCCAATACAAAGACATACCCTCCCTATCTCCCTGCTCACTCATAGGATGGGAAATTCTGGGCCTTTGCTTGGAAATTAATCAGCTTCCGAACAGAAAGGCCGAGGTGGCTATTCTGTGTCTTAGACACACATTATGGGAGTGGGGAGACAAAAGTGACAAAGACCTGGCCTATCAGCTCAGGAAACAGTAGCTTAACAGGTACATCCCAGCCAGGCCTAAAGTCCAAAAATCGGACAGTGGTGATGATCCCCAGGGAGATAAATACAGTCATGGCTTCCTTTTATGCGGACCTTTATTCCATCACACACCCCTTTCCCCCATAGGTACCCAAACTTTTCTAAAACAACTGAACCTTCCCAGACTGTCCCCAGCACAGTCCAAGACCCTACCTGTTGAGACTACTGAGGCTGAAAATGCCATTTGGTCCCTACAACCATGAAAATCTCCCAGGGGAAATGGCGTTACAGTAGAATTGTTTCAGGCCTTAATTGCCCAAACCACCCCATCCTGGCCAAGGTGTACGCTGAAGCAGAAATACTAGAGCGTCTCCTATCAGCACAAAGGGAAGCCATAATTACAGTCATTCCCAAAAAGGGTAAAGACCCCACCATAGTGGGGAGCTATAGACCCTTTTCGTTAATTAATGTGGACAGTAAGATTTACACCAAGATACTAGCCACCCGACTGAGTCCACTATTGATGGACCTCATTCACCCCTCCCAGGTGGGCTTTATACCAGGCAGACATAGTGTAGATCACATTCAATCTTTGGTGAATCTTATGTAACCCCCTGCAAATGGGGGTTCCCAAAAGACTTCCAGGAGCTTGCTTGAATGCTCCAAGCCTGAATGGTGTTTGGCGTTTAAGCCATTTATCAGTGAGTGTTTTTAGAACCTCTGGTACTGTCTCTTTAAGAGCTGTCTGCTTGCAGACATAATTAGTTTGTATGGGGGACTGTGTGCTTCTCTGAGTACCACTCGAGCTGCTGCTAATTCACTTCATTTTTGCAGTCACTAGGAGTGCAAAGGAACCTATCTGAAGATGTAACTGTTTGCCAGAAATTATTTAGAGTAATAATGAAATTACAGTTTGTCTAACCTGCTTTCTTTGCAGTCAGAACTGTGTCTGCTAGTTCCCCATTCTAGTTTTGAACTGCTGAACTGGACCAATCAGTGTGGGGTAAGCTAGCTCTAAAATGGTGCCTTGGACGAATCAGAACTTGGACTCATAATCTGAGCCAGCCACAAGAGGATTGTATGGGCAGTGACTCTGGGAGATGTAGTTTAGACTTCAGTGCCTTTTGGACCAACAGCAGCAGTCTATTGTGAGTGGCAGCCAATCCAGTCAAGAACTGGGAGGAACTCAAAGGAAGTGCCCGGTTTTGTCGGTTGGAGTTTCAGTTGAGCTTTGGCAGTGAAGAAGGAAGGAGCCTGTGCTTTTCAGTGTGCAGTTTTAGTCAAAAACATGTGTAAGGCCCAGAGTTCCGGTCTGCAGCTTGTTAGGACTGAATCATCCTGTGAAAAGAATCAAAGGATCTCTGAAGAGTAGAAACCAGGCTCACCCTGTAGAAGACTGGAGGAATTGCTGAAAATTATACTCGGTCTGTCAGGAACTGAATCTGCTGTGTGTTCTCCCGGTATTGTGCAGTAATTGCGATCGGGATACAGATGCAGCCTGCCTGGTATAGTGCTTTTTTATATGGATGTGTGAAGAGGTTTGTGTACCTCAAGTGAGCCCTGCTGACATTGAAGGACCCTATCTTATTTGGAGGTCGTGAGTACTAATTCAGGGTTGCTCCCTGTTGAATTGCCACATTAAATCCAAATGGAATTACTGTACTGCTGACTGTTTAATTCTCCTTTCTCTGTGTGAAAGGGCCCTACCAGCTGCCACGGTTTGGACTAGCCACTAGGGCTTGGGTACCCAGGGACAGTAACTGATAGGGATAGGCCTGTGCACAGAGCCATAGGAGATTATTAGAGTGATAAGCTAATTAACCTGATTTCCTGTCCTAGTTATATCCCCCTAAATAAATCAGAGCTGCTTGTTTCAGCAAAGTTATACTGCCTGAGGTATTTGTCTATGTTAAAGTACTGTACTGTGATTGTTGCACTGTATCTCATTTCAGGGAGGTCCCAGTGCGGAACCAGACCTGGGGTAAGTGTATACTGTGAAGGTAATTCTGATATATTGTGTGGGCCACTAGTGGGAAGAAAGGGGTTGCAGTGTCCCAGAGGGCTGTGACCAAGTTAGTTTAACTATTGCAAACCCTGACCTCTGGGTGGAGGCCCGCCATTGGATCCAGGCCCCCAACCTGTTAGTGGCAAATCAGGCAGGGTAGTAGCCCCTGGGATAGCGCCATCTAGGGGTTACATCTTGGAGGCTCACCGCTGGGATTGTGTGTCCTCTAGTGGCCATATTTACGAACCACTGTTAAGAAAAAATGGGTACCCGACAGAAGTGGCTGTGCACCGGCTGGTGGGTGGTGTACTGGGAGGAGTCGACCCCAAATGCTATGCTTATCCTGGACATCCCCTGGGTATCAATACGGACACTGTGCAGGAGTACTTTCCAAGGTGGAAGGTTTACAAACCCTGTGGTGGTGGGTCGGCATGCTAATCTGCTCACCCACACTTTCCTGGCCCTAGTAGAGTTTAAGGATCCCATAGATAGCTCCAAAGTGCCACAGACCATTACCCCAGAGGGAGCCCTCACTGCTTGGAGAGTGATAACTAAGGACAGTAAAGACCCGGAGGGGAATCAGCCCCCACCACTATCTGAAACTTTTGAGGAGAAATTTGCTGAATGGTTGCTGGGAGAGGGGAAAACTGTGGAGGACTTGAAGAAACTATTCTTGCCACCTGGGGGTGTTCCTCCCCCAACACCCTCTCCTGCTCCAGTGCCCGTAATGGTGGCTGAACCAATGCAGACTCCTATTTCTGCACCTGCCATTAGTCACGACTCTTACCGAAGGTTGAGGATCTTCTCTGGCACCTCCCACTCCCAAGGGAGGATGACTGGGAGACCTGGATAGACTATGTTGCCCCCAAGTGCTAGAATGGCAATGCTCGAAGGCGAAAAGCGAAAGAGGGTTAGTGAGAGCCTCGAGGTCCTGCCCTGGCTACCATCCGTGCTAAACGGGCCAGTAACCCTGAAGCGACTGCACAGGCCTATCTTGAGGCCTTGGAGAATGTGTATGGGAGCCCAGATTCTGATGAGGACCTATGGTGGAGAGTAAGAGATGCACAACAGTACCAAGGGAGTTGTTGTCTGTGTATGTATCTCGGCTGGAAAAATTGTTGCAAGAATGCCTCAGAAAAGGTAGTTTGCCAGCTATTGAACTGGACCGAACCAGGCTGGACAGGATCCTTAAGTCTGCCCCTTCTCAGAACTGCTGTTGCTTCAGTTACGCCTGGCAGATCGACTGGAACTCCCACCTCCTATGATGAGTTAATGAGAGAAATTGAGGAGTTGAGAAAAGACGACCTCGGGAGGACCTGCACCAATAGCTGCTACGACCGAGTGACTGAGGGTGACCCATCAAGTGAAGTTCAGGGGCAGAGGTTGGCAGTCAATGAGTGCTCTGACAAGGAAAGATATGTCACAATGGGGCGAACTGTTGAGAGAGATCCAGGAATTCAAAACAGTCCTTTATGAAGGCCACGCCTGCAAGCAGAGCCCTGACCTATATCCGATTGCATCTGCTATGGGGTGGGGGTACCCACCCATGTACCTCCCTGCTGATAACAGCTCGAACTCGATTCCTTGACCATGGAAGTGGAGAAACTGACAGATGTCTCCAAATGCTTATCACGCCGCAGACAGAGATGGCACCAAGGTTTCCAGTTAGTAATACCCCGCCCTGGCTCCCAGTGTGGCGCCTCGGCCAGCTCAAACTCCAGAAAGTATATTTTGCTATAATTGTGGGAAAGATGGGCACATGAAAAGGGAATGCCAGTCCCCAAAAGACACTGACAAAGTTGCATATAGGCTACAAGGAGAGCTTCGGAGAAGAAATCAGTGGTTAAGAGGTGCACGACATGATCCCAGTGAGGGTACCAAAAATGCTAATTCACGTCCTTTTGTGGCAAGGTCAGTTGCCCAGGCCCCCACTACCGCCTCTCCAGACTGGTCCAGAATAGTGGGTCCCTCCATGGAGACCACTGTAAAGGTGAATGGAGTGTCTACAAGAGCTGTATTAGACAGTGGCTCCCAAGTGACAATTATGTTCCAGGATTGGTATCAGAAGCATTTGTCAGACGTACCCTTACAACCATTAGAAGGACTGCATGTATGGGGGTTAAGTGAGAAGGCCTACCTTATTCCGGTATATCCGAATTTGTTGTCTTTCCCACCTCCGTGGCTGGAGTGGCAGAACAAGTAGAGACCCTAGCCTTAGTGTGTCCCCCACTGGACTGTATGATGGTGTCCTTTGTTGATTGGAACAAATGCTCATATGTTCGGAAGGCTGGCACAGTTGTGTTATGAAAAACAGGGGTCAAAGACTAGTAGAGCTTTAAGAGTTCCGCTTTAATTAAGAAGGCCTATGAGGCACAGAGAGATGCTGAAAAACAGAACCAGAGGAACCGGTCGGAATTGTATGGAAGAAGGATCCTGAGTCTCTGATCCTGGCGCCAAATGCCCAGTGTACCTTACAGGGAGAGGTCCTATCAGAAAGGATGTTAAGAATAAAATATTAATGTTGGATGCACCAGGCGATGGAAAATTGCCAGAGGGACTGCTGGTCGTTTAGTATTTTGCCCGCTAGAGCCCATGCTTATGCCAGAAGGGTAATGGTCCAAGTTCATAATGTGTCTGAAAGAGACATTCGAGTAAACAGAGGTTGCATCCTGGCTAATGTGCATTGTGCAGACACTGCAGTGCTACCCAGCAGCAAGAGTTCAAGGAAGAATGACAGAGTAACGCCTGACTTGTTTGATTTGCGACTCCCGCTGCCAGCTGAATGGAAAGTGAGGATCAGTGAAAGCTTGCCCAGAGAGACCAGGTGTTTCTTTAAAGGAATGGGATGTGGGATGCGTGCAAGAGCTGAGCACAATATCCGGCTGCATGACGAAAGACCATTTCGTGAGAGGTCTCGACGCCTGGCACCTGCTGACATAGATGATGTGAGACGGCATCTGCAAGAGATGTTAGCTGCTGGTGTAATACAAGAATCCAGAAGCCTTATGCTTCCCCATTGTGGTAGTGAGGAAAAGAATGGAACAGTAAGGATGTGTGTGGATTATCGCACTTTAAACGGCGGACTATCCCTGATCAGTACACAATGCCCGCATTCAGGATGCTTGACTGCCTAACAGGGAGCAAGTGGTTCTCTGTGCTGGATCTCCGCAGTGGGTACTACCAGATCCCGATGGCCCCAGAGGACCGTGGAGAAGACGGCCTTTATCTGTCCGCTTGGCTTCTATGAATTCATGAGGATGCCTCAAGGGATTTCAGGTGCCCCAGCCACTTTCAACGATTGATGGAGCGTGCAGTGGGGACATGAACTTACTAGAGTGCCTGGTATATCTAGATGATGTCATTGTGTTTGGCAGCTCACTGGAGGAACATGAGAGCAGATTATTTAAGGTATTGGACCGACTGGAGGACTTTGGCCTTAAACTGTCCATTGATAAGTGTCAATTCTTTCAAACATCAGTAAAGTATGTGGGACACATAGTATCCACCGAGGGAATAGAGAACCATTAAGTAAAGTTGAGGCCTTGACCACCTGACCACAGCCCAAAAATCTAAAAGAACTGCAAAGATTCCTGGGATTCTGTGGTTATTATCGGCGCTTCATCAAGGACTATTCAAGAGTGATCCGCCCTTTACTTAACCTTACTCAAGGGTATCCCCCAACCCACAAAAAATACCAAAAGTCAGCGTCCCTCAAGACTGAAAGAGTGTATTTTCATCCGAGTGAAGTATTTGGGGCCCGCTGGACTCCTGATTGTGAGACTGCTTTTCATGAGATCATATATCAACTTACCCATGCTCCAGTGCTGGCCTATGCCGATCCAAGAAAACCTTACGTCCTGCACACTGATGCTAGCTTACAAGGGTTGGGGGCTGTGTTGTACCAAGAGCACGAGAATGGCCTGAGACCAGTGGCCTTTGCCAGTAGAAGCCTGACCCCATCCGAAAAGAACTATCCTGTACATAAGTTAGAGTTCCTAGCTTTGAAGTGGGCTATTGTTGACCAATTCCATGAGTACTTGTATGGGCTAAAATACTAGTAAAACTGACAATAATCCTTTGATCTATGTGCAGACCTCAGCTAAGTTGGATGCCACTGACCATAGGTGGCTTTCTGCATTATCTACATATGACTATGCTCTCAATACGAGCAGGTCTGAACCACATAGATGCTGATGCTCTCCCGGAGGCCTGTTCCCCAGAATGATTGGGTCCGATTGGCAGAACCTGACATTCGGGCACTCTGCCGGAAGTTTGACAGGGAGGAACAAATGTCCACGGACGCAGTGGACTGCATGGTGGATTGCTTGGGAGCCTCTGAGAATTGCATACCTGCTGCTTATTGCCACTTTTCTGCAATAGACATTGGTGCACTGCCTCAGCTGGACAATGACAGTATTCAGGCTCAATCCCGCGATCCCATGATCAAAGCAGCTTTAGAAGCCCTCTATGCAGGAAAAGATGTGTCCAAATTACGCCCACTGATTTGAGAACTGCACTGTTATACAAAGAAGGTCCTAAGTTGAAACTGATCAATAAACTGTTATACAGAGAAACAGTAGACAGAGGGGACAACTAGACAAACAACAACTAGTGCTGCCCACTGCCTTCGAGACTCAGTACTGAGGTCCTTGCACAACCACATGGGGCACCTTGGTATAGACAGAACACTTGACTTGGTGAGATCCAGATTCTATTGGCCTAAGATGGGGGCTGATGTGGAGCAACACATTCGAACTTGTAGTCGCTAGCTTACAGAGGAAAGCTTGCCCCAGAGGGCTGCCCCTTGTTAACATCACCACCAGTGCACCCATGGAGCTGGTCTGTATTGATTTTCTAAGTTTGAGTCAGATCAAAGAAATATCAGTAATGTGCTGGTGGTCACTGACCATTTCACGAGATATGCCCAAGCTTTCCCCACCAAAGACCAGAAAGCATCCACTGTGGCCAAAGTACTTGTAGAAATTTTTTGTTCACTATGGGGCTCCACAAAGAATCCATTCTGATCAAGGGAGAGACTTTGAGAGTCGTCTGATCAAAGAGATGCTTTCTCTGTGGGGAGTGCGAAAGTCCAGAACCACTCCTTACCATCCCCAGGGGGACCCACAGCCTGAACGTTTCAACCGCACTTTGCTAGATATGCTA
Organism: Neoceratodus forsteri; assembly: GCA_016271365.2. Taxonomy (NCBI): domain Eukaryota; kingdom Metazoa; phylum Chordata; order Ceratodontiformes; family Ceratodontidae; genus Neoceratodus; species Neoceratodus forsteri. The sequence goes on from CM028134.1 coordinate 47,319,221, forward strand.
GGCACCCTGCACCCAAAGGACAAGCCTAGATGGAGCCAACAAATTAGCACCCTGGTACATGCTTATAACTGCACCAAAAGTGATGCCACTGGATTCTCCCCCTACCGCCTGATGTTTGGAAGAGAGCTCGACTACCAGTAGATGTGTGTTTTGGGGTCTCCTGATGGGGTTCAAGCTGACAACTATTTACAGTATGTGCAAAAGTTAAAGGCCCAGCTAACTCATGCGTACCAACTGGCTCAAACCATGGCTGCCAAAAGAAATCTGGCCAACAAAGAAAGGTATGATAAAAGGTGAAAGCACAGGAACTCCAGGAGGGAGATCGGGTATTGCTAAGAAATCTGGGACTGCATGGCAAGCACAAGATTGCTGACAGATGGCACCATCTCCTCACATTGTAGTGGGCAAACTAGATGATCTGCCAGTGTACAAAGTAAGGCTCTGAATAATTCAAAAGATGTAAAACAATGCATAGAAATCATTTACTGCCCATTGGACAAATCTTAATTGAGTCTGAGCCCTAGAAGATGCCCCCTCTGGACCAGTGACTAGAGCTGCTGCTAAGAAAGATCAAGAAAGTCTGCACCTACAGAAGCAAAGTTAAAGTGTTCCTCCACAAGTCCCAGTTGAGCATGACTGTCAGTCCATATCGGAAGAAAGTGAGAGTGACTTTGAATACTATCCATCTTACTAACTGAGTCAATTGTTTCAGGGCAATCCCCTAGTCAATACTGGAGACAAAGCTGGGCCTTCTGGACTGTCTAAGCCCCAGCTTCATCCATGGAGCCAATGCTCCCAGAAAGTGAAGTGCAAAGCATCAGATCAGATGAAATGGAATCATTGTGCATGGTTGAACTGTTTGAGCTTTCAGGGAGGAAAATGATAGATTGGGGCAGACTGGTGATACACCGAACAAGAAGAGTATTTTGAGTGCCCTGACAGTCCACTGCCAGTGTCCGAAAGCTCTCCATGCGAGCCAAATGTTGTGGACTCAGAAACTGTAACTCCTGGAGCTGAAAGTGCCCCAAGTTCTAGCCTCTCTACCCCCATGGAGACTCCCCTGACAAGTGAGGACAATGCTGAAAATGAGGCTCAGAGTGCAGAGATTATAACAGTTCCCCCTAGAAAGACTGGTCGAGCTGTAAAGCCTGTGGTGCACCTCAGTTATGATTCACTTGGGAGGCCTGTGGACTTGCCTCTCAATGTTGTCCATAAAGGAGTGTATGTGTCCCCGAGCTCATTGCCCAAACTGAGCATCAGTGCTAACTCCAAGTTACTTGTGTTGCCCTCTAAGTATGGTGCCCTGCCCCATCCAGCCCCAAGGTAACTGATAGGAAGGGCCCCCTCTTCAGGTTTCATGTACAAGAGGTAATAACTTGAGTTATGGTACAATGTGTATGTAATACTGTGTAAAGAGTGACGTACTGCAATGTTTCAGAAATGTGTTCTTGGTAAAATGATATATTGACTGATGATTACATGCGTAGCCTAATGCAAATGTATATGGTTGCAGTTGAAACTTATGGGGTACTTGCTTGACGCGACGTCAAGCTTTCCCAGGCCAGGAAGGGTGTAACCCCCCTGCAAATGGGGGTTCCCAAAAGACTTCCAGGAGCTTGCTTGAATGCTCCAAGCCTGAATGGTGTTTGGCGCTTAAGCCATTTATCAGTGAGTGTTTTTAGAACCTCTGGTACTGTCTCTTTAAGAGCTGTCTGCTTGCAGACATAATTAGTTTGTATGGGGGACTGTGTGCTTCTCTGAGTACCACTCGAGCTGCTGCCAATTCACTTCATTTTTGCAGTCACTAGGAGTGCAAAGGGAACCTATCTGAAAGATGTAACTGTTTGCCAGAAATTATTTAGAGTAATAATGAAATTACAGTTTGTCTAACCTGCTTCTTTGCAGTCAGAACTGTGTCTGCTAGTTCCCATTCTAGTTTTGAACTGCTGAACTGGACCAATCAGTGTGGGGAAGCTAGCTCTAAAATGGTGCCTTGGACGAATCAGAACTTGGACTCATAATCTGAGCCAGCCACAAGAGGATTGTATGGGCAGTGACTCTGGGAGATGTAGTTTAGACTTCAGTGCCTTTTGGACCAACAGCAGCAGTCTATTGTGAGTGGCAGCCAATCCAGTCAAGAACTGGGAGGAACTCAAAGGAAGTGCCGTTTTGTCGGTTGGAGTTTCAGTTGAGCTTTAGCAGTGAAGAAGGGAGCCCTGTGCTTTTCAGTGTGCAGTTTTAGTCAAAAACATGTGTAAGGCCCAGAGTTCCGGTCTGCAGCTTGTTAGGACTGAATCTGTCCTGTGAAAAGAATCAAAGGATCTCTGAAGAGTAGAAACCAGGCTCACCCTGTAGAAGACTGGAGGAATTGCTGAAAATTATACTGGGTCTGTCAGGAACTGAATCTGCTGTGTGTTCTCGGGTATTGTGCAGTAATTGGTGGGAGGATACAGATGCACTGCCTGGTATAGTGCTTTCTTTTATATGGATGTGTGAAGAGGTTTGTGTACCTCAAGTGAGCCCTGCTGACATTGAAGGACCCTATCTTATTTGGAGGTCGTGAGTACTAATTCAGGTTGCTCCCTGTTGAATTGCCACATTAAATCCAAATGGAATTACTGTACTGCTGACTGTTTAATTCTCCTTTCTCTGTGTGAAAGGGCCCTACCAGCTGCCACGGTTTGGACTAGCCACTAGGGCTTGGGTACCCAGGGACAGTAACTGATAGGATAGGCTGTGCACAGAGCCATAGGTAGATTATTAGAGTGATAAGCTAATTAACCTGATTTCCTGTCCTTGTTATATCCCCTAAATAAATCAGAGCTGCTTGTTTCAGCAAAGTTATACTGCCTGAGGTATTTGTCTATGTTAAAGTACTGTACTGTGATTGTTGCACTGTATCTCATTTCACAGGAGGTCCCAGTGCCGGAACCAGACCTGGGGGTAAGTGTATACTGTGAAGGTAATTCTGATATATTGTGTGGGCCACTAGTGGGAAGAAAGGGGGGTTGCAGTGTCCCAGAGGGCTGTGACCAAGTTAGTTTAACTATTGCAAACCCTGACCTCTGGGTGGAGGCACCCGCCATTGGATCCAGGCCCCTCAACCTGTTAGTGGCAAATCAGGCAGGGGTAGTAGCCCCTGGGATAGCGCCATCTAGGGGTTACACTTATGCATGCAGCCACTAGCCTTCGAACTCCAGCTGCAGCCATAGCAGTGGATTTCGAGAAGGCATTCAACTCCCTAGAATGAGACTATCTTTACACTGTACTGACCCACCCAGGAATGGGCAAAAGACTCAAGGGCCTAGTAAGAGTCATTTACACTGGCCCAAAGGCCAGGGTAACAACAAACCACATCCTATCTGACCCTTCTCCCTGGAAAGGAGGACTTAACAAGGCTGTCCCCTCTCATTGCTTCTTTTCATCCTGGTGGTTGAGCCACTAGTGGCAGCAATACAGTAACATCCGGATATACTGGGCATGGAGATAGGCACCGCCAGATAGTCCACCCTCATGTACACCAATGATCTACTTATCCTACTAGCTGATGCCCATAGCTTCCCCCCCCAACACACTCCTCAGTTCATTCACATCCCACTCTGGCCTCCGACTAAATCAAGCCAAAACCGAAATTATGCTCCTTAACCACTATTGCACTCAGCAGATAGCCCTCTCATCTGGACTGCTATGGGCCCCACAGAGCCTCATCTACCTTAGTATCAGGACCCCCCCCCCCCAGATGACATGTGGTCTGTCAATCTCCAGCCTCTACTACTCTCCACCGGGATGGAGTTCGAGTGATGGAAACTCCTCTGACTAACACTAGCAGGCAAAATAGCGGCCATAAAGATGGTGGCAGCCCCCAGAATCTTCTACCTCCTCTCCCACATCCCAGTGACCTAAATGGAACCAGGCCATAGATAAGCTAATAGGAGATTTTCTCTGGGAAGGGTGTAAACCTCGCTTTAGCAGAAACAAACTTAGGGCACATTGGTCCCAGGGAGGCTGGAATCTCCCCTTGAGAGAGGAGTACAAATGGGCCTTTCAAGTAGCACAGACACTGCACTGGCTTTGTCAGTGCACGGCCCTCTCCACGCAATGGGTTCATATCGAAAGGGCATACTACAAGGTGATGGAGCCTTCCTTCCTTCTAACTGGTCGCCCAGCCCACTTATGCTCCCCTCACCCACCCATAGATGCTGCCAGGGCACAATAGATCCATACGCACGCTAGAGTAGGTATGGACCCTCTCCCAGTACCCCTTGCCCCATTATAGCAGAACCTGAGTATCACAATAGCCAATAGCACTGTGGCATGGCCACAATGGCATTAAAGAGGGATCCATAAGGTTGAAGAGATTCTTGACTCTCCTCACATGAGAGAAGTCTCCTTTACAGGACTGCGGGAGAGATGGGGGCTAATAAAAGCAGATTTTTGCAGTACCTCCAAATCAGGGATGCAGTCCAGCAACAGCTGAGGACCCCTCACAGATCCAAAAACCCCAGTGAGCTAGCCAGCTAGCTCACAAATCCCAAGAGAATAGCAGGAAGAATTTACACCGAGCTAAGGGATGCCCTTCTCAGTCAGTCCAGTGACTCAAGAATCAGGTGGGATAAGCTGATGGAAACATAATCACTGAAAGTCAGTGGAACCAGGCATGGAAAGATACCTATGGCTGGTACACGGACACACACACACCAGGCTCATTCAGAACAAAATAGCCCATGGATGGTATAGGACCCTGGCAGTACTGCACAGAGCTAAGCTGCTGGACAATGATTCATGCTGGAGGAGATCTATACCATATTCTGTGGTCATGCCCCTACCTCAGAGGTCTGTGGGGGCTGGTTTGCTATCTAGGTAGGCAGGTCCTTCATAAGCTCATCCCTGCATCACCAACCTTCTTCCTCCTAGGAGTAAGAAGTGATGTCCTCCACCTCTCCCCGCAGGAGCACAGGTGTCTCGCACTATTGACCACACAGACCAAAAGAGCACTCCTCCGCAAATGGTGCACACCCTAGCTACCTAGTTTAGAATAAATGTTAGCATCAATGTCTACACTTACAGCCCTGGATAGAATGTCCCATCTGAAGAAATACCAGATGGCAAAGTTTCACCTATGTTGGGCCCCCTAGATGGCATATGTCAAGACATCCACGGGCATTGGGTAAATGCATAGATGGGGTTGCATGAACAGAAAACCCCTAGGAAACCTCTTTCTCCCACTGGACAGCTCAATGTGCATGCAGAACCACAATACCCAACACACGGTGATAACCATTATGCCAACTGAATAAAAATCTTAATGGTAGATAAGAAGCAGTCTAGGTTACCATAACATACCCTGAGTCAGTTAACAGTTACAGTTTGTGTTTATGGACAGTATGATTAGTCTTAGAACTGTGAATCCTTTCTGTATATGTTGTATGTTTCAGAGAGTATCATTGTTCCTGGAAATGCCAGTAAGTCCCCGCAAATGTGATCTCACAGGATGGCTTGAAGACATGGCCTGGGATCAGTGTAGGTGCTTCACCTCCCATAGAGTCAATGTGGAGGGACTGAGTAAGTAACACCTCCTCTCTTGTATCCCAAGCAGTTCATAGACATGTACCATACTATAGAATCCCCCAAAACAGAATTTCCTTGGCAGGGATAAAACAGGAACATAGGGTCTGCCCCCCTTCCCCCATATCTAGCTGGATCTGCCTTAGAATGTTTAATGTGGCAAAGTATAAAGTAATATGATTTTGCATTCTGTAACCATGTGTAGAAAAGTGGAAAAGTTGTATGATTACATGTTTTATAATAAGAATAGTACTTTCCTGTACATTTACCTGTTGTAACAAGTTTTAAAATAAAACAACCATTTGTCAATGCCGAATGTTGTCGCGTTAGCATTGGCAGTGAGAGTGGCTTAGCTAGAGATGCATAGTGCTGTGATTTTGTGAAGGTGTCTCAAAAGGTGATTTTGCACAGCGAGCACACCATTGTGAGCCACAGCTGTGGAAACACGTTTTGGGCAGGATGTGAAAAATGGCAGCAGGACTGTTGATAAAGAGACGTGCACAAATGCCAGTGGTGAAAATGTGGCATGGAAATATTGCAGATTGATGAAGTTACAAGGGTGCATGGAAACCGGGCAATGCACTCTTGCAACAGAGTCATTGTACGGAGTTTCAGCACCAAACTTTCAACATAGGCATTTTAGGACCTCTGCTCATGAATAGTGTCACTGTCATTTCCTCAAACTGTCCCAAAAACTGATTTTGTACAGCGGCCGTGCAATTCTGTGCCAGACATGCGAAAACACATTTCAGGCAGCTGCAGTGTTCATAAGGAGGTATGTAAAAATGCCAACGATGAACAGCTGGAGTGAAAATATTACAAATTCAGAAAGTCTTGAGCATGCGTGCAAACTGTGCACGCTCATAAAACACTCATTTTATTGACTTTCGATTCCAAATTTTCAACATAGGCATTTTAGGGCATCTGCTAATGAACACTGTCACTGTCATTTTTATCATGTGTCTCGAACACGGACTTTCCACTGCGGCCACGCTATTCTGCACTGGAACTGCAAACACAGATTTTGGTCAGGATGTGAAAAATGATAGCTGTACTGTTCATTAGGAGGCGCAGAACAATGGCACTGTAGAAAATCTGGAGTGAGAATATTAGAAGTTTGAGAACATACAAGCGTGCATGCAAACTGCGCAACGCACACTCATAACACAGTCATTTTATGGAGTATTGTCACCAAATTTTCAACACAGGCATTTTAGGACCTCTGCTCATGAACAGTGTCACTGTCATTTTTGTAATTGTCCCGAACACTGATTTCACACAGCAAACACGCTATTGTGCACTGAAAGTGAGAAAATACATTTTGAAAGGGATGTGAAAAATGATAGCTATACAGTTCACAAGAAGGTATAGTAAAATGCCAAATTTGAGATTCTGGCTTGAAAATATTGTGAATGCGCTATGTCACGAAAGGCAGTGCTATGAAAGTTGCGCACTCAGAAACAGTCATTTTATGGAGTATTGTCACCAAATTTTCAACACAGATATTTTAGGAACCCTGCTCATGAACAGTATCACTGTCATTTTTGTAATGTGTCCTGAACACTGATTTCGCACAGCAACCACGCTATTCTGCGCCAGAAGTGCGAAAACACATTTTGGCAAGGATATGAAAAATGACAGCTATACAGTTCTCAAGAAGGCATGGTAAAATGCCAGTGTTGGGAATGTGATGTGAAAATATTGTGAATGACATTTTACGAGCGCAGTACGCTTAGTTGCTGCTGTCATCTACCGTAAAACAGTCATTTTATGGAGTATTGTCACCAAATTTCCAACACAGGGATTTTAGGACCTCTGCTCATGAACAGTGTCACTGTCATTTTCATAATGTGTCCCAAACACTCATTTTGCACAGCGACCACTCTATTCTACCCCGGAAGTACGAAAACACATTTCAGGCAGGATGTGAAAAATGACAGCTGTACGGTTCATAAGAAGGTGTGGTAAAATGCCAATGTTGAGAATCTAGCATGAAAATAGTGTGAATATGCTAACTTATGAGCGTACGTTGCGCAGTTGCTATGCACGCTCGCAAAACAGTAATTATTTTGGATTTTTCCCACCAAACTTGCAACATAGGCTTTTTGAGAGCCCTCTCATGAACAGTGGCATTGTTATTTCATACTCAGTCCCAAAAGGTGATTCTGCGCAGTGATCATGAAATCACCTTCAGGACAGAATAACGCCATGACAGTGCAATAATTTACGGGAAGGGGTCCCAAAAACCCCATGTTGAAAATTTGGGGCCAAAATTCAAAAAAATGCCCAAGATATGCATTAAAGTTGAAAAACCCCTATTCATTCCATCATACAGCTTACCGGCATTTCTTCAGTTCGTGGTCGGCTTTGAAGAGTACAGACGTGTTCCCGATCCACAGAAGATCGTCATGCCGGACTACGCATGTAAGTACCGGGTGAGGGGGGGTGAGGGGAGGCAGGGTGCGCAGTGGGTGGGTGCAGGTGGGGGGCATCAAGACTACGAGGGACCGTTTTCATTTTACAGGTTAAAAAAACCCAGAAAAAAACATTGCCGGACAGTTTTCATTTTGCAGGGCATTTGGCACACTGAGGTGGGTCCCAGCATGCCACCTAACTGTTTGGGGGGGTTTCAGTAGCCAACGGGGGATTGGGCACCCTCATCGGCACACAACACGGGAGGAGAACAGCGCAATGCCGATGGGAATTGGGCACCCTACGGCACACAAAGACAAGAGGCTTCGCGAGCCGAGGGGATTGACACCCGGTATTCAGCAATGGGGGTTATGCTGACAGGGAGTGGCTCCCCACATCGGCACACAAAGACAGCGTGGGGTTAACAGACAGGGATTGGCACCCCCAAAGTCGGCAGACGCTAGGTGGCTGCCTGCTCACGACCATACACATATCGGCGGTGAATGGCAAGAAAAGGACCGCGATGAGCTTTGGCTTGGATTGCAGCAGACCTTTTCTTAGATGTGCTATCCCCATTATGTATGCCAAGGTATAGGCGTAGCATGCAAGCTGATTGAGGAATCGGGACACACCTACTGGTGCGTGCCTGCATTCGCCAACAGCGACTGCACCTCTAAAGCTGCATCTGTCTCACTATGCTTGGCCACCAACATAAAAAAAAACTTTACAAGATAAAAACATTACTTAAAGCATGCACAATTGGAATCCAACAACTACATATTATACAACCCAGATTTAAATGCGGATAACTGTACACCACTCATAACAGACAGAGGTAAGTTGTCAAGAGTAATTGCTTTGCATTTGAAAGATCTCTGGCCAAATGTTGAATTGAAATGAGGAATGGAAAAACGTATTTATTTTGAGACCTGGTGGAAAACATGTTAGTACAACTAGGAAATTTCTTACTTACAGTATTTGGTATAAGGTCAAGGACAATTCTGTGCAAAAAGATCAAAGCTTTAAATTCAGCCCGTTGTTTGAATGGAAAGCATCTCATTGTACTAGAAAACTGACAGTGATGAGTTGATCCCAGCAAACCCACTAGCAAACCGACATATGGAATTGTAGAGTATGTTTAATCTATTGAATAGATTATCAGTCAAATAGAGATATAAAATGCTACCATAATAAATTTCAATGGTTTTCAATGTGAAAAACTGCGAAATAATGCACTTGGCGCACAGAAACAGAGGGCCACAGTACAAAATGAGTGGGGTGGTATTGACACCCGCCAAACAGGAAAGAGACCAGTAATCATATCTGATGACCTAAAGGTGGCCAGGCAGTGTGACAAGGCAGTCGGGAGAGCTAGTGGGATGCAGGGGTGCATAGGGAGGGGTATCACCAGCAGAAAGAGGGAGGAGGTGTTTCCTCTGTATAGATTACTGGTAAGACCTTACCTAGAATACTGTGACCAGTTCTGGAGATCACATCTCTGGGCGATATATACAGAGTAGAGGTAGTCCAGAGGAAGGCAGCTAAAATGGTGCAAGGTCTGCATCAGAAGCCCTACGAGGAGAGACTTAAGGACCTGAATATGTACACAGGAAAGGGGGGGGGGTATGATAGAGAATTTTAAATACCTAGAGGGGGTAAATAAGGTCAGGAGGGAAGTATTTTTCAGAAAAAAAGCACCCAAGAACAGGAGGATCCAATATGAAGCTAGATGGGGATAAATTCAAGAGAGATATGAGGAAGTACTTCACAGAAAAAGTGGTGAATTCATGGAACAGTCTTCCAGTGGAAGTGGTGGGGACGAAAACAATGGTGGGGTTCAAGAATGCATGGGATAGGCACAAGGGAGTCTAAGGGGAAAGGAAGGGGGGAGGGATAACGGACAGGAGATCAAGTAAGATCTGCAGTGATACTGAAAAAAATGGGCAGACTAGGTGGGCCAAACGGTCCTTATCTGCCGGCAAATTCTCTGTTTTTATGTTTCTAAGAATGAGAGAGTGAATGGTACTGACGGGAATCCAGAGGAAGTGTGGGAAAAACCACAGCAGCAGAAAGAGGTGGCCACCAGGCAGAGGAAACGTTTTGTAGTTATGAGTAGGCCACTGATGTCAGGCACGGTGCAGGAGTCAACTAGCATGTTGGAAAGGGAGTATGCAAGGGGTGCTAACGTGACTCATCCCAGGGTGCGAGGTTTGCAGGGGGAAAGAGTCACATAACATTAGTGTACGGAGTAGTGCAAGCCCGAAGGCTGCAAGGGATGGAATAGTGGTTAAGCTGAGCACTAAGGCACAATATCACAATACCACAAAACCTCTAATGATGACTGAGGTTAGGTAGGCAGAGGAATAATATAATGCAGTAACCCTAGTGTGAATGTTAGATTTTCAGATGACATAATTATCTAAAATTAAGACAATGGTATGCAGTTCTGTGTATGTAAAAAACCAATAAGATAAAGTAGGGCAGGCTATCACATTAGTACACAAGGTATAGCAACAGTACAGTTGCAGACATAAAAAAACTGCTTATATATACTTACTTAAGAATGGAGCACAAGAAATGAGGGCAAGACACAAGATGCAGGGCTTGCACCTGGGGAGTAACATCTCCTACCTATTGCCACCCCATGCTCTTGTGCTCCAGCCTGATGCAGGGAGGCCCACTTGATGGGATGATGTCCTGTGGGAAGGTCTGCCTTTTCTGTCCTTCCCTTCCCCCTGATTGGTAGGTGAGGGGGTCACAGAATCAGGACCTCATGATACAGTCACCAAGTCTGTGGAGGAATGAGTGAAAGGGGGAGAGGGAGCACCAGCAAGATCCCACCCCCCCATGACCCCTTGAGTGCTTAGTGGTATGCCTTCTAGGGTTCACCCATGTTGCAGTGCCATAAATCTGGTCACCGTAAATTAGGGCGCCAGAAACATGCCACCTGCAACAATCACGCCTGTACAGTCCACTGCAACCCAAGTAGGGTGACAAGGGAGAGCAGGGCAGAATAGTTGTTTTTTGCAGAGGTCTTCACCCCTCCCCCACCCCGCAACACTAAATATAACCTCCTCCCGGTTTGGGCATGATTGGACCAGAGGAGAACAGTGTCAGCGGTGAAAATAGTCCTGAGTGCAAGGTACTGCAAAATCCAGCAAGCCCCTGTCACTCACGTCCTTTTCCCGTCACTCTAATTGCGGTGCCCTAATTCCATCGCCCACATAATGATATACAGCCTTCTAGAATGGCACCAAAAGCTAGGGAAGTAACAGTCTCAACAAAGTTGGATTTTCCTTCTGATGGTCCACCTTTTCCATCCTTTCCTACCACCAAGCATCCATGTAAAAGGCTAAGTAATGCTTACTGCATATATAATTCACAAAACGATAAATGAAAACAAAATGAAATGTCAAGCAAAAGCACGTCTCAGTAAAGAGAATCACAGCATGTACTATAGCACGTATTTAAACAGGCAGACATGTGGATCATTGAGACTTCTCTATCCCTCTTATGCTGGTGTATGGCAGATCAATGCATTCTCAGCTACTTTTTGGTGAATTTGACAGTATCGAATTCGGGCAGTGGTGGGCCAGTGAGGCTAATAAACATCAAGTTAGACAGATGTTCAGCAGTAAGTTTGTTATGGATCGGGCTGGCAATAATGTTCATTGTGCTGAAACCTCACTCACAGTCTACTGTGCTGACAGGAATTGTGTCAATCACAGACAGCAACTTGCGACTGTCCCTTCTTGCGGCCTCTTAATGATACGAAGTTGTCAAAGTTACTCCTTACAGTATTCCATTCTGGGAGTTGCTCTATGTGTCTGAATCTATCCTTCAGCTTCTGTACATCGACTTCTCCAAAGCCAACCTCAGCATCCTGAGAACATGAGTCAGGCTGGAGCATAGCAACACACTTCAGGAATTCTTCCACTGATGTCAGTCTCATTGCCATCGTGTCTATCAAGGCCTGGTAGAGCTGCTGATGACAAATGGACTTGCCCTTCCTGTTCTCCAATAACAACACACCATAGAACTCCTTGCGTTTAACTGCATCTTCAGCTTCTGCTGTGTATGTGCCAGGCTGTTCCTTCATCTTCTCGAATACCTGCATGTAGCATTTAATATATATGTCAGATTCAAACATTGTTACACCCTGATTCTGCAGGCGTTCTGACAGGAACCACAGTTTGTCAAGAGCATTCAGCATTATGCCCATGTTGAGAATGAAGGTGGCAGACATCAGCTTGTTCAGCAGACAAGGACAGAGCTGCTTACTGTCGGAGCGTCTCTTAATATCGTCACAAACTGATTTCAAGTGTTCGCTTAGTGCAGTGAATAACTTCCATACAGCATAAACAGCATGGTAGCTACTAGTAACCGACTGAGTAGACAACAATCTACCAAGTTTAGCCACCTGAGCAGAGAGAGCTTCAGCAGTTGCTTCTAAGTCTTGTGCATTCTTAGGTGATGAGTTGTAAAACAAACACAGCTTATCTATAAATATCTTGAAGTGATTCACAGCATTGCAATAACCAATGGCATCAGCAACTGAAAGTTACAATCAATGATTGAGGCAATGCCACACAAAGAGATTAGGATATTTGAGGCATAGCAATGCTCCAAGGCCTCCTCATATACCGAATATGATACTCACACCATCACATGTGACAGACACCCACATTCTCTTCAGCTCTTCATTTTGAAAGCCATATTGTGTCAACATGGATAAGAGTGCCTCCTGAATTCCCTGTGCAGTTGTGTCAAACAATTCTACCTGTTAAAGGAAGAATGTAACATGAGTGAATTCCTTTTCCATGTATACAGATATGTAAATGATCAAAGTCTACCTGTTGCTGCCCACTGTACTTCCATCAACCAGAACCGCTATGGGGCATCTAGTCTCTGCTATGTATCTCAGTAGGTTCCTCTTCATTTCTTCAGAAATTGTGTCAATCATTTCAGAACAGGTTATGTTAGACTGCAGATATGTACCAACAGAAGCTCCGTTCAGTGTTTGGAGCTCAAGTAGTTTCAGATGGTCAGTAAAAGGGCAGTTCTCCTTGGCCACATAATATGCTGTTCTCATGACTCGTGTGGTAAATTCTAGATGTTCATTTGTCCACCTTTCAGCAGATTTCTCAAGAACTTTTTGGATGCGTCCCTGCAAGAGTGCAGCAACTTTTTGTTGTCCTAGGGACTTGTTGTGTTTTGAAACCTTCTTTCGGAGCAAGAGTAGCTGCTTGGCTTTGTCTCTGCTGTATGGTGAGATTTCACCAATAGCCCATTCCTTGTCGAATGTCACATCAGAAATCAGGTTTGCTTCCTTGCAGGTTGAGCAGCCAAGCTTCCTGTTGAGGAAGAACAACCACTTGTGTGCATACTTGAAATACTCACCCTGATCAGCTGGCCAACAGTCAAGCAAATGGCTGGTCACAGACGAAGAAGCACCATCTGTGGTCTGACACACTATGCTTTGAATATGCTCAGTGGACAATGCAAAGGACTGCAGTGGTGATCCAGACGGTAGCATATCTATCATGTTGTGTTGCTTACCAGAGGGTGACACTTCCCGAAGAGCTGTTCTTGTTTTACAGTTCTCAGCAGAGTGCAGTTCAGCTTGTTCAATTGTTTCATGCTGCTCCTCTGAAGGTGACTCAGAGAGGTTACTCAATGGGTAGGCTTGAAGTTTCAGATTTGAAGAAATCAGATATTGTCCTTGTATTATGTGCAGACTGTTCCAATAATTGCTGTGAGTTTGCCTTGCAGTACTCCTACCAGATAATTTCCTCTTTATAGACATAGCTATACAGATACACTTTTAACATTGAGTTACAGGAATAAAAAAATAATGAAAATGAGGCAAAAGTTGTCTTCCCTTCTCTGGTCAAAACGGTTAATGGCCAATTACATTTGACTGGAAGAAGCAGTGTCAGTCACAAAACGCAAACCCACCAGTATGGGCTCACTACGAATTGTATCAAATTTAAATGCCACTTGCTGGCCCATTTTCAGCTGTAACCCAGGAATTCCTCAAGAAAGATTCAGATTCATTCAGTCACAAACAATTAGGGTTACCACCTTTTAAGAAGCTCAAAGTGGGACATTTCTTACTGAAACATGATTTTTTTACAGGACAGTACGTGACCTCGACCAATGCAAAATACTTGTTTTCTCTATATAAGTAAGGATTAAGCCACGAGAAGGATGGGTCTACTGTAGAATTAATCCATGGTTGGGTGGGGTTGGACCACGAGGCTAAAGGCTGAGTGGGTCCAACCACCCAACCATGGATTAATTCCACAGTAGACCCATCCTTTCGAGTGGCTTAATCCACTTGTAACATGGCATGGAGTATAGCAGCTTAATTTGCATTTTCACTAAATGAAATGAATATGATTTTTTCACTGGAGTGGAAGGATGATGTTCCTATGTCTTACTAATCTTTGCATGATGTTGTATTCAGTTTCTAACGTGCTCATGCACGTTACACATTTAACATCTATTCAGATACTGATGTTTTCCTCAAATATAGACGAGGTGGCTACAATATCCAGCACAATTATATATTATGCTGAGTGTTCTTACTTTTTCTGCCTACTGCTTCTCTTTCCATGTGTGCGCTCTGTTGCAAACTGTTTCTGTCGCTCTCTGCAGTTGCACTGTGGGTATCTGTGCTCATTTGAATATTGAGATGCAGACCATGCGCCCGTTCGGGTAGACACAGCTTTTTCTTGCAAATCGCCGTCTTTCAACATGCCAAGGTGGTGCCCCTGTGCTTTTTCCTATCCATCGACTGCCGCAAGTAAGGCTAGGCAACCAGTTACATGCTGCTGAGTGCTCTCCATCATACAAGCGATTGACACTCTCATTCTTTAAATTGTGCTGCTTGTGTTCTGTTACGCTGACTTCACCACACTCAAGGTCTATCGGTTACGTTACTGACTCACTCTTTGAGACCAAAATACATTTGCTCACCATGGATCATAGCTATTAAGTCGACTCTATCATTCTCTTTGGCTCCCTCCTGTCCGACATTGTGTGCAGCAAGCAGCATCTCACCGGTCCGCACCACCGCTGTTCGGCACCTCCAGCATTGTAACTGTGGTCTACTTGTTTATGTGCGCCCCCGCTCCCTACCATGATCTACCATGGCATTAAACCATGGTTTGTGTTATACCACATGGCGTCTTTGCACCTATCTCAGTGCTTTATTTTGGTTCTGTTTTTTATGCCATGTTACAATCAGAATTAAGGCTAAGTGTTGTAGTTTCTTAGTTGCTTCTATTGTCTATCATTTTAAGGTATTTTAGTTTTCTACAACATTTAGTGGAAAGTTAGAAAATATTTTTTCTAGTATAAAGTCAGGAAATGTAGTATTTTTCATGTTTTTTTGCAGGACACAGCTGCACAAATCAGG
This sequence comes from Neoceratodus forsteri, assembly GCA_016271365.2. Lineage (NCBI taxonomy): Eukaryota > Metazoa > Chordata > Ceratodontiformes > Ceratodontidae > Neoceratodus > Neoceratodus forsteri. The sequence goes on from CM028134.1 coordinate 47,334,621, forward strand.
ACAGGTGGTAATCCTACAAACAATCACAGAAGAAAACTCTTAACATGCATAAAAAAAATTTAAAGATCCAACAAAGTCATGACAACTGTCTGAAAGACATCCATACACTCACTGATTGACTGACAGGAATTACCATGTTAATGGTACGTTACAACAGTTCATGGCTGGATCCGCAATGCCTATATCACTTTGCAAGTTTTTGACTACTGACAACATTTAGAGCCGCCCCTCCCCCTCCCATATAATGACTAAACAACTACTGAACAAAGCACAAACTCACAGTATATTTTATACATCCTTGGTAAATCACCATAGAGGTAAAAGCCTCTCTGTCCTCTAACAAAATTCTCCTTGTTTAATTTTTGCAAGTTTTCCACTGCAAGCCAGCGACCACAGAAATTTCAGGGCAGGCAGGGGAACAAACATTATTTACTCTGAGTTACATTTTTTATACAGACATCCCCAAATGGAGACATTTACAAAAATTGCAAAACAAAGTAATTCAAAAACCTTTAAATTGCCACTGATGCCTCAAGAAGAACTTTGAAGAACATAATACAGTATTTGGACACAGAGCAGCTTATATTTCTCATTAGTTCTGTATTTCTTATATCCATTAAATATTACTGTGGTCAGATGCAAGAAAACAGAAGAATTGTTCCCTCAGGGTTCATCAGCTCCTATTGCTTCTTCCCAACTTGACGTCATATTACTGTACTTGTAACATCACAGCTATTCCCATAGCAACAGATTGTGATGTCACAAAGAACTTTATGATGTCACGTAGGGAGTAAGTTATAGTGGCAGATGAGCTTTAAGGGATACAGATCCTGTTTTTTTGCAGGTATTTCTTCACTAACAAATAATGAAGTGGAGGAATCTATAGAAGATAGATGAAATACAAGCTGAATTGTGTCAAACTATTATGTTTTCCAAAGTTTTTTCAAAGGTGTCAGCTGCTCTTTAACGTGGTGCAGCAGCACCCTCTTGGCTGTGAGTTCTATTCTCTCTTCTGTCTCAGCGAGCTGTGTTCCACGGACCCAGTTAAGTTCTTAATCTTGACCCCAACCTTCTTGCTTGGGAACTGTCTCTGGCATGCAATAAAAAAAAATAGCAGTAAACAGATGGGTAACAACTTCAGAGGTGTGAGACTGTCTTTTCCTGTGTTGCCAATGCTGGCTGAGCAGATGAGGATGGAGCACGTGCAACGGCAACCTGAGAGAGACATGAGTCAACATGTATATTCAAATTATGTTCTCACATTATTTTTTGCACTCATGACTATGAATGGTGTCACTGGCTTGTTGAATGACATAAAAGATAAAATCAGTCCCAAATGAACTTTTCTCTCTTTTTGCATCTCTGCCCCCCGCCTGGTCTACCTTTACTAGAGATGACTGGATAGAGGTTTTGCTTTCAATTCCTCTCTCTTTTTTTTTTAATTAAATGTGCCACACCTCCCCTAGTTAGAATCCTGGATAATCTCTTTTTTTGGGGGGTGGGGTTTATCATGCCAATAAAAAATAATCCACTCCATGTTTCATTATCAGAACACCAGTTTACTCCTGTGTTACTTTTTCTCCTTTCTCTGGTTCCAATAAGCACCCTTTTTTCTTGACTAATTGTGACTCTACGGCTGTCCCACTTCCAACAATCCCACATTACCCTTTCTTCATTTTTCCCCCCAGTTATCGCCTGTCCTGAATTGGCAAAGCTTATTATTATTTTTTTTAATTCCCTGATGATGACTGGCTGCCGCCTCCAAATAGTTGAGTTTGAGTGCTGTCCTTCTTCTAACTATTCCTGGATTCTTTGTTAACAGAAGCCAGGCACTTTTACACTGTAACACTGGTAAGGCCAGGCAGAGCATGCTGCATCACTGCAGGGGGCTCCCTGGACTGTCAACCCTTCTCAGATCCTCCTGCTCAGTCATTGCCAATCCCAGCTCCACACACCTTGCTTTCTTGCACCCTTGAAGTCGCCACTTCGGTCCAACAGTTCCATGTCCCTGGCACACCCCCAAGTCAGATGAGCTCTAGCTTTTGCATCAGTTCACAATTCAGCACACTCAAAGAGATCACTGGAGTCAAAAATGAATTTTAATCCAATTTATTACAAAAAATAACAAATAAATGTAACACATACGAGCAAGCCAGACTACCCACACTCACTTCCCCAGTGCTTTGGGTCACAAGACCCTTCCTCAGGGGGTGTGGCTCAAACAGGTGAAGGCACACATTTTATATCAATCTCAGAGCATTGACTTTTTTACATACAATTCAATTAGGTTTAGTACCGAACAGTGTTTCAAGTTTATTCCCCAATAAAATGTTTTTTCACTTGCACTAGATCTAGTATTAGAAATCAGTTTAAATTACCTTTTTTTTTTTTAAACAAACTTTGCACAAAACCCGAACTGTGAGACTGCCAAAAGCGGTGAGACAGGGGTGTAGAGGCTAATAAGAGTGCTGTTCGAGGAGACTGAGAGTGTAAAAGTTAATGAAAGAGGGAGAACTGGATATGGTAGGGGTGGTTGAAAGTTGGTGGAAGAATGATAATGGATGGTCTCAGAATATACTAGGTTATAAATTGATTAATAGAAACAGGAAGGAAAAAAGGGGAGGAGGAGTTGCTCTTTTTGTTAGGGAAGATCTAGAGATTAGGAGAATAGAGGAAACAGTGAAGTAGGGAAAAGTAGAAATTATAACTGAACTGTTGGGAATAGTGGGGAAAAAATGTAGGTTATCGGTGTTTTACAGAGCGCCAGATACAGACTTATTGGAGACTGAAGCCTTCCTCGAATACATGGGTAGGTTAGCAGAGCATACTGATGTTGTTATGATGGGGGATTTAAATATGCCAGAAATTAGATGGGGCAAAAATCAGATAGGAAATAATGTCTCAAGTTGGTTTCACGAAGGGCTGATGGCAGCAGGAATTCAGCAATGTATACATGAAGCAGCTAGGGGCCAAAATATATTGGCCCATACAAATAACATCCCCCTTAAGGGGTGGCTGGCTCCCTGTCCCTGGGCTAAGACACAGATATGGCACACTGAAGAGTCCAAATGAGAACGAAACACGTGTCTGCTGTTCTTAGCCTTTGCTGATTACACTGTGAGGACTTTTGGCACCATGCAGTTCTGCTTAAAGTTGAGCCAGTCCAAATTCTCTCATGGGGATTTGCATATGTTTCCCATGATGCTTTGCATTATTGGGGTATGTGCAATTGTGTTTTCTTTAAAATTCGAATGTATGGCCAATATCCTCTGGGATAACCCATGCCTCAGGTCATTTGCTCTAGGGTTCTTTTGTAATTCCCCCTAATGTATGCCTTGAAGAGGCGTGGGAGAACTATCCCTCCTAGTGCACTATCCTTAAGGCCTACTTTCTGACAGCTGAGCCTGTATGCTGCTGTAACTGGGAAGTGGGACACACCACCGCATCTAGGATGCATTTTTTGAACTCTGGCAGCATGATAGATTTGCTCAGAGGTTAAAAAAGAAGGGGACGGTGATGACTTTTTAGTGAATTCAAGCTTATCCCTTGTATTATTTTTTTATGTGGCGGCACTGGCGCTGGCTCAAAGTCTTGTGCTTCTTGTTCAGATTTTGTACAGGAGTTTGGGATGCAAACCACTACAGTCTGCAACTTGCAAATAATGGGGTGCATATGTGTTTCCCCCTAATGTGTACCATGAAGGGGCACAGGGGAACTAATTCCCCTGCATTCCGCCTCACTTTGGAACTAATTCCCCTGCATTCTCCCTCACTTTAATCACTCCCTGTTAATTACATTTAGGAATTTGAAGGCCTCTAGCCTACCTCCCCTCCCCTTCTGTTCATCAGCGAGTACTTTTCAGTGCCTTGAGGTGCTCCTCATAGGACACTCCCTGCTGGCCATGAATCATTTTTGTTACTCTGCACTGCACTGTCTTGAGCCTATCCCTATCCTTCCCAAGTTGAGTACCCCACCTCAGAACTGGGTGCAGTACTCCAGGTGTGGTCTCACTAAGGATCTATACAGGGAAAGTATTACCCTCTTTTGATTCACAGTGGGGATCAGAGCATTTGGGGGGTTATCACTAGACCACCAGGGATTGATACGTGAGTGCACTGGGATTGGGAAGCTATGCACAATACCTCTGTGTATACTTTTTTTATTTAGTTGTTTAACCAGGAGAAGCACACTAAGCTGAAAGCTTTTTTGCAGGAGCAACCTGGGAGCACAGGGAAGTTAAGTGACTTGCTCAGGGTCACACAGTTTGCAAGTGGAAGCTGTGGGATTCAAACCCAGGTCTGGTCTGCTGGATGTCACCAGATTTGCAGCTCAGAGCCTTAAACCACTGCACTATACTGCCTCCAATGTATACACATACATGGAGGCATTGTGTAGTGCTGTTGATGGCGCCATAATGGCATGAAGGTAACCCCTTAGTACCTTCAGCATGACAACCTCAAATATGGCACCCAGGAGCTAAGGCGATAATCCGTTTGAGTCACACTCCCTCCTTTGCTCCTGGGTATCTGTTGCCAGCAGGGGGCTCAAGGTGCACCACACATATGCATTCTGTCTGATGCATATGTAACAGAATGCACTGCCTTCTGACTATGCCTTCCTGATAAACATTTTGCATGTGGTGCTATGTTTTACATGCCTCAAATGGTCATACCTCTGAATGAGGGGGCCTTAACCTCTAGAGCATGTATTTTGCAATCTTTGAGTCTTCAGCTAGCATGATAGGAAACTTAAAATGCTCTGAGTGTTTTACAGAAACAAAAGGTAGAATAGTTACTAAAAATGGGTAAAACTTTGAAATAAAATAAAACCCAGGCACTGAGGCGATCAGTACACACAGTCATGCTGATCAGGTACATCGGTCATCTAACCCTGCATTCTTTTTTCTCTGTTTACTCCAAAGTGACCCCATTTCCATTTGGAATCAAATCTGAGTTGGAAAAAAATACTGAATAAAAAGTAAACAGGGCTTCAGAGATGTCTCTTGGCCAATTAAAAGCATCCCACTAACTTTTTAGGTTTCCAAACTCAGCTTTGGTTCTTAGATCTCAAACACTAAGAAATCACGAGGAAACAGGGTTGACTAGCCAAGAAACAGCTCCTGTTTATTTATAGAGACAAACAATGTTGGTATAGAGAGACCATTGGTCCATCCAGCCTGCCCTGCTTTACCCTAGGATAGAAAACCATGAGGTAGCTCAGAAAAGCAAGTGCTAGGCATGACAAGGACAGAATACAAAAGAAATCAGAAAGCTTTTTGATTTCCTGTTTTACCCTATCCTACTCTGTGACTTAATGTCTTATTATAATATTATAAAGCAAATCAGATATAGTTCATTTATTTAATAAAAATTACTTCCTTTAGGGCCTGTCAGTACCTTTGGTACTTTGATGTTAATTTGTCGAGATAAGTGTTACCTTTTGTGTCAATGAGCCATGTTTGCATCAGTTGTGTGGTCTGTATAGCCGCGGGGTCCGTGAATTGTAGTACTGGTTGGAACAGCAGGGCACACAGACACACGTCCAACACACTGCCAGAAGTCCCTGCCAGGAACATCTTCATCTCATGCTCAGCTGCTTACCACTCTGCTCACACTTCTATTTCTCCATCACTTCTGCTGCCAGTGTAACTTTCTTGGGGGGGTGATGTTTTACTCACCGGTACAAAGTATTAAGAGTTGGGACCAAGTCAAATATTGCAATGGGGTAGAGGGTGCTGCTCGGAAAACTGTCAGACAGGGGGTTGCCGCAGCTGGTGGCAACGCTGCTGAAGAGCCATCTGTGACTAGGAGTCATCACTGCTGTTAGCATCATCAAGGCAGCCCTCTGTTAGCAGGAGATACCACTGTATACTGTGACATTGATAAAGCCCCTCTGGTGCAAAGTAGTGACACTGCAAGCAGTAATGTACTTGTGTGTGTGTGTGTGTGTGTGTGTGTGTGTGTGTGCACGTGTGTGTGCACGCGCGCGCAAGTATTTGTGTGACTGTGTGTGTTTAAGGATGTCCTGCCATTCGAACCTTGCACTGTGCAGTACCACTGGCACTTTGATTCCATTCTGAAGGCATGGGCTGTTTTTTTCCATTTAGAGAGTGAGAATCAGAAGTACTGTAGTAGAGAGGTAACAAAATAATCTGACGCACTTCTAAAAAGATTATGAGTTGTGCAGGTAAGGATTTTTACAGTGCCTTTTAGAGCAGAATTCAACTGAATTTCCAGATTTGTGTCATGCATGTGGCACACCTTGCAGAATTCCACTTATCCCCTTGCAAAAGGATGCAGTGGCAACAGATAATCCTGCTTTTTTCCTTTTATGTGATGAGACAGGTGTAGATGCTTACACAGCAGTTCCATGTACTGCAAATGGAATTCAATGGATATTGTGGAAGACACATGCACAGATGCCTGTAGGTGCTGTGTGGGGGAGGGGGACTGATCTCTGAGCCTCTGTCTATCAACAACCTTTACAGGGTCATAAAAAGAGAAACAGCTCTTGTATAATGCTATTAGTGTTTTACTACCTAGGCTGATCCAAGAGTCCTTGCTTATTGTTTTGCTGTAGGCTGTGAGTCTGCCTGAGCAACACTTTTACTTTATCTACTCATTTATTGCAATATGTCGACCAGGAAAAATGCATTGTTTTCAATTGGATCCCGGTTTTAAAGCAGGTGAGCAAGGAAGTATTTTTTTTTGTGTGTGTGTATGTGTTCCTTCTGTTAAGGAGACACGCCTCCATCCCTGGCTGAGCAACAAACTGGGGCCCCTAGTCCTGCAGTCAGTGGCTCTAACCATTCAGTTAAAGGGAAAAATCATTATCTGGGAGTAGTGCTGTGCAGAAAAAAAATCCACTGGCAAAAGTACTGCAAAAGTCGGAATTTCACTTACACAAAATATCAAAATGCATTCCAGCAAGTTTCCCAAAATTCCGACTCAGAATGCTGGAATGAATTAATGAATTCTGGAATTATATTTATTTACTTATTTAATTTTGCTGACCAATATATTAAGCTGCAGAAAGAAATGTTTCAAAACTGATCACTGAACGGCAGAATGATTGCATGTATTGTGGCTTGATGTGCTTAAACTACAGAATAAAATTCCACAGAACTGTCATTCCGCAGTTCATGTGTGCCTTCTGCAAATCAGCTAGAAAATGTTGCAGAATGGGGCAGACACTCGAAGAACACGTTTAGGATTTGGATTTCACAAGTTATAATTTCAGAAAATTATAGGAAATGTACAGTGAAGCTTGCCAGGATGAAACCCACTTTTACGGCATTCTGCAGTATGCTGCAACAATGTTACTGCAGTAAACAATGTCATTTCAATAGGAACTAATCCCCTTTGTCATGCAGGAAAATGTGACACTACCAGGAGTCCTGCATGACAAAAGGGACTAATTGCCATTGAAATTACATTGTTTTCCATGGTAACTATGCTGCAGCATACTGCAGAATTGGGTTTCATCCTGGTGAGCTTCACTCTATGAATTTTTGTATTATTTGCTCGAATTTGGAATTCACAGCTTCCGCCATGGACTATCTGGGAAGCTAGATTGTTATTTTAACTTTTCATTGGGTTGTGGATGCATGGAACAGCCTTCCAGAGGAGGTTGTGGAGTCAAAAACAGTGGTGGAATTCAAGCATGCATGGGACAGTCATAAGGCAATTCTAGGGGGTTGGGGTAGGAAGAAGTAGGCTGCTGGTTAACTAGGATCTGCAGCTTATCCATTAGGTAGGGAAATGGGCAGACTGGGTGGGCCAAGCGGTCCTTATCTGCCGACAAAATCTATGTTTCTATGTTTCTATGTTTCTATTACTAGCAGGCTCTCAGGACTAGAGATCACTGTTGCTAATATTCTTCAACTCTATATGACTGTGCTATCTCAGCATCTCACAACCAGGGGGCTCTGCTGTTAGTATGCCTAAACACTATAGGAACTGTTATTGCAGCATCTCACAACCGAGGAGTGCTGTTGTTAGTACCCTTAAACACTACAGGCCTCTGTTATCACAGTATCTCACAACTAGGGGTACTGCTGTTACTATTCCTATACACTATAGACCTCTGTTTTCACAGCATCTCACAACTAGGGGTGCTGCAACAATATAGGCCTCTGTTATCTTAATATCTCACAATTTGGGGGGGGGCCGATGTTACTGTTCCTAAACACTGCAAGCCTCTGTTATCACAGCATTTCACAATTAGGGGGTGCTGCTGTTACTATTCGCAAACACTATACAACAGTGTTATCACAGCATCTCACAATTAGGGAGTGCTGCTGTTACTATTCGCAAACACTATACAACGGTGTTATCACAGCATCTCACAACTAGGGAGTTACTATTTACAAACACTGTGCAACTCGGTTATCACAGCATTTCACAGCTAGAGGGTGCTGCTGTTACTATTTACGAACACTGTGCACCTCGGTTATCACAGCATTTCACAACTAGGGGGTGCTGCTGTTACTATTCCTAAACACTGTTGGGCTCTGACATTGTAGCATTTCACAACTAGAGGGTGCTGCTGTTACTATTCCTAAACACTACTAGGCTCTGACATTGCAGCATTTCACAACTAGGTGTGCTGCAACACTATAGGCCTCTGTTATCTTAATATCTCACAATTTGGGTTGGGGGCTGCTGTTACTGTTCCTAAACACTGCAAGCCTCTGTTATCACAGCATCTCACAATTAGGGAGTGCTGCTGTTACCATTTACAAACACTGTGCAACTCGGTTATCACAGCATTTCACAACTGGAGGTGCTGCTGTTACTATTTACAAACACTGTGCAACTCGGTTATCACAGCATTTCACAACTAGAGGGTGCTGCTGTTACTATTCCTAAACACTGTTGGGCTCTGACATTGCAGCATTTCACAACTAGGTGTGCTGCAACACTATAGGCCTCTGTTATCTTAATATCTCACAATTTGGGGGGGGGGCTGCTGTTACTGTTCCTAAACACTGCAAGCCTCTGTTATCACAGCATCTCACAATTAGGTGGTGCTGCTGCTACTATTTACAAACACTGTGCAACTCGGTTATCACAGCATTTCACAAATAGGGGTGCTGCTGTTACTATTCCTAAACAATACTGGGCTCTGACATTGCAGCATTTCACAACTAGGGGTGCTGCTGTTACTATTCCTAAACACTGTTTGGCTCTGACATTGCAGCATTTCACAACTAGGGGTGCTGCTGTTCCTATTCCTAAACACTACTGGGCTCTGACATTGCAGCATTTCACAACTAGGGGTGCTGCTGTTCCTATTCCTAAACACTATGGGCCTCTGACATTGCAGCATTTCACAACTAGGGGTGCTGCTGTTACTATTCCAACACTACTGGGCTCTGACATTGCAGCATTTCACAACTAGGGGGTGCTGCTGTTACTATTCCTAAACACTGTTGGGCTCTGACATTGCAGCATTTCACAACTAGGGGGTGCTGTTGTTCCTATTCCTAAACACTGTTGGGCTCTGACATTGCAGCATTTCACAACTAGGGGTGCTGCTGTTCCTATTCCTAAACACTACTGGGCTCTGACATTGCAGCATTTCACAACTAGGGGTGCTGCTGTTACTATTCCTAAACACTACTAGGCTCTGACATTGCAGCATTTCACAACTAGGGGTGCTGCTGTTACTATTCCTAAACACTACTAGGCTCTGACATTGCAGCATTTCACAACTAGGGGTGCTGCTGTTACTATTCCTAAACACTGTTGGGCTCTGACATTGCAGCATTTCACAACTAGGGGTGCTGCTGTTACTATTCCTAAACACTGTTGGGCTCTGACATTGCAGCATTTCACAACTAGGGGTGCTGCTGTTACTATTCCTAAACACTATTGGGCTCTGACATTGCAGCATTTCACAACTAGAGGGTGCTGCTGTTACTATTCCTAAACACTGTAGGGCTCTGACATTGCAGCATTTCACAACTAGAGGGTGCTGCAACACTATAGGTCTCTGTTATCATAATATCTCACAATTGGGGCTGCTGTTACTGTTCCTAAACACTGCAAGCCTCTGTTATCACAGCATCTCACAATTAGGGGTGCTGCTGTTACTATTCCTAAATACTGTTGGGCTCTGACATTGCAGTATTTCACAACTAGGGGGTGCTGCTGTTACTATTCGCAAACACTGTACAACGGTGTTATCACAGCATCTCACAACTAGAGAGTGCAGCTGTTACTATTTACAAACACTGTGCAACTCAGTTATCACAGCATTTCACAACTAGAGGGTGCTGCTGTTACTATTCCTAAACACTGTTGGGCTCTGACATTGCAGTATTTCACAACTAGGGGGTGCTGCTGTTTCTATTCCTAAACACTGTTGGGCTCTGACATTGCAGCATTTTACAACTAGAGGGTGCTACTGTTACTATTCCTAAACACTGTTGGGCTCTGACATGGCAGCATTTCACAACTAGGAGGTGCTGCTGTTATCAGTCTGCAGCATAGAGAAACAGAGGGTCTTAATCTCTGTTGAAATGACATTTATTTTATATTAATAATTTATTCCCTAACAAAATATGAACAGTAGTAATATAGTATTGTGAGCTAGGGTAAAGTACCCAGTGCCTGCCTCCTGAAACAGAAAAAACATCAGGGAGGAGTTTGCTCCAGAAAAGCCTACCATGCATCTTCCAGATCTAGAGTAAGAAAGACTCACTTACCATTATATCACCTTTTCAGAGTTTTATTAAAGCCCGGTTGGTGACAGTACTGTACATACTGCCAGCGTTTCAAAGGGAAAATTCCTTCTTCCTCAGAGCATACAGTTACTGACCCAGGGGTCGTGATTTTACAAGGTGCACACAGGGCTTATGTCAAGCCCTGAATCCACTGCAAAGTTTGACACAGCTGCGCCAAAGCCCCTCAGGAACAGGTCAGTCTGATTTTGGAAGGGCTGGCACAGTTACACTTTCCCAGGATTAAGGCACCTTGCACCAAAAATCTAGCACAAGTGCCCTGATCCTGGATGTAAAGTTAGACCAGGGAGTACCTGGTCTATCTCCCTGCATCCCACCTTCTGGACTTGCGGTGGGTGTTTGCGGCAAAAATTCTTCTAAAATCACCCTTTGCTGCAATGTTTGGTGCAAGTCACAACTTGCGCCAAACGCCTGCCACAAGTCCACTGTACTGCTGCATCTGCTTCTGAAGTTGGGCCCAATATATGCTTTCTCAATGACCAGTTGGTAGACAAGGCACCAGTTTGTTCACACTGCTCAGGCTGAGGAACAGCACAGAAGAGACATAGGGCCAGATTCACAAAACGTTGCCCCAGCACAAACCCAGTTTGCATGGTGCAAACTGGGTTTTGTCTCAAAGCGGTATACACAAAAGCCCAGTTTGCACCCACAAACTGGATTTGCGCTGGGAAAAATGTTTTGAGGAGGCTGCAATGCAAATGAGGGGGGAGGGTGCTGCATATTGGCGCAGTTCCATTCACTAAGCATTTCCTCCAAGCAAGGGCATTTTGCAGGTTACCCTTGCATGGAGAAAATACCGCTGAGGAAAACCTCTTCTTAACTCCATGCAACCTTAATGGTTGTCGGAAGTAGTGCAAGGTGGCTCCCCTGACTCACAACACTGCATCCCTGCTAGTCCAGTGGTCCCTCCCACCTTTCTCTGATTGCTGTCCTGTATTATTAAAGAGAATATTTTACTGGCAGTCTGGTGGTTCCCTCCACCTCCCCTGTTCTTCAATCGCCATCCCATATTATGACAGAGAATATTTCCCTGGCAGTCCAGTGGTTCCCTCCTCCCCCATTCACTGATCACTGGCCCAAGAGGTAAATATAGAAATAGACACCCATATTCCCTGGTGGTAGTGTCCCCCCCCAACATGTTCTGTGATTGTTGCCTGTAATATATCAAATAGTTTTCCTGGGGTAGCAGTCCCCCCCGACCTGATCACCCACTCAGTATACAAAGAATAGTGCCACTGGTGTCCAGTGTACCCCCATCCCAATCCCTTGTAAAATAAAGTTCCCCATTTCCCTGGTAGTATAGTGGATGCCCCCACCCGACAGGTAGTGATCCACCACCATACCCTCACATCCCGACCCTAGACGGTGACCAGCACAGCTATCCTCTCACCACCACAGCTAGCCACTGACTGAGCTCTCAATGAGTGCCTACTGTACACATATTCTACAACTAACATACAGACAGAAAATATATGAAACATAAACTGAAATGTGTCTAAAACTTAGCTTTTTCTATACAGTTTTCCAAATGTTGTCAGGGGCTCTCTAAAGGGTAGAAGGTGGTGGAAAGGGGTCAACACAGCAGTGGGGTCCACACTCTTGCTAAAGAGGGGACCTTGATGGCAACAATACTGGTCCAGATGGTTTTAGTGGTGAAGGCCTGAAAGAGAGAGAGAGAGAGCGAGAAAGAGGCCCACTGGGTACTGTAGGGGTGCTCGGACCATTACATGAGTATTTCTTTTTACATGGATTTTATGGATTATTTATTATAGGGGTGGGGTAGCACCCCTGTATTTAGGGTTTAGCAGGGCTTTCTATATTAAACCTCAAATTTTGCACTTTAATGACTTCACTACTGTTTAATAGATTTACACAAAATTTTGCATGCACAATCTATGGGGTAGATCTCTTGATGTGCCAAGTTTCATTCTGACGAATGTGTGGATTCTGAGATCCAGATACTATAGTGCAAAAACTTTAAAAATTGCCATTTTTTGCTGTTATTTTTTGTCATCACCTTGTGCCCAGACAGTTTGAAATTATGGTCTGAAATCTTAAGGATAGAAAGACTTTGGGTCACAGAAGTGCCTTTTCCTCATTTGGTGAAAAAATATTAATCTGTTCCAAAGTTATTCAGTTTTTAAGTTCCCATTATTTTTAATGGGAATTTAACTCTCTAGGATAGCTTCCTGGAATGAAAAAATAATTTTGCCTCATGAAAAAGAATTCCTTTTTGTGAGGGGAAAATCCTTTTTCATGATGAAAAATTCCTTTTTCATGAGCTGCCCTCTTGTTTTCTGTTTTTTCCCCCAAAAAAATTTGAAAACCCCCAAAAATGATATTCTGCCCTTGCAACAACACATGCATCTTGCCCAGCAGAACTCCGTTAGGTGGATTCTGTGGTTATCTAGTGGAAAAATGACCCATGAATGTGTTTTTTTAACATTTAAAATCCTTTTTCATGACTCGCTAAATTCTTTTTTCATGAGTCTTTTTTCATTCTCACAAAGAAGGATTAATTCTCATGAAAAAGGATTTTAGACTTAATGTATTTCAATGGGGTTTTCAACTTTGGTGCATAACTTTACCATTTTTATCTGGCCCCGTGGCACTGAGGGTTGAGGCATCAGCCTTACCTTGCATCATGCTGCTGACCTGGGTTCGAGATTGAGCTCGGGATGCCAGGGGTTGGATGGGGAGGAGTGGATTGGGTGTCTGATAGACTTATCTCCACTCCTGGGAGGGAGAGGTCATGGTTCCACAGTGCTAGTGGCTCCCAATGGAGGCTGGGTGCACTGCAGTCAGGAACACAAGTCGGGGGAAAATGTCAGCGGTCATCCTGTGGCCAGGTGTGGGAACATGCCCATCGTGAGCTGGATGGCATTGTACACCCATGTCTCAGGAGGGAACCCAGAACAAGGAAAATGGCCTTGGCACTCAGGAAGGTGAAGGTGGGTCCAGTATATAGCTCCTATGCTAACTGCCGTCTGTATCCCAGCCGGTCTCCAATCCTCCTCCCCACTCCAACCACCCTACTAGATTGTAGATAGAGTGCCAGTGGAGTAGGCTGTCCCACCCCGGGGGGCTCAGAGCCAGGGGGTTGGGGGTCAGTAGTAGGATGAGGAGAAATCCCGGGATGGAGACTAGGTCTGGGAAAACCTCCAGCAGAGCAGAAACCGGCTGGTCCAAGTGACCACACTGGAGAGAGTCCTAAGGGACCAGTGAGGAAGTATAAAGAAAGTAAAAAAAAAAAAAAACTTTGCCATTGTTGCATATTTTGACACCAGATTTTTAACATACCCTTTTTGAGACCCCTACTGATGAACAATGTTTGTGTCATTTCGTAAATTCTGCCTGAAAGGTGATTTCACAGTCAGTTGGTGAAATCACCTTTGGGGCAGGATTTCAAAATTGTCACCATACTTATTCATGAGGTGGGGTCATAAGAATGGTATGTTGAAAATTTGGGGTCAAAATATGCTCAAATGGGAAAGTTGTGTGTATTCATCGACATTTTGTTGCACTTGTTCGTAACTTTTGTAATCTTCAAAATTTTCACTCCAAATTTTCAACATATCCAACATAATTATTTCTTTACACCACCTCATGAATGTGACAGCTGTCATTTTTGAAATGTTGCTGTAAAGTGTATTTTCATGCCTCTGGTGCAGAATGACATTTTGGAGGGGATTTCACCATTTTTACTACTGGATTCATAAGTTGGGGTAATAAGAAGGGTATGTTGACAATTTGGTTGCTGTTGTCCTACAAATGGAAGCGCAAAGCCTGGACGGCACTGCGCTTCCACATAAACATACATATATGCATCTATGGAGGGATGGGCTTGTGCTCCGTCACACTAATAAGGGTATGATTATGCTAGCTGAAAAAGTATGGGTGGATGGCATTTCCAACAGGAAAATAAGGATACAATTATACGATCTCTAAAAGTAAGAACATTCTTTGCAAAAACTGCATTAATTCAACATTTAAGGTTCAGGCTAAAGCAACAAAAGTAGGGAAATGTGGCTTTAGGGTTTCCAACCCTAAAACCCCAAGGCCACCCCTAAAACAAATTGAGGCGGAGTCTCCCTAGGGGTTTTCAACCCTAAAGCTCCACCCATTCTATGCACTCCAGAAACATGCACACCTAATGGGGTGAGCTTTAAGGTTGAAAACCCTTATGAAGACCATACCCCTAATGCCACATTTCCCTACTTTTGTCGCTTTAGCCTGAACTCTAAATGTTGCATTAATGCAGTTTTTTGCAAAGAATGTATATCTATATGTTAGCTTGATGATGGAGTCCATGCTGCTGCAAATGTGTATGTGATTTGCAAGGCACCCTGAGCCCATGAGATAGGGTGCTAAAGAACTAGAATTACTACTACTACCATTCCTTGGTCATGCCTGAAAATAGGCAATGATTTTGTGTAGGCACCCACCTGGTCAACAAACATTAAATAAATGGATAAATAAATTTCTTAAAACTATTGGGCTCTGCTAATGCAACACCTAGGTGGTGCTGCTGTTACCATTCTTTAACACTACTGGGCTCTGTTATTACAGCATTTCACATCTGGATGGCACTGTTCATAGAATACTTTCAGCATATGCATCAGGAGTCTGAGTCATATTTACTGTTGTCAAAAGATCCATTTCCTTTACAATTGCAGTTTGTTCTGTTTTTCACTATGACCTGGCATTAGGGCTGTGCATTCCCAATACTATTTGTGACACATATAAACAAATACTGCACTTTTTACAAATATTATCACCCTTAAATATTTGTATTTAACACCACATTAAGTAGCTTTCGACAGCAGTGAAACCAGTGATACACACATAATTATTACTGCTTTTTATATGAATACATATTTGACTGACAAATCTGCATAGTTTATTGCTAGCTATCAAAGGATCGATGTCAGACTAGCGCAACAAAAATCACATTAGTAATAACAGTGCATACTTATCAGCGCTGTGCAGCATAAGCATTTGTGTTTTATAGCACTTACCAATATAGCATTCTAGTTAACTTACCATATGAGGTTTCCATCTGAGGTTTGTGGTTTGATGTCGTTATTGTGAGCTTCATGGATTGCTAGGGGACCCTAAACAGAAGTGCACAGTCATATGCCATACAGTAAAGCTTCCAGACATGTCTCAATCAGACCTTTAGTTCCTGCCCCAGTTTCTGTATTGTGTGCGAGCTGCTACTGCCCCTGTTTCCTTAGTTTGTTAGTGATTGCATGGTGATATTCAACATCATTGGATTAAAAGTAATGGCTGAAAAACATTGTTTGCATTGCAAGCAAGGTACTTTTATTAACAACTCTAGTTATCAAAAAGGGAAGGGTGTGGAGGTCATATCATATACAACATGTAAAAACAGCAAGAGTGCTGCATTTTTCATTGCAAGGTACTTTTTATTGACAACTGCAAAATAAGAACAAGCATTTGTCAATGCCGAATGTTGTCTTGCTGACATTGGCATTGGTAGTGCAGTTAGAGAGATGCATAATAGGAATGGCAGTGAAGTACGGAAGTGACGACAACCCCACACCACCCTGTAGAGACAGGCATTGAGGTGTGCCTTTGGGTCGTCAGCCATAATGCTCATGCCATTTCACCTCACCCTACCCTGCAGACTCCAACAACTATTGCGTTGTGCCTTGGGGTCCTCGGGCCTTACACTCATCCCATTCCATAAGAAAATATGTTGAGATGGGTGCAGTATAGGAGAATGGGGTGAACTTTGCAGCCGAAGAGTCCAAGGCACACCTTGATGCCTGTCAGTGGCTGTAAGGTGGAGGTGGGGGGTGGAAAGACATGAGCATTACAGCTGACAATCCAAAGTCACACCCCTGATGCCAGTCAGTCTCTACAGGGTGGGACGTTATGGTTAGAAACCCTAACGCCGCAGGTATTTGTTGGTATTTGCACTCCAAATTGTCAACATGGGCTTTTCGTGACCCCACCTCATGAAAGCATTTGGGACCTCTGCTCATGAACAGTGGCACTGTGATTTTGTTAATCTGTCCCGAATGTTGATGTCCCACAGTGACCATGCCATTCTGCACTAGATGTGCAAAACCACATTTCAGGCAAGATGCCAAAAATGACAGCTGTACTGTTCATAAGGAGGTGTCAAGAAATGGCAATGTTGAAAATCTGGAGTGAAAATATTAAAAATTCTCAAAGTTATGAGCGTGAGTGGAAACTGCGCAATGCACGCTCGTAACACAGTCATTGTGTGGAATTTTGTCACCAGATTTTCAACATAGGCATTCTGGGATCTCTGCTCATGAACAATCTCACTGTGATTTTCTTAATCTTTCCTGAACATTGATTTCCCACTGCAACCGTGCCATTGTGCACCACATGTGCGAAAACACATTTTGGGCAGGATGTGAAAAATAACAGCTGTAATGCTCATAATGAGGTATAAAAGAAGCATTTGTCAGTGCCGAATGTTGTCTCGCTGGCATTGGCATTGGTAGTGCAGGAGTTAGAAATGCATAATAGGAGTGGCAGTGAAGTATTGAACTGACGCCAACCCCACATCCACCCTGCAGAGGCTGACAGGCATTGGGGTGTGCCTTTGGGTTGTCAGCTATAACACTCATGCCATTTTATCTCACCCTACCCTGTAGACACTGACAAGTGTTGTGGTGTGCTTTGGGGCCCTTGGGCATTATACTTACCCCATCCCATAAGGAAATACGCTGAGATGGGTGCAGTATAGGAGAATGGGGTGAACTTTGTGGCTGAGCACTCCAAGGCACACCTTGATGCCTGTCAGTGGCTGCAGGGTGGGGGTTGGGGGTGGAATGGTGGGAGCATTACAGCTGATGATCCCAAGTCACATCCACAATGCCTGTCAGTCTGTCAGTCTCTACAGGGTGGGATGTAATGGTTGGAAACCCTAACGCTGTAGGTGTGTGTTGGTATTTTCACTCCAAATTATCAACATGGGCTTTTTGTGACCCCACCTCATGAAGAGCGGCAGTATCAGTTTGTTAGCCGAAAGGTGATTTTGCACAATGACTGCACCATTTGACGTCACAGGTATGTAAACACATTTTGGGCAGGATGTGAAAAATGAGAACTGTATTGTTCATGAGGAGGTGAAAAAATGGCAACATTGAAAATCTGGAGCGAAAATATGAAAAATTGGTGAAGGCATGAGCATGCATAGAAACTGGGAAATGCATGTCCGTAACCCAATTATTTGTGGTTTTTTTAAACCACATTTTCAACATAGGCATTTTGGGACCTCCCCTCATGAACAGTGGCACTGTGATTTTCTTAATCTGTCCCAAAAATTGATCTCCCACAGTGACCATGCCATTGTACGCCACAGGTGCGAAAACACATTTTGGGCAGGATGTGAAAAATGACAGCTGTACTGTTCATAAGGAGGTGTGAAAAAATGCCAGTGTTGAAAATCTGGCATGAAAATATTGCAAATTTGTGAAGTTACAAAGGTGCATGGAAACTGCGCAACACATGTTTGTAACACAGTCATTTTATGGACTTTCATCACCAAACACATGCTTGTAACATAGGCATTTTAGGACCTCTGCTCATGAACAGTGTCACTGTCATTTTGTCAAACTGTCCCGAAAACTGATTTCACACAGCGACCTCTGCACCGGTCGTGTGAAAACACATTTCGGCTAGGAAATGTAAAATGACAGCTGTACTGTTTATAAGGAGGTGTGGGAAAATGGCAATGTTGAAAATCTGGAGTAAAAATATTACAAATTCAAGAAGTTACGAGCATGCATGGAAACTGCACAACGCATGCTCATAAAACAGCCATTTTTTAAATTTTTGTGACCAAATTTGCAACATAGGCTTTTTGAGAGCCCCCCTCATGAGCAGTGTCACTGTCATGTCATTAATCAGTCCTGAAAGGTGATTCCGCGCAGTGACCACAAAATCACCTTTTGGGACTGAATAATGCCATGATAGTGACTGAATTCATGAGGAGGGGTACCAATAACCCCATGTTGAAAATTTGGTTGCAAAATTCCCCAAAATGGCCGAGATATGCACCAAAGTTGAAAAAACCCAGTTTATGCCATTATACAGCTTACTGGCATTTCTTCAGTTTGTGGTCGGCTTTGAAGAGCGTAAACGTGTTCCTGGTCCACCGAAGATTGTCGCGCTGGGTTCCAGAGGAAAGTATGGGGTGAGGGTGTGAGTGGGGAGGTGGGGTATGCAGAGGGTGGGTGCGGGTTGAGGGAGGGAGTAGGACAGATCGTAAGGGACCATTTTCTGATTTACAGGTTTAAAACAAAAATTGCGGGATGGTTTTTTTCTTACAGGGGCATTTGGCACATTGGGATGGGCTCCCAGCTTGCCACCTGAGTGTTTTGGGGGGGTGCTATAGCTGACGAGGGATTGGGCACCCCCATCGGCACATACCAAATGCGGGTACAAGAGCCAAGGGGGATTGGGCTCCCCCCTTGGCACACAACAAAAGCTGTGGGGGGGGACATTATGCCAATGGGGAGTAGCTCCCCCATCAGCAAATTAAATGGGGAAGGGAGGACTGAAGCTGATGAGGATTGGGCTCCCGTCAGTAAAGAAAGAGTGGGGGGGCACAGGACACCGAGGAGGACTGGGCACCCCCTCGGCATACACTTTAAAATGGGAGGGAGGGGGCATTATGCTGATGAGGAATGGGCTCCCCTGTTGACAAATGAAGTGTGTCAGGGCATGCCGACAGGAGATTGGGCACCCCTGAAGTTGTCACTCTGCGCGCTGGCAGTCAGTGCCACCATGTTTATGGAGCTGCTTCATCAGGAAAGGCACGCCACTGCATGATGAGCTTGGCTGTCATTGCAGTGGACCTTTTCTTTTATCTGGTAGCCAGTTTACGTGTTGCTGGTGTCAGCACCTACAGCCACCTTATTGGGGAAGGAGGGATTCCCCTACTGATGTGTGCCCTGCATTCGCCCACAGTGACCGCACCACCAAATCTGCTACTACTGCAATATGTTGGCTGGTGTGCAAGTGCAAGCCAACATAAAAATGGCAATGTTGAAAATCTGGAGTGAATATATTAAACATTCTCGGAGTTACAAGCGTGTGTAGAAACTAAGCAATGCATGCTCGTAACAGTCATTTTTTGGAATTTTTTAACCGATTTGCAGCATAGGCTTTTTGGAAGCCAGCCTCATGAACAGTGACACTGTCACTTTGTTAATCAGTCCCAAAAGGTGATTCCACACAGTGACCACGAAATCACCTTTCGGGACCGAATAGCGAAATGACAGTGACCGAGTTCATGAGGTGGGTCCCAAGAACTCCATGTTAAAAATGTGGAGCCAAAAGTCACAAAAATGGTTGAGATAGCCACCTAAGTTGAAAATCCCTCATTTATGCCATTATACAGCTTACCGGCATTTCTTCAGTTGGCGGTCAGCTTTGAGGAGTGCAGTCATGTTCTCACTCCACCGAAGACTGTTGCGCTGGGCTCCAGAGGTAAGTATGGGGTAAGGAGGGATGTGGGGTATGCTGAGGGTGGCTGCGGGTTGGAGGAAGGGACCCGATGGTGAGGGACCATTTTCTTTGTTTCAGGTTACTAAAAAATAAAATAATCACCATGGACCGTTTCCTTTTTTTAACAGGTATTGGGCACACTGGTGTGGGCTCCCAGTGTGTCCCATTTGTTTGGGGGGGTCATGTTAGCCACACTGTGGTGGACTCCCAGTGTGGCACACAATTGGGGTGAGACAGGAAAGTGCCAGTGTGATTGGGGAGAGGGTTAAACATGCTGACAAGGGATGCGGCCCCCCCCTGTCGGCAATCGTGTCTGTGTTTGGGAGGATGATGTCGAGGGGGATTGGGCACCCCCTCAGCAGACAAAAATAGTAAAGGGGCACATATGCTGACAGGGGGATTGGGCACCCCTGAAGTCAGCTTCCTGGGGACTGTGACAGGTGGACTGCAACAGCCGCTGCCCGCTATGTTTATTGAAATGTTACACCAGGCAAAGCACACCCTGCAATGATGGGTCGCTCCCTCATTACAGTGACAAAATTGTTTCAAGTTGATGGCACGCTTTTCAACTGAGTTCATAGACAGTGTGTGATTTAATTCATGCCACAGGGTCCAGCCCAAATAATCAGTGATGCCACTGCCCACAACATGACCGCAACCTCCAAAACCTGCAATTTTTCACATTATGTTGTTTACATGCACAAGACAACATAAAAAGGGAGGTGTGGAGCTCATATATAGCTAATGTTTTAAAACTTCAGCAGTGCTTAATTTCATGTCATTTCATTTTTCAGGCTTTTCTGCCATTCACATTTAAGCTTGTAACTGAAAGTTATAGGCAATGCCTTGTAGGTACTCATTTCTGGAGCGTTTATTGTATTGTGCAACAATGGCAGCAATTCTCTTGGCTGTGTCCTCGTATTTTTATTTTTTAATTTTTTGCATTCTGTAACTGCACTGCCTGCCACCATTTGCTCCATTACTCTTGTGTTGAAATATTTCTCACATTTCAAATACTGTATGAAATGCCAGACTGAGGTGTGATGAGCACCAATAAAATGGTTGAATTTTCCGTGCCAAATTTCAATAGAATTGATAGTCCTAGGCAAGTCATAGTTAACTGCACCATGGCAATTCCACAATTGAATGTTGAACATGGGTCTCCTTCTACCGCCTCTGGCAAGGGGGCGGCCAAGCCATGTGTCTTCAAAGTAATCTATTAGATTGTGTAAGGAGTCACCATTGCCCATGAAAGAGTTCAGTGTGCATTAACTCATCAAATGCTGCAAGTACATCAGTCACTGGAACATATGCAAGGGATGGTAGTAAACAGATATGTAAAGAGTAATTTGGGTCTGACATGTATTGCATGCACACATCTGGAATCTCATGTACCTTTCTCCAAAGGGCTTGGCATAAATAGAAAAAACAACCTCGTACTTTGGTGGATGGGAAGGCTTCCTTGAGTGATTTGATTGCTGCCAGTTCAAAATCGATCAAAATTGTTTCAGGGAGCAAAGTACCGCATAGATTTTGTAGTTCTGGGAAAATCTTTGAGTACGTTGCTGCAGTGCAATTACCCATTAAAATATTTACAAGTGGGACAACAGTGCCATATTTGATCACGTGTATTGTGTATAGCTGCTCATATATGTGTAACCCCTAGATGGCGCTATCCCAGGGGCTACTACCCCTGCCTGATTTGCCACTAACAGGTTGAGGGGCCTGGATCCAATGGCGGGTGCCTCCACCCAGAGGTCAGGGTTTGCAATAGTTAAACTAACTTGGTCACAGCCCTCTGGGAACTGCAACCCCCTTTCTTCCCACTACTGGCCCACACATATATCAGAATTACCTTCACAGTATACACTTACCCCAGGTCTGGTTCCGGCACTGGGACCTCCTGTGAAATGAGATACAGTGCAACAATCACAGCATAGTACTTTAACATAGACAAATACCTCAG
This sequence comes from Neoceratodus forsteri, assembly GCA_016271365.2. Lineage (NCBI taxonomy): Eukaryota > Metazoa > Chordata > Ceratodontiformes > Ceratodontidae > Neoceratodus > Neoceratodus forsteri. Next base: position 47,356,850 of record CM028134.1, read on the forward strand.
GCAGTATAACTTTGCTGAAACAAGCAGCTCTGATTTATTTAGGGGATATAACAAGGACAGGGGAAATCAGGTTAATTAGCTTATCACTCTAATAATCTATCTATGGCTCTGTGCACAGGCCTATCCCTATCAGTTACTGTCCCTGGGTACCCAAGCCCTAGTGGCTAGTCCAAACCATGGCAGCTGGTAGGGGCCCTTTCACCAGAGAAAAGGAGAATTAAACAGTCAGCAGTACAGTAATTCCATTTGGATTTAATGTAAATTCAACAGGAGCGACCTGAATTAGTACTCACGACCTCCAAATAAGATAGGGTCCTTCAATGTTAGTAGGGCTACTTGAGGTACACAAACCTCTTCACACATTTATATAAAGAAAGCACTATACCAGGCAGGCTGCATCTGTATCCCGATCGCAATTACTGCACAATACCGGGAGAACACACAGCAGATTCAGTTCCTGACAGACCGAGTGCAATTTTCAGCAATTCCTCCAGTCTTCTACAGGGTGAGCCTGGTTTCTACTTTTCAGATATCCTTTGATTCTCTCTTCAGGACGGATTCAGTCCTAACAAGCTGTTACACAAGCTGCAGACCGAACTCTGGGCCTTACACGTTTTTGACTAAAACTGCACACTGAAAAAGCACAGGCTCCTTCCTTCTTCACTGCCAAAGCTCAACTGAAACTCAACCGACAAAACCGGCACTTCCTTTGAGTTCCTCCCAGTTCTTGACTGGATTGGCTGTCACTCACATAGACTGCTGCTGTTGGTCCAAAAAGGCACTGAAGTCTAAACTACATCTCCCAGAGTCACTACCCATACAATCCTCTTGTGGCTGGCTCAGATTATGAGTCCAAGTTCTGATTCGTCCCAAGGCACCATTTTAGAGCTAGCTTACCCCACACTGATTGGTCCAGTTCAGCAGTTCAAAACTAGAATGGGGAACTAGCAGACACAGTTCTGACTACAAAGAAAGCAGGTTAGACAAACTGTAATTTCATTATTACTCTAAATAATTTCTGGCAAACAGTTACATCTTTCAGATAGGTTCCTTTGCACTTCTAGTGACTGCAAAATGAAGTGAATTGGCAGCAGCTCAAGTGGTACTCAATCAAAGAAACACACAGTCCCCCATACAAACTAATTATGTCTGCAAGCAGACAGCTCTTAAAGAGACAGTACCAGAGGTTCTAAAAACACTCACTGATAAATGGCTTAAACGCCAAACACCATTCAGGCTTGGAGCATTCAAGCAAGCTCCTGGAAGTCTTTTGGGAACCCCCATTTGCAGGGGGGTTACATATGGTAGGTCAGCATTTAAAAGTCCCATTAGCAAACCAGTGACTACTCGCTTTCAAGTACTCGAGGTCCTGGTATGTTGTGAAAATCAAAATTCTATCAGTGAAGGGCCCAGAATCAAACATTGGAAATGTTTCTTTCTTCACAGTAAGCCCAAACACCTCCGGAATTATTAGGGATGCAGCGTCAGCAGGTTCAGGGGGAGGGCGGGCAGTGGCCCATCTGTTTCCTTGCACTGTGTGCTTTAATAGGGACATTGCTGGTTGTTGAGACAAGACCGAGGGGGACAGTTGTGCCACACCAGAAGCTACAATTTGGTGCGCGGTCTCGCAGGTGGCTTCTGCCCATTGTTTGATGTCTGCCACAGCCTCTTTCACAGCAACCACAACAGGATCTGGCACATCATTATGCTCACCCAGCTTTTTCAGTACTGTGTCTCCCCTTAAATGAAGTCTTTGCTCCACAGTGCCCTTTATCATATTGTAAGCACTTATAGTAGGCCTTATCAGCAGTAACACGTTCATGACGGTATAAGAACTCATCAAGAGCTGCCAGCTCGCTGCCTTTCTGACTGCAGATAAATCACACTGACATCTTGACACAACTGGCAAATCTGAGTAAATGGGGCATACACAGGCATTATAACGGGAGTAAGGCTAATTGGGACTAATTGAGTCAAGTGCAACTGTGTAATGCTACGGTGGCAGCAAGGTAGCAAAATCAAATCAGACTGTGCTATGTGACGCCCTTATGGTGCTTGTGCACTATTCTGTACCTGCGCATTTACGATAACACGTGGCCAAGGTCGGCGCTTTAATATACATGCTATTATCATTAGTGCTATTAACGCTGCACAATTTTGACCAGCTCGCATTATTAAATTCTTGGTCTTGTGACTTAATAACCAGCAGAAACAAGATTAAAATGTAAAACTCATTAACAAACACGACACAGATTCAAATAACAGAGGCACAAATCCCAGAGACACAAACACGAATACAGACAAAATTCAGATATCAGAAACACAAAATACAAATACCAGAGACACAAAATACACATACCAGAGACACAAATGCAAATATCAGAAACACAAATACAAATTCTAGAGACACAGATTCAAATACCAGAAACACAGATACCAGAGAAACAAATATGAATACCAGAGACACAAATACAAATATTAGAGACACAAAATACAAATATCAGAGACACAAACACAAATATCAGACACAAAATACAAATATCAGACAAACAAATACAAATACTAGAGACACAAATACAAATATCAGAGCACAGATACAAACACCAGAGACACAAATACAAATACCAGAGATACAAATATGAATATCAGAGACACAAATACAAATATATGACACAAATACAAATAACATAGACACAGATTCAAATACCAGAGACACAAATACAAATATCAGAGACACAAACAGAAACACCAGAGACTCAAACAGAAATACAAGAGACACAAACAGAAATACCACAGACAAACAGAAATACCACAGACACAAATAGAAATACCACAGACACAAACAGAAATACCACAGACACAAATTCAAATATCAGAGACACAAATACAGATATCAGAGACACAAACAGAAATACCAAAGACACAAATACAAATACGGAGACACAAACTGAAATAACAGAGACACAAATTCGAATACCAGAGGCAAAAATACAAATATCAGAGACATAAATACAAATGCAAGAGACACAAATACAAAAATCAGAGACACAAATATTAATGCCAGAGACACAAATGCAAATACCATAGACACAAACAGAAACACCAGAGACACAAATACAAATATCAGACACAAACACAAACACCAGACAGAAATACAAATGCAAAACGCAAATACAAATACCAGAGACACAAATGCAAATGCCAGAGACACAAATAGAAATACCAGAGAGGCACAAAATAGAAATACCAGAGTAGAGATGCAGTGAAGCTAAATTTTGCCTGAGAAATGAATGCGAAGTAGCCCACTTTGTGTTACCATCCTGCAATGCGAAGTGCCCATTTAAAACCATTACTTCGCCACTTCACATTGTAATTATGACTTTGTGTTGCTCACTCCACCTTACTTCACTTTAAGGCAGAGTGAGAATTCACAGGCAGCCCACACACATCACATGGCTTACACAGTGCAGGTCACATGATTCAGGCAGGAGATGAATCATGCTTGAAAGAGAGTTTTACTTTCGCCTTGTAGTAGGAGAAAGAGGTCGTGTTGCTTAGAGTCAGAGAGGAAACTCTGTATAATATAGTGTAAAACTACCATAAACCTTTTAATTTGTTTGCTAATTAGCTGATTATTTTTGCCTGTTTGTTGTCTGGATTTCTGTTTGTGCAGTATTTCAGTTTAGTAATTGTTAATTGTTTTTGTGTGCCTGTGTGTGTGTGTGTGTGTGTGTGTGTGAGAGAAAGAGTGAGAGACCAGAATGAAGAGGGGGAGAGACTAAGTGGTTTTCAGAGACGTAGCGGAGGAGATCGCATTGGTGTACGCACACGTGGTGGCAGGCTGCATTTGGACCGTGGCACCATCTTGAGTCCCCCCTGGAACAAGAGATAGTGGACTTGGTGCCATGGAAGCACCACCTCCTGTGGCACCTACCAGTGCCCCCCCAGTGCCAGCAGCACCTGCTATGGCCCCCTGTGCCAGCGGCTCAGCAGTAGCAGGAAATCAGGGAGGAGGAGCCCCAGCAGTTGCAGCAGCAGGTTTCTGCACCACCAGCCCCAATCGTGCAGCAGCAGCCCCAGGCTCCAACAACACCTGGACCCCCGCCTGTGCCTAGTCCTCCCCGCACCTCATTAGCATGGGAGTTCTTTACTACACTGCCTGGGGACAGCAGTGTAGTAACATGTAATTTGTGTGGTGTGAAGGTGTGCCAGGGCCCCAAAGGACGTCACCTTGGCACAGGGGGTCAGCACACCCACCTGTACAATCACCACCATGTAGAGTGGCAGGCCAAGGTTGCAGAACAGGGTAGTAATGCACCTGCTGGGGAAGAGGGGGTAGCATGGCGTTCACCTGTGCATGGTGGTGTGAAGCGGGGGAGGGCCATGGATGAACCGGCTGCTCCACCAGCACAACCTGCAAAACTTCCCAGTAACAGTGGCAACCCTCTCCAGCTGCCTGCCACACAGGCTGATTTGAGCCTGCTGTGGAGTGAGTTGGAGACTGCTAACCACCAGCTGGACAACGTTGAGCAAGACAAAACAAGAAAGCCAGCACTCTAGATGAATACATACCAAGCAAAAATGGCAAAACAAGCCACACACAAATGATCCCTGCTCTTCGGCGCTTAGGCCTTCATTAGTGGGCCCCCTAATGAAGGTCTAACCACCGGATCGTAAGGGTCATTTGTGTGCCTTGTTTTGCCATAAATACATTTGCACTGTCAGTGAACATTTTTTATTGCCATTTATTCATCTGGAGTGCTGGCTTTCTGGTTTTGTTAAATAGGAATATAATGAGGGCAAGGACACCGCTTTTGTACTTTATTTTATTTCAGCTGTTTTGGGCGTGGTTCTTACCATTTTTGGGAAGTAAACAAGGTTATGTGAAAGAAAGACGGAACACACTTAACATTATTATACACATATCAGTGCACAATGTGGGGGGAGACTAACAACAACAAAAATGGATAGTGACCTGTGTCAGATCAGATGACATAAAGGTATGCAGGAAATGCCAGAAGGAAGTAAGGAGGGCTGGAGGACAGGGTATACTGGGATGCATTGGGAGCCATCACATTAAAATGAAGTCAGCAAGCATTTGTCAATGCCGAATGTTGCTTGCTTGTATTTGCTGTTTAGGTATTTGGAAGTGATAGTTCCATGCCTTCCTCCCAAGACATCCACCGTGTCTTTCCGTTCAGTATTCACAGAAGAGTGGGAAGGGCAAGGGCCACAGCAGTACAGCAGTTGCCAAGGGGGTGAAGAGGTGGACAAAAGAGTCCTGCAGGAGCTCACTAAATTGAAGGTGGACAAAGCGATGGAACCAGATGGCATATGCCCAAGGATATTAACAGAACTGCGAAGGGAGATAGCAATACCACTGGCAGCCATGTTCACTGAGTCATTCAACATGAGTGAATTGGAGGAGGGCATATGTGGTCCCTTTACACAAGTCCAGCAGCAGGGAGGAGGCAGGGAACAATAGGCCGTTCAGCCTCACCTCAGTAGTGGGGAAGATCATGGAGACATTGCTTGAAGAAAGGATAGTGGGGCATCTAGAAGCCATCAGAGCCCAGGACCATAGACAACATGGATTCACAGTGGGACATCATGTCAGACAATTCTGGTTGATTTCTTTTGACTGGGTGACAAGGAAGTGAATCAGGGTGGGGCAGTGGACAACGCTACCTTGATTTCAGCAAAGCCTTGACACCATCCCATATAGGAGGCTGATAAACTTGCTGGATAGGCTGGGTATGGGGGAAAGAGTGGTAAACTGGGTTAGAAACTGGCTAACAGACAGGAGGCAGAGAGTGGTGGTAAATGGTGTGCAGTCTAGGGAGAGGGGGTGACCAGTGGGGTGCTGCAGGGATCGGTCCTGGGGTCAGTCCTGTTAAATGTCTTCATTAGTAACATTGCAGAACGTCTGAAGGGAATTTTTTCACCAAATTTTCAACATAGCCATTTTAAGACCTCTGCTCATGAACAGTGTCACTGTGATTTTCTTAATCTGTCCCAAACATTGATTGCACACATCAAATGCGCCATTGTGCACTACATGCACAGAAACACATTTTGGGCAACATGTGAAAAATGACAGCTGTACTGTTCATAAGGAGGTGTGGTAAAATGGCAATGTTGAAAATCTGGAGTGCAAATACTAAAAATTTGCGAACTTGCTAGCATGCGTAGGAACTGCACAATGCACGCTCGTAAAACAGTCATTTTTAGGAATTTTTTCACCAAATTTTCAAAATAGCCATTTTAAGACCTTTGCTCATGAACAGCATCACTGTGATTTTCTTAATGTGTCCCGTACATTGATTTTGCACCCCAACTGCACCATTGTGTGCTACATGGGCGGAAACACGTTTTGGGTGAGATGTGAAAAATGACAGCTGTACTGCTCATAAGGAGATGTGGTAAAATGGCAATGTTGAAAATCTGGATTGAAAATATTGAAAATTCGAGAACTTACGAGCGTGCATAGGATCAGCGCAACAAATGCTCGTAAAACAGTCATTTTGGGAATTTTTTAACCAAATTTTTAACATAGCCATTTTAACACTTCTGCTCATGAACAGTGTGACTGTGATTTTCTTAATCTGTCCCGAACATTGATTTCGCACACCGACTGTGCCATTGTGCGCTACATGCGCGGAAACACATTTTGGGTGAGATGTGAAAAATGACAGCTGTACTGCTCATAAGGAGGTGTGGTAAAATGGCAATGTTTCAAATCTGGAGTGAAATTATTGAAAATTCGCAAACTTGCGAGTGTGCATAGGAACTGCGCAACGTGCGCTCCTAAAACAGTCATTTTTGGGAATTTTTTCACCAAATTTTCAACATAGCCATTTTAAGATGTCTGCTCATGAACAGTGTCACTGTGATTTTCTTAATCTGTCCCAAACATTGACTGTGCACACCGACTGTGCCATTGTGCGCTACATGCATGGAAACACATTTTGGGTGACATGTGAAAAATGACAGCTGTACTGCTCATAAGGAGGTGTGGTAAAATGGCAATGTTGAAAATCTGGAGTGAAAATATTAAAAATTCGTGAATTTACGAGCGTGCGTAGGAACTGCGCAACACACACTCGTAAAACAGCCATTTTTAGGAATTTTTTCACCAAATGTTCCACATAGCCATTTTAAGACCTCTGCTCATGAACAGTGTCACTGTGATTTTCTTAATGTGTCCCATACATTGATTTTGCACCCCGACTGCACCATTGTGTGCTACATGCGCGGAAACACATTTTGGGCGAGATGTAAAAAATGACAGCTGTACTGTTCATAAGGAGGTGTGGTAAACAGCAATGTTGACAATCCGGAGTGCAAATATTAAAAATTCATGAACTTACGAGCGTGCGTAGGAACTGCGCAACGCATGCTTGTAAAACAGTCATTTCTAGGAATTGTTTCACCAAATTTGAGAGCCCACCTTATGAACACTTGCACTGTCATTTCGTTAATCGGCCCCAAAAGGTGACCGCAAAATCACCCTTTGGGCCCGATTAACGCCATGACAATGACAGAATTCATGAGGAGGGGTCCCATAAACCCCATGTTGGAAATCTGGTGCCAAAATTCCAAAAAATGCCTGAGATATGCAGCAAAGTTGAAAAACCCTATCTATCCTATTATACAGCTTACCAGCATTTCCTCAGTTCATGGGTCGGCTTTGAAGAGTGCAGACTTGTTCCCGTGCACCAAGATGGTCTTGACTGGAGGTTGGAGGTAAGCATGGGTGAGGGGTGTGGGAGGCAGGGTGCGAGTGGGTGGGTGCGGGCTGTGGAGGGGGCAGGGAAGTGCCGGGGACAGTTTTTGTATTTACAGGTTTATTTTTTTTAATAAGATGATGAGGGACGTTTGCCATGTTGGTGGGCTCCCAGCATGGCAGCTGGAAGGCTGTTTGGGGGGGCTGGAGCTTATGGGATTAGGCACCCCCATTCGGCCATAACAAATTTTGCCATGCTGGGGTGGGTTTAGCGTGGCACCTGAAAACTTTGGGGAGGGCATTTTGGTGACATGTGTGATTGGGCAGCCTGGCCGTACAGTGTGTGTGCATGGGGAGGGGAAGAGCGCATGAGCACCCACTATGTGTGCGTGCATGTGTGTGTAGAGGAGGGGAGCTCTGCTCACTGAAGCTGAGCTCTCCCTTTCAACTGTACGACCACTGCATTTTCAACTGCTGTCATAGACAGCTGCAGCAGTGATTGGGGAACTAGGGCCACATATGCAAACACATTGATGGAATTGGAAGATGGGAGCCACACCTCTGAAAACTCAAACGATGGCACTATGTTTCTTGCACATGCGTGCAAGCAACATAAAAATGGCTGTACAAAGCAGAGGAACTAAAATGTTGAAGGGTATGCACCAGAATGAAGCAAGATGAAGAGACACTAAAGGACATTACATGTAAACACAATGAAGGGGGGGCATGATAGAAACTATCAAATATCAAAAGGGAATGAATAAGAGGGTACCCTCATCCAGAAAAAGAGATGTGCACTAAGAAGGGATCAAAATTTGAAGATGGGGGGGAGGACGGATCAAGGGCAACATCGGGAACTATTTTTCACAGAGAGGGTGGTGGGTGCAAGGAAAAACCAAAACTAATAATCAACATTGTGATGGGTCAGCAGCAGTTGAAGCATCCCCATAATCTGTAGTTGGTGCCCCTCAAGTCACTCCAACTGCTGCTCAACGTTGTCAGTTATAGCTTTAGACTCGACTATATTTTCTAAAATGGTCAACTGGTCAGAAGTGGAACTTGGAGTAGCAATGCTCATGCCAGCAGGTGGATAGTAGGTTCACAGTGCTGCAATTACTGTGTGGCACAATAAAATGCATCTGATTTGATGGCACACATCGCACACACTACAGGTATTGCGCAGCAAATTGAAAACTTCAGTAATATAACCAAATCTTTTAAACAAACTGAAATTATGCACTGCACCACAACAATCAGCAAAAAAGGTCCAACAATTACTGAAAATATTACTGTGTACATTGACACAGTTATACAAGAAAAATATAACCAAAACAGAAACACTGCCTTTCTCCCAGACAGTTTATCTACCTCCACTGCAGATACGCCCCTCCCCCAAGCACACTTCAAGTGTCTGTCACTACACAGCCTGAATGTTGTAAATTAACATTTAAATTCCATACACAAACAATATAATCTCAATGATATGAGCACAGGAGGGTTTCCTACAATTGGTGTACTAAATTTTGAGCAAAACAAAAGGCTCAAAAAGGCTTTTTGAAAGGCTTTTAGAGGGTCTGAATCTCTGAGCTTTGAGAGCAAACTGTCTCCAGCTACCACTACACACACACTACACAGAACTGAGGCTGTGCAGAACAATCTAAAGCCCATGTGACCTGCAATCCCATGAATCACTACAAAATTTGCCTTGGAGCTCACCAACAAGGCGAAGTGAATCGAAGTACATGGATTTCAGTGTATTTCACATTAAAATTGGTGCAGAAGTGGATGGGGAAAGGCGGAGTAATGTGAAGTCATTGTTTCCAGTGAACTTCATGATCCTCATTATGACGTGAAGTACTCCGCTTCGCGTCGCAGATTACTTCGCAGATTCCACCTTAATTTGCAAATTGCTTCATGTGGTGGATTTTGGCCACTTTGCCCACCACTATTCCAGAGACACAAATACAAATACCAGAGACACAGGTACAAACACCAGAGACACAGCCACAGGGCTAACCGAGTTAAAGCCAACGCTAACCTTGATTAGTGCCAGTGCTCCAGGTGGGGCCATATTCTGAGGCCCCCTTGAACGCTACCCAAACCTGGCAGCATAATCACACTAACTATGCTGCTGCACCAATGGAAATGATGGAGTCCCTCATGCATAATAGTGTAGTGGTATATTAAAAGTACTTCAGTGATGCTAAATGGCTCCCAGATCTACGCTGTTTACTGCCGCTGAAAAAACATCTCTACGCAGCATTATGGTCACGCCCCACCCCTACAGACAGGTCAGCTGTACTGCAGATGCTCGCCCCTGCGTTTAGTGCACCCCTCCCCCCATCTCACCTGTCATATCTGTATTCCTGAATCCCTGGTAGTCTCATCCCACTGTTCATTTCTTGCATGTATTGTTTCCCTGGTTAGGGAGATGATGCCATTACTGCTATAATTCCAGTCACCTATCTCATATCGACACCCCAAGGCATGAGTACATCATCCTTGGAGACCTTAATCTCAACTGTCTCATTCCTAATTCCTCAGTTTTCCACTTTTTAAATTCAAAGCCCTAAAGCTTCCCCAGTTACTCACTAACCCTTCCCAATTCAAGAGTCAGTCCTGCAACCTCTCTCTTGGATTGGATCCTGTCCACTCATTCCCACCATATTGTGGCAGTTGACACTCTTCCTGATTTGTTCAGTGATCACTGTATCACCTTCTGCATCCATAAATTTAGGATGAGTAAGGCCCATCATAAAATTATTACAGTGTTCCTTCCGCAAATTATTCCTGCCTGATTTCTTGTCTGGTGTACCCTATTCAGTACCCTTGTAGGTTCATCCTTTGAGCCCTCCCCAGACACATCACTGCACTGCACATTATATGACCATCTGGGATGGCCCTCGCTACCTGATAGACGTGTGAAACACATGACTCTCTTTGGATGTAAATACTGGCTCAGTAAGCTCCCATATTATCTGTGCTCCCTTCTTACCCCTGCTGCTCTGCCTGGACATCATCTTTGCGCTCACTCAGGCAACAGATTCATTGTTCCACATCGGAAATTGAGTTCAGGCAACTTGCCTTTGGTTACTGTCTCCCTCAGGCATGAAACACCCTTACCTTGGGTAACAGTCCTCCCGATAGTATTGCTAGAGCTAAACAGCTTTTTAAGAACACAATTCTGTCCTATGGTTATTGCACCTGACCTGTTGCTGGATTACTGTTGTTCTCTACCTGTCCACTAGTTGTGAACTTACCATGTGATTGTTTCAGTCTCTATTTCTGTATATTGTATTGGTATTTACTTTATATACTGTATTATACTGTTACTTTTGTTTTCTGTTGATTTGTTTGTTCCCCCCTCCTGCTCCCAGGTTGCATCTGTAAACGAGATTGTTTGTATATCTCTCTGTGTTCACCTGATGAAATGTTCTTAAATAAATAAATAGGTCTAGTGGATCCCATCTCCTCCTGATTGACACCCCCTATCCACTGAGGACCCCCAGCACCACACACCCTCACCCTGGTTACCACTAAATCAGTGCCAGATTAGCAGCTGGTACAGCCCTCCATTTACCTTCTGGGACCGATGCCATCTGACAGTCACAGTGTGTGATCATGAGCAAGTGCGTGATCAAGCTCTGTGACTGTCAGAAATTGCTGGCCAAGGAGGTGAGTGAAGGGCTGTGCAGCCACCAATCTGGCATGGATTTTGTGGTGAGTGGAGCCCAGGGTAAGGGGAGGAGTGTCAGGGTGTCCTCAGCGGGTAGGGTGGTGGTGGGTGTGAATTGGGAGGAGAGGAGATCCAGTAGACTACCAGGGAATCAGGAATATAGATATGACAGGGGCAATTGGAGGAGCAGAGACCATTAGATTACCAGGGATTCAGAAATACAGATATGACTGGGGCAATTGGGGAGGGAGTCCACTAGACTACCAGGGATGTTGCACCACTGCTGCCCTGCATTGGCATGAGGGGTCTGCTGTGCCCATGCAGATGAGCCAATAATGGGCATGCAAATAGCCCCTTAGTGCCTTGCATGCCCACTGAGCTCATTTGCATGCTCTGAAGTGAATATGGCCCCAGGAGCTCTGGTGCTAACCCATTTGGCCAGCGCCTATCTCCTGTGGGCCATAGTTCAACTTATACAAATTTGGTCAACGCTGGAGTGATCTTTATATGCAAATATTTAAAATTGTTATGGGCTGCCTGCTTGAAAGGAAACTGCTTTAAACTGTGAGGCACACGTTCCAGACACTATCATAGCTTCTGATTTAGTGAAGTTAATTTGAACCCAGCATTTGTACAGAACTATGCAATTCCTCTGCCAGGACTGGAACCGAGTTGTCTGGATCCCTGATTACAAAAAATCAACAAAAATGGAGTCATCAGCATGCAATGAAATTTTTGTCTGGAGTCTCTGATTCTTATCCCCCAGCCCTTACCAAATGTGTCATAGTGGCAACACAGTATTCTATCAATGGCAATAGCTGGGTATGCTTGAAATTGTGCAATGGTACTACCCAGTGGAAGTCTAGTAGTACAATGGTGTCAACCCAGTCACGATTTCTGGCCTCAGTGGTAGTGCCATGGCACAGTGGCATCCCTATGGCAATTTCGGCAGGTTGCCCAGACTAGTAAATGGGTAATGATACCACAGTGGTATTACGTAATTTTGAGTCCCCTTTCATGTGGGACTCTATATTGCCTTAGAAGTGCCCAATGATAATACAATGGTAGTACAAAACTGTTTTCTATATACCACCAAGACTTATTTGGTATCACCGTGGTATCAGTATTGGGTAATGTCACCACAAGGATATGTGTAAGAAGAGCAAATTGGTCGCATATAAATCCCAAGCTTATTTGCCATATCACTGTGGTATCAGTGCATCTATAAAATTGATACCACTGTGGTACCCACATGGTACACATCAGAATCAAACAAAGTTTGAACGAAATACAAAATGAAACATAAACTGATAAAGAAAAGCATTATGAGCTGTACAGTATATGAAAATCACAATAACAACCCTCAGTTAAGTTCCCAATTGAATGGGATTTCACCACTGCGTTGAAATCCATTAAAATTTCATTAAATTCCATTAATCTTCCATTATTTTCATACAAAACCCATTATTTTCACCATTGCATTTTGTATCACCCTTTTAATGACCAATGTTTATTCCCATTAAATTTCCATTAATTGTTAATGTTTCATGGTGCAAACCATTCATTTACTCATCCATGCCATTAATTAACCATGACAGGTATCCATTAAATATTTAATGGGTGTGGTATGCCCTTTAAATTTTGTATCATGATATTGTAATGGCATGTTTAAAACCATGAAAACCATTAAAGCTTTTCATTGTCATGAAAATTATGGTCACGTAGCGCCAATACATTAATGGCCATTAAAACTGTCCAAATGAGCTTTTCATTGACATGAAAATTATGGTCATGTTGTGGCAATACATTAATGGCCATTCAACATAGTTTTATTTACTATCTATCTGTACTACTTTTCCCTAAGAACTATGGGTCCCCTTTGACTCCTGTGTAATCTTTTGGTTTACAGGCACTCCCCATCCACTCTCCAGAATCAGTATCTCCAAAGGGGTTCCTTCACCTGGACCATAAAGACCCCATGGTTAATTACTTGATTGGGGATGGGGAGTTTGAGCCATCATTTTTTGTTTATTTATTTTTTAATTTATTTAAGGATTCAGAAAAGACACACAGGCTCTTTTACAAAGGTTCCACATCAGGTTAACAGGCTAACAAACATGTAACAGCACAAATTCAGGATGAGTGGAGAACATACATTAGGTTGCAGCATTACACAATCATTTCTAGAACTAGAGATCAGTACAGCATCAAGCAAAGGAATTATAATAGCAGTAGTGAACTTAGGAGAGAAAGGAGGGAGACAGCCCCCACTTTGGTGGACAAGAGACTTAAGAAAATCGCAGGGCAGGGGAGTCCATCCCGGGGAGGGGGCATGAAAAACAGAAATGCTGCTTCAGGGAATCTTTGTCAAGAAAAGGGAGATAGTGGCTGGGGAGTATTAAGGGGGTTAGGGAGGGAAAGGTGGCACAGGTTAGGTGGTGGGGCGGTGTTAGGCTGAAAGGTCACAGAAGAAGTTGGGATGATATGGGAAAGTGTAAATGATGAGATAGGTGGTTTCTGGTTGATGACAGGGGCTAAGGCTGAATAAGCCACAGGGAGCAGGGAGGAGATAGGCCCCAGATTAAGTCTGTAGTGGGGGAAGGGGCAGGAGGGACCAAGGGGGGAATGGGGAGGGGGTTTCTAGGGGAGAGGGGAACAGTAGGGCTGCAAAGATGAGGAAGGAGCAGTCATCTGCATCCATTACAGTGGGAGTCCAGATGGTTGGTGCCATGATACTATATTGTAATGAAGGACAGTTAAGGAGTATGTAATCAGTCTCTCCAGATCTGGCCCCCTATAGCTGGACTCCCACCTTGAAGCTGGACCACCTCCCTGCAGCTGGACCCCCACAGCTGAAGACTAACTTTTTGCTACAGCACCTTCTCTGTGTGGCAACACCATTTAAAGTGAGGGACACAGCAATGCTGAGGAATAAAAGGAGGAACACGTCACTAAGGGACTGTTGAGAGGTGTGGGACAGTCCCCTTCCCTTGTGTCGCCACCCTGCTCTGTGATGTTAGAGATTTTACAGACTGTCACAGGGATAGAAACTAACTTTTTCAGCCACTAGCCATCAGGGCTAGTGATTAGAAAAATCCGCTGACCTAACAGGAGTTTCATTAGCCCAGCACAAAATGATCAGAAAAATCGCCATTTAAATTAACGGTCCCATTGAAATGTATATAGGCCCATTCATTTCAATGACATTTTGTTCTCAATATTTGCATAGCAACAGCAAATGGTCCTGGCTCAGACCAGGTGCCAGGTCAATAGGAATGGAAATCAGTGTGGGATGTGACTTCCTGCTGGAAGTTCATGAAGAGGACCGTTACTTTTGTGCAAAGATGAGGAAGGAGAAGTCATCAAAATGAGGGGAGCTATGACAGCCTCTTGTTTTAGAGGTGGTTTAATTTCTGAGGATGTTTTAGTGGGCAGCAAAGGCAGGAGTGTAACATCCCCAAAGATGGGGTCACCAGCAAACTCTGTTGATGCCAGCAAGCCCCAGTAAGGTGACCCCAGGTGCCCCCTATAGTTTAGGTTGCAAGGGAGGGTGAAAATAGCGGCAGGAGCCCCATAAAAATAAAGTGCTTGTCTGCAGTCAAAAAGTTTTTTTTCTACTTATTGCAGCCTGCCCAGTGAAGGTGTACTGAGAGTGGCCAGTAATGGCCATTGGGGGAGTTTGAATGGACTGCAAAGGAGAACAGTCAGGGAAGTTCAGGTGCCCCAAAGGAAAAAAAACATGAAGAAAAATGTAGCAGAAGGGAGAGGGGACACAAGGAAGTAAATTCAGAGCAAAAGGTAGTACCTGCAATCCTCCTCTCATCCCTATGTCAATCTCAGTGGTCTCAGCAGTATCAGTGGTCCAATAGTTGTGGCGGTCCCCAGTATCAGCAGTTGGCAGCCTCAGTGGGGTTCTGTTTAGTCCCATTTGTTTGTTTGTTTTTTTGTAAAGAAAAAGTAAATGCCAGACCCTTGGCAGTGGCCCCCACAAGCGGGAAAGTATCATTAGCTGAACAAGCATCAGGAGAGCCAGCTACCCATCAAGGGAAGACCTCCCACCTGCCTGCAGCCAGCAGGGCATCCAGCGTACATTTAACCCACCTCCTGTCTCCTCAGTTTCTCCTCGGTTTGGGTCGGTGAGTCGGTGACAGTGTCATAAAGCAGGCACTATCCACCTGAACTAATACTGACACAAAAAAAATATGTTTCTTTTCACACAGTGAGTGCAATAAAGAATGGCCGTGAATGTTAGTGTGGTCAGGGCAAGGCCCCAGAGCAAGGGGCTGCCAAGGGTCAATCTATTCAAATGTAGTTAAAATCAGTCCAGGAAAGGAGCATACGGTGAGATGGTGGCCTTATTCAAAATTGCCTAAATTTATTTCACTCATGCTCCTAAATGGAGCATAGGGGTGGGCAGCATTCAAATTAAGTAGCTATCGGAGGTGAAGCAGAGGGCAAGCAGGCCCTGAATTAGATAGAAAACAGGGTGCTAGAAGGAGCAAGGGTAGGTAAAGTCCAGTTATAGCCAAGCTAGCCAGTTAGGCTAGTGACAATTGCTGGCTGTCCCAAAGTATATTTTTTATTCAGAAATAAGCCCGGGAAGCTAGATACTGGAAGTAAGTCCCAGATTATAAAGTCAGAGTGCCTCAGGGTGAGACAGGTGACTAGTAGCAAGTTGTCTCCAGTAGCCAGGCTAGTGTTATAGGGGTCTCTGGATCAGTTACTCAGGTTACTAGCCCTTTTCTAGGGCTGGGGCAACTATACTGCTCATGTGGATAACTGCCTGGTCTACTCCCTTCCCCTTGTTTCTGACTGAAACTGATACCCAAGTGCACTTTAAATCAGTAAATTCTATAGTTTTACAACACTAGCTTGGCTACTGTTTGTCACTTGGCTATAGCCACCTTTATCACCCTGGACACTCTCACTTCCTACTCTAGGTTTTACTTAACCTAACTGGCCCCTAGTTCTTATTTCTGAATACATTTATTTATTTTATTTATTTACTGAAATGTTTCACCACGAAAGGCACACTGAACAAACAAGTTGCTCATCTCCCAGTGTGTCCTGGGAGAGATGGTAGTGGAAAACACAATTATACACAATTAAACAAGTCTTACAAGTTGAATGGGAAAATTATTTAACCAGAAGAGGCACACTAAGCCAAAGCTTGCTTCCAGGTGTGACCTGGGAGCACAAGGAAGTTAAGTGACTTGTTCAGGGTCACACAGTATGCAAGTGGGGGCTGTGGGATCCAAACCCAGGTCTCCAGGTTTGCAGCTCAGAGCCTTAAACCACTGCACTACACTGCCTCCTATGAATGCCATAACCATAAACAATACATTAAATGCATAGAAATAGAAGAATAAATTATACAAAAAACTTTGGGCCCAGCTAGCCCTTATTCATTATCCCAATTGGTAAAATTTCCTGTCCTGTTTGCTATTCATACGGGATGCCTATTGTCCCATGTTTTATGGTTGCTCCCCCCTACACTGTTAAAAAACTCACTGTCCCAAGATCAGTAGTGGCTGTGAGCTTTTGCATACTCACCACGGGACGGTAAAGAGAGCATGAGAGAAAGTGAGGCACCCTGCTGCTGCTGTGACTTGAGTCAAGCTACCTTGCCTGCCTGCGGCCCTGCGAGTGAGTCACTCGTCGTATTAATTTTTTTCATCAGTCCATCCAAGACTCCAGACCACAACCCAACCAGATCCAACACCAACAAGGGGGACTAAAATAAATTTGAGGAGCTGTACTTCTGGCCCCTGGGCACTGGCTTGCCTTAGAGAAGCCTCTTAAGACTTGGCTTAAGGCTGATTTTTGATTGGACAATCATTGGGGGCCTCGGAGAAGTCAGTGGGACTATGGTGGTGAGCTCTGTGGATGCCGGTGTCGTTGGAGTGTGTGTCGGACTCAGTGCAGCCCGGAGGCATGGGACAGAGCAGAGATGAAGGAGCAGGAGCTGGACGACTGATCAGGGCCGACTTGGGGACAAGGAGACCTGGCTGACTTGCTGGTGGCTGCACTGCTGCAGCCTGCAAATGAGTTGGAGGAGTCCCAAGTCTTTCAATTCAGACTGAACTACAAGGAACTTTGGGAGATGACTTGACTGACTGTGCAAAAGAAGTAAGTGCTGCAGTTGCACAGCAGCTGGTTGGGCTGCTGCCAGGCTGGGTGGGGCTGTTGTGCTGGTCCTGGGTAGGTGTGTTTGGATTTTGGAACTTTGGGGTACTAAGAAGAGGCAATCACACAGTACAGCAGCAGACAGACAATGGTGCCTAGTAGTTTTTTTTGGGAGGTGCCTTGAGCCGAGTGAAGAACAAGAAGCTGGTACAGTAACAGTTGTGGCCTGGTGAAAGCCAAGGTGTGGCAATGTGGGTGGGAGGAGGTAGATGGTGGTATCAAAGGACAGTTCCTCACCAAAGTGGATACTAAATTTAGTCTTAAAGCAGTAATTAATTTGTCTTTTAAGACTAAGTTTAGTAATTTGTAATCTTCTGTAATCATCAGAAGAAGAATATTGCCTGTAGGAAGGCTTAATTCTAACAAGTATTCAACTGCAGTTAGGTTTTTTAAGAGTAAATTATTACTAAATGAATATTATACACAGATTTTAGAAGTACAAATTATTAAATACTTTTGGATGATAAATGAAGACTTTTCAATACTTCTGTTTATTTTATGTGCAAACTTGTTAATTCTGATCATGGGGCATAACCTTGATTATTATGTACTGTAGGTGATAGGAGTACTCATGGGCTTCATTCGCCTCCTAGCTCCTTAATTACCTTAGTATGATCACTTCTTTTACAGTAACTTTTTCTATATCAAGAATGCTAAGACATTAATACTGCTCTGTCAAACTGTAATGCTCTTCAAAGTACAATTCTTTTTAATACTACTGAATCATAAATGAAGATTACAGTCAGCCGAGTAGTTCAGGGATTTAAATTAGCCAATCAAGGCTGGGTACATTTCCATGCATGTCAGTTCTACTAAGCAAGGAGACAGATAAAACAGCCAGCAACATCAATGAATTTTAGAGAAGGTAAGCAATTATAAAATGTGGGTTTTTACGTAGAAATAATTTGATGCAAAAAAAAAAAGGTTGGCAGTGTCCCTTTAAAAGTCTATACTATACTACATTTTCCAGAAGTCTACTCAGTCAGTGAACTACATTTACCAGAATCCCTTCCTGTCTCTGCCCAGCCTGAGGAAAAGGCATGCTCGAGCAGTGACTGTGGTCTCTATTTTTGAACAACTGGTGTTGCCTGCAGTTAAGATTTACATGTTAAGGTAAGTGCTTATGTTTATAGAGGAAAGTACATCTTTTTAACTCCCTGAAATATTAAATACAGTAAAGGAATTATCACTCAGGTTTGTTTTGTTTTCTAATTGAAATGCTGTGCAGGTTTCACAATCAATGTTTTGTTATGAAAAACATTTCTCTGCTTAACTCATGTGGCTAAAAACCTTTGAAAAGCCTTTAAAATACACAGTTTATTTTCAATCAAATCCCTCCTTAAAGTGTCTAGTGTGCATTGTGCCTCTAGATTACTTATTATTTGTGGAATTTTTACTGATTTAGTTACTTTAAAGTAGTGTCTTGGGGGTCAGGGGAATTATAGCAGCGGGAAGATTGTATAAATGATCAAATTCAGAATGTATTTTTTGTGTGTATATCCATTCAGTAGCCTATTTATCTGTATGCATGGAGAAAGGACTACCATTTTTTTTATCTGAGAAAAGCTGGAGTAAGGGGGGGGGCTGTTTGCATTAAATATTATATTTGACTAAAACAGCTGCATGTGTTAATCTATTTTGTAATCTGGGGATCCATGTACTTTTTTTTTCCTTTGCTGAAGATTGCTGATTATGAAAAATCTGTCTTTTGTGCATGTGGAAGAATTTCTTGAGTCATTTTCCTATTTCTGAAAAGCACTGATTCTTTAAATCCATGCAACTGTTCATTTTAAAGGAGCTCATGAATTTATATTTTATATGTTAGTGTCTTGCATTTTTTTATGCTATGTTGAGAGGTATGGGGTCCATGGTTGCAGAAAGGTGATTGGGGGGAGGTCTAGATGTAGGGATGGTGGTCAGGGAGAGGTATTGCTCTGGAGGGAGGGTGGGTCCAGCTTCTGGGAAGGGTGGTTATTTGGGTGTCCAGCTCTGGGGAGGTTGCTCAACTTGGTGAGGGGGGCTGGTCTATGGGTGGGAGTGAACACAAGGGGTCCAGCTGCAGAGAGGGCTGTCTGCTGGGGGATTCTAGTCCAGGGCATGAATGAGTGAGCCAGCAGCAGGGATGGCGGCTGGTGGGGGGGGGCTACCTTGGGGTTAGAAGTGAGGTCAAGCTGCAGGGTGGGTGGTTGGATGGTGAGGCTAGTACGGGGCTTCAGGTAGATCCAGCTGTAGGTAGAATGGTTGGCTGGGGGACTGCTGGTCCAGGAGCTTGGGGGGAACAGCTGCAGATATGTGGCTTGTTGGAGTGCTTTGGGGTGGTGTTTCAGCTACATGGAGGTTGTATGGCATATAGTTGGAGGCTGGTACAGATGCAGGGAGGGTGGCTGGCTGGGGAAGAGGATGGCCCGGAGCATGTGTAGTGTTCTAGCTCCAGTGAGGTTGCTCATCATGTGAGAGGCTGGGGCTAGAAGGGTTGTCCAGCTGCATGGAGGATAGTCTGGTGCCTGGAAGGGTGATCTAGCAGAGAGGAGGGTGATTGGCTATTTGGGGGGTTGGGTGAGGTAGAAAATATTGAACAGCTTAGGAGGATCCAAAATGGTGAAATTAATTAGAAACTGGTTAACAAGTCAGCCCTTCGGCTCAGCGGTAGTGCTATGGCCCGAGGTGCAGGTGACCTGAGTTCAGGAATGAGTTCACGTCGGGGGCTCGCTGTGGGAGGAGGAGGATCAACTGAACTACGAGATGCTGTCTTCTGGAGAAGGAGGCCAGCCAGATCTGCTGTAGTACTGCCAACTGAGTGACCACAAGTGGCAGTGCAGTCGGGAGCAGCTCATGGGTGGGAAGACATTGGCTGGTGCTGCGCCACACACAGCTGTGCACGTGTTTGTGCACCCTTACCGCTTATGTCCTAGGGGTTGGAATAACATGTGAAAGTATCCTGCCTACCTAGGCAGCTTCTCCACATATTGGATCCATTCTACGGTGGAGCAAGTCCTGGCAGACGCCAGTGTGATGGTGTTGTGGTAGCAGAACAGAAGGAGGCCGACCAGGGATGCAGGTGGAAAAAGAGCTTAGTAGCTGGGGGGTAAAATGGTTAACAGGTGTCAGAGGGTGATGGTTAGTGGCACTCGTTGCAGTGATGAGACAGTGAGCAACTCAGTAATGGGACTGATCCTCTTCAGTGTCTTCATAAGTGACATTGCAGAAAAACTGGCAGAGAAGGGAATGCCTTTTTGCAGACTATACCAAAATCTGTAGGGGGGGGGCACTAAGAAGGGAGCAGAGAGCATGCACATGCCCCTTGGAGAAAATCAAGGAGTAGTCAAGATCATGGCAGCTGGGTTTCAATGACAGAAAGTGCAGAATCATGCACCTAGGGCATAGGAATCCAGGAGCTGCTTTATAGGGTTGGGCGTAGTACTGACGATCACTAAGCAAGAGGGACCTTAGGGTTATTATGATCTTAAAGTTACAGGACAGTATGACAAAGCAGTGTTTAGAGCTAGCAGGATGTTGGGGCTGCATAGGAAGGGGTATCTTCAGCAGGAGGAGGGATGTGGTGGTGTTGCAAGTAATCCCTCGTTAGTGAGACCCGATTTAGAATACTGGGTCCAGTTTTGGAGGCTGCACCTTCGGAAGGCCATAGGGTGGAGGCAGTACAAATGGCAACTAAAATTGTACATGGTCTGTGGCAAAAGCCCTGTGAGGAGACTGTGGGATCTCAACATGTACCCTGAAAGAGAGGGGACATGATGGAGACCCACAAGTACCTTACAAGGATGAACGGGGGAGGGGGGCTCCTTCAAATAGGAAAGAGCACCAGGACCAGAGGGCATGTGATGAAGCTTGTGGTGGGGGTAAGAAGGATGTGAGGAATTACTGCTTCACTGAAAGGGTAGTAGACACCTGGAACAGACTGACAGCATTAGTGTTGGAGGTCAGGAGTGAAAAACATTGGGGAGGCTTAAAGCATGTGTGGCACATAGACATAGGGTAATATCAGTAATTAAGCAGGGAAGCGGGAGGGCCACAAGAGACCATTTAGAATTTGCAGAGAAGGAACAGGATCCTCTGGTGGCAGTTGTAGAGAGGTAGGGAAACCAGAGCAGAAGTGTGACCTAGAGTGAGGGGTCAACAGCAGTGGGGTTTGTGAGCACGCAGTTTAAGAAAAAAAATATCTGATAGTTTCTATGTGTTGGAGGGAGCTCTGGTGGCAGTTGTAGCGAGGTTGGGAAACCAGAGTGGAAGAGTTAGAGTGAAGGGTTATCAGTTTTCGAAGAAGCTGTTTAAAAAAATGCTTGTTTTGTACATCGAGAGGTGCGGAAAGGACACACAGCAGCAGCATGCAGAGGAGAGTGACAGCTGGAGCGCAGTGGGGAGCAGCCAGCTGAACAAAGCTTTGGTAAAAAAGCAAAAAAAACAATGACTGTTAAACAGAGACAAATGATCACTATATGATAGTGGGGAGAATGGGGAGAAGTATGACTAAGTGGCAAGTGGTGTGGCTGAGGGATGGGCAACCTGGAAGAAACAAAACTAAAAGCAAGATACCAGTAAGTAGTGCCATACAGCAGGGGTGAGGGATGGGGATGTGTGACGCAGTCCGCTATGTACATTAATTGAGGATGACGTAATAATAACTACATGTATAAACGTAAGATTATGCATGTATACACATACTTACTCAGATAAATGGATTTATCACACTCCATTTATGTCCACCCCATTGCATAAATGTACTTATTATTTATAGCCCATCAGGGCTCTTTTTGGTTACTGCTCTGTGTTTTTAATTACAGTATGAGCTCTCCTGGACCTTATGCTGTTCTCCTCCCCCCCAATCCTTTTGTTAGCCCCTGGTAGTTTGACATTAGCTGCTGTACAGCTCTATTGTATGCCGTGCTTGCTGCTTTCATGTTCCCCTCAGGGAACCATGGATCTTCCCTGCTTGCCTCCCACCCACAGCTACTTTTAAGCCAATTTCAGGCATTGGCCTTCAGCTGCACTGTGGATTTTCCTTTGTGGCCCCTATCCTGTGCATTTGCTCTCCCAGACCCTTTCTAACAGGTCCCTCAGGGCACCTACAGTTTGCCTCCATGTGGCTTAGCTAAAGGTTCCTGCCACCTACTGCTAGCTGCCCACCCTCCAGACCCTCTTAACCAGCTCCTTGGGGGCACTTCACTTAGCCATGTTATGGCCGATTGGTAGAGGGAGGCATATTTGCCCTAGCCTCCTCCCCCTCCCAAAAATCTCCCATCTTTTTTCCCACCCACATGGAGCAGGCTACAGCCTGAACTCTGTGCAGGCTGAAACAGAAACATAGACCTTGATGGCAGATAAGGACTGCTTGACCCACCTGGTCTGCCCATTTCCCTACCTATTGGATAAGCTGCAGATCCTAGTTAGTCAATTGCCTACTTCCTCAGACCCCTAATAGAATTACCTTATGTCTGTCTCATGCATTCTTGAAGTCCCCCATTATTTTTCACCCCACAACCTCCTCAGGAAGGCCATTCCATGTGTCCATCACCCTGTCTTTGAAAAAATACTTCCTCATGTTGCCCCTAGCCGTCCCCCCTCTACCTTCAAATTGTGCCCCTTTATTCTTGCGCTTCTCTTTTTTCTGGAAGATGCTATTCTCTTGGACTTTGTTGATTCCCTTGAGGTACTTGAAATTTTCTATCACATCCTCCCCTCTCCCTCCTTTCTTCAAGGGCATACATATTCAGCTCCTTTAGTCTCTCTTTGTATGGCTTCTGGTGCAGACCCTGCACCATTTTAGTTGCCCTCCTGTGGGCTGGCAGTTGAAAGTGCCTGCCATAACTGTCACTGTAGCTCAGTAGCACTAAACTGGTTGCATAGCAACAGCCGCAGCATTTCTAGTCAGCGGTTTTCTGACCAGCCTCCTACTGCCTGCTACAGACAATCTGGGCCAAAGAACACCCCCCACACACTAGATGCCAGGGAAAGGTTAAACATCATAAAAAAAAATTGCCGCTGTCCACAAGGGAGTTAACCCATTACAGAGCTTTTTAAACCACTGGCCTCCTGGGACAACTTAAGACCCCTGAACCACCAGTGTCCCCTTTTTTAAATAATATAGGGACCACTAGCCCAAAAGCATCCCACCTGCCCATCTGGGCCACTGCTTAAATGGGCTGGCTACCTGCATGTCACCTAGGGGCACTAAGGGGAATTTTACTGAGCCCCAAATATTACTTTGTTCTCTGTTCTTAGCTGTCTGCATTTTTTCTATCTCTAGTTTCCTTACTCTGCCCTATTTTTCCTTTTCCTCTAAAACTCCCCTTCCTTTACTCCTATGCTGTACTGAGCCCTTTTTGTATCTCTCTACTCTCGCTACTATAAGTTCCTCATACTGATCTATTTTTCCCTTTATTTCTACAGGTTTGGCCAAACTGTATATCAATCAGATAAGTATCTTTGTTTCATTCTAACACCCTAATCTCTTGTCTAGGACCACTGACCCTTTGTGTCCCCTCAACCTTCTCTGTCCTTCCCTTTCAGGTCCTACCAGAATACCCCAAACCAACGCCATGATTCGGATGGAGCAGGTAAGTCCTATTTACTTAACTGCCATAGAATCATAGAATCATAGAAATCTGGTGGCAGAAAAGGACCATTTTGGCCAATCGAGTCTGCCCCTTACTCCCCCCCACCACTCGTCCCCTTTGTCAAGAGACCCCCCCAGTCTACCCACTGGTCCACTTCTTGTGTCTGTCCCATGCCCTCTTGAATCCTTTCACCATTTTTGCCCCCACCACCTCTTTCTGTAGTCTGTCTGAGGACTCTACCACCCTCTCAGTGATGTAATGCCCCCTCACATTGCCCCTAAACCTTCCTTCCTTCCTTCTTCTAATCTTAGATTATGATCCCTAGTCCTAGCATTTACTTTCCTTGTAAATAATCTTCCCATCCTCACCTTACTAGTCTCCAGTGGGTGCAGATCCAGTTCCCTCCACCTCTCCTCGTAGGGTTTCCTATGCATAGTGTGCACCATCTTGGTTGCCCTTCTCTGAACCCTTTCAAGTCTATGTCCTTGCGTAGGTGAGGCCTCCAGAACTGAACCCCTTACTCCAGATGAGGCCTCACCATGGATTATAAAGGAGCACCAGCACCTCCCTCTTTCTGTTTTATACCCCTCCCTATGCACACCAGCCTTCTATTCTCTTTGCCCACCACCATGCTGCATTGGTTCCTCACCTTAAGGTTATCTGAAATTATAATCCCCAGATCTCTCTCCTGCTCAGTTGCTTTAATTTCCCCACCATGTGTGTAAATGGTTTGTGGGTTATTACACCCGATGTGCATTACTGTACACTTTTTGGCATTAAATTTCAGCTGCCAAGTTTCCGACCATCCCTCCAGAATCTTTAGGCCCTCCCTCATTGCCTCCACACCCCCCCCCCGGGGTGTCCATCCTATTGCAGATCTTAGTATCATCTACAAATGGGCACACCTTCTCCTGCAGTCCCTCTGCTGTATCGTTGCTATAGATACTAAAACAGGATGGGTCCCAGCACCAACCCCTAGGGCACACCACTCGTCACCCCTTCCACCCTGGAATGCACCCCATTTACCACCACCCCTGGCTTCAGTCCTTCAGCCAGTTCTCCACCCACCTTGTTATTTTCTGGCCCACCCTAAGCTTTCCAACTCATTTGCCAGCCTGCTATGCATCACGGTGTCAAAGGCCTTGCTGAAATCCAGGTAGGCCACATCCCCCCCATAAATCCACCTCCTGATTACCCAGTCGAAAACTCAATTAGGTTCGTCTGGCACAACCTCTCCCATAAAACTAAGCTACCTTGGGTCCTGTAGACCACTGACAACCAGGTGTTCCACTATTCTTTCCTTCAGTAGTATTTCCATGACTTTTCCCACTGCTGAGGTCAGGCTGACCAGTATGTAGTTCCCTGCATCCTCCCTGTCAACACTTTTGTATGGATGCACTACATCAGCGCTCCTCCAATCCCTGGGCATGTCACCCGTTTGCAATGACAGGTTGAACAGGATAGTCGGAGGCCCTGCTAACAGCTCCCTTAGCTCCCTCAGTATCCTGGGGAGCACCCTATCTGGCCCCATAGCCTTATTGCTGCCAGTTCTCTGAGGATCCTTTCTTTTGCAAAGGGACCTGTGTCCATTTCTGTGGTCTCCCTATCCTTATTACTTAATGCTGGCCCATTTCTTGCCCCCTCCTTTGTAAAAAAACAAACAGAAGTATTTGTTCAGTGTTTCTGCTTTTTGGTGGTCACCCTTTACCTTCCCTCCATCCTCCCCTTTCAGACTCACAATCCCTCTCCTTGCATTCCTTTTCTCACCTTACCACTGCACCAACTGGCTGGCTTGCACTGGGGTCCCACACAAGTGTGGGTCTGGTCCCAATGCGCACTTTGCATGTGGGGCCAGTTTGGTTTGCCTGCTGTTTGCTGTAGTGTAGTGGACTGCAATGAACTGGTTTTGCTTGATTCTGCACTGACAGCTTCATTTGCAGCAGATCCTGGAGTCCTCTGCAGCTGGCTTTGGCGCAGCGTTGATCGATGTGTGGAGCAACATGGCATGCTACCCCCAAGAAAGATTAGTTCTAGGGGCACAGGGGCAATGAATCCTGCCCCCCTAACCATGATATCCCCTGAGTGACTAAGTCCATTCTAAAAGCCAGGTTGATGGTGTGGTACCCCCCACCCACCCCCAACATATAACCCACTTTTTTTCTTTTTTTTTTTTTAACCTCTACAGGTCCTTCCCTACTGACTCAGCCGATCAGTATTTTTATTCTTCATACTGACCCATTTCCCCTTTTATATCTATAGGTCTGACAGGACATTGATCAGGTGTAGGAGGACACTGACCATACATATCAGATAAGTATTGTTTTTTTGTTTACCCTAGACTGTTTGTCATACAGTCGTCCGTAAAGAGCTGCAGATCCCTTTGTGAGCCCATTGCTGTTCTTGTTTTACAGGTACGAATGGCTGCTATATGAGGCACTGAGTTAGAGATATACCTTGTGCTTTAGAAGGGAGGTTATGGGCTGGGGGGTAGGGGATGGGCATTAAGATTAGCAACTCCAAGGAACACCACACAACCAATTTGCCAAGACTCATGAGGCTCAAACTCTGTTTTTCATTTTCTTACTTTGTGTGCTTTGCAGAATTTCTAATGCCTGCATTAATGTAGTATTTTTGTTTTGCAACAAGTGCACCACGGCACTACCATTGCACACAGATGGTACCATGGTGTCCACAATGGTATGGCAATGGAATTAAAACAAATCCATTGTGAGACCAATAATGATGGTATTACAGTGGCAACATCACTGTGTTACCACTGGACTACACAGAAACCCCTGTACTACCACAGTGGTAAGACACTGGAATTGAAACAAATCCATTGTGATACCAATTGCGGTGGTACCACAATGGAAGGATTGTGTTACCATTATTGTACCAGCCACCCATGCACTACCAGTGAGAAACTACTGTAAAAGATGGTACCACCATGGCCTCAATAGTATCACACTGGAATTCGAACAAATCCAATGTGATACCAGTCAACAGGACTTCGCTGGTATTGCACTGGTACATACAGTGGTATGAGCATGGTGAACCAATGGTTTTACTATGGTTTTCTGAGGATATTTTGGTAAGGGAGTGACTGCATTAGCTCATATTGCTACCACCAGAGGCTCTATGCAAAGGGCAAATAAGATAGGGAGAGAGGGAACCCCTGCCTGCTTCCTCAGTATAGTGGAAATCTAAGTGACATCACATCATTTACCCTAACAATGGACTCTGGCGATCTGCACAGGGCTGTGAGGCAAGCAGGGAACTCGGGTCCGAAACCCCAAATTCCCCCAGGATATGGAAGAGGAAGGCCCAGTCCACCCAGCCAAATGCCTTCTCTGTGTCCATAGATACTGCTAGCTGTAGATTCTTGGAGCCCCTCTGAGAAGTGTAGTATATCAAGGGGGCTCCAGACACTGTCACTGAAGTTCCACCCCTTAATGAACCCTGTTTGATCCATGTTGAACAGGGCCCCCACTACCTCCTCTACCCTATTAGCCATCACCACAGTCATAATCTTTACATCTACCAGGAGAAGCAGTACAAGCCTATATGATTCACATTGGTCCGGGTTCTTGCTGGGCTATAGTATCACTGATATTTGGGCTCTGCACCAGGAGATAAGTGTCCCCCTCTTGCTCCCACACTGCCAAGTATACGTTGCTAAGCTCTGGTACCAGATCAGCCTTGAATTTTTTTCTGAAACTCAGCAGTCATGCCGCAAATACCTGGGGCTTTACCAGCTTTCAGATTGTTTACTGTGGCCAAAAATCTCCTCCTCTCCCAATGGGGTGTCCAAATTGTCCCTTTGGTCTTGAGTCGGGGTGGGCAGCTGTAATTTCCCCAGATACGCCTCTATGTCTCTGTCATGGGTGGGCCCTCATTTCCCAGAATATAGGGTTGCATAATATGAGGCACAGGATTAATTAGAACATTTACTGCAGACCAGAATTTTGGGGGGTTACTGAAGCTCTGGGTCTGTTGAGACTTGAGGTACTTGGATTTAAGTCTGTAGGGCCCCCATATTCAGAGCCAACTGAAAACGCAGCACAACCTGTTGCACTGCACTTGCAATAGTGCACAGCTGTCTTCGAGTGATATTCAGCCTGTTAGCACACACAGACGGAGCATGCTAACTGACTGAATACTGGCCCATGTCAGAGCAGTGCTAAATGGATCTGCGCTGCACTAACACAGACCAAGTCTGCACATGGCCCACAGGAGATAGTGTTGTCTGAAACAGGATAGCACAAGGTCCCCTGTGGACCATATTCAGCCCGAGCATTCAAATGAGCTTATTTGGCATGCAAGACACTAAGGGGCCATCTGAATGCCCAGTATGGGCTCATTAGTGTGGGCACAGAGGAACCCTAGCCCCAGTGTAGGGTTGCAGTGGCAACACTTCCCTGGTATCTAGTAGTCCCCCCCAATCACCCCAGTGGTACTGTAATAGAGACCCCTGGTAGTCTATTGGTTCACCCCATCCCTGATCCCCTCATTGTACTATAATAAGGTGTCCTGGTAGTCTAGTGGTCCCCCTTCCCCTGATCGCCCCCAAGTCCCCTGCATACTGTAACACCCTGATGGGATAATGCTCCTCCCCACTGACTGCCAAAGCCATCCCACTGGTGTTTTCCACCCCCCCACCCACCTGCTGTGGACCACCGCCCTACACCCCCTGACTCCCATCACCACTCACTGGTACAAAGGGCATAGCCCTCTGCTAACCTCCTTGGACAGCTGCCATCTGAAAGTCACAGAGCACAATCACATATGTGAGTGTCAGATAGTGGCTGGCCAAGGAGGTGAGCGGTGGGCTGTGCTGGCTAGTGCCCTTTGCCTTTTCGTTCCGGTGAGTGGTGATCAGGGTGAGAGGGGTGTGGTGCGGGGGTCCTGAGCAGGTGGGCATGTTGGGGGTGGCAAACACCCGGGGAGGCTTTGGCACTCGTAGTATGGCACTAGCCGACCAGAGCATTATAGTGTACAGCAGACACAGGGATGATCAGGGGGAGGGAGGACCGCTAGACTACTGGGGCTCTTTATTACTGTGCTCTGGGGGAGATCAGAAGGGATGGAATGCTAAACACAGGAATGGCTATCTGCAGTACATCCATTCTGCCTTCAGGGGGTGGGGGCATGGCTTTAACACTGCGACAAGTTGTGGTTTTCAATGGCGGTAAACAGTGCCACTCAGGGAGCTGTTTAGCACCATTACAAACCTTTGAATATGCTGCCACGCTGTTATGCATTTTGCATGGGCATGGTGGTATGGTAAGCGTGATCACTCTGCTGGGTTTGAGCAGCACTCCTGAGGCCTCTGAACATGGCTCCGCACAGAGCGCTTCACAAACCCAGGATAGCACTGGCACTAACCCCGTTAGTGCCCCTGCTAACCTTTGAATATGGGGCCCTAATGTCCTGTTTATATTAATTATAAAGGTGCCTGTAGATAGACCAGTTTGCTTGGGATAGGGAGAGTTTGAAAGCTGACCAGAGGTAATTTCATAGAAACATAGAATTTGACGGCAGATAAGGACTGCTTGGCCCACCCAGTCTGCCCATTTCCCTACCTAATGGATAAGCTGCAGATCCTAGTTAACCAGCAGCCTACTTCTTCCTACCCCCACCCCCTAGAATTGCCTTATGACTGTCCCATGCATGATTGAATCCCACCACTGTTTTTGACTCCACAACCTCCTCTGGAAGGCCGTTCCATGCATCCATAACCCTCTCTGTGAAAAACTACTTCCTTAAATTACCTCTGAGCCACCCCCCTCTATCTTCAAATTGTGCCCCCTTGTTCTTGCACACCTCTTTTTTTGAAAGATGCTACCCTCTTGGACTTTGTTGATTCCTTGAGGTACTTGAAGTTTCTATCATGTCCCCCTTTCCCTCCTTTCCTCGAGGCTATACATATTAAGCTCCTTAAGTCTCTCTTCATATGTCTTCCAGTGCAGACCCTGCACCATTTTAGTTGCCCTCCTCTGGACAGCTTCCATCCTGTCTATGTTTTTGCTGAGATTGGGTCTCCAGAACTGCACGCAGTATTCCAGATGGGGTCTCACCAGCTGTCTGTACAGAGGGTAATAACTTCCTGTTTTCTACTGGTGATGCCTCTCCCTATGCATCCCAGTATCCCCCCAGCCATCATTGCTGCCCTCTCACATTGCTTGCCCACCTTTAGGTCATCTGATATGACTACCCCCAAGTCCCTTTCCATTGTTGTTGCTGTTAGTATATCACCCCCCATTGTGTACTCTTCCCCTGGGTTTTTGTTTCCCAGGTGCATTACCTTGCACTTCTTAGCATTGAATCTAAGCTGCCATACATTTGACCATTCCTCTAACCTTGCCAAGTCCCTTCTCATCCTTTCCACCCCACCTTGAGCATCAACTCTGTTGCAGATCTTTGTGTTATCTGCAAAGAGACATAATTTTCTTCCAGTCCTCTGCAATGTTGTTTATAAAGACATTGAAGAGGACCGTCCTAATACTGAAACCCACGTACCCCACTAGTAACCCCTTTCTTCTGAGTGGACTCCATTTACTATTACTCTCTGTGTCCTATTCTCCAGCCAATTCTTTACCCAGGCTGTCATCTTGGGACCCACTCCCAGGCTGGCTAACTTGTATATTAATCTTTTGTGTGGGACTGTGTAAAATGCCTTGCTAAAGTCTAGGTAGGCCATGTCCACAGCCCCTCCCTGATCTACTACTTTGGTCACCCAGTCAAAGAAATCTATCAGATTCATCTGGCATGACTTTTCCGCTGTGAATCCATGCTGCCTTGGGTCCTGTGCCCTCTGGCCTTTAGATACTCGACAATTCTTTCCTTCAGAAGTGATTCCATCATTTTCCCTATCACTGAGGTTAAACTAACAGGTCTGTAGTTTCCTGCTTCTGCCTTGCTCCCACTTTTGTGAAGGGGAATCACATCTGCCCTCCTCCAGTCCTCGGGTACCACCCCATCCTCACATGATTTGTTAAAGAGGGTAGTCAGTGGTGTCACTAGTACTACCCTTAGTTCTTTTAGAATTCTGGGATGAATCCCATCAGGCCCCATTGCTTTGTCCACCTTCAGTTTTAAGAGTTCTTTCAGAACCCTTTCTTCTGTAAATGGACTGGTATCAACTTCTGTATCCAGAGTGTTTCTATTGTTTGTTTTAGGTATCCCCTCTTCATTTGTAAATACTGAGCAAAATATTTGTTTAGCTTCTCTGCCTTTTCACAGTCACCTCTGCCCACCCCTCCCCTTTATTAAGCCTCACTATCCCTCCCTTGGTCTTCCTTCGCTCCCTGATGTACCTATAAAAGGTTTTATCCCCCTTCTTAACTGAGTTGGCTATCTTTTCCTCAGTTTGGGCCTTTGCTGTTCTGACTGCCTTCCCAGCTTCCTTTTGCTTTAACTGATACAGTTCTCTGTCCTGCTCCTTCTGTGATTCCTTGTACTTCCTGAATGCTTTTTTTTTCTCTTGAACCTTCACTGCCACTTCCTTTGAGAACCATAGTGGTTTCTTACATCATTTTGTTTTGTTTATTTGCTTCACACAAAGGCTTGTTACCTCTGTGATGGCAGTTTTTATTATCCCCCATTGTTCTTCCACCCCTCCTTCCTGCCCATTTGCTAGTGCATTCCTTAGGCACTCACCCATTTTGGCAAAGTCAGCCCTCCTAAAGTCCAGTACTTTTGCCTTTGTATGGCTTGACTCTATTGTTGTGTTTATTGTAACCATACTGTTCGATGGTCACTAGTTCCCAGATGGCTACCCACTTCTACATCTGTGATCCTTTCTCCATCTCCATTTGAGAGAACCAGGTCTAAGATTGCTCCTCTCGAGTGGGTTCCAATACTAGTTGTCTAGGCGTGCCCCTGTAGGGCATCTAGAATAACCCCACTCTTCAAGTGGCTACTGCAACTGCACTCAGTTAACATCTGGCATATTCAGATCACCCATCACAATATCTCCCTTTTTCTGCCATTCTAAGTATACTTTCTATCATTTCCTTGTCCATTTCCTCCCCCTGAGAGGGGGGTCTGTATACAACCCCTGTGCAGATTGTGGTGCCATTGCCTGTCTCCAAATTGACCCACAGTGCTTCTTCTCCTCCTCTCTGTTTACTCTTTTGTTCTGTTGCTTTGATTCCTTCCCTTATGTAAAGTGTTACTACTCCTCCTCCTCCTCTTTTACCCTCCCTGTCCCTCCTGTAGATAGTGTATCCTGATATGTTTACGTCCCAGTCATGGTTTTGTGTGTACCATGTTTCTGAGCTTCATTTTGGTAAGAAGCTCTTTGGTCAGCCAGTTGTTGTTTATTCCTTCCTTCCTTAGAAGCACTCTGGATAGGGAGGTTGATATCAGTCCATTCACAGAAGAATGGGTTCTGAAAGAACTCCTAAAACTGAAGGTGGACAAAGCAATAGGCCCTGATGGGATACACTCCAGAATTCTAAAAGAACTAAGGGGAGAACTAGTAGCACCACTGACTACCCTTTTTAACAAATCATGGGAGGATGGTGTGGTACCTGAAGACTGGAGATGGGGGGGTGTGATTCCCCTTCACAAAAGTGGGAGCAAAGCAGAGGCTGAGAACTACAGACCTGTTAGTTTGACCTCAGTGGTAGGGAAAATGATGGAATCACTTCTGAAGGAAAGAATTGTTGAGTACCTAGAGGCCAGTGGGGCACAGGACCCAAGGCAGCATGGATTCACAGTGGGAAGGTCATGTCAGATGAATCTAATAAATTTCTTTGACTGGGTGACCAAAGTAGTACACCAGGGATGGGCTGTGGACATGGCCTACTTAGACTTTAGAAAGGTATTTGACACAGTCCCACACAAAAGATTAATAAACAAATTAGTCAGTCTGGGAGTGGGTCCCAGGGTGGCAGCCTGGCTAAAAAATTGGCTGCACAACAGGACACAGAAGGTAATAGTAAACAGGGTCCACTCTGAAGAAAGGGGGGTTACTAGCGGGGTACTGCAGGGTTCAGTACTGGGTCCGGTCCTTTTTAATGTCTTTATAAGTGACATTGCAGAGGGACTGGAAGGAAAAGTATGCCTCTTTGCAGATGACACAAAGATCTGCAATAAGGTTAATACACAAGGGGGGGTGGAAAGGATGAGAAGGGACTTGGCAAGGTTGGAGGAATGGTAAAAAGTATGGCAGCATAGATTCAATGCAAAGAAATGCAAAGTAGTGCACCCGGAAAACAAAAACCCAGGGGAAGAGTACACAATGGGGGAGGAGGTACTACAACAACAAAAATGGAAAGGGACCTGTGGGTAGTCATATCAGATGACCTAAAGGTAAGCAAGCAATGTGAGAAGGCAGTAAGGAGGGTTGGGGGGATACTGGGATGTATAGGAAGAGGCATCCATAATAGAAAACAGGAAGTTGTTATCCCTCTGTCCAGACAGTTGGTGAGACCCCATCTGGAGTACTGCATGCAGTTCTGGAGACCCCATCTCTGCAAGGACATAGACAGGATGGAGGCAGTCCAGAGGAGGACAACTAAAATGGTGCAGGGTCTGAACCAGAAGCCGTACGAAGAGAGAGTAAAGGAGCTTAATATGTATACCCTTGAGGAAAGGAGGGAGAGGGAGGACATGATAGAAACTTTCAAGTACCTCAAGGGAATCAACAAAGTCCAGGAGGGTCAGATCTTTTAGAAAAAGAGATGTGCAAGAACAAGGGGCACAATTTGAAGATAGAGGAGAGACAGTTCAAGGGCAATGTAAGGAAGTATTTTTTCATGGAGAGGGTGGTGGACACATGGAACGGCCTTGTTGAGGATGTCGTGGGGTCAAAAACAGTGTGGGAATTCAAGAATGCATGGGACAGACATAAGACAATTCTGGCTGGGGGTAGGAAGAAGTAGGCCGTTGGTTAACTAGGATCTACAGCTTATCCAATAGGTATGGAAACGGGCAGACTGGGTTGGCCAAGTGGTCCTTATCTGCCATCAAAGTCTATGTTTCTGTGTTTCTATTCGCCTCACCTACAGTACCTCGCGAAGAGGGGCGAGTATCCTGGATAGCCCACCGTACAGAAGTAAGAGGTGGATGTGTCAATATCAGGGATCCAGTCAAGTCTGCACCAATCCATAGAGTTATCATCTGATAGGGTACGGGTAGCATCTGTGATAGCAAAGGAGAACTAGGTTAGGATTTTGGGGTGTGGTCACTAAGGTTTGCAGGACCAGACACAATATGTGGGAGAGGGCACTAATAATCAGCAAATACTCCAGCTACTTTAACCCTATCAACTCGGTCAGTTAACGTCCAATACAAAATAATGTGGTTATTACACTTTAGATGTGCAGTAGATGTGTGTGGGTGGTTATGAGTTAATTGAGGTTTCTTTAGGATCCCCGATCGCATTACAAGTATGCTGGTTTACTTTGTTCCAGTCTATGTGAAAATCCCCAAGGATTAAGGTGTCTCTCTGGGATAGGCAGCTACCAGCTCTGTTGATCATTTGGGTTAAGTCAGTGGTGTGACTTCTGGGGGTTGGGGGAGTTGTTTTATGAGCAGCAGATGATGTACAGTTTTTTACTAAAGCCTGGATCCATTCAGCTAATGAGAGCCAGTATTGCGACTGCTAGTTATTTTGGATAGCATTAGGTGGTCCTTAAAGTATAGAAGGACTCCACCACCCCTTGGAGACCCTCCCCTATCCCTTCTTATTCATACAGTATATGACCTTGTAAGGAGAGAGCAGTGGCAGGGGTTAAGTTTTAACCATGTTTTGTATATACCAAGTATTAAAATTGGTAAGAATAATACCTGACAGGTGAGTGGTGGTGGACTATACCGAACCATCCAGGGGCATAATGAGGTCCGACATCACAGGCGGCATGCCTTATAGACACTGAAAGGTCTGGTATAGCCCATACTACCCACCCTGGAGGGTATTATTGCACTTAGAAAATGGGATTTTTGTCACATTTTAAATAAATCGTTTAAAACAATGTAAACAAATGTACAAAGTACATAAAAAAGAACAAAAAACATTCTGTAAAGTAGTCCCTTAATTACTGTAACTGGCAGTAGAGGGTGCTGTGGTTTTGTTATAATGTGTATTCAGTTAGTTGCAGGTGTTGTGCTTATGTACCCTCATTCCCCAATCAGTTGTCCGGTTTGGGTGTTGTTTATCGGTTTATTTCATTTATTTAAAAATGGTCTGTTAGTTAAAAGGAGCACTGTCACTCTGGACTGCTCGGGCAAGTGATGAGTGGCTGCTCAGGAAAGACGGTGTGCGTGATCCCATTGTGTGGTCATCTTTTCTTTCTTTCTTTTTGGTTTTTGTTAATAAAATAAAACGATTTGAAAATGTTATGTATAAGGCTTGCAGAGATTTGGAAGTGAGTGTGGTCAGGAAATGGACTGATGCGCTGAATTTATGTGACCGTGATTCAGTCTGTGGGACTGGTGGGGCAGACAAATGTTAGGAGCAGGAATGCTATTGGTTGGCAGCGATAATCTGTTGTGAGGTAAACCAATGGGGAAAAAACAGTGTGATGTACCCTTTTAAAAGAAATATTATGAAACATTCACGGTGACTTTTACTTGCGGTTGGAAATACAGTGAACGCAGTTCAGGGGAATCCAGATGAACAGCACAGTCAGCGCTATCATGGAGCTGTTGTACAGTGTGAGGTAAGCACAGCTAATGATTTAAAAATAAAAAACATTTTTTCTCTGTGGCAAAGTGGACAGTTTATTGATGTGAGATGGGGGGGCTCTCACTCGAGAGAAAAAAACATGGGAGTTAGTTTTTCAAAATTCTGTGGGAAGAATAATGTTAGAATGAAATGAGGCACCGGAGACTGGCACTCATTGTTTCCTGGTCTCTGTTGCCTCATAGCAGACTGACTGGTTGGTGGTTTTAACCAATCAGCATGAAGATTCCTCTCTATCCATTTTTATGTTGGCTTGCGCACACCCGCAAACAACATATTGGGGTAGTAGCACTTTCAGCGGTGTGTCAGTGTTGGTGAATGCAGGGCACACTATAGAAGGTGTGTCCCTCATTCCCCAACGAGCCAGCATGCTAGCGTTGACACAAGTATATGCAAAGTGCCCCAACTTAAAAGAAATGTGCCACTGCAATCGGAGACAAGCTCGTCATGCAGTGGCACAGATGACACGCCTCCCGTACATTCCTTTCCTGGTGAAACATTTCAAGTAAACATGGCAGCTGCTCCTGCCATCTGCCACACGATCCCAAAAGAAAGCCAGCATTGGGGGTGCAATTCCCATGTTGGCATGTGCACCCCCCACATTATGTGTGGCACACTGGAAGCCAACCCCAGTGTGTGTCTGCTCATAAAAAGCTGACTGCATCAGCATGTTCCTGTTCCTCCCCCGCCCCACCCCATTGTGTGTCATACTGGGAGCCCACACCAGTGTGGTCAACATACTCCCCCCAAAAGTCATGGGGCACACTGGGAGCCCACCCCAGTGTGCCCATTTGTTGTGGTTCACCTGTAAAGAAAGAAAACTGTCCCACGGCGCAGTGTCAGTTTTTTATTTATTTTTTCTGCACCTGAAAAAAAGAAAGCGGTCAGTTGTCCACAGCACCCCCTCCCACAACCCGCATCCACCCTCTGCTCACCCCACCTCCCCACACCCCCCTCACCCCATACTTACCTCTGGAGGTCTGGCGCTGCAATCTTGATTGGGCGTGGGAACACGTCTGGACTCTTCAACGCTGACTGCTAACTGAAGAAATGCCGTGTAAGCTGTATAATGGCACAATGGGGGTTCAACTTAGGTGGATATCTCAGCCATTTTTTTGAATTTTGGCTCTAAATTTTCAACATAGGGTTCTTGGAACCCCACCTCATGAACACATGCAGTATCATCTCATTATTCGGTCCCAAAAGGTCATTTCGCGGTCACTGCATGGAATCATCTTTCAGGACTGAGTAACGAAACGACAGTGCCACTGATCATGAGGTGGGGTTGCCTATGTTGCAAATTTGGTGAAGAAATTCAAAAAAATGACTGTGTTATGAGCATACATTGCACAGTTTCCACGCATGCTCGTAACTTCGACAATTTTAATATTTTCACTCCAGATTTTCAACATTGCCATTTTTTCACAATTCCTTATGAACAGTACAGTGGTCATTTTTCACATCCTGCCCAAAATGTGTTTTCACACATGTGGCACACAATGGCACGGTCACTGTAGGAAATAAATGTTCGGGACAGAGTAACAAAATCACAGTGAAACTGTTCATGAGTGGAGATCCCAAAATGCCTATGTTGAAAATTTGGTTAAAAAAATTCCCCAAATAATTGCATTATGGGTGTGCGTTGTGCAGTTTCTATGCACACTCTTGACTTCACAAACTTTTCATATTTTCACTCCAGATTTTCAACATTACCAGTTTTTTACACCCCCTTATGAACAGTACAGCTGTAGTTTTTCACAACCGACCCAAAATGTGTTTTCGCACATGTGGCGCACAATTGCGCGGTCGCTGGTGGAAATCAATGTTTGGGTCAGATTATCAAAATCACAGTGACACTGCTCATGAGCGGAGATCCCAAAATGACTTTGTTGAAAATTTGATTAAAAAAATCCCCAAAATAATTGCGTTATGGGTGTGCGGCTAGCAGTTTATATGCACGCTCGGACTTCACCAATTTTTCGTATTTTCACTCCAGATTTTCAACATTGACATTTTTTTACACCTCCTCTTGAACAGTGCAGCTGTCATTTTTCACATCCTACCCAAAATGTGTTTTCGCACCTGTGGCGTCAAATGGCGCAGTTGCTGTGCAAAATCAGCTTTCGGCTAACAAACTAATAGTGCCACTGTTCATGAGGTGGGGTCACAAAAACCCCATGTTTAAAATTTGGAGTGAAAATACCAAGAAATGCCCAGGATGTTAAGGTTTCCAACCGTAACACCCCACACTGTAGAGGCTGACAGGCGTCAGGGGTGTGACTTGGGATTGTCGGCTGTAATGCTCATGCCATTCCACCCCCACCCTGCAGCCAGTGACAGGCATCAAAGTGTGCCTTGGACTCTTCTTCCCAAAGTTCACACCATTCTCCTATACTGCATCCATCTCAGCTTATTTCCTTATGGAATGGGGTGAGCGTAATGCCCGAAGACCCCAAGGCACAACGCAAGAGTTGTCGGTGTCTGCATGGTAGGGTGAGGTTAAATGCCGTGAGCATTATGGCCAACAACCCAAAGGCACACCCCAATGCCTGTCAGTCTCTGCAGGGTGGAGTTGTGGTTGGCATCAGTTCAATACTTCACTGCCATTCCTATTATGCATCTCTCTACCACTCTACCTGCACTACCAATGCCGATGCCAGCAAGACAACATTCAACATTGACAAATGCTTGTCTAATGTGTTATAGACTAATCCAGGCTTCAAGTTCAGCTAACTTGGGAAGGAGGATGCAGACATCTATGTGCATGATTTTGAGCCTATGACAGGAATTCCAGATGGGATCCCAACACAACGGGTGGGGGGAGTACCTGGCCCTAGGTCAGCTTCAATATCCCCATCAAGAAGTTAAAGCATTACATGGATTAGAGAGTCAAAGATAGTGTATAGGAGATATGTTTTTAGCCAGGTATAGCACACTAAGCTGAAAGCTTTTTTACAGGAGTGACCTGGGAGCACAAGGAGGTTAAGTGATTTGCTCAAGGTCACACAGTATACAAGTGGAAGTTGTGGGATTCAAACCCAGGTCTGGTCTGTTGGATGTCACCAAATTTGCAGCTCAGAGCCTTAGACCACTGCGCTATACTGCCTCCTTCAATATGTTACAGAGGGTTTGGTGGAGCAGGGTATGTTGTGTCTATCATAGACAATATCCTACTTTTAAGGTAAGGCAAGGTAGCATGCAGGGCACTCATTATGGGGAACTGTGCCTGATAAGTACTGCTGACATGGCATAGTTGCACAACTCTGGGATGAATGCTACTTCCATATTGTTACAGTAGCATGTACTTATCTGTGTTCTATAGGCAGCCCAAGAGGACAAGCACAAGCAAATTACGTGATGCATGATTATCATCTGGACAGTACCTGCACATACTTGCTGAGGGCTCCTACCCACAAATGCTCAGTCTTGAAGTACCATAAGGTTCCATTCTTTTTTTTTTTTATTAATTTGTTAATTTTTAAACCGGGCAAGAGTGCTGGATCAAGGGTCCTTTTTCAGGCTTGATCTGGAGACACAATACAGAGCAAATTTAAAAAGACAGTACAATAAATATCATCAATACTAAATACTTTCAAAAACACTCAGAAGAACATTGATTAAACAAATGCTGATGAACATTCTTTTTTAAAACTGGAAATGAATAAGAGTGTCATAAAAGTTCTGGTAACCTGTTCCAGTAACAAGGGGAAGCGACCGAAAAAGGACAAGATCCAGTTTAGTTGATTAAGCTTTGTTTGAAGTAAAACTGTTTGCTAATCTCAGGTTCGCTAACATATTCCTTACAGTAATTAAGTCTGAAACAGCAAAAGGAATGGAGGAAAAAACTGTTTAACAAACTAGGCAACCAAAACAAATACTCCATTCATGACAATGGAGGCAACCAGCCCAACTGCGAAATAAAAAACGACAAGTATGAGTAAAGATAAGCTAAACAGAAAAAACAAATGTTATTGTAAGAAATTGAAAGAAAGTTATTAGGCACATTTCTATTCAGTCCTGTTCGTGGGGTAAACAAGGTGCAGGAGAGAAGTATTTTTCAGAAGTAAAGGGGCACCAGAATAGGGCATGCAATGGAGGCTGGAAGAGGGGACATTTAGGAGGGATGGAGGAAATGCTTCTTCAGTGAAAGAGTGGTGAATGTCTGGAAAAGTCTTCCAGTGGAGGTGGTGGGGGTGAAAACAATGGAGGGCTTCAAGCTTGCATATGATAGGCACAGAGGAATCTTAGTAGGAAAGTGGGGGAGGTGCAAGAGATCAGGTGTGGTCTGACAATATATGCAGGGACAAACTGGGCAGACTGGGTGGGCCAAGCGGTTCTTGTCTACGGACACATTTTATGTTTCTATGTTTCCATCTGTTTGTTAATGATCTTCCCTCTGTGTGCCCCAGTCCTGTCGTCAATCTTCACCTTTGCGCTGATGACACCATTATCTATGCCACAGCAGATTTCATATAAAATATCAATACAGCTCTATTGCCAGCCTTTGGCAACTCAGACAGGGATGGCCAGCAGCAGGCTCCTTTTAAATAATACCAGAACTATAATTATGTTGTTCAGCACCAGATTGTCTTCCATCAATACATTGTGAATCACTCCACAGACAGCACCCCCACCCCACATTTGGAAACCATGCAGCTCTTTACATACCTAGTTGCTTAGTGTGACCCCCAAATTTAGGACCTTGCACTAATTTGTGCTTAGAATAGGACTTTCGACAGGCGTAATCTCAGAGCTTTGAATACGGAGACCTGTACAGTATGTCTAACACAAAACAGTATAAAAAACATTTAGAAAAATTCAATGAATGTAATATATTCTTTGCATATATAAACTCGAATGTACTTTTCATTGTAAGATGTTGCATTTATGAGAAACTAAAAATAAAATATGGTGCTATAAAAGAGAAAATTATTTACAGAAGCAAAATTGCATTTTGGCAGCATATCGACAAAGTCTCCAGAGAGCAATATCTTCTTGCACTTCAGCAGCAGCACACGGGATAACATTCAGGGTTATATGTGACAATGGTGACTCAAAAAGAGTGCCAATCACAAGAGCGACCACAATATCGCTGAAACGAAAAACGGTAATATCAGTTACAGTGACTGTCGCAAACAGCGATGGACGCTCACTCTGTACTTGGGGGGGGCAATATAGATTACATTTTTATGTGCTCCCCGACATCCCCCAACTAATTATAATCAACTCGGATGGGGGATGAACACAGGGGAAAGGAGAAAACTCGGGAAGGGAGCTACTTGGGGGAGAACCTGCGGGTGGGAGGGAACTAGGAAATGGGACTTAGAAAAAAAATTTATTTTACTAGCAAAATAAATTAACTCCCCACCCAGACCCAAACCGAGGTCCACCAGCTTCACAGAGTGAAACCTAACCCACTACACCAGCCAGCCAGCTGGGAATTGCCTGGCCAAATATAGCCCTAAAACGTTATACAGCAAGTGTACCTCACCGAGACACTCACTGTATACTACTCATGCTATATTTTCACAGTCACTACTGTTGTAGGCGTTCAAATTGAGCAGCTTAATTTGACTAACCCACATTACGGTATACCACATTCAGAAAAGCACATTCACAAAGTTTCCAGAGAGCAATATTTTCAGTACAGAAAGGGCTGGTAGGACATTTATTCTACTACTATAGGGCCAATCCACTGGTGTTGTTGCTCAAGCAGTTGCATTACAAAAATTAATAAACAACTTCTCAATATCTCCAGGCCCTACTTTCAGTTTCCAAGCATGGCACCCACACTGTTTTTCATTGCCTTGTACCTGCTGAACTCTTGTAGGCAACCCCTTTTCTGTGTATTCTTTTAGGGCAAATAGATTTTATTTTGGGGCTCATTTGAATAACAAAAGAATGTTAAGCCCACCACCGAATTGCCACCAAATTGTATAGCATTATTGGTGGCCTGGTCATGGCTAGCACTGGGTCCTACCGTGGAATGTAGGGGCGCATTGCCTCAGTGTACACGGGGCCTGGATATTGTACACAGACATTGTAGTATATAATTTTCCAGGGTTCAGCCACTCCCTTCATCAGGTGCCTGATAAAGAGACCGGTGTGGCTCTGAAAGATTGTGTACCATCAGACTGACATATAGTATCAACAGTATGCTGGTTCAATATTGGGCACCATACTATTCAATGGGTCATGCCTTATCAAAAATAACATGGCTACATAGAAATATATTTTCCTACAGTACCTGGCAGGGAGTTTGCACAGGTTTTCTCCCATACTGCACACTATGAACATAAAAAATTCTGCTTTAAGTAAAAGGATTCTGTAAAGGTCACCATAGTCGGAATGAAAGTGTAAGAGAATCACAGAACACTGGATGTGCAGTGAGCTTGCAACTTTATATCATCGCTGAAAGAAACACAGCAAGCATCCAACCCAGTCACTCACCAGAGAGTAATGCGAGTGTTTATGTGTACACACCACCCACAGACCCTTTGAACTAAAGAGGCTGCGGAATAAAGAAATGTGTTGACCACATGGCTTCTCCCAGGGAGAAGAAAGGTCTGAGTGCCAGCCTGTGCTGCAGTAGGAAAGGAGCACACACTGTGCCCACAGGTTGTGTGTGGGGAGATCAAAAGCAGAAAAACGGAAATGGTGGAAGAGTAAACAGTTCCCTTTGGTACTGCTTCCCCCACCCCCCCATCGTGCTCATTGACAAACATTTCAAACTGTGTGCTGCAGTTGATAGAAGACAGAATCAGACATTACGTTTTAGCTTCTGTCCACTGAAGTGGCTCTTACCTTATAAGACCCATTAGGGACCCGTTCATAGCCCTGACATCTTTCTTTTTCATCAGCAGGTTGAATTGTTTTCTCATCACAATAGAAACAATTATTTTGTGGGTGGCAGTGTGCCGCTCAAACATAGGCTAACCTTTTGTGTCTTTACTGGCACAAAAAATTCAGGCTTTTCATTTGTGTCAGCCAGTCTTTTGTAATTGCTTGTCATGAGTTGCACTGTCCCAACACAGGAAGGAAGATTTGAGGAGGTAGAAAGCAAGAGCCATGAACAGTGCCAACTGATGGATCACAAACAACAGGCTCTGTAGCTGAATTTGAGGTAACTGTTGATTAAACAGCTTAAGCATCACTGGGATGACCTGCAAAGTGGAGACACCCATATTTTGGAGAGCCTGGGTGGTGTAGGTTACCCATTTTGAGGGTCATAAACATCATCACCAGACTGTTGGTTTTATTAAACATGAAACACTGTAATGCTCTAATAGAATGAGTTAACTGTTGCACTTTCAGTGCACTGAAGCAATTACCAAAGCCAAGTAAGAACTTTAATCTGTTTCAGGCAGCCAGATTTTGACTGTCAGTCTTCTGAATTGTCACTGGAGTAGGTAGGCATAGGGCTCGCCTGTACATCTGCTCCCTTTCTGGCAATATTGTGTAATGACATGTCCCTCATGAATGAAACCGTGGCAATGGCAGAGTTTATCATGGATTCACACTTG
Source organism: Neoceratodus forsteri (assembly GCA_016271365.2). Taxonomy (NCBI): domain Eukaryota; kingdom Metazoa; phylum Chordata; order Ceratodontiformes; family Ceratodontidae; genus Neoceratodus; species Neoceratodus forsteri. Next base: position 47,400,225 of record CM028134.1, read on the forward strand.
TTGCAGGAAGAGGTGAGCAGTGAGGTGGCGGTGCCTCTCCCCAATGTTTTGGAATTTATCATGGATTCACACTTGTTGCAGGAAGAGGTGAGCAGTGAGGTGGCGGTGCCTCTCCCAAATGTTTTGGAATTTATTGTGGATTCCCCTGCAGATCTGCTGTATATGGAGATCAAGCTGGTGGATGATTCAGGCTCTGTGATGAAGGGCTCAATCACACCTCGGTACTCCGTGGTGCACTGTCAGAGGTACGAGTGCTTGGGGGGGGCATCTGTTTTTCAGTCTTGTTTTAAGCTCACAGCATACCCAGTGGGTGAAGACTGATTTCTGTAATGCATCCCACTTTCTGTGCACTGTACCCATTTCCTACAAGGCTGCTGCTGGACTGCTGGGAGGATCTGTGGACAGTTGCTATGGAGACTGTCAGGTGTTTCCTGAGGGATGGCATGTTCCCCATGCGATTGAAGAAGGCAGTGGTGAAGACCCTCCTGAAAAAGGCAGATGTGAACCCTGATCTTTTCCACCTACGTGCCTGCATAGAGCCTTCACGTTTTAGGGAAGGTAATCTAGAAGATGGGGGGACACAGTTATAACCACATCTATAGAAATTCCCTATGAGCTTCTTCAGTCTGGCTGTTAAAAGTTTTAAACTTTTTTGTTTTCTCTTGGTCTTTTGCCATATTGAAAAAATTTAGTACAATCCTCTTGATCTTGTTTTACTCTCTACTGTCAGCAGCTGTTTGTCAACCTGAACAGTTGACGACCGATGACCCAGCAGTCACTGGGCCACCAAAGACAGCAGGTGATGTGCGTGGTGAAGGTGCTGCGCAGAGGGACAAGCTGGCCCTGATATGAGACTATTATTATCTTTTATGTATTGATGTCTGAGGATCAGCAATTTCATTTCAACTGTGAATAAAAGGGACTTCTTTGTTATTTGGATGTACTTGATGCCACACTTAAAAAACTGAATGAAGTTAAATATGTGCATTGCTTAAATAGTTTTGTCTCATTATATGAGCCAAGTGGAGGAGGCTTGAAAGGCCTGTGTACAGTAAGGGACATTGAATATGCATGGCAAACACCTCCCTCTTTGACTGGCCTAAAAAAATCAGTTTGTGAACTGGTATGCAAAGTAGTAATAATTATTCATTAATTCAGAATATTTCTTTCTTGCATTTCATTGATCTGTGTGACATGTTCTGTGTTCTGCCCTGGGGCTTGAGTGAACCCCCTACTGAAGTCCCCAAAGGTATTTCTGTGGATTGTAAAACAGAATCAAAAGCAGAAAATTAAAACTAGTGCTTCAACACTGAGCAGGTATATTGAAAAGTTTGCTCCTGTAGCACTATCAGCTGAGTTTTGGCCAAGTAATGTAGTAGGAAGCTACTGACTCTACCCAGTTTAATGTCACTGAAATTTTCTTGACTGGCCATGACCAGCCAAGGCAGACATCAACAGTTTAAGTGGAGGGTGAAACTGACCCCTTTTAACATTTGCTGTGCTTGTGCACCAAACGTTTTGCTACAATGAACGGCATTTTCAGAGGTGTGTCACAGCTGAACCAATTGTGGCTGAAACTCCAAGGGGCTCAGCAGTGCAGTCCAATGACCAGACACTCCTGTTGTGACACTACTCTCTGTTTGCAGGGTGGAAACTTTGTGTACTTGAAAAGAATCAACCGCTCGTATTGGACAGTGACTGGCTCCTTTCATTTACATGACTCCATCCAGCAACCAGATGAGAGGAGTACTCTTATCACCTATGAAAAAGAACTTGTATGTCTACTGTGTTTTTGTTGCACAAGACTGGAGACAAGCTGTGCTACTGCATGCCCCCTCTTTGATGTAAGCCTCCAGCCTGTGTGAGTTAACACAACCCTCCTCCACCCTGGGAACATAGGAAATGTGCCATGCTACTGCACCCCCCCGCGAAGGCCTGACCTCCCACTGGATCAAAGCTGTTGGCCCATGTGAGTTAAGGGATGTAGTGCAGAGCATTATACACACACACACACACACACACACACACACACCATTGGTAACTACAGCCCAAACTGCAGTCAGGGAGAAGAGGCAAACAACAGTCTGTAAAGCTACTTCTTACTTCCTGCCTATACCCAGTCACCACTCTTGCTCAACCATTACCATCGCCATCGGTCGGTCAACACCAGTCCTCAGTGAGCCCACCTGATCCTGTCTGTTGCTGCTGCCACTGGTATTTTATACCATTTCTGCCACAGTGTGCTATCAGACCCACGCCTGCCGGTGTACAATTGGGTCAAATCATTGCAGTGTAGTGTGAAATTAATGTTATTTGTTTACCCGCCTGCATGCTGAGGCTTGAGCTAGTCAACTGGGAAAAATTAAGAATGAAGAGTGGATTGCCGGCTGGCGGCTGCTGTACTATGTGCATATTCTAAGGGCCATGCTATCTGAACATACACAGGAGCAAAGGAATACCAGTACCAAGTTAGCAGTACAAAAGTGATTTATCAGTCAATACCAGGTCGGGATCGTGTCCTTTTTCACTTATTTATATTATTGTACTGTCATTCATTAAAGTTAAAACACTTTTGTACTGCTAACATGGTGCCAGTATTTTTTTGCTCCTGTGTACCACTTTGAAACTTAGCCTACGTGGTTTTAATTGATGACATTGCCCCTGTACCTGCTTTAAAACCCCCCATGGTTGGCATCACTGCCCTCTCTCAATGGACCTGCACCAAAAGCCCCCACCCTGAGCTACATAGCACATCTTCTGCTCCCAACTGGGAGCTTCTAACTGCTCCGAGTGCGGTTCACTATGTGGCAGCCTCCCAAGGTCTGTCCTGCTTCCAAGCCCCTCTGGGCAATTATGCTTGCTGCTGGAGTGATGGTTTGGGTAGGAGGAGGGAGGCACTCTTACACTGGCCTCCTCCATCTCCTGACAAGTTCCTGCCTCCCCATCTCCCACCTGCAGGTAGCAGGCCGCAGCCCGATCTCCGTAGGGGCTGGAGTAGAAAGCGCCCACTCGAACTTTCATTTTTAGGGCAGAAGCAGCCCCAGCTTGTCCTTTTCCTCACACTCCACCTCCTTGGTGCCTGGAAAAACAATATTGGGACATTGGGACCCCGCCACCCCCACTAGACTCCAGGGAATAAATTCTTAATATGTTTAAGTACATTGGCCACTGGCCACCAGGAAAACAAGACCACCAGGAGTATTATAGAAATTCCTGACCTCCATGGGACAAGTCTAGTGCTACCCCATCCTCCCCAACCACAAGTGCTAAATTTATTTTAATAATGCCAGGCCACTGGCACAGAAGAGTCCCCACTAGACCACCTGGGCTACTACTTTGTTTTCCATAGAGATACTTCTTCCCTGACAGTAGCTCATCGGTGCAGGGATATACCCTGGTCAGGTCAAACCTGGTCGTCATTCAGATGGCTACTGGATTTTCCCCCCTTTACTTTGTGCCTGTATTGGTCATGTACAGCTGCAATGTCTGCCATACAGCAGGAGCAAGCTCCCTGGCCCAGCTACAGGGATCAGTGCGGTGGCAGAGTGGGCCACCATCCCTTTCCGACCAAGACGCAGTGCTGAGCGGCATCTGTCTCGGTCATGGCCTTCTGACGTAACTTCCTGGGCTTGCTTCTGAACCTGGGTCTTCAGCACGGCACCTGGGCTACTATTTTACTGCCCACTAGGACTCTTGGGGGGGATAAGTGGTTGTGCTTTGCCCCCCCAACACTTTCTCTTCTCTTTTCCTATTTATTAATTTTATTTCTTTCTCTGTATCTCTGTCTCATTCTCTAAATCTCTATCCTCCTGTTTTGCCCTAACTGTAACTTTTTATCTAAAGCTCCCTTTTTTAACTCATGTGTTGTCCTATACTCTTTTTCATTTCTCTGTCTCTGCTCTCACTACTGTATTTTCTCCATTTTAACCTATTTTTCTCTTTAAGAGAGCTGACAGTATGCTGACTTCCTTCCCCATCTGATAAGTGTTACACTACGTCTATCCCGTCCTATCCTTCTTATTTACTGTCTAAGAACTACAGATTCTTTATGACCCCTTTCCCTATATTTTATTTTACAGTTCCAATGGACGTCATCCTTCAAGGCTCCTGGATGGATGTAGGTAGGCAGGCTTCATGAAGTCTGTGTTGACCATTTTCCATTTTCTCCCCTTGGATCCACAACTGTGGGGGCACGTAACCGTATACACATGGTGGTGCACACTTGCTATGGAACCACAGCCACTCCCTTCGATGTTGCTCAAACTTCCTGTGCTACCTCCAGGCATCCACTTGGGGTAGCCAGGTCAGCATACCTTCCCACAGGGCCTCAGCCCTCCACGCTACTAGGCTGATCTTATACCGCAGCAATGTTTTTATTGCATGAAAGTTTGCTAGCTGTTAGGTAGGATGTATGCTATGCTCAACAGTTGCCACGGGTGGTTGTTTGTGTGTAGGATGCATAGTCTATCAGGAATCATGTCTCTCCTGTCTGGACATATGCTCCCCCTTACTACCCTAATCACCTGCCTCCCACCACTTCTGTCTAACATCCCACCAACCCTTCCTAACCTGCCTCCCCCCATCCTGCTGCACCTTGACGGACCCTTTTAACCCTCTAATTCGGTGACAATCTCATCTCCCAACCTAATCTGGTCCCATTACACCTTGCGTCCCTGTCCCTTCCTCCTTGCCTCCTCACACTCTTGGTTTATTCTGCAACTAACTACCTCCCAACCTGCCGCTCATAGTCATTCCTGCCCACTACCAAGATGACGTTCAACAGCGTTATGGTGCTCACAAGTGATCACACGCTACCTTACTATTAGTCTCCTGCTCCTTGTAGCAGGGGACATACACCTGAGCCCAGACCCCCCCAAACAACTTCACTTTACCAACTGTAGCGAGACCCTCCCCAAATACAGTCACAACCACAAGCTTCACCGGAGCCCACCTCCCATGTGGCCTACGTCTTCTGCATCTAAATATAAGAAGTCTACCCCTCAAACTTGACTCCCTCCAGTTACTCGCAGCTCATTATGCCCCAGACGTCATCATCCTTTTTGAAACATGGCTAAACAAGCATATCTCTGATTCCTCACTTGCTATTCCAGGCTACGCGATGGCCCGCCAGGACAGGTTGGGTAGAGGCGGTGGCATGGCTATCTACGTAAACTGAGATTTGCATTTCTCAGTAGTCCTAGCCAAGACTGAACCCCATGCCTATGAACTTCTATTGCTACAACTGACTCTTCCCTTCTCTCTCCCGATCTACATAGCTGGAGTTTACTGCCGGCCTGGCACACCAGCTTCATCTGTTACCAACCTCCTCAAGCAAATCTCCTCCCTAACCGCTCCTGGAGAACTATATATCATGGGAAACTTCAACCACAAGTGGCTAGCTCCATCCTTCAACAAAACCTGGTCAGACATTTCCACGCTAAACCTACCACAAACCATCACCGAACCAACACGTCTAAACCTCAAAACGGGCAGCCACTCGCTAATAGACTGGGCTCTCACCAGTCACTCCCACCGGGTTATCATTTCATGGCTACTACCTGATTCCCTAAGTGATCACCATATTATATAGCTAGTCCAGAAAATTCACCGACCCAAATCTGCCCCAAAGTACATGGTCCAATGCTCCTACAAATCATTAAACCTCGCCCCTGTGCATGAAGACCTAGCACTTGCAAGCTGAGAATCCCCCGCTATGTTCTGCTCCATAGATGACACCTTCCTACACCTCCAAAGCACATTCCTCAATGTCTGGGACACTCACGCCCCACTGCGTCATACTAGGGTACATGGCAACCACCTGCCTTGGATCACCCAAGAACTTATAGCCTGCCAAAATGCACGGGACAAAGCATGGAGTACTCATAAAACCTCACGCTGCCCATGCGATTTTCGCCATCTATTGGACTCTACGTAACAAATGTACTAGAGCAACCCATCTAGCTAAAACAGAATACTTCAGCTCCTACTTCCATTCTAACTTAAGTAGTCCATCCAAATTCTGGAAGGTCATCCATTCCCTCTTCTCCACACCAGCTGCTTATCTCACCTGAGCGTGCTGAAGAGAGTGTGCTGAAGGGACAGTGTGCTGAAGGGAATGTGCTGAAGGGAGCGTGCTGAAGGGAGCATGCTGAAGGGAGAGTGTGCTGAAGGGAATGTGCTGAAGGAGAGAGTGCTGAAGGGAGTGTGCTGAAGGGAGTGTGCTGAAGGGGCGTGCTGAAGGGGAGTGTGCTGAGGCGTGCTGAAGGGTGTGCTGGAGGGAGTGTGCTGAAGGGAGTGTGTGCTGAAGGGAGCGTGCTGAAGGGAGAGTGTGCTGAAGGGAGTGTGCTGAAGGGAGAGTGTGCTGACAGGAGCATGCTGAAGGGAGCGTGCTGAAGGGAGTGTGCTGAAGGGAGAATGTGCTGAAGGGAGAGTGTGCTGAAGGGAGTGTGCTGAAGGGAGTGTGTGCTGAAGGGAGTGTGTGCTGAAGGGAGCATGCTGAAGGGAGTGTGTGTGCTGAAGGGAGCGTGCTGAAGGAGTGTGCTGAAGGGAGTGTGCTGAAGGAGCGTGCTGAAGGAGCGTGCTGAAGGGAGTGCTGAAGGGAGCGTGTATGAAGGGTGCATGCTGAAAGGAGCATACCAAATTGAGCGATCTGAAGGAATGTACTAAAGGGAATGTGCTGAATGGATCATGCTGAAGGAGTGGTCAGAAGGAAGCAAGGTGATTGGAGCATGCTAAAGGAGCATACTGAACTGAGCATGCTTGAAACCATCGTGCTGAAGCGAGCATATGGAAAGGAGCATGCCTAAGGGAGCGTAAGGAAGGGAGTGGTCTGAAAGAAGCATACATTGAGGGGAACATGCTGGAGGAAGTAAAGGAAGAGAGCATGCTGAGGGGTGTGGTCTGAAGGCAGCATGCTGTGGGAACATGCTGAAGGGAGCATACTGAAGGGAGTATACTGAAAGATCATCCTGATATGAGCATGCTGAAAAGAGTGATCTGAAGGTAATGTGCTGAAGGGAGTGTGCTGAAGGGTGCATGCTGAGGGGAACATGCTGAAAGAAGCATGCTGAGGGGATGAATCTGAAAAGAACATGCCTAAGGGAGTCTGCTGAAGGTAGATTGCTAAAGGGAGTGTGCTGAACAGAGCATGCTGAAGGGATCACACTGAAAGAGCATTCAGAACTGACCATGCTGAAGGGGAGAGATCTGAAGGTAACGTGCTAAAGGGAGTGTGCTGAACGGAGCAGTGTAAAGGGAGCATACTGAGGGGAACTTGCTGAAAGGAGCGATCTGAAGAGAAAGGGAGAGTGCTGAAGGGAGAGTGCTTGGGGGAGTGTGCTGAAGGGAGCGTGCTGAAGGGAGCATGCTGAAAGGAGCATGCTTAAAGGAGTGTGCTGAAGGGAGGAATCTGAAAGGAACATGCCTAAGGGAGTCTGCTGAAGGTAGATTGCTGAAGGGAGCGTGCTGAAGGGAGTGTGCTGAAGGGAGCAGTGTAAAGGGAGCATACTGAGGGGAACATGCTGAAAGGAGCGATCTGAAGAGAAAGGGAGAGTGCTGAAGGGAGAGTGCTTGGGGGAGTGTGCTGAAGGGAGCGTGCTGAAGGGAGTGTGCTAAAAGGAGCGTGCTGAAAGGAGCATGCTTAAAGGAGCGTGCTGAAGGGAGGAATCTGAAGGAACATGCCTAGAGTCTGCTGAAGGTAGATTGCTGAAGGGAGGCGTGCTGGAAGGGATTGTGCTGAAGGGAGGCGTGCTGGAAGGGAGTGTGTGCTGAAGGGAGAGTGTGCTGAAGGGCGTGCTGAAGGGAGAGTGTGCTGAAGGAGGTGTGTGAAGGGGCATGCTGAAGGGAGCATGCTGAAGGGAGCATGCTAGAGGGCGTCTTCAGAGGTGTGTGCTAAGATCATTCTAAATGGGTGGTGTGAAGGGAGCATGCTGGGGGACATTCTAAAGGAGCATGCTGAAGGAGCATACTGAAATCAGTATGCTAATGGAAGGTTGCTGAAGGGAGGATGCTGTAAGGGAGCATGCTGTAGGAGCATGCTGTAAGGTGTAAGGGAGGATGCTGTGAGGAGCATGCTGTTAGGGAGGATGCTGTAAGGGAGCATGCTGTAAGGGAGCATGCTGCAAGGAGGATGCTGTAAGGAGCATGCTGTAAGGGAGCATGCCAAGGAGTGTTCTCCAGGGAATATGTTGAAGGGAGTGCCGAATCGAATGATCTGAAGGAACCAGCCAAAGGAGATACTGAAGGAGCATAGTGAAAGAACTGTGCTGAAGGGAGTATTCTGAAGGAGAATGCTGAAGGAGCATTCTGAAGTCAGTGTGCTGAGGGGACCATGCTGAAAGGAGAGGTCTGAGAGGGTGTGCTGAAGTGAGCCTGCTGAAGGGAGGTCGGCAAGGGAGCATACTGGAAAGAAGCATGCTAAAGGGAGAGTGCTGAAGGGAGTGTGCTGAAGGGACCATGCTGAAGGGACCATGCTGAAGGGAGTGTTGAATGGAACCTGCTGAAGGCAGCAGGTGAAGTGAGCTCTAAAGGGAAAGTGCTGAAGGGAGTGTGCTGGAACAGAATGTACTGAAGGCAGCATGCTGAGGGAGTGGTCTGAAGGGAGTATTCTGGGGAAGATGCTGAAAAGAGCGTGCTGAAGGAGCAATCTAAAGGAATGTGCTGAAGGGTGTGTACTTGAAGGGAGTGTGCTGAAGGTGTACTGAAGGGAGTGTGCTGAAGGGAGAGTTGAAGGGTGTACTGAAGGGAGTGTGCTGAAGGGAGTGTGCTGAAGGGAGATTGCTGAAGGGTGTACTGAAGGAGTGTGCTGGAAGGGGTGTGCTGAAGGAGCAATGTAAAGGGAGTGTGCTGAAGGGAGCATGTTGAAGGGAGTGTGCTAAAGGGAGCATGTTGAAGGAGTGTGCTGAAGGGAGCAATGTAAAGGGAGTGTGCTGAAAGCAATGTAAAGGGAGTGTGTGCTGAAGGGAGCGTGCTGAAGGGAGTGTGCTAAAGGGAGCGTGCTGAAGGGAGCAATGTAAAGGGAGTGTGCTGAAGGGAGTGTGCTGAAGGGAGCGTGCTGAAGGGAGCAATGTAAAGGGAGCATGCTGAAGGGAATGTGCTAAAGAGAGCATGCTGAATGGAGAGTGCTGAAGGGAGCATGTTGAAGGGAGTGTGCTAAAGGGAGCATGTTTAAGGGAGTGTTCTAAAGGGAGCTTATTGAAGGGAGTGTGCTAAAGGGAACATGCTGAATGGAGAGTGCTGAAGGGAGCATGTTGAAGGGAGTGTGCTAAAGGGAGCGTGCTGAAAGGAGTATGCTGAAATGAGAATGCTGAAATGAGAATGCGGAAGGGAGGTTACTGAAGGGAGCCTGCTGAAAGGAGCATGCTGAAGGGGGGATGCTGAATGGAGTGTTCTAAAGAGAACATGCTAAACGGACTTTGCTGAAGTGAATATGCTGAAAAGAGAGTGATGATTTGAACAATCTGAAGGGAACATGCAAAAGGGGCAAGCTGAAGGGAGTGGACAGGAGGGAGCATGCTGAAAGGATCATACTGAAGGGAACATGCTGAAAGGATCATACTGAAGGGAGCATGCAGAAAGCAGCATGTAGAAGGGAGCATGCTGAAAGGAGCGTGCTTAAGGGAACGTGCTGAAGGGAGTGTGCTGAAGGGTGCATGCTGAAGGGAGCGTGCTGAAGGGAGCGTGCTGAAGGGTGCATGCTGAAGGGAGCGTGCTGAAAGTGCAGTAGAAGGGCGTGAAGGGGCGTGCTGAAGGGTGCATGCTGAAGGGCATGCTGAAGGGGCGTGCTGAAGGGAACGTGCGGAAGGGAGCGTCTGAAGTGAGTGTGTTGAAGGGAGCGCAAAAATGAGCATACTGAATGGAGCGATGTGAAGGGAGCTTGAGGGAATGTGCTGACGAATGTGCTGAGTGGATCATGCTGAAGGACTGTGTTGAAGGGAGCATGCTGAAAGAGCGATCTGAAGGGAGACTGCTGAAGGAGTGGTCAGAAGGAAGTATGCTGAGGGGAGCATACTAAAGAAGAGGTACTGAAATGAGCATGCTTGGGAAGCATGCACGTAGCACATGCTGAAGGGAACATGCTGCAGGGAGTGTGCTGAAGGGAACATGCTGCAGGGAGTGTGCTGAAGGGAACATGCTGCAGGGAGTGTGCTGAAGGGAGAGTGCTGAAAGGAACGTGATGAACAGAGTGTGTTGAAGGGAGCAGACTGATGGGAGAGTGCTAAAGGGAGCATGCTGAAGGGAGTGGTCAGAAGGGAGCGTGCTGAGGGGAACATGCTGAAGGGTGCATGCTGAAGGGAGAGAGCTGAAGGGAGAGCGTGCTGAAGGAGTGTGCTGAGGGAAATGCTGAAAGGAATGTGCTGAAGGAGCGTGCTGGAAGGGGAGACACAAGGAGTGTGCTGGCGAGCATGCTGAAGGGAGTGTGCTGAAGAGAGAGTGCTGAAAGGAATGTGCTTAAGGGCGTGCTGAAGGGAGGCGTGCTGAAGGGAGCATGCTGAAGGAGAGTGCTGAAGGAATGTGCTGAAGGGAGAGTGCTGAAGGGAGCGTGCTGAAGGGAGCATGCTGAAGGCAATGTGCTGAAGGCAATGTGCTGAAGGGAGTGTGCTGAAGGGAGAGTGTGCTGAAGGGAGTGTGCTGAAGGGAGTGTGCGGGAGGGAGTGTGTGCTGAAGGGAGCGTCCTGAAGGGAGCGTGCTGGAGGGAGTGTGCTGAAGGGAGTGTGTGCTGAAGGGAGCGTCCTGAAGGGAGTGTGCTGGAGGGAGTGTGCTGAAGGGAGTGTGTGCTGAAGGGAGCGTGCTGAAGGGAGAGTGCTGAAGGGAATGTGCTGAAGGGAGAGTGCTGAAGGGAGCGTGCTGAAGGGAGAGTGTGCTGAAGGGAGTGTGCTGGAGGGAGTGTGCTGAAGGGAGCGTGCTGAAGGGAGAGTGTGCTGACAGGAGCATGCTGAAGGGAGCGTGCTGAAGGGAGTGTGCTGAAGGGAGAGTGTGCTGAAAGGAGTGTGTGCAGAAGGGATGTGCTGAAGGGGTGTGCTGAAGGGAGTGTGCTGAAGGGAGCATGCTGAAGGGGTGTGTGCGTGAAGGGAGCTTGCTGAAGGAGTGTGCTGAAGGAGCATGCTGAAGGGGCGTGCTGAAGGGAGCGTGCTGAAGGGAGTGTGTGCGAAGGGAATGTGCTGAGGGAGGAGTGCTGAAGGAGCGGTTGAAGGAGTGTGCTGAAGGGAGCGTGATTGAAGGGTGCATGCTGAAAGGAGCATACCAAATTGAGCGATCTGAAGGGAATGTGCTAAAGGGAATGTGCTGAATGGATCATGCTGAAGGGAGTGGTCAGAAGGAAGCAAGGTGATTGGAGCATGCTAAAAGGAGCATACTGAACTGAGCATGCTGAAACCATCGTGCTGAAGCGAGCTTATGGAAAGGAGCATGCCTAAGGGAGCGTGCTGAAGGGAGTGGTCTGAAAGAAGCATACTGAGGGGAACATGCTGAAGGAAGTGTGCTGAAGAGAGCATGCTGAGGGGTGTGGTCTGAAGGCAGCATGCTGTGGGAACATGCTGAAGGGCATACTGAAGGGAGTATACTGAAAGATCATCCTGATATGAGCATGCTGAAAAAGTGATCTGAAGGTAATGTGCTGAAGGTAGTGTGCTGAAGGGTGCATGCTGAGGGGACATGCTGAAAGATGCATGCTGAGGGGATGAATCTGAAAAGAACATGCCTAAGGAGTCTGCTGAAGGTAGATTGCTAAAGGGTGTGCTGAACAGAGCATGCTGAAGGGATCACACTGAAAGAGCATTCAGAAATGACCATGCTGAAGGGGAGAGATCTGAAGGTAACGTGCTAAAGGGAGTGTGCTGAAGGGAGCAGTGTAAAGGGAGCATACTGAGGGGAACATGCTGAAAGGAGCGATCTGAAGAGAAAGGGAGAGTGCTGAAGGGAGAGTGCTTGGGGGAGTGTGCTGAAGGGAGCGTGCTGAAGGGAGCGTGCTGAAAGGAGCATGCTTAAAGGAGTGTGCTGAAGGGAGGAATCTGAAAGGAACATGCCTAAGGGAGTCTGCTGAAGGTAGATTGCTGAAGGGAGCGTGCTGAAGGGAGTGTGCTGAAGGGAGCAGTGTAAAGGGAGCATACTGAGGGGAACATGCTGAAAGGAGCGATCTGTAAGAGAAGGGAGAGTGCTGAAGGAGAGTGCTTGGGGAGTGTGCTGAAGGGAGCATGCTGGAGGGAGTGTGCAAAGGGCGTGCTGAAAGGAGCATGCTTAAGGGCGTGCTGAAGGGAGGAATCTGAAGGAACATGCCTAAGAGGTCTGCTGAAGGTAGATTGCTGAAGGGCGTGCTGAGAGGGTGCTGAAGGGAGTGTGCTGAAGGGAGTGTGTGCTGAAGGGAGGTGTGCTGAAGGAGCGTGCTGAAGGAGAGTGTGCAAGGGAGAGTGTGCCAAGGGAGCATGCTGAAGGGAGTGTGATGAATGGAACCTGCTGAAGGCAGTATAGTGAAGTGAGCTATCTAAAGGGAAAGTGCTGAAGGGAGTGTGCTGAACAGAATGTACTGAAGACAGCATGCTGAGGGAGTGGTCTGAAGGGAGTATTCTGGGGGAAGATGCTGAAAGGAGCGTGCTGAAGGGAGCAATCTAAAGGGAATGTGCTGAAGGGTGTACTGAAGGGAGTGTGCTGGAGGGAGAGTGCTGAAGGGTGTACTGAAGGGAGTGTGCTGAAGGGAGTGTGCTGAAGGGTGCATGCTGAGGGGAACATGCTGAAAGATGCATGCTGAGGGGAGGAATCTGAAAAGAACATGCCTAAGGGAGTCTGCTGAAGGTAGATTGCTAAAGGGAGTGTGCTGAACAGAGCATGCTGAAGCGATCACACTGAAAGAGAATTCAGAAATGACCATGCTGAAGGGGAGAGATCTGAAGGTAACGTGCTAAAGGGAGTGTGCTGAAGGGAGCAGTGTAAAGGGAGCATACTGAGGGGAACATGCTGAAAGGAGCGATCTGAAGAGAAAGGGAGAGTGCTGAAGGGAGAGTGCTTGGGGGAGTGTGCTGAAGGGAGCGTGCTGAAGGGAGCGTGCTGAAAGGAGCATGCTTAAAGGAGTGTGCTGAAGGGAGGAATCTGAAAGGAACATGCCTAAGGGAGTCTGCTGAAGGTAGATTGCTGAAGGGAGCGTGCTGAAGGGAGTGTGCTGAAGGGAGCAGTGTAAAGGGAGCATACTGAGGGGAACATGCTGAAAGGAGCGATCTGAAGAGAAAGGGAGAGTGCTGAAGGGAGAGTGCTTGGGGGAGTGTGCTGAAGGGAGCGTGCTGAAGGGAGTGTGCTAAAAGGAGCGTGCTGAAAGGAGCATGCTTAAAGGAGCGTGCTGAAGGGAGGAATCTGAAAGGAACATGCCTAAGGGAGTCTGCTGAAGGTAGATTGCTGAAGGGAGCGTGCTGAAGGGAGTGTGCTGAAGGGAGCGTGCTGAAGGGAGTGTGTGCTAAAGGGAGAGTGTGCTGAAGGGAGAGTGTGCTGAAGGGAGAGTGTGCTGAAGGGAGCATGCTGAAGGGAGTGTGCTGAATGGAACCTGCTGAAGGCAGCATAGTGAAGTGAGCTATCTAAAGGGAAAGTGCTGAAGGGAGTGTGCTGAACAGAATGTACTGAAGACAGCATGCTGAGGGAGTGGTCTGAAGGGAGTATTCTGGGGGAAGATGCTGAAAGGAGCGTGCTGAAGGGAGCAATCTAAAGGGAATGTGCTGAAGGGTGTACTGAAGGGAGTGTGCTGGAGGGAGAGTGCTGAAGGGTGTGCTGAAGGGAGTGTGCTGAAGGGAGAGTGCTGAAGGGTGTACTGAAGGGAGTGTGCTGAAGGGAGTGTGCTGAAGGGAGCTATGTAAATGGAGTGTGCTGAAGGGAGCATGTTGAAGGGAGTGTGCTAAAGGGAGCATGTTGAAGAGAGTGTGCTAAAGGGAGCATGTTGAAGGGAGTGTACTGAAGGGAGCGTGCTGAAGGGAGCGTGCTGAAGGGAGCAATGTAAAGGGAGTGTGCTGAAAGCAATGTAAAGGGAGTGTGTGCTGAAGGGAGCGTGCTGAAGGAGCAATGTAAAGGGAGCGTACTGAAGGGAGCGTGCTGAAGGAGCAATGTAAAAGGGGTGTGCTGAAGGGTGTCACTGAAGGGAGCGTGCTGAAGGGAATGTGCTAAAGAGAGCATGCTGAATGGAGAGTGCTGAAGGGAGCATGTTGAAGGGAGTGTGCTAAAGGCAGCATGTTTAAGGGAGTGTGCTAAAGGGAGCTTGTTGAAGGGAGTGTGCTAAAGGGAACATGCTGAATGGAGAGTGCTGAAGGGAGCATGTTGAAGGGAGTGTGCTAAAGGGAGCGTGCTGAAAGGAGTATGCTGAAATGAGAATGCGGAAGGGAGGTTACTGAAGGGAGCCTGCTGAAAGGAGCATGCTGAAGGGGGGATGCTGAATGGAGTGTTCTAAAGAGAACATGCTAAACGGACTTTGCTGAAGTGAATATGCTGAAAAGAGAGTGCTGAATTGAACAATCTGAAGGGAATATGCAAAAGGGAGCATGCTAAAGGGTGGACAGGAGGGAGCATGCTGAAAGGATCATACTGAAGGGAACATGCTGAAAGGATCATACTGAAGGGAGCATGCAGAAAGCAGCATGCTGAAGGGAGCATGCTGAAAGGAGTGTGCTTAAGGGAACGTGCTGAAGGGAGCGTGCTGAAGGGTGCATGCTGAAGGGAGCGTGCTGAAGGGAGCGTGCTGAAGGGTGCATGCTGAATGGAGCGTGCTGAAGGGAACATGATGAAGGGAGCGTGCTGAAGGGAGCGTGCTGAAGGGTGCATGCTGAAGGGAGCATGCTGAAGGGAGCGTGCTGAAGGGAACATGCTGAAGGAGGTGTGCTGAGGCTGCATGCTGAGAGGAGCATGCTGAAGGAGTGTGCTGAAGGGAGTGTGCTGAAGGGTGCATACTGAAGGGAGCATTCTGAAGAGGCATGCTGAAGGAACATGCTGAAGGAGCGTGCTGAAGGGCATGCTAAAATAGGACATACTGAATGGAGGCGATGTGAAGGAGCTTTCTGAGGGGAATGTGCTGTGGAAGTGTGCTGAGTGGATCATGCTGAAGGGACTGTGCTGAAGGGAGCATGCTGAAGGGAAGCGATCTGAAGGAGACTGCTGAAGGGGTGGTCAGAAGGAGTATGCTGAGGGAGCATACTAAAAAGTGTACTGAAATGAGCATGCTTGGGGAAGCATGCCGGAAATACATGCTGGCGGGAACATGCTGCAGGGAGTGTGCTGAAGGAACGCATGCTGCAGGGAGTGTGCTGAAGAGAACATGCTGCAGGAGTGTGCTGAAGGAACATGCTGCCGGGAATGTGCTGAAGGGAGAGTGCTGAAAGGGAACGTGATGAACAGAGTGTGTTGAAGGGACAGACTGATGAGAGAGTGCTAAAGGGAGCATGCTGAAGGGTGGTCAGAAGGGGCGTGCTGATGGGGAATATGCTGAAGGGTGCATGCTGAAGGGAGAGCTGAAGGAGAGAGATGAAGGGAGAGCGTGCTGAAGGGAGCATGCGGAAGGGAGTGTGCTGAATGGAGAGTGCCGAAGGGAGAGTGCTGAAGGGAGCATGCTGAAGGGAGTGTGCTGAAGGGAGAGTGCTGAAAGGAATGTGCTGAAGGTAGCGTGCTGAAGGGAGCATGCTGAAGGAAGTGTGCTGAAGGGAGGCGTGCTGAGGGATGCTGAAGGGGCGTGCTGAGAAGGGAGGTGCTGAATGGAGTATGCTGAAGGGAGCGTGCTGGAGAGGGCGTGCTGAAGGGAGTGTTGAGGAGGGAGCGTGCTGAAGGGAGTGTGCTGAAGGGAGAGTGCTGAAGGGAATGTGCTAAAGAGAGCGTGTTGAAGAGGGAGTGATGAAGGGAGCATGCTGAAGGGAGTGGTGAGGAGGGAGCGTGCTGAAGGGAGCATGCTGAAGGGAATGTGCTGAAGGGAGAGTGCTGAAGGGAGTGTGCTGAAGGGAGCATGCTGAAGGGAGAGTGCTGATGGGAGTGGACAGGAGGGAGCATGCTGAAAGGATCATACTGAAGGGAGCATGCTGAAGGGTGCATGCTGAAAGGATCGTACTGAAGGGAACATGCTGAAAGGATCATACTGAGGGGAACATGCTGAAAGGATCATACTGAAGGGAGCATGCTGAAGGGAGCATGTTGAAGGGAGTGTGCTAAAGGGAGCATGTTGAAGGGAGTGTGCTAAAGGAGCATGTTGAAGGGGTATGCTGAAGGGGCGTGCTGAAGGGAGCAATGTAAAGGAGTGTGCTGAAAGCAATGTAAAGGGGTGTGTGCTGGAAGGGCATGCTGAAGGGGTGTACTGGAAGGAACAGTAAGGGGTGTGCTGGAAGGGGACATGCTGGAAGGAGGTGTGCTGAAGGGTGTGCTGGGGGAACAATGTAAAGGGTGTGCTGGAAGGGCGTGCTGAAGGGAGTTTGCTGGAAGGGAGCGTGCTGAAGGCGTGCTGAGGGGCAATGTAAAGGGGTGTGCTGAAAGCAATGTAAAGGGGTGTGCTGGAAGGATCATGCTGAAGGGGTGTGCTGAAGGGCAATGTAAAGGGAGTATGCTGAAAGGAGTGCTGAAGGAGTGTGCTGAAGGAGCAATGTAAAGGGAGTGTGCTGAAGGGAGCGTGCTGAAGGGAGTGTGCTGAAGGGAGTGTGCTGAAGGAGCGTGCTGAAGGGAGCAATGTAAAGGGAGTGTGCTGAAGGGAGCATGCTGAAGGGAGCAATGTAAAGGGAGCGTGCTGAAGGGAATGTGCTAAAGAGAGCATGCTGAATGGAGAGTGCTGAAGGGAGCATGTTGAAGGGAGTGTGCTAAAGGAAGCATGTTTAAGGGAGTGTTCTAAAGGGAGCTTGTTGAAGGGGGTGTGCTAAAGGGAACATGCTGAATGGAGAGTGCTGAAGGGAGCATGTTGAAGGGAGTGTGCTAAAGGAAGCATGTTTAAGGGAGTGTTCTAAAGGGAGCTTGTTGAAGGGAGTGTGCTAAAGGGAACATGCTGAATGGAGAGTGCTGAAGGGAGTGTGCTAAAGGGAGCGTGCTGAAAGGAGTATGCTGAAGCTGAAATGAGAATGCGGAAGGGAGGTTACTGAAGGGAGCCTGCTGAAAGGAGCATGCTGAAGGGGGGATGCTGAATGGAGTGTTCTAAAGAGAACATGCTAAATGGACTTTGCTGAAGTGAATATGCTGAAAAGAGAGTGATGAATTGAACAATCTGAAGGGAACATGCCAAAGGAAGCATGCTGAAAGGATCATACTGAAGGGAACATGCTGAAAGGATCATACTGAAGGGAACATGCTGAAAGGATCATACTGAAGGGAGCATGCAGAAAGCAGCATGCAGAAGGGAGCATGCTGAAAGGTGCATGCTGAAGGGAGTGTGCTGAAAGGAGCGTGCTGAATGGAGCGTGCTGAAGGGAGTGTGCTGAAGGGAGCATGCTGAAGGGAGTGGTGAGGAGGGAGCGTGCTGAAGGGAGCATGCTGAAGGAGGTGTGCTGAGGGAGAGAGCTGAAAGGAGAGAGATGAAGGGAGAGCGTGCTGAAGGGAGCGTGCTAATGGGAGCGTGCTTAAGGGAGCGTGCTGAAGGGAGCGTGCTGAAGGGAGCATGCTGAAGGGAACGTGCTGAAGGGAGAGTGCTGAAGGGAGTGTGCTGAATGCTGCATGCTGAAGGGAGCGTGCTGAAGGGAGCGTGCTGATGGGAGTATGCTGAAGGGAGCATGCTGAGGGGAACATGCTGAAGGGAGCATGCTGAAGAGAGCATGCTAAAATGAGCATACTGAATGGAGCGATGTGAAGGGAGCTTTCTGAGGGGAATGTGCTGACGAAAGTGTGCTGAATGGATCATGCTGAAGGGACTGTGTTGAAGGGAGCATGCTGAAGGGAGCGATCTGAAGGGATACTGCTGAAGGAGTGGTCAGAAGGAAGTATGTTAGGAGCATACTAAAGAAGTGTACTGAAATGGAGCATGTTTGTGGGAAGCATGCTGAAGTACACATGCTGAAGGGAACATGTTGCAGGCAGAGGAAGGAAATATGCTGCAGGGAGGTGCTGAAGGGAGAGTGATGAAAGTAACGTGATGAACAGAGTGTGTTGAAGGGAGCAGACTGATGGGAGAGTGCTAAAGGGAGCATGCTGAAGGGAGTGGTCAGAAGGGAGCGTGCTGAGGGGAACATGCTGAAGGGAGAGAGCTGAAGGGAGAGAGATGAAGGGAGAGTGTGCTGAAGGGAGCATGCTGAAGGGAGTGTGCTGAGGGAACATGCTGAAAGAAATGTGCTGAAGGGAGCGTACTGAGGGAAGTATGCTGAAGGAGAGTGCTGAAAGGAATGTGCTGAAGGGAGTGTGCTGAAGGAGGTGCTGAAGGGCGTGCTGAAGGGAGGCGTGCTGAAGGGACTGTGCTGAAGGGATTGTGCTGAAGGGAGCGTGCTGAAGAGCATGCTGTGAGAGTGCATGCTGATGGGTGCATGCTGAAGGTGCTTGCTGATGGGAGCATGCTGAAGGAGGCGTGCTGAAGGGAGCATGCTGAAGGGCGTGCTGAAGGAAACATGCTGAAGGAGGCGTGCTGAAGGAACATGCTGTAGGGAGCGTGCTAGAAGGGAACCAGCTGGAAGGGAGCATGCTGAAGGGAGCATGCTGGAAGGGGAATGTCACTGAAGGGACATGCTGAAGGGACATGCTGAAGGGTGTATGCTGGAAGGGCATGCGGAAGGGCGATGCTGAAGGGAGAGCATGCTGAAGGAGGCGGCTGAAGGGTGCATGCTGAAGGCGCATGCTGAAGGAGTGTGCTGGAAGGAACATGCTGAAGGGCGTGCTGAGGGAGCATGCTGACAGGTGCATGCTGCGTGGTGCATGCTGAAGGGTGCATGCTGAAGGGTGCATGCTGAGGGGAGCATGCTGAATGGAGTGTGCTGAAGGGAGTGTGCTGAAGGGAGCATGCTGAAGGGAGCGTGCTGAAAGGAGCATGCTGAAGGGTGTATGCTGATGGGAGCGTGCTGAAAGGAGCGAGCTTAAGGGTGCATGCTGAAGGGAGCATGCTGAAGGGAGCGTGCTGAAGGGTGCATGCTGAAAGGAGCTTGCTGAAGGGAGCGTGCTAAAGGGAGCGTGCTGAAGGGAGCGTGTTGAAGGGTGCATGCTGAAAGGAATGTGCTGAAGGGAGCGTGCTGAGGGAAGTGTGCTGAAGGGAGCGTGCTGAAGGGAATGTGCTGTAGGGAGTGTGCTGGAAGGAAGTGCTGAAGGGTGTGCTGAAGGAGAGTGCTGAATTGAATGTGCAAAGAGAGCGTTTGAAGGGAGCGTGCTGGAAGGGAGGTGATGAGGAGGGAGTGTGCTGGAAGGGAGCGTGCTGAAGGGAGTGTGCTGAAGGGATAGTGCTGAAGGGAGTGTGCTGAAGGGAGCGTGCTGAAGGGAGAGTGCTGACGGGAGTGGACAGGAGGGAAGATGCTGAAAGAATCATACTGAAGGGAGCATTCTGAAGGGTGCATGCTGAAAGGATCATACTGAAGGGAACATGCTGAAAGGATCATTCTGAGGGGAACATGCTGAAAGGATCATACTGAAAGAAGAGTGCTGAAGGGAGCGTGCTGAAAGGAGTGTGCTGAAGGAGCATGCTGAAGGAGAGTGCTGAAGGGGCGTGCTGAAGGGTGCATGCTGGGGGGAACATGCTGAAGGGGCGTGTAGGAAAGCATGCTGTAGGGGGCGTGCTGAAGGGAACATGCTGTAGGGGCGTGCTGAAGGGAGCATGCTGAAGAGAGCGTGCTGAAGGGAGCATGCTGAAGGGAATGTGCTGAAGGGAACATGCTGAAGGGAGCATGCTGAAGGGTGCATGCTGAAGGGAGCATGCTGAAGGGAGTGTGCTGAAGGCAACGTGCTGAAGGGAGCGTGCTGAAGGGAGCGTGCTGAAGGGAGCATGCTGAAGGGAACATGCTGAAGGGAGCGTGCTGAAGGGAACATGCTGTAGGGAGCGTGCTGAAGGGAGCATGCTGAAGGGAGTATGCTGAAGGGAATGTGCTGAATGGAACATGCTGCAGGGAGCATGCTGAAGGGTGCATGCTGAAGGGAGCATGCTGAAGGGAGCGTGCTAGAAGAACATGCGGAAGGGGCGTGCTGAGGGACAAGCTGAAGAGGCGTGCTGAAGGGTGCATGCTGAGGGGCATGCTGAAGGGAGTGCTGAAGGGAGCGTGCTGAAGGGAGTGTGCTGAAGGGAGCATGCTAATGGGCTGCAGTGCTGAAGGGTGCATGCTGAAGGGTGCATGCTGCAGGGAGCATGCTGAAGGGAGCGATGCTGAAGGGAGGCGTGCTGAAGGAAATATGCTGTAGGAAGCGTGCTGAAGGGAACATGCTAAAATGAGCATACTGAATGGAGCGATGTGAAGGGAGCATTCTGAAGGAATGTGCTGATGGAGGTGTGCTGAATGGATCATGCTGGAAGGGACTGTGTTGAAGGGCATGACTGAAGGGAGCGATCTGAAAGGGAGATGCTGAAGGGTGGTCAGAAGGAAGTATGCTGAGGGGAGCATACTAAAGAAGTGTACTGAAATGAGCATGCTTGGGGGGAGCATGCTGAAGGGAACGTGCTGCAGGGAGTGTGCTGAAGGGAGACTGTGCTGAAGGGAGAGTGTGCTGAAGGGAACATGCTGCAGGGAGTGTGCTGAAGGGAACATGCTGCAGGGAGTGTGCTGAAGGGAGAGTGCTGAAAGGAACGTGATGAACAGAGTGTGTTGAAGGGAGCTGACTGATGGGAGAGTGCTAAAGGGAGCATGCTGAAGGGAGTGGTCAGAAGGGAGCATGCTGAAGGGAGCATGCTGAAGGGTGCATGCTGAAGTGAGCGTGCTGAAGGGAGCGTGCTGAAAGGAGCATGCTGAAGGGAGCGTGCTGAAGGGAGCATGCTAAAATGAGCATACTGAATGGAGCGATGTGAAGGGAGCATTCTAAAGGAAATGTGCTGATGGAAGTGTGCTTAATGGATCATGCTGAAGGGACTGTGTTGAAGGGAGCATGCTGAAGGGAGTGATCTGAAGGGAGAGTGCTGAAGGGAGTGGTCAGAAGGAAGTATGCTGAGGGGAGCATACTAAAGAAGTGTACTGAAAGGAGCATGTTGAAGGGAGGATGCTGAAGGGTGCATTTTGAAGGGAACATGCTGAACGGAGTGTGCTGAAGTGAATGTACTGAAAGGAGTGTGCTGAATCGAGCAATGTGAAGGGAACGTGCCGAAGGGAGCCTGCTGAAGGGAATGTGCTGAAGGGCGTGTGCTGAAGGGAGAGTGCTGAAGGGAGAGTGCTGAAGGGACTGTGCTGAAGGGAGAGTGCAGAAGGGACTGTGCTGAAGAGAGTGTGCTGAAGGGAGCGTGCTGAATGGAGTGTGCTGAAGGGAGCCTGCTGAAGGGAGAGTGCTGAGGGGAGAGTGCTGAATGGAGTGTGCTGAAGGGAGCGTGCTGTAGGGTGCATGCTGAATGGAGCGTGCTGAAGGGAGTGTGCTGAAGGAAGAGTGCTGAAGGGAGCGTGCTGAAGGGAGTGATCTGAAAGGAATGTGCTGAAGGGAGAGTGTCCTGAAGGACTGTGCTGAAGGGAGTGTGCTGAAAGGAGCATGCTGAAGGGAGCATTCTGAAGGGAGCGTGCTGAAGTGAGTGGGCTGAAGGGATCATGCTGAATGGAGAGTGCTGAAGGGAGCGTGCTTAAGGGAGCATGCTGAAGGGAGTGATCTGAAAGGAATGTGCTGAAGGGAGTGTGCTGAAGGGACTGTGCTGAAGGGTGTGCTGAAGGGAGGCGTGTTGGAGGGGTCTGCTGGAAGGGGCGTGCTGGAAGGGAGGCGTGCTGAAGGGAGTGATCTGAATGGAATGTCTGAAGGGAGCGATCTGAATGGAATCTGCTGAAGGGAGAGTGCTGAAAGGAATGTGCTGAAGGGGAGCGTGCTGAAGGGAGTGTGTGCTGAATGGAGACTGTGCTGAAGGGAGAGTCTGCTGAAGAGAACATGCTGCAGGGAGTGTGCTGAAGGAAACATGCTGCAGGGAGTGTGCTGAAGAGAACATGCTGCAGGGAGTGTGCTGAAGGGAACATGCTGCAGGGATTGTGCTGAAGGGAACATGCTGCAGGGAGTGCGCTGAAGGGAGCATGCTAAAATGAGCATACTGAATGGAGCGATGTGAAGGGAGCATTCTGAAGGGAATGTGCTGATGGAAGTGTGCTGAATGGATCATGCTGAAGGGACTGTGTTGAATGGATCATGCTGAAGGGACTGTGTTGAAGGGAGCATGCTGAAGGGAGTGACCTGAAGGAAGAGTGCTGAAGGGAGCGTGCTGAAAGGAGTGTGCTGAATGGAGCGTGCTGAAGGGAGTGTGCTGAAGGGAGCATGCTGAAGGGAGAGTGCTGAAGGGAGTGTGCTGAAGGGAGTGGTCCGAAAGGAATGTGCTGAAGGGAGGTGTACAGAAGGACTGTGCTGAAGGGAGTGCTGGAAGGGGAGCGATCTGAATGGAATGTGCTGAAGTTAGCGATCTGAATGGAATGTGCTGAAGGAAGAGTGCTGAAAGGAATCTGCTGAAGGGAGAGTGTGCTGAACGGAGAGTGCTGAAGGGAGCATGCTGAGGGGAACGTGCTGAAAGGAGTGTGCTGAAGGGAGCGATCTGAATAGAGTGTGCTGAAGGGAGAGTGCTGAAGGGAGTGTGCTGAGGGGAACGTGCTGAAGGGAGTGTGCTGAAGGGAGCGTGCTGAAGGGAACATGCTGTAGGGAGCGTGCTGAAGGGAGCGTGCTGAAGGGAGCATGCTGAAGGGAGCGTGCTGATGGGAGCATGCTAAAATGAGCATACTGAATGGAGCAATGTGAAGTGAGCATTCTGAAGGGAATGTGCTGACGGTAGTGTGCTGAATGGATCATGCTGAAGGGACTGTGTTGAAGGGAGCATGCTGAAGGGAGCAATCTGAAGGGAGAGTGCTGAAGGGAGTGGTCAGAAGGAAGTATGCTGAGGGGAGCATACTAAAGAAGTGTACTGAAATGAGCATGCTTGGGGGGAGCATGCCAAGCACACATGCTGAAGGGAACATGCTGCAGGGAGTGTGCTGAAGGGAATATGCTGCAGGGTGTGCTAGAGGGACATGCTGCAGCGAGTGTGCTGAAGGAACATTCTGCAGGGTGCTGAAGGAGAGTGCTAAAAGGAACGTGATGAACAGAGTGTGTTGAAGGGAGCAGAGTGATGGGAGAGTGCTAAAGGGAGCATGCTGAAGGGAGTGGTCAGAAGGGAGCATGCTGAAGGGAGCATGCTGAAGGGTGCATGCTGAATGGAGCATGCTGAAGGGTGCATGCTGATGGGAGCATGCTGAAGGGTGCATGCTGAAGTGAGCGTGCTGAAGGGAGCGTGCTGAATGGAGCATGCTGAAGGGAGCGTGCTGAAGGGAGCATGCTGAAGGGAGCGTGCTGAAGGGAGCATACTAAAATGAGCATACTGAATGGAGCGATGTGAAGGGAGCATTCTGAAGGGAATGTGCATACGGAAGTGTGCTGAATGGATCATGCTGAAGGGACTGTGTTGTAGGTAGCATGCTGAAGGGAGCGATCTGAAGGGAGAGTGCTGAAGGGAGTGGTCAGAAGGAAGTATGCTGAGGGGAGCGTACTAAAGAAGTGTACTGAAAGGAGCATGTTGAAGGGAGGATGCTGAAGGGTGCATTTGAAGGAAATATGCTGAACGGAGTGTGCTGAAGTGAATGTACTGAAAGGAGTGTGCTGAATCGAGCAATGTGAAGGAACGCGTCACAAGGGAGCGTGCTGAAGGAATGTGCTGAAGGAAGCCTGCTGAAGGGAGTGTGCTGAAGGGAGTGATCTGAATGGAATGTGCTGAAGGGAGCGTGCTGAATGGAGTGTGCAGAAGGATAGTGCTGAATGGAGTGTGCTGAAGGGAGAGTGCTGAAGGTGTGCTGGAAGGGAGAGTGCTGAAGGACTGTGCTGAAGAGAGAGTGCTGAAGGGCGTGCTGAATGGAGTGTGCTGAAGGGAGCCTGCTGAAGGGAGAGTGCTGAGGGAGAGTGCTGAATGGAGTGTGCTGAAGGGGGCGTGCTGTGGGAGGCGTGCTGAAGGGGTGTGCTGGAAGGGAGCATGCTGAAGTTCGAAGTGCTGAAGGAGTGATCTGAAAGTAATGCTGAAGGGAGGTGTCCTGAAGGACTGTGCTGAAGGGATGTGCTGAAAGGAGTGCATGAAGGAGCGTGTAAAGGGAGTGGGCTGAAGGGAGAGTGCTGAAGGGAGTGATCTGAAAGGAAATGTGCTGGAAGGGACTGTGCGAAGGGTGTGCTGAAGGAGTCTGCTGAAGGGGCGTGCTGAAGGGAGTGATCTGAATGGAATGTGCTGAAGGAGTGATCTGAATGGAATATGCTGAAGGAGAGTGCTGAAAGGAATGTGCTGAAGGGAGCGTGCTGAAGGGTGTGCTGAAGGAGACTGTGCTGAGGGAGATGAGCTGAGGGGGCATGCTGCAGGAGTGCTGAAGGGAACATGCTGCAGGGAGTGTGCTGAAGGGAGAGTGCTGAAAGGAACGTGATGAACAGAGTGTGTTGAAGGAGCAGACTGATGGGAGTGTGCTAAAGGGAGCATGCTGAAGGGAGTGGTCAGAAGGGAGCGTGCTGACGGGAGCGTGCTGAAGGGTACATGCTGAAGGGAGCATGCTGAAGGGAGCGTGCTGAAGGGTGCATGCTGAAGGGAGCGTGCTGAAGGGAGCGTGCTGAAGGGAACATGCTGAAGGGAGCGTGCTGAAGGGAGCATGCTAAAATGAGCATACTGAATGGAGTGATGTGAAGGGAGCATTCTGAAGGGAATGTGCTGACGGAAGTGTGCTGAATGGATCATGCTGAAGGGAGCATGCTGAAGGGAGCGTGCTGAAGGGAGCGTGCTGAAGGGTGCATGCTGAAGGGAGCGTGCTGAGGCGGTGCTTGAAGGAAACATGCTGAAGGGAGGTGTTGAAGGAGCATGCTAAAATGAGCATACTGAATGGAGTGATGTGAAGGGAGCATTCTGAAGGGAATGTGCTGACGGAAGTGTGCTGAATGGATCATGCTGAAAGGACTGTGTTTAATGGATCATGCTGAAGGGACTGTGTTGAAGGGAGCATGCTGAAGGGAGTGTGCTGAATGGAGCGTGCTGAAGGGAGTGTGCTGAAGGGAGCATGCTGAAGGGGCGTGCTGAAGGGAGTGATCTGAAAGGAATGTGCTGAAGGGAGTGTACTGAAGGGACTGTGCAAAGGGGTGTGCTGAAGGGAGTGAGCTGAAGGGAGTGCTGAAGGAGCGATCTGAATGGAATGTGCTGAAGGGAGAGTGCTGAAAGGAATCTGCTGAAGGGAGAGTGTGCTGAAGGGAGATTGCTGAAGGGAGAGTGCTGAAGGGAGCATGCTGAGGGGAACGTCCTGAAGGGAGTGTGCTGAAGGGAGCGATCTGAATGGAATGTGCTGAAGGGAGAGTGCTGAAGGGAGTGTGCTGAAGGGAGCCTGCTGAAGGGAGAGTGTGCTGAAGGGAGAGTGTGCTGAAGGGAGAGTGCTGAAGGGTGCATACTGAAGGGAGTGAGCTGAAGGGAATGTACTGAAGGGAGAGTGTGCTGAAGGGAGCGTGCTGAAGGGAGTGAGCTGATGGGAGTGTGCTGAAGGGAGTGAGCTGAAGGGAATGTGCTGAAGGGAGTGTGCTGAAGGGAGCGTGCTGAAGGGAGCGTGCTGAAGGGAGAGCATGCTGAAGGAGGTGCTGAAGGGAGCGTGCTGATGGGAGCATGCTGAAGGGAGTGTGCTGAAGGGAGTGAGCTGAAGGGAGTGTGCTGAAGGGAGCGTGCTGTTGGGAACGTGCTGAAGGGAGTGTGCTGAATGGAATGTGCTGAAGGGAGTGTGAGCTGAAGGGAGCGTGCTGAAGGGAGAGTGCTGAGGGGAGCGTGCTGAAGGGAGTGTGCTGAAGGGAGAGTGCTGAAAGAAGCGTGCTGAAGGCAGTGATCTGAATCGAATGTGCTGAAGGGAGTGTGCTGAAGGGAGCATGCTGAGGGGAACGTGCTGAGGGGAGCGTGCTGAAGGGAGCGATCTGAATGGAATGTGCTGAAGTGAGTGTGCTGTGGGGAGCCTGCTGCAGTGAGTGGTCTGAGGGTAGCATGCTGAAGGGAGGTAGCTGATGGGAGCATACTGAAAGGAGCGTGTGAAGTGAGCATGCTATGGGAAACATGCTGAAAGGAGCAGTCTGAAGTGAATGTGCTGAAGGGAGTGTGCTGAAGTGAGAATGCTTGATGAATGTTTTCAAGGGAGCATGGTGAGGGGTACATGTTGAAAGGACCATACTGAAAGCAGCATGGTGATGGGAGTAGGCCGAAGTAGCATACTGAAAGGAGCATGGTGAAGGGAGCCTGCTGAAGGGAGCCTGCAGGAAGGAGGGTACTGAAAGGAACATGCTAAAGTTAACATGCTGAAGGGAGCGATCTAAAGGGAACACGCTGAAGGGAGTGTGCTGAGGGGAACATGCTGAAGGGAGTATACTGAAGGTATTAATCTGAAGGGAACATGCTAAAGGGAGTGGTCTGAAGGGAGCATGCTGAGGGGAACATGCTGGAAGGAGTATACTGAAGGGAGCTTGCTGAATGAACATGCTGCAGGGAGCATGCATACTGAAGGGAGCATGCTGAAGGGAGCGTGCTGAAGGGTGCATGCTGAAGGGAGTGTGCTGAAGGGAGTGTGCTGAAGGGTGCATTCTGAAGGGTGCATGCTGAAGATGGCTTGCTGAAGGGAGCGTTGAAGGAGCATGCTGAAAGGAGTGGCAGAGAAGATCTGGCGCTGACGGGTGCATGCTGAAGGAGATATGAAAGGAGTGTGTTGAAGGGAGCATGCTGAAAGGAGCATGGTGAAGGGAGCATGCTGACGGGTGCATGCTGACGGGTGCATGCTGAAGGGTGCATGCTGAAGGGAGCACGCGGAAGGGAGCAGCTGAAGGAGCATGCTGAAGGGAGCATGCTGAAGGGTGCGTGCTGACGGAGCGTGCTGAAGGGAACGTGCTGAAGGGAGCGTGCTGAAGGGAGCATTCAGACGGTGCATGCTGAAGGAGCGTGCTGAAGGAGCATGCTGGAAGGAGCATGCTGAAGGGAGTGCTGAAGGAACATGCTGAAGGGTGCATGCTGAAGGGTGCATGCTGACGGAGCATGCTGAAGGAGCGTGCTGAAAAGGAGCATGCTGAAGGGAACGTGCTGTAGGGAGCGAGTTGAAGGAGCATGCTAAAATGAGCATACTGAATAGAGCGATGAAGGAGCATTCTGAAGGGAATGTGCTGACGGAAGTGTGCTGAATGGATCATGCTGAAGGGACTGTGTTGGAAGGGAGCATTCTTGAAGGGAGCGATCTGAAGGAGATGCTGAAGGGAGTGGTCAGAAGGAAGTATGCTGAGGGGAGCATACTAAAGAAGCGGTACTGAAATGAGCATGCTTGGGGGGAGCATGCCGAAGTACACATGCTGAAGGGAACATGCTGCAGGGAGTGTGCTGAAGAGAACATGCTGCAGGGAGTGTGCTGAAGGGAACATGCTGCAGGGAGTGTGCTGAAGGGAACATCTGCAGGGAGTGTGCTGAAGAGAACATGCTGCAGGGAGTGTGCTGAAGGGAACAGCTGAGGAGTGTGCTGAAGGAAACATGCTGCAGGAGGTGCTGAAGGGAACATGCTGCAGGGGAGGTGCGAAGGGAGAGTGCTGAAAGGAAAGATGAACGGAGTGTGTTGAAGGGAGCAGACTGATGGGAGTGCTGAAGGGAGCATGCTGA
Source organism: Neoceratodus forsteri (assembly GCA_016271365.2). Lineage (NCBI taxonomy): Eukaryota > Metazoa > Chordata > Ceratodontiformes > Ceratodontidae > Neoceratodus > Neoceratodus forsteri. Next base: position 47,427,928 of record CM028134.1, read on the forward strand.
AGGGAGTGGTCAGAAGGGAGCGTGCTGAAGGGAGACAAGCTGAAGGTGCATGCTCGAAGGGGCATGCTGAAGTGAGTGTGCTGAAGGAGCATGTTGATGGGAGCATGCAAAATGAGCATACTGAATGGAGCGATGTGAAGGAGCATTCTGAAGGGAATGTGCTGACGGAAGTGTGCTTTAATGGATCATGCTGAAGGGACTGTGTTGATGGGAGCATGCTGAAGCGGGAGCGATCTGAAGAGAGTGCTGAAGGAGTGGTTAGAAGGAAGTATGCTGAGGAGCATACTAAAAAGTGTACTGTAAGGAGCATGTTGAAGGGAGGATGCTGAAGGGTGCATTTTGAAGGGACCTTGCTGAACGGAGTGTGCTGAAGTGAATGTACTGAAAGGAGGTGCTGAATTGAGCAATGTGAAGGAACGCACAAGGGAGCGTGGCTGAAGGGAAATGCAGAAGTGGAATGCTGAAGGAGTGTGCTGAAGGAGCGTGTTGAAGGGAGTCTGCTGAAGGAGTGATCTGAATGGAATGTGCTGAAGGGAGGCGTGCTGAAGGGAGTGCTGAATGGAGTGTGCTGAAGGGAGAGTGCTGAAGGGAGAGAGCTGAAGGGACTGCTGAAGAAGGGAGAGTTCTGAAGGAGACTGTGCTGAAGAGAGGTGCGGAAGGGAGGCGTGCTGAATGGGTGTGCTGGAAGGGGAGCCTGCTGAAGGGAGTACTGAGGAGGAGTGCTGAATGGGTGTGCTGGAAGGGAGGCGTGCTGGCTAGGGTGCATGCTGAATGGAGGCGTGCTGAAGGGTGTGCTGAAGGAGAGTGCTGAAGGGAGCGTGCTGAAGGGCGTGATCTGAAAGGAATGTGCTGAAGGGAGAGTGTCCTAAAGGACTGTGCTGAAGGGAGTGTGCTGAAAGGAGCGTGCTGAAGGGAGCGTGCTGAAGGGAGTGGGCTGAAGGGAGCATGCTGAAGGGAGAGTGCTGAAGGGAGCGTGCTGAAAGGAGCATGCTGAAGGGAGTGATCTGAAAGGAATGTGCTGAAGGGAGAGTGTGCTGAAGGGACTGTGCTGAAGGGAGCGTGTTGAAGGGAGCATGCTAAAATGAGCATACTGAATGGAGCGATGTGAAGGGAGCATTCTGAAGGGAATGTGTTGACGGAAGTGTGCTTAATGGATCATGCTGAAGGGACTGTGTTGAAGGGAGCATGCTGAAGGGAGCGATCTGAAGAGAGTGCTGAAGGGAGGAGTCAGAAGGAAGTATGCTGAGGGAGCATAACAAAGAAGTGAATTGAAAGGAGCATGTTGAAGGAGGATGCTGAAATGTGCATTTTGAAGGGAACATGCTGAATGGAGGTGCTGGAAGTGAATGTACTGAAAGGAGTGTGCTGAAACCGAGCAATGTGAAGGGAACGTGCCGAAGGGAGCGTGCTGAAGGGAATGTGCTGAAGGGAATGTGCTGAAGGGAGTGTGCTGAAGGGAGCGTGCTGAAGGGAGTCTGCTGAAGGGAGTGATCTGAATGGAATGTGCTGAGGAGGTGCTGGAAGGGACTGTGCTGGAAGGGAGAAGTTCTGAAGGGACTGTGCTGAAGATAGTGTGCTGAAGGAGCATGCTGAATGGAGTGTGCTGAAGGGACCTGCTGAAGGGAGGAGTGCTGAGGGAGAGTGCTGAATGGAGTGTGCTGAAGGGGCGTGCTGTAGGGTGCATGCTGAATGGAGCGTGCTGAAGGGAGTGCTGAAGGGAGGTGCTGAAGGGAGCGTGCTGAAGGGTGATCTGAAAGGAATGTGCTGAAGGGAGAGTGTCCTGAAGGACTGTGCTGAAGGGAGGTGACAGGAGCGCGCTGAAGGGAGCGTGCTGAAGGGAGCATGCTGAAGGGAGTGATCTGAAAGGAATGTGCTGAAGGGAGCGATCTGAATGGAATGTGCTGAAGGGAGAGTGCTGAAAGTAATGTGCTGAAGGGAGCGTGCTGAAGGGAGTGTGTGCTGAAGGGAGACTGTGCTGAAGGGAGAGTGTGCTGAAGGGAACATGCTGCAGGGAGTGTGCTGAAGGGAGAGTGCTGAAAGGAACGTGATGAACAGAGTTTGTTGAAGGGAGCAGACTGATGGGAGTGTGCTAAAGGGAGCATGCTAAAGGGAGTGGTCAGAAGGGGGAGTACTGAAGGGTGCATGCTGAAGGGTGCATGCTGAAGGGAGGATGCGGAAGGGTGCGTGCTGAAGGGAGCGTGCTGAAGGGAGCATGCTGAAGGGAGCGTGCTGAAGGGAGCATGCTGAAGGGTGCATGCTGAAGGGAGCGTGGTGAAGGGAGTGTGCAGAAGGGAACATGCTAAAATGAGCATACTGAATGGAACGATGTGAAGGGAGCATTCTGAAGGGAATGTGCTGATGGAAGTGTGCTGAATGGATCATGCTGAAGGGACTGTGTTGAATGGATCATGCTGAAGGGACTGTGTTGAAGGGAGCATGCTGAAGGGAGCGATCTGAAGGAAGGTGTTGAAGGGAGCGTGCTGAAGGGAGTGTGCTGAATGGAGCGTGCTGAAGGAGTGTGCTGGAAGGGAGCATGCTGAAGGGAGAGAGTGCTGAAGGGAGCGTGCTGAATGGTGTGTGCTGAAGGGAAGGTGCTGAAGGGAGACTGCTGAAGGAGAGTGCTGAAGGGACTGTGCTGAAGGAGTGTGCTGAAGGGAGCAGTGCTGAAGAGAGTGTGCTGAATGGAGTGTGCTGAAGGGAGCCTGCTGAAGGGAGAGTGCTGAGGGGAGAGTGCTGAATGGAGTGTGCTGTAGGGAGCGTGCTGTAGGGTGCATGCTGAATGGAGCGTGCTGAAGGGAGTGTGCTGTAGGGAGAGTGCTGACGGGAGCGTGCTGAAGGGAGTGATCTGAAAGGAATGTGCTGAAGGGAGAGTGTCCTGAAGGTCTGTGCTGAAGGGAGTGTGCTGAAAGGTGCGTCCTGAAGGGAGCGTGCTGAAGGGAGAGTGCTGAAGGGAGCGTGCTGAAGGGAGCATGCTGAAGGGAGTGATCTGAAAGGAATGTGCTGAAGGGAGAGTGTGCTGAAGGGACTGTGCTGAAGGGAGCGTGCTGAAGGGAGTGATCTGAATAGAATGTGCTGAAGGGAGCGATCTGAATGGAATGTGCTGAGGAAGTGCTGAAAGGAATGTGCTGAAGGGAGCGTGTGAAGGGAGTGTGCTGAAGGAGAGTGTGCTGAAGGAACATGATGCAGGGAGTGCTGAAGGGAGAGTGCTGAAAGAAACGTGATGAACAGAGTGTGTTGAAGGAGCAGACTGATGGGAGTGTGCTAAAGGGCATGCTGAAGGGAGTGGTCAGAAGGAGAGTACTGAGGTGCATGCTGAAGGGTGCATGCACTGAAGGGCATGCTGAAGGGTGCATGCTGAAGGGCGTGCAGAAGGAGCATGCTGAAGGGCGTGCTGAAGGGAGCATGCTGAAGGTGCATGCTGAAGGAGCATGGTGAAGGGAGTGTGCTGAAGGGAACATGCTGAAGGGAGCGTGCTGAAGGGAGCATGCTAAAATGAGCATACTGAATGGAGCGATGTGAAGGGAGCATTCTGAAGGGAATGTGCTGACGGAAGTGTGCTGAATGGATCATGCTGAAGGGACTGTGTTGAATGGATCATGCTGAAGGGACTGTGTTGAAGGGAGCATGCTGAAGGGAGCGATCTGAAGGAAGAGTGTTGAAGGGAGCGTGCTGAAGGGAGTGTGCTGAATGGAGCGTGCTGAAGGGAGTGTGCTGAAGGGAGCGTGCTGAAGGGAGTGATCTGAAAGGAATGTGCTGAAGGGAGAGTGTACAGAAGGGACTGTCCTGAAGGAGTGTGCTGAAGGAGCGATCTGAATGGAATGTGCTGAAGGGAGCGATCTGAATGGAATGTGCTGAAGGAGGAGAGTGCTGAAGGAATCTGCTGAAGGAGAGTGTGCTGAATGGAGGTGCTGTTGGGAGAGTGCTGAAGGGAGCGTGCTGAGGGGAACGTGCTGAAGGGGAGTGTGCTGAAGGGAGTGATCTGAATGGAGTGTGCTGAAGGGAGAGTGCTGAGGGGAACGTGCTGAAGGAAGCGTGCTGAAGGGAGCGTGCTGAAGGGAGCGTGCTGATGGGAGCATGCTAAAATGAGCATATTGAATGGAGCAATGTGAAGGGAGCATTCTGAAGGGAATGTGCTGACGGTAGTGTGCTGAATGGATCATGCTGAAGGGACTGTGTTGAAGGGAGCATGCTGAAGGGAGCGATCTGAAGGGAGACTGCTGAAGGGAGTGGTCAGAAGGAAGTATGCTGAGGGGAGCATACTAAAGAAGTGTACTGAAATGAGCATGCTTGGGGCGAGCAAGCCGAAGCACACATGCTGAAGGGAACATGCTGCAGGGAGTGTGCTGAAGGGAACATCCTGCAGGGAGTGTGCTGAAGGGAACATGCTGCAGGGAGTGTGCTGAAGGGAACATGCTGCAGGGAGTGTGCTGAAGGGAGAGTGCTGAAAGGAACGTGATGAACAGAGTGTGTTGAAGGGAGCAGACTGATGGAGCATGCTGAAGGGTGCATGCTGAATGGAGCATGCTGAAGGGGAGCATGCTGATGGGAGCATGCTGATGGGTGCATGCTGAAGTGGGCGTGCTGAAGTGAGCGTGCTGAAGGGAGCATGCTGAATGGAGCATGCTGAAGGTAGCGTGCTGAAGGGAGCATGCTGAAGGGAGCATGCTAAAATGAGCATGCTGAATGGAGCGATGTGAAGGGAGCATTCTGAAGGGAATGTGCATACGGAAGTGTGCTGAATGGATCATGCTGAAGGGACTGTATTGAAGGGAGCATGCAGAAGGGAGCGATCTGAAGGGAGAGTGCTGAAGGGAGTGGTCAGAAGGAAGTATGCTGAGGGGAGCATACTAAAGAAGCATACTGAAAGGAGCATGTTGAAGGGAGGATGTTGAAGGGTGCATTTTGAAGGGAACATGCTGAACGGAGTGTGCTGAAGTGAATGTACTGAAAGGAGTTTGCTGAATCGAGCAATGTGAAGGGAACGTGCCAAAGAGAGCGTGCTGAAGGGAATGTGCTGAAGGGAGCGTGCTGAAGGGAGTGTGCTGAAGGGAGTGATCTGAATGGAATGTGCTGAAGGGAGCGTGGTGAAGGGAGCGTGCTGAAGGGATAGTGCTGAAGGGAGTGTCCTGAAGGTAGAGTGCTGAAGGGAGTGTGCTGAAGGGAGAGTGCTGAAGGGACTGTGCTGAAGGGAGAGTGCTGAAGGGACTGTGCTGAAGAGAGAGTGCTGAAGGGGTGCTGAATGGAGTGTGCTGAAGGGAGCCTGCTGAAGGGAGAGTGCTGAGGGAGAGTGCTGAATTTAGTGTGCTGGAAGGGAGGCGTGCTGTAGGGAGCATGCTGAATGGAGCGGTTGAAGGAGTCATCTGAAAGGAATGTGCTGAAGGGAGAGTGTCCTGAAGGACTGTGCTGAAGGGAGTGTGCTGAAAGGAGCGTGCTGAAGGGAGTGGGCTGAAGGGAGAGTGCTGAAGGGAGCTTGCTGAAGGGAGTGATCTGAAAGGAATGTGCTGAAGGGAGAGTGTGCTGAAGGGACTGTGCTGAAGGGAGTGTGCTGAAGGGAGCGTGTTGAAGGGAGTCTGCTGAAGGGAGCGTGCTGAAGGGAGTGATCTGAATGGAATGTGCTGAAGGGAGCGATCTGAATGGAATGTGCTGAAGGGAGAGTGCTGAAAGGAATGTGCTGAAGGGAGCGTGCTGAAGGGAGTGTGTACTGAAGGGGAGACTGTGCTGAAGGGAGAGTGTGCTGAAGGGAGCATGCTGCAGGGAGTGTGCTGAAGGGAACATGCTGCAGGGAGTGTGCTGAAGGGAGAGTGCTGAAAGGAACGTGATAAACAGAGTGTGTTGAAGGGAGCAGACTGATGGGAGTGTGCTAAAGGGGGCATGCTGAAGGGAGTGGTCAGAAGGGAGCATGCTGAAGGGTGCATGCTGAAGGGAGTGTGCTGAAGGGAGCATGCTGAAGGGAGCGTGCTGAAGGGAGCATGCTGAAGGGAGCGTGCTGAAGGGAACATGCTGAAGGGAGCGTGCTGAAGGGAGCATGCTAAAATGAGCATACTGAATGGAGTGATGTGAAGGGAGCATTCTGAAGGGAATGTGCTGATGGAAGTGTGCTGAATGGATCATGCTGAAGGGACTGTGTTGAATGGATCATGCTGAAGGGACTGTGTTGAAGGGAGCATGCTGAAGGGAGTGTGCTGAAGGGAGCATGCTGAAGGGAGTGATCTGAAAGGAATGTGCTGAAGGGAGGTGTACTGAAGGGACTCTGCTGAAGGGACTGTGCTGAAGGGAGTGAGCTGAAGGGAGTGTGCTGAAGGGAGCAATCTGAATGGAATGTGCTGAAGGGAGCGATCTGAATGTAATGTGCTGAAGGGAGAGTGCTGAAAGGAGTCTGCTGAAGGAAGAGTCTGCTGAAGGGAGATTGCTGAAGGGAGAGTGCTGAAGGGAGCGTGCTGAGGGGAACGTGCTGAAGGGAGTGTGCTGAAGGGAGCGATCTGAATGGAATGTGCTGAAGGGAGATTGCTGAAGGGAGCCTTGCTGAAGGGAGAGTGTGTTGAAGGGAGAGTGTGCTGAAGGGAGCATGCTGAAGGGAATGTGCTGAAGGGAGCGTGCTGAAGGGAATGTGCTGAAGGGCGTGCTGAAGGGGATGTGCTGGAAGGGAGGTGCTGGAAGGAGCGTGCTGAAGGGAGTGAGCTGATGGGGTGCTGTGAAGGGAGTGAGCTGAAGGGTGTGCTGAAGGGAGAGTGTGCTGAAGGAGTGTGCTGAAGGACTTGCTGAAGGAGGCATGCTGAAGGGCGTGCTGAAGGGTGGCTGAAGGGAGTGAGCTGAAGGGAGGCGTGCTGATGGGAGCATGCTGAAGGGAGGCGTGCTGAGAGGGGTGCTGAAGGGAGGCTGAAGGGGTGTGCTGAAGGGCGTGCTGGGGGGAGTGCTGAAGGGAGGTGCTAGATGGAATGTGCTGAAGGGTGTGTGGAAGGGAGCGTGCTGGAAGGGAGAGTGCTGAGGGGAGCGTGCTGGAAGGTGTGCTGAAAGGAAGTGCTGGAAAGGAGCGTGCTGAAGGCAGCGATCTGAATGGAATGTGCTGAAGGGAGTGTGCTGAAGGGAGCATGCTGAGGGGAGCGTGCTGAGGGGAGCGTGCTGAAGGGAGCGATCTGAATGGAATGTGCTGAAGTGAGTGTGCTGTGGGGAGCCTGCTGCAGTGAGTGGTCTGAGGGTAGCATGCTGAAGGGAGGTAGCTGATGGGAGCATACTGAAAGGAGCGTGTGAAGTGAGCATGCTATGGGGAACATGCTGAAAGGAGCAGTCTGAAGTGAATGCTGAAGGATGTGCTGAAGAGAGAATGCTTGATGAATGTTTTCAAGGGAGAATGGTGAGGGCTAGTTGGAAAGGAATATATATGAAAGCAGCATGGTGGAAGGGAGTATGCACGCAGGAGCATACTGAAAGGAGCATGGTGAAGGGAGCCTGCTGAAGGGAGCCTGCAGGAAGGAGGGTACTGAAAGGAACATACAAAGTTAACATGCTGAAGGGAGCGATCTAAAGGAACACGCTGAAGGGAGTGTGCTGAGGGAACATGCTGAAGGGAGTATACTGAAGGTATTAATCTGAAAGGAACGTGCTAAAGGAGTGGTCTGAAGGGGAGCATGCTGAGGGAACATGCTGGAAGGAGTATACTGAAGGAGCTTGCTGAATGAACATGCAGGGAGCATGCATACTGAAGGAGCATGCTGAAGGGCGTGCTGAAGGGTACATGCTTTAGAGGAGTGTGCTGAAGGTGTGTGCTGAAGAGCAATGTAAGGAGTGTGCGAAGGAGCGTGCTGAAGAGTGTGCTGGAGGGAGCGTGCTGAAGGGAGCAATGTAAAGGAAGTGTGCTGAAGGGAGCGTGCTGAAGGGAGAGTGTGCTGAAGGGAGTGTGCTGAAGGGAGCTTGCTGAAGGGAATGTGCTGAAGGGAGCTTGCTGAAGGGAATGTGCTGAAGGGAGCATGCTGAAGGGAGTGTGCTGAAGGGAGCATGCTGAAGGGAGCGTGCTGAAGGGAGTTTGCTGAAGGGAGCGTCCTGAAGGGAGCATGCTGAGGAGCATGCTGAAGGGCGTGCTGAAGGGTGTGCTGAAGGATTGTGCTGAAGGGGAACATGCTGAAGGGAGGCGTTCTGAAGGGAGGCGTGCTGAAGGGAGGCGTGCTGAAGGAGCGTGCAGAAGGGAGCGTGCTGAAGGGAACATGCAGAAGGGAGCGTGCTGAAGGGAGCATGCTGAAGGGAGCGTGCTGAAGGGAGCGTGGTGAATGTAGTATGCTGAAGGAAGAATGCCAAAGGGAAGATGCTGAATGAAGCATGTTAAGGGGAGCATGCTGAATGGAATGTGCTGAAAGAACAGTTTGAATGGAGCTTCAATTGTGCTTACGCAACTGGATGAGATGATGCTTGTCTGACTTTGATTACATTATGGCTATTTGCCTCTATCCATGGGATATACCACCCTGTAGGGGTGTGATGCAAGGAACCCTAGAGGAGGGTTCCCCCTGTAGGTTCCGTGGGGATGACTGCATTGGCTAAAGGTAGCTTAGGAAGAAGTCCATGGGTAAGAGAGATGAGCCACTGGAGGAGGAGGGAGGGGTGGATGGGGGGACGACGAGAACGAATCCTGGGAAGGCTCAGGAAGATTCATCTTTTAAAGCCCAATGGGGGAGTGATGTAGTTGCTCCACCCATTGAACCTCAGGCTTAAAGCCTTCCCATTGCTGAAGGGAGCATACTGAAGGTAATGGACTCGACAGTGTCAGGCAATCATCATCAAGGCTGATCATGACATTGTTCTGGCTTGCGTTTAAACTTTATAAAGGTCAAAGAAAAGAGCCATCCAATCACGAGGCGGTCTCAGTCCTTGATCTGCATGATGCTGCCGAGTAAGCCCAGCTGACCAGCATCATGATCAGCCTGCACCTCACCCTGCCCACTGCAGTGCAGCTGACCGAGGTTTTAAATGTGGTGCCTCAGTCCGAACAAAGAAACCCACCTGCTGTCAATCATCGCACCCTCTCCCGAAGGAATCCCCATTCCTGCTTTTCAAAAAAGAAACTTGTTATATTGTCAGAGTATTTCCAACAGATCCACTTTTAATAAATAAATTTCAAGAAATACTACATGTAAGTAGAACTGGGGCTCGTTTATTTTTTAAACCTATAAAAAAGAAAACGCTCCATCGATGACTGTTGCTCCTTCCTCCACCGCCGTTGCCTTCCACCCACCCAATCCCTCACTCAGCATCCCCTACCCCATACCTACCTACTAGGGGTCCAATGTCATAATCCTCTCTGGGCTGGAGACACACACATCTTTAGTCTTCAACATCGGACCAAGAACTGAGGAAATCAGGTAAGCGTATCAATATTTTTCGATGCGCTTTGAACCTGTACTCTTGACTTGGTCATTTTTTAATATTTCTCCCTCAAATTTTCACCATGGTTTTTGAATCTCACCTAATGAACAAAGTAGGTGACATTTTTAATTTGTCAAAAGGTGATTTCACAGTCCTCGCGAAACTCTTCGCAGGATTTGAAAATTTTCACCTGGGGTTCATGAGGTGGGGTCATAAGAAGACTATGTTGAAAACGTGGCCTAAAATATTAAAAAACAACAAAGTCATGAAGGGACATTGACATTTTTCAAAGCTTGCTCATAATTTTGGTAATTTTCAAAATTTTGATTCCAAATTTTCAACATATCTATTTTTTCACACCATCTCATGAATGTGACAGGTGTGTTTTCAAATCCTGGCTAAAATGTGTTTTTGCACTTGTGGTATGAAATGATGTTTTAGCCAGTATTTTGTAAATTACACTCTTCATGTTCTGAAGGAAGGATTATAGTAAGGCTATGTTGAAAATTCGGGGTCAAAATGTGAACAAACAACTAAGTTATGAAAATACATTGAATTGTTCCAACATTTACTCATAATGGTATTTTTGCAGCTGTTGGCCTCTATGTTCAGCATATCCCTAATGTTACCACACCTTATGAACATGACAGATGTCAACTTTCAAATCCACTGCGATAATCACCTTTCGGATGGGATTTAAAAATTCCACCTTTCCTGATCATTATGTCAGTCCATAAAAAGGGTATGCTGGAAATCTGGGGTAAAAATGTGGGAACCAACTGAAAATTAGATATTACCCGTCAGCTTGCCGATCCTGGGTAACTATAATCTAAAAATATGTAAAAGCAGGATACCGCTGGAAATTAGATATATGCATCTCATCTGGTCTATCCTGGCTAAATATTTACTAAAAATGTGTAAAAGCAGGACCTCCGTACAGCAGATTCTCACACTGAACTGTGTGTCTATGCTGCTCTATTCTGAAAAAAATACATTCTAAGACTAAGCCCCACTGAAAATGTCACTTGCCTTTCAGCTGGACTGTCCTGGGCAAATGCATTATAAAAATGGGTAAAAGCAGGGCCCCATCTAAAATGAGATATTGCATCTCGGCTGTGCTATCCTGGGTAAATACATTGCAAAAATGTGTCAAAGCAGGACCCCATTGAAAATGAGATATTGCATCCCAGCTGGGTTATCCTGGGCAAATATATTGCAAACCTGTGTAAAACCAGGGCTCTACAGCACAACCCACTGAAAAGGAGACATTGCATTTAAAACAAGATGTCCTAGAAAAATACATTACAAAAGTATGACCACACTAAAAATAAGATATCGCATCTCATCTCTACTATGCTGGGTAAATGCAGTATACAACTCTGTAAAATCAGGACCCCATTGCAAATGATATCTCATCTGGTCTATCTTGGGTAGTTATATAGTAACATGTGTACAAGCAAGACACTGTACAACAGCAATACAAGTGGTGAGCCTTTGGCATTGACAAATGCTTGTTGCTTTTGCTTTGCATGTACTGATTGTGATGAGAACTTCTCCTAGTGCTTTCAAATTGCTTTGTTTTTATGCAATTTAACAGCAAGACATTACTTTCTTGAAATAGGTGAGCTGAGTTTTTACTGCTGATGAATAAATTAATCTGGAGAGGTTAATCTGCCTACACATTTGGGAACTGCCTTGCAGATTGGCCCACAAAGCTGGAGAGAGAGAGATGTAATAATTATTGGAAGCGATTAAAGAGCTTGCGGTAATTCACTCAGTTTGACACAGAGTAAATGTTTACCAAGATGAAACCAACTAATGATCGATTTGGTGAAGACAATTGTGGTTTGGCTTGGGGGGTTAAATCTCTGCCCCTTTCCCAACAGATAAACTGATGCTGTTTTTTTGTGAACAATTCTCTCACAGGTTTTCAAATGTCCCTACATTATCTCTCTACATTATCTTGAGCCTGCCACTGCTGTGCACGTGGCAGCTTTTGGCACCAAACCAAAACTGTGTCTCTTTTTTTGGGGCCCATACATAGGAACATAAGGGCCCCCACATTCAAAACTGGCAACATGCGCCATGTAGGCAGGAGCTATATTTAAATAAAAGGGAAAGGAAAGGGGATTTTATTTAACCAGGAAAAGCACACTAAGCCAGAGCTTGTTTCCAAGTGTGACCGGGGAGCACAAGGAAGTTAAATGACTTGCTCAAGGTCACACAGTATGAAAGTGGGTCTCCAGGTTTGCAGCTCAGTGCCCTTAGTCACTATGCTATACTGCCTCCTTAGTTGCTCCTAGATGGGGTGCACTAACAGTCTGAATATGGGGCTGTGGTGGCACAGTGCTTAGTGACTATGTATTGGGCTGACAGGCCTCAAGTGGAAATGGTCCACAGGAGTCCAACACTGATAGCACAGCTCAAATGGGTAGTGCCAGGGCTTCTATGAGTCATATTCAGCCCTAGCATGCAAATGAGCTGTTGGGCATACAAGGTGCTATGAGCCTTTTGCATTCCCATTATGGGCTCATTAGCATATCACACAATGCCATCACAGAGGCAGTGTGGCGGCATTGTGTGGAGCTGGATGCCCCCACCCCCACTCGCTGCCCCAGGCGGGCTGTGAAATTTGACAACGTCCAAATAGAGCCACTCTAAAGGGCATGGTGCCAGTGACACCACCAGCAATCAGCAAATAAAGTCACATCACTCACTTCCAACACTATAAAAGTGGAATCCACACAAAGATTTTTATTAAAGACTCCTTTTTATTCTGATGCAGTTACAAATTTATGTTCCACAGCATGGAGGAACAACACATCTAACATTTTACCTTGACAAAGCTTGAGTACAGGTGAAACGTTAGGTGCATTGGTCCCTCTGTGCTGTGGAACATAACTTTGTAACTGCATCAGACTAGAACAAGCATTTGTCAGTACCGAATGTTGCTTGCTCATATGTGCTGTTTAAGTATTTGGAAGTGAAAGTGACATGCCTAAGAACTAAGAACCCCCCCAAAGACATCCATTGTATTATTACAGCAATCATAACAGCATACAGTAGCTCAGTTAGAGATATAAATAGAACAACTAAATCTGTATTATTACAGCAATCCTAAAAGTATCCAATCATTGCTTTGTGTCCACTCCAGAAACCCTGCTGTAATATAGGACCACAGAGGACCCTGGGTGGGAGGGTGTGCAACTCTAAAGTCCCGGCAGAGCTTCATTGAGCTCGCTCACTCCCCCCTCTCACTCGCTCGTTCTATTTCTCCCAGCGCTGCAGGCTGCCCTTTTGTACTGGGCTCCTGCTTGCATTGGCACCTTTTTCTGCCCACAAAGAAATCCGCAGCAGTCCCAATAGAGCTCTGTTAAGTTCACTCAGTCCCCATCTCTCACTCTCTCATTTTGTTTCTCCCGGAGCTGCAGGCTGCCCTTTTGTACTGGGCTCCTGCCTGCGTTGGCACCTTTTTTTGCCCACAAAGAAATCTGCAGCAGTCCTGACAGAGCTCCGCTAAGCTCGCTCACTCACTCCCCCTCTGTCACTCGGTCTTTCTGTTTCTCCTGGAGCTGCAGGCTGCCCTTTTGTACTGGGCTCCTGCCTGTGTGGGCGCCTTTGCTGCCCACAAAGACGATCACAGCTGTCCCGACAAAGCTCAGTTGAGGTCGCTCACTCCCCCTGTCTCATTCTGTTTCTCCTGGGGCTGCAGGCTGCCCTTTTGTACTGGGCTCCTGCCTCCGTTGGCACCTTTTTCTACCCACAAAGAAATCCACAGCAGTCCCGATAGAGCTCCATTGAGCTCGCTCACTCCCCCTCTCTCACTCGCTCATTCTGTTTCTCCCGCCACTGCAGGCTGCCCTTTTGTACTGGGCCCCTGCCTGCATTGACGCCTTTTTCTGCCCACAAAGAATCCACAGCAGTCCCAACAGAGCTCAGTTGAGCTCAGTCACTCCCCTCTCTCACTCGATCTTAATCTGTCTCAAACACTGATTTCCAAAGTGACTGCACTATTCTGCGCTGAGGCTGAAAACTTATTTTGGCCAGGATGTGAAAAATGGCAGCTGCACTGTTCATAAAGAGGTGTGAAAAAATGCCAATGTTGAAAATCTGGCATGAAAATATTACTAATTTGCGAAGTTACAAGGGTGCATGCAAACTGCGCAATGCACGCTCATAACACCGTCATTTTATGGACTTTCATCTCAAAATTTTCAACATAAGCATTTTAGGACCTCTGCTCATGAACAGTGTCACTGTAATTTTCTTAATGTGCCCCAAACACTGATTTCCCACAGCGACTGCGCTATTCTGTGCCGCAAGTGTGAAAACACATTTCAACCAGGATGTGGAAAATGACAGCTGTACTGTTCATAAAGAGGTGCAGAAAAATGCCAATGTTGAAAATCTGGAGTGAAAATATTGCACATTTGCAAAGTTACGAGCGTGCATAGCAACTGCACAATGCACACTCGTAAAACAGTCATTTTTTCATTTTTCCCACCAAATCTGCAACATAGGCTTCTTGAGAGCCCACCATGAACACTGGCACTGTATTTTAATCAGTCCCGAAGAGGTGATTCCACGCAGTGACCGCAAAATCACCTTTTGGGACTGAATAACACCATGACAGTGGCTGAATTCATGAGGAGGGGTCCCAATAACCCCATGTTGAAAATTTGGTGCCATAATTCCTAAAAATGCCTGAGATATGCACCGAAGTTGAAAAAACCCTGTTTATGCCATTATACAGCTTACCGGCATTTCCTCAGTTCACGGTTGGCTTTGAAGAGTACAAACGTGTTCCTGGTCCACTGAAGATCGTCGCCCGGGCTCCGGAGGTTAGTATGGGGTGGGGGTGTGGGGATGCAGGGCATGCAGAGGGTGAGTGCGGGGTTGGGGAGGGGCAGGGAGACAGCGAGGACCATTTTCTTTTTAACAGGTTTAAAAAAAAAAAAACATCGCGAGACAGTTTTTCTTTTTCCGGGCATTTAGCACGCTGGGGTGGGCTCCCAGCATGTCACCTGAGTGTTTTTGGGGGGAACCTGTGGCCAGCAGGGGATTGGACACCCCCATCAATGCATACCGAAGGGGGGGACATAAGAACTGAAGGGGATTGGGCACCCCCCTCGGCACAGAACGAAAGCGGTGGGGGGGGACTTATGCCGATGGGGAGTGGGCTCCCTGTGGCAAAGGGAAGGAGACTGAAGCCAACGGGGACTGAGCACCCATCAATAAGCCCTGCAATGAGGGTTGCTCCCTCATTGCAGTGGATCATGCTGCAATGACGAGACGGCCCCTGATTGCAGCGGCTAAATGTTTCAAGGTGGTGGCACGCTGGCTGAACTAGTGTCAGCAGCAGCGCCACCCATTGGGGAACACGAGCCAAGCCTCCAAAAGCAGTGAAAGCCTTGGTCTCAACAGTGCTGCACCTCCACAACCTGTTTCTGCAGCAAGCGGCTGCAACATGAAAAGGAAGTCAATGACAAAAAATCCTTTGCGTGGACTCCACGCTTATAGTGTTGGAGGTGAGGGCTGCGAAATTTGTTAAACCCCTAGTGACCTGCAAAATATTGAAATCCCCATTGGTGAAAGAAAGGACCCCTCTTCTGACAGTCATTCACTGTGACATGTAAAATATTATTTCAGTTGATGTATAGTGGACCCCTCCACCCTCCCAATCATCACTCCTGGTGACCTGTGATATACTGAAATCCCTGTTGGTGTATAGTGAACCCCAATCACTACCCCACAAATGTCCAACAGACCGCACCTCTCGACCCCCTTCCCCACTCAGGACCCACACCCCCACTGTAAAACATAACTATAGCACATGAGACATGGCAACTGTCACAGCCCCACCACGTACTGACTCGGCCATCTGCCATCTGAATGATAAGGAGCAATGGCTCACCTGCTGTACTAAAACAGACATGCAGTCACTCCCTGACATTCAGACCACCGGGTGGTGAGTTAAGGGGCGTGCTGATCACCATCTCTCATGCCCTTAGCAGCTTCAGTGAGTGGGGCTGTTTCTCAGTGCTTGTGATTGCGTAATGATAGCTGGCTTAGGTGGTGAGCAGAGGGCTGTGCAAGTTGCCATCTCAAATGCCATAGTATGGCATTAGCGAACATGATGGGGCTGAGGGAGGAGGGTCCTAAGCAATTGGGGGTCAGATGCCAATTTTGGGGGCAGGGGACATGTAGACCACTACATATGGGTAATATCATCAAAGGACGGGTGATTACTTTCTGTCTTTTTGCCTTGGACTGCCCCCCTTATACTCACTATTGCTTTCTCTACTCCTCCTTCTCCCACTTTAGAGAAACCTCATTTCTGCCTCCTGTTTGCAATGGTAACTGTGTCTAATTAAGCTTCTTAGCCTCTCTCTCTCTCTCTCTCCCCTCATTGCTCCTTAGCCTTTCTACTCTCATTACTAATCTGTGTCCATATAGCTCCCCCGCCCTTTCCACCTCTTATCTGTGCTTTTCACACATCCCTCTCCCTTCCACCTTTACTTCTACTCCTTCTCACACACACCCTCTTCTTTCAATGTTATATCTTAGGAGTGATGAACCCATATGATGTATACATGTTGTATTTATGACGCAAATGACTCTGTTGACTTTGTATCATTACAAATTACACTGTACCTAAAGCTATGTATTTCTCTACACCTATGCAATGTTGTATGCATTATTATGTTATGTATGGTATATCAATGTACTTGGAACATCTTTGTTCCCCAGGTCACCACTGAAAAAAGGACTTGATTGTCTCAGTTGGCCTACCTGGTCATCAAAATTCAAATAAATAAATTTATTCCTGGAGCAAATATTTAGTGGGTCCTAATCTGGAGCTACAAATAACCTATTCAATATGTTTTAGTCAACTGAATATTGCATTAGATTAAGGTAAACGTTTAAGTGCAAGTTCTAGAAGCTGTCGTGTTAGCTCTGTAAGCCTTACCTTAACTTATAAATAGTTAAGTCGCTTAGTGAACTGACTACAAGGATCAGGAATGTGATAGAGGAAATAATAATGCTTACCTTCCTTCTTCTGAGCCATAATCAAATGTTTCTTCATAAACTGTCATTGCTGTTAATGATGGTTTCACAATTTCATACGTAACATGTGAATTGTGTATTGCAACCTGTTCTTATCATTTTTAGTATCATTAAAAACTTGAATGACAGAAAGACTCAGTGGTTCTTTCATTATAAAACAGGTAAGGAAAATCCGCATCTTGATTGGTTGTTAGCCATTAGAAGTGTTTAATGCATAGTTAAAAGCAAGTGCTGCCAAGCTGGACACAGCTCTCAAAAGAAATTAATGTCTGCTTTCAAAGGTTTAAAATCAAATGTCAACGGCCACTATTTTTTATCCTGAAAATTTCAAACCTTTTAATGGATCTCCAGCTGCTGAACACATTAAATACAATGTGCATGTCATGACGTTTAGCATTTTTCCTGTCAAATAGGTTTTAAACTTGTAAAGATGTGTTTCTACTGTTTTACTGGGCTCCACTTTCACAAGTCTTGGAAGCAGCCATGAATCACTCTCGCTTTCACCTACTTGCACTCCTCATTCTCCATCTCCTGTACTGCACAAACACTGTCTGTCTTATTTGTGCAAAGGTGAAACAAAAAAACAACATGCACAAACTCTGCAAGCAGCTCACTGAACTTAAGTTTGTTTGTTTTTTTAAATAGTGAAAAGCACTTGCCAACACTCTCTAATCCGTAAGTGCTCATCAGGCTTCTGATTGTGCTACTGCTCCCATTTTTCCCAATGTCCTCACACTCCTGAAGATCTTGGGGAGGGGGCACAGTCACTCCATAAACAGCCACTTTAATTGCATTTTTTTTAAAAATAGAAAAGCACTTAAAGCACTTGCTGCTGGCTCCATGGTGCTGAGCAATGGGTCATAGTTCCGGCATGCTGGCAACCTGGTTTCACACCCTGAGCTCAGACGTCAGAAGCGGAGGCCAGCAGGGATGGAGTTAGAGTGTCCCTTGGACCTTTCCCTTCCAAGGGGTGGACCATATTGGACCGCTTGATAGTTGGCCCCTGGAGGTGGCTAACAGAGGCATTCTAGTCGGCATGGACTACTGTATACTGCCGAACATTCCCACCCCCAGGACACCACTGCTGCTGCACGATTGTGAGAGGAGCCCCAGAAAAAACAGAAAAATCACCCACCCAGCTGACAGGATGATGTCCACCACATTCCCTCTGCACCACATAACCTCTTACAGCATCCCATTTGATCCTCTTAGCCCCCCCCCCACCATTTTCCTGGTCAAGGCAGTGGAACCCTTTCTCCTCTCCTCTGCCCACCCCAGGGGAGGGGGCCCCTTGGCAGGGATACGCCAGGTCTACAGGGTCATGGGACCAATGTGGACAAAGTAGATGGCAACGGGGCATGGCCTAGCTGGTTGTGAGGTTAAAACAATACACAGACATAAGGAGTGGCTGGTCAGGGGTGAGGTAGGAGAAAGAAAAGAACAGAACTTGCCAACACTTTCACATCTATCGGAGTTTGCCAGTTCAGCATGATTGTCTTTCCTCCCACCTACCCACTTGCCCCTGTCAGAACTCAACATCAGTGTATCTCCATGCTAGAAAACCCTGATCACATGACTGCAAAACTAGAAAGAAATACAAAAACACATTGACTTAATCCAACAATGTTTTTATTAATAAATCGAAGCTTATTGTCAAACAAGAACAGGTGGGGGTCGGGGTGCCATGGCAACACGGCAGATCACTTAAAGGAATACTACACCTTCATATCTTGTAAATTTTATTTGTTTCCATGTCAACAGACAACTCTTTTCCTGTAGCTGTTAGGGATAGATGTGTTTGCTTTAGTTTATTTTCACCGTTCATGCTAGTCCCCTGTAACTATCCTGAGGGTCTCCATTTTATGGTTGCTGAAATCTCATTAGGCCTGTTTACACTGCCACATTTGCACCATAGCAACCTGAGTGCTCAGATTGCTGCAGTGCAAATTTGACAGTGTGAACACTTACCTGATTGTGGTAAGTCGGTCACTTCTCCTCTTGCTGTGCCGCAGCAGACTTGGGTACTGTTATGTTTTAACATTTATTCTGGTCTTGTCAACAAACTCACACCGCAACAGGAGTAGAGAAACTTTCATTTTTATTCAGGTGCCTCTCTGGTCTCAGCAACGACACACTCTCTCTACTCTCTTTCTAGCTTACACATTTCGGAATGCTGCCCTCAAGTGGCAGAGTAACGCAATGCACTACCATTTCACATACATAACATTTCCTCTCCACTAAATTATATTGTTACCAAATGAACAAGTACTAGCATTATTCGCTATTATTAAGATGGTTCATACTATGCTAGAGGTAGGGGGTAGACTGCCCCAGATCTCAAACCAGTCAAGGGGATTTTTCTGCCCTAATAATCTGATCTGGCTCTCTAACTACACAAAACATTTGTTCCTTTAAAATGTCTCACAGGTTCAAACGATCTGGAGATTTTATAATTCGGGATGGATAACGTTTCTCGTGAGCAACCCTTGGCATGGCTGCCCTGACTGGTACCTCCCTCCGATCCTCAGTTGGTGGTTGTACAGCCTCACCATTGCTCTTCTCCACCTCCTCCTTAGCATCTTCAGAAGGTGTTGAGACTTCCGTAGTGGGGTTTCTGTAAGCTACAGCAGATGGAATCCACATTTCCCGTGGGTTTTCTTCCCTGGAAGTGTCCCCATCTGTGCGCTGCTGAAGATCTAGGAGCTGTTCCGCATGACGTTTCCATTTCACTCCAGATTCAACATCAACTGTATACGACACTGGACCCGTCTGAGATGTCACCACACCAGAGGTCCACTTCTCTCCCTTCCCGTAATCTTGAACAAGCACCTCTTGACCAATAAGGAACTGCCTGTCCTTTGAACGAGCTTGCCGGCACAGTATTTGAGATTCTTGGTTCTTAAAAACCTCTGATGCCATATCTGGCTTAAGCAAATCAAGACGGGAATGAAGCTTACGCTGAAAAAACAACATTGCTGGAGATTCTTTTGTTGTAGCATGGGGTGTATTTTGGTATGCCAGCAAGAAGTTATCCAACTTGTGTTGTAAGGTCAAAGACCCCCCCACCGATTTCAGAGCATTCTTCATGGTTTGCACAAAACGCTCCACTAGACCATTAGTCGAGGGGTGATATGGGGCACTATGAATATGCCTCACACCATTGGACTTCAAAAATGCTGCAAAGTCACTAGAAATAAATTGTGGTCCATTGTCACTGACCAGCTGTTCAGGAATCCCGTAACGGCTAAATAGTCCTCGCAGCACTTGAATGGTCTTACTGGTAGTAGTGGTGTCCATGATTTGAATTTTGGGCCACTTTGAGTGGGCATCTACAACAATTAGGTACATATGTCCCTCCCACGGCCCCACAAAATCTACATGAATGCGCTGCCACGGTGCACCTGGCCACATCCAGGGATGTAGGGGTGAGGGACATGGCATTTTCTGAACACGCTGACAGGTAGTGCATGTTTTTGCTTGTTGCTCAATTTGCAAATCAATCTCTTGCCACCAAATATAGCTTCTAGCTAAAGCCTTCATTCTCACCACGCCTGGGTGTCCCACATAGCTCATCAAAACACGAGCACGTAGCTTTGAAGGGACAATCACCTGGACACCCCACATCAAGCAACCTTGCTGTACTGAAAGCTCATTACGTCTGGCATAGAATGGTGATAATTCATGTGAATGTCCTGGTTCACAGTAAAATTCCTTTTGTTACTAAGTCCAAGACTTGAGACAACACAGGATCAACTTTGTCTCCTTTTTAATTTCAGAACTTGTGATGGGTAGTTTTCAAGCTGACTAATGTAAAAACATCAACAGTGTCCACTTTGTCACTGTGGGCTACCTGCGAGAGGCAATCTTGAGAGCCCATCAGCATTGCCATGAAGAGCCGCCTTCTTGTATTCGATGCAATAGTTGTGAGCTGATAACAAGAGAGCCCAACGTTGCATTCTGGCTGCTGCCATGGAAGGAATACCTCTGTGGGGGACTGAAAATGGTCGTGAGGGGATGGTGATCAGTGAGGAGAGTGAATTCCCGACCATAGAGGTATTGGTGGAATTTGCGAACTCCGAACACTATTGCCAAAGCTTCTCTCTCAATTTGGACATAGTTTTGTTCAGCTTTGCTGAGAGTTCTGGATGCAAAGGCAATTGGCTTTTCATCCCCATTTGGTAGAACATGAGAAAGAACTGCTTCCACCCCATAAGGTGAGGCATCACACGCCAGTCTGATGCTCAGCTGTCGATTAGAGTGAATGAGCACATCTTGAGAAACAAGCTGCTTTTTAGCCTTCTTAAAGGCACCTTCACAGTCCTTTGTCCAACACCAGGACTTCCCCTTGCACAGTAAGCCATATAGTGGGTTGAGAATCATAGCCAGATTAGCAATAAACCTGCCATAATAATTTAACAGGCAAGAATGACTGTAACTGGCTCACATTTTCGGTGCTGGGAGTCCACAATCGTTTTTTCTTTCTCAGGCGATTTGTGTAAGCCCGCTGTATCTATGGTATGGCCCAAGTACTCCAATGAAGTCTTGAAAAATTCACACTTCTCCTTCTGGACATGCAAACCAAAACTTCAATCACTGCAGAACTGCATCCAGGTTCTTCAGGTGCTGTGCATCATTCCTTCTGGTCACCAGTATATCATCCAGGTAACAGTGAACATTTGGAAGATCTCGTAAAACCTGGTCCATAGCTCGCTGAAATATGGCTGGAGCTGATGCAATGCCAAAAGGCAGATGATTGTAGCAGAAAAGACCCTTTTGGGTGGTTATTGTGAGATACTTCCTTGAGTTTTCATCTACTCTCATTTGTAGATAAGCATGTGACAGATCCAGCTTACTGAAGCGTTGGCCCTGTGCCAGTGATGCAAACAAGTCTTCGGTGCATGGAATCGGATACTGCTCCACACACA
The DNA here is from genome assembly GCA_016271365.2 of Neoceratodus forsteri. Taxonomy (NCBI): domain Eukaryota; kingdom Metazoa; phylum Chordata; order Ceratodontiformes; family Ceratodontidae; genus Neoceratodus; species Neoceratodus forsteri. The sequence continues at coordinate 47,449,275 of CM028134.1, forward strand.
GAACTGGATTTATGGTTACTTTAAAGTCTCCACATGTTCGCACGGACCTGTCTTTCTTTACCACTGGCACTACTGGCGTTGCCCAGTCACTACACTGTACAGGTTACAAGACTCCCGCTTCGGTTAGGCGAGTTAGTTCGGCCTCCACTTTCGGTCTGAGTGCATAAGGTACTGGGCGAGGTTGACAAAACTTTGGTTTGTGCTGTGGCTTCAAAACACTCTTGCCTCAATGCCCTTCATTGTGCCTAGCTCCCCTTTGAATAAAGGAGCATGTTTTTGCAACACTGCTTCTAGAGTGTTGTGGTCCCCCGTACTAACAGTCCTTATCTCCTGCCAGTTGAGGCGTATTTTCTTCAGCCATTCTTGGCCTAACAGTGAAGGGTAGTTACCTTTAACCACGTACAAAGGCAGTAGTGCCATTTGGCCATTCATTTTCACCTGCACCTTGATGACACCTTCAGGTGAAATTGCCTCGCCAGTGTATGTCCTCAGTACAATGTCAATCGTTTGCAGGGGTAGATGTCTCAGCATAGTTTCATACTTGTCTGTAGAAATCAATGAAACTGCAGCCCCTGTGTCAAATTCCATTTTCAGTGGTTTCCCTTCAATTTCAGGTATTACACAGATGGTTGCCTTTTCCTCTTTAAGAGTCCAGCATGCAATGCTAATTCAGTATCAGTGTCATCACTGCACATTCCTGTTTCCACACATATGCTTCTCTCTTTCTACATTTCCAAATTGCTTCCCTTTGCTTCCATTGGTTTCCCCTCCTTTCTTTTTCCCTCTGCACACTCGCCCAATGTGGCCTTTCTTCCTACAGTTATGACATGTCTGTTCTTTAAGCCAGCAATCCTTTTCACTGTGATTAACCTTCCCATAACGACTACATTTATTAGGCTTCCTGGGAGAAGAGAAGGATAAAGCATTTACTTTCAGGGAATCACTTAACTGCTGAGCCTCCCGTGCAGCTGTTTCCATCGATACAGCAATCTCTGTCACTTTCTTGTATGTCAGTCCCGCCTCCGTTAAAAGACGCTTCTGTGTCACTTCACTTTTCAAACTGCACACAAATCTGTCCCGGAGGGCATCATCTAAATGGGTGCCAAACTCACAATGCTCAGCTAATTTCTTTAGAACAGCCACATACTGTGCAACAGACTCAGCCTCTGCTTGATTTCGTTTGTGAAAGCGAAATCTTTCAGCAATCACCAGAGGCTTAGGAGAGAAATGTGTCTGTAAGACCTCCACAATACTGGCAAACGTTTTCTCCCCGGGCTTTTCTGGTGCTATTAGACTTCTCAGCAAACTGTGTCGTTGTGCTGCCTGTGACACTCAGCAACACAGCCACCTGTTTTTCATCACTTATATCATTTGCTATGACAAAATGTCCAAATCTCTCAATATAAGTTGTCCATTGTTCCACATTTTCATCAAAGGCATCAATATGTCCTATGGTCGTAGGCCATCTTTATGTGTCTCTGGCAGGTTCACTCGTGGATCCAAAAGTTACGTCTCAGGAAAGCCCTCACAGCTGTAGTTCATTCTGGTAAATTACCGGAGAGTAATTAAACACCTCGTCGTCAATTATGTTATGTTTTAACATTTATTCTGGTCTTGTCAACAAACTCACACCGCAACAGGAGCAGAGCAGCTTTCATTTTTATTCAGGTGCCTCTCTGGTCTCAGCAATGACACACTCTCGCTACTCTCTTTCTAGCTTACACATTTCGGAATGCTGCCCTCAAGTGGCAGAGTAACGCAATGCATTACCATTTCACATACATAACAGGTACGTGTACCAGAGCAAGTGGTGTAAGAAACTGTGTGGACAGGCTGCACCACTTGCTCCAACAGGGGACCAAGTGCTCCACTGCTGACATGCATCTCTCTGCCGGAACCAGGAAGTCCAGCAGAAAGACCACTTCCAAACGTTTGACAACGTGAGTGTACGATTGTCTGTCCTCCACTATATACACATCCAGGCTTTAAAACATCAATTCATTTATCTACAGTGCTCATTTAACGGTTACCTTTTTGAATTCAATTTTTCCAGTTTAGTAAGTTTAATCTCAGTAATATGAGAAGACTCCTCATATTTTCCTCACGTTTTGATGGATAGCGTACAACGTGTAAGTGACACACAGCTGAGACGGATGAGTAGAACTAAAACTGGCCGGTACACTGTGTAAGCAAAATCATTAATTGTACAGTATATAAAATGAGGGTGGACTTCAAACTGTAAGTGGTCACTCACCATCTGTTGGATTCATGGGAAGGTTTATTTTTCAAAACTCTGATGCCTACCTCGTTATGGTCACCTCTCTCAGTAAATGCTATTTAATTAATTTATTTTGCTTTGATTCGTGTAGTTTGTGATCCTCATGTTGGTATACCAGTCCAGCATACCTTTCATCACCCAAATGTGTGCACTGACTTTCAAAATGTGGAAAACAGAATCAACATGTGGGGCACATCTTGAAATATAAGGGCAGAAGCTCTGACTACAATGGAGATGTGTGCTTTGATTTTCATTAAGTTTTCTGTTCATTGAGCAGCCTAGATTGCTATGCTTTTTTTCTTCCACATCTGAATTAATTTTAAAGAGGTAATTTGGTAGGCTGTTTAAAAGCACAGAGCTGTGAACTTGAAGACCTGGGTTTGACTTCTACTACCACCACTTATTCATTGCAACAATCAAGCCCTGGAAATATATAGCCCCCTCTCCGGCACAACCTGCGTCATCTTGAGGGTGGGCTCTGTGAACACAAAATTAAGCCATAGCAGAGATCACTTCGGGAATGGAGCTGTGCAAAAGTAAGAGTGTTGCCACCGTGTAAACATGGCAAATGTCTATGAGAGCTGTATAAGCATATGAGGACATGATGTCATGGCACCCGTTTATACCACATATCTCTATGCTGAAAGTACAACGATCCTGAAAAAATCTCTGGAAACACACAAATTGAATACAGTTGAAAGGAAAATGCCCTACATTACAACTCAGATAATTTGCAAAGCTAACTAAAGGTAAATGTGACATGTCACACTGTGCTGTAACTTGCTTTGCTTAACTCATTGCCTCCACAGGCTCACTCTGAGACTACACCACTTGCCTCCTGAATCTCCTGTATACTTTTAACAGTGAATCCTGGGCCTTTTTAAGCAAAATCAAGCCATAGTCAGTATGTCGTAAACAAATGCTAATAGCTCAATAACTGTACATGCTAGACTCAAAGTATGAGTGGCAGAGTTATTCAGCACAAAATTGCCTTTCCAATGGTGGCATGCATGTAATAATAAGTAATTTTGTATTTTTTCTATGCTGGTCGAAAGAGCAAACTCAATATATCTTTTTCACTAAAAAAGGGCAACATAAGCCATTTTTTGTTGGAAAATATGTAAAATATCAACACCAAATTAAGCATACAGACATTAGACAGTGTTTTGATATTATGTTTGCTAAAAAAAGATATCTTTTTACTATAAAATGTAATTTTTCCCCATTTTAGTCAAGGTGCTTTGATGAGATTTGAGGGCTAAATCTCAACCACACACACCATATCATAAACAAATGCGTATAACTCAAAAAGTATACATGATACACACAAAGTATCAGCATGAAAGTTAATGAGCACAAAAATGTCTTTCCAATGGTGCTATGCAACCAGTTGTAATCAATACGGTTTTTATTTTATACCTGCTGAAGAGCCAAAAAAGTGAATTTTATTCAAGCTGCTTAGGTGAATCTTTTTTTTTTTTTTATCCCCTACTCTCTGGCTTGGTGGGACTTCTTCCGGGTATCCCTAGACTGAGCTCCCTAGTCCCTCCCGGGTATCTACCATGTTGTCACTTGAACTTACCTCCATGCTGCCTCAGCCTACCCCCCGAGGCGGAGAGGGGGCACCTTAAACCCCTCCAGTCCATTAGTCTTTGTCAGGTGGTCCATCTGTGATGACCATTGGTAGCCCGGTTATGGGTTATCTGGGGCAGTCTGGACCCATCTACGTCCTCCACGCCAGGTGCCTTTTTCTGTTTTCTGTCCCCCCCCACAGGACATGAGCACTCTGGGGAGACCTAGGGGCGACGCACGACATGCACTTGCTTCCAGTTTACGGCCCACGTCCTCCCTCCCCTTTATGCGGTCCCGCTACACCACCACCCGTGGTCACCCAAGTGGCGGTCGAGCTGCAAGACAGGCATCCCTTCCTCTCCCAGAGGAGGAGAGCAGCCGTTGGGTGTGATCCTCCTCTCCCGGCTAGCTCTCCAGCTACCGAGTTTGTTCCCAACCTGGTAACTGACATCGCAAGCGGAAATCCAATCATTGCACAAGGGTTGGCCACTTTGGTGAATCTTGATGGAAAACATATCAGCCATACACACCATACCATAAACAAATGCAAATAACTCTAAAGTATACATGATATACACAAAATATCAGTGACAAAGTTGTGCAGCATAAAATTATCTTTCCAACGGTGCTATGCAGTCAAATATATGTTATATTCTGTTACAGTATATATTAAAATATAAAGTGACTTCTCCAGACGTTGCAAAGGCACACTGGGAGTCAGTAGCCAACTTCTGCAGACATCCTCAAGACACACCAGTGTTTTTTTACTGACGACTACAGGCATCTGCTAGGACACAATGTTAATAAGGCAGACAGGCATTCTGTGGAGTCTAGGGTGCTGACACATCATGTTCTTTTATGCTAATGCTGCTCTTAGGGACAGTGAGATTTCAACAGCCATAAAATGGAGACCCCCAGAATAGTTACAGGGGACGAGCATGAACAGTAAAAACAAACTAAAGCAAACACATATATCTCCATCAGCTACTGGAAAAAAGGTGTCTGTTGACAAGAAAACAAAGTACATTTTCAGGATATTGGGGTGTAGTACTCATTGAAAGCTATAGAGGCCACAGAAGGGCAAACATCCTAATGTCACAAAGAAAATGCATGAAACTAATTCAGGCGGAGGAACTATTTTAATGCAAAATACAAGATTTTACTATGACTTTACCTAAACATATACATTTTGATTTTTTGCACTTATAAAATACAGTGTCTCATTTTATAAGCACAGTATTATACTCTAAGGAAGTGCAGTAGATACTGTAGTTCTAATACTGAGGGCTCCTAGGCACTCTGCCTGCAGCATCATGCCTTAGTACACCCCTGAGCATTTGTTAGCACTGTATAATGCACACTCATTGTGTCTTATTGCTTACATATTTCCTGTCCAAACTTAAGACCTGAATTTTCCTAAGTACTCAAGATAGCAAATATTTTCAGCTATAAGGACTTCAATTTTTCCTTAGAAGATCCTAGAAATGTAAAAGGCAGCAGCCTTTAAAACAGAGGTTTGCCCATAGTCAGACCACTTTCAGATAAAGGTGATCCCATGGATGGACCATGGGTACATTGAGGTGATCCTACAGATAGACCACATGTACATTAAGGTGATCCCATAGATAGGCCACTTTTAGATAAAGGTGATCCCATAGACAGACCAAGCGTACATAAAGGTGATCCCATAGACAGACCACATGTAGATTAAGGTGATCTCGTAGACAGACCACATGCAGATAAGAGTGTAGATAAAGGTGATCCCCTAAACAGACCATGTGTAGACAAAGGTGATCCCATAGACTGACCACGTGTAGAAAAAGATGATACCAGACAGATCATACATACGAACATATGAAGAAGCCAGCAGAAGAAAGCAATTTGGTCGATCAAGTCTGCTCGTATTACAGGGTACACAGTGTGAGCTAATGTCCCTGCCCTCCCTCCCCACTCCTCCCATCCTCCCTACCCATGATCCTTACCTTCCCCTATGCCTATTCCAGCCTCTCTTAAAGCTGCCCACTGTCTTCAAAAAGATGACCTCTTTCAGCAGCGCATTCCAAGTGTCCACCACCCTCTCTGTGAAGAAGTGCTTCGTGACCTCCCTCCTAAACCTCCCACCCTCCAGCTTAAGACTGTGCCCCCTCATATTATGGTTGTCACTCAATTTAAAAAGACTGTTCTTATCTACCTTATTTATCTATTTCAAGTACTTGAAGGTCCCAATCATGTTCTCTCTTTCTCTCTCCTGTCTTCCAGGGAGTACATGTTCAGTGTCCTCAGCTTCTTCTCATATGCCTTACCCTGCTGACCGGCTATCATCTTTGTAGCCCTCCTCTGGACCTTCTCCAGCAGGTTAATGTCCTTTTTGAGGTGTGGACACCAGTACTGAACTCCATACTCTAGATGCGGCCTTACCAGTGACCTGTACAAGGGCAGTATAACCTCCTCTCTTCTAGTACTGATCACCCTAGATATGCATCCCAGCATCTTGTTTGCTTGAGCTGCTGCTTTCTTGCACTGTGTGGAGTGCTTCAGGTCACTAGTGATCATCACTCCCAAGTCCTTCTCCTCCTCAGATGCAGATACTCAGACTCCACCCAGATAGTACTCTGCCCTGGGATTCTTGGCTCCAATATGCATAACTTTGCATTTCTTGGCATTGAAGCCAAGTTGCCAGATCATGGACCATCTCCTCAGCTTTTCCAAATTTTCCTGTAAGTCCTGTATCCCTTCAGTTGTGTCCACTCTCCGGCAGATCTTGGTGTCATCCACAAATAGGAAAATTTTGCCCTTAATGCCATCCCTAATGTCATTGATGAAGACATTGAACAACACTGGCCCCAGCACTGAGCCCTGAGGGACCCCACTGGTTACCTCTCTGGTGCCAGATAACTCTTCCCCCCACAATCACCCTCAAGGTTCTGTCCCTTAGCCAGTTTTCCACCCATCTGGCCATCTTTTCCCCAACCCCTAGATCCACCAACTTCCTGATCAACCTTTTGTGGGGCACAGAGTCAAAGATCTTGCTGAAATTAAGATGGAGGATGTCTACCGCTTGGCCCCTGTCTACTGTCTTAGTGACACAGTCAAAGAAGTCAATCAGATTCATTTGACATGATCTCCCCCCCCCATTAACACATGCTGCATTGCATCCTGGAGACCATGCTCCTCTAGATATTCCACCAACATTTCCTTTAATATGGTCTCCACGAGCTTGCCCACAATGGAGCTCAGAATGACTGGTCTGTAATTCCCTGGGTCATCCTTGGGACTGCTTTTGTGGAAGGGCACTGCATGTGCTGTTCTCCAGTCCTGCAGTACCATGCCTTACTCTAGTGATCTATTAAATAGGACTGCCAGTGGCCCTGCCAGCTGCTCACCCAGTTCCTTTAATACCCTTGGATGTACTTTGTCCGGGCCTGGTGATTTGTCCACCTTCAATGCCAGTAGCCCCTCCCTCACTCTAATCTCCTCTGTCACTACATCTGTGTTCTTCTCCCCCCTACTCCTTTTTTCCCCTCCTGAAGGCACTGGTCCATCCTTCTCCCTGGTGAAGACGGACCAGATGTATTCATTTAATATCTCTGCTTTCCCCCCCATTATCCTCCACCCACTCCACGCATTTCTTAAGCCTAACAATCCCTTCCTTCTTGTCCCTTTTCTCACTTATATAGTGAAAGAAAGCCTTCTCCCCCTTCTTAATTCCTTTAGCTATCTGCAGCTCCTTCTGTGGCTTTGCTCACTGGACTTCCTTACTTGCCTCAAAAGCCAACCCTAGGTAATTTTGCCTATCCATCTCTCTCTCTTGGTATTCCTGAATTTTTCATAGGCCAACCTTTTTTCCCTTACTGCCTAGGCAACCCCAGAACTGAACCAGCTGGGCACTTTGGCCCTTGTATTCTTCCCCCCGAGCCTAACACACTCATCTGTGGCAACCAATATTCCTTTCTTAGTGATGGACCACTTTTGGTCCACCCCCTTATCTGCTCTGATGCCCACCAGATGGCTCCCTAGTACCTCGCCCATTTTCCTGAAGTCTTCCCTCCTGAAATCCAAGATTTTGGTCTTAGTCAGGATGCTTTCCCTGCCCTTATCTAACTGGAACCACACTGTGCAATGGTCACTTCCACCCAGTAGCTCCCTGACCATTATTTCCTGTACATGCTCCCCATTTGTGAGCACCAGATAAAGAATTGGCTCAGCTCTTGTTGGTTCAGTGATGCCCTGAGTCAGGAACCCACTCTGCAGTCCTTCTAGGATCACCTGACTCCTAGCACATGTTGTGGAGGGTATGCTCCAGTCCACCTTGGGCAGGTTGAAGACCCCCACAATTACCACCTCTCCTTTCCCCGCAGCATCCAATATTTGTGAGCTCAGTTCCCTGTCCCTTTCCTCATCTTGATTGGGTGGTCTGTAAACCACCCCCAACCTCATCTTTCTCCATCTATTGGACCTAAACTGAACCAATAATGCCTCCACCTCCATTTCCTCTGACTTCTTCTTCGTGCAAGTTATTCCCTCGCTGATATAAACTGCCACCCCTTCCCCCTTCCTGACTACCCTGTCCCTCCTGTATAGTTTATATCCAGGGATCGCAAGGTTCCAGTCATGGTGTGATGTTGCCCAAGTCTTGGTTGCTGCAGCTATGTCCACCCTCCTGTTTGCTAATAGTGCCTACAGGTCATCCATCTTGTTTCCAAAACTCTGCGCATTCAGAGACATCACCCTCCACCTATGATCAGACCTTCCTTTTCTTCCCCTCCATTCTTCTATTCACATTTATGCCCTCTGCGTGCACCCCTCCGTATACCCTTGTTATGCGTTCTTCACCCCCTCCATCCTTTGCTAACTGTGTTCTCACCCCTTCCAACTCCTCCATCCAGACCTCTTCCATCACTGTGGGGGGTTGTTCACTGACCTCCTCCTCTCAGAGTCTGTGGGCCTGCATGCCCACTGTCTCCACCTCAGTAGTTTAAACTAAGTGTAGAGGTTATGTATGCCCCCCAGTTTTTCCCTGAATACCCTCAAACCCTCCCTGCTGAAGTGTAGCCTGTCTGGTGAAAAGAGTGCTTTGTTTGACCAGGTCTCCTCCCAGTTTCAAATACAGATAAACATCTCCTCCCTGCCCCATTTCCTCAACCAGCCATTAAAATCCTCTATTCTTCTTTTCCTGGCTGTGCTGGCTCTTGGTACTGGTATCACCACTGAGAAGGCTAGCACACTTCCTTCCTCCCTGCAGATCTTCCCTAACTCCCTAAACCTACTTGCACTACCTCAACCTCCTCCCCAGCTAGGTCGTTGTTTCCCAAATGTATAACTAAATTAGGTTTTCCTCCAACCTCCCTTACTATTTCCCTTATTCTTGGTCCCATCTTCCCCGCTGTCATCCCTGGCATACAAACCACCCTCCTGCTTGCATTTGGGTCCCCTTTTCTTCCCCAATGAATACCCCTAATTATGGAGTCCCCTATGATTGCCACCCTTCCATCCCCTGCACCCGTGCTCCCCGTCCATCCTTCCTTTCTTACTTTCTGCACTAGCTGCTTCCCCACCTAACTGCTCCCTCTGCACCCTGGTGAACTTATCTCCACATCAACAATGTATCCCCTTAACTGTCATGTGTAGATAAAGATGATCCCCCTGGACAGACCATGTGTAGATAAAGATGATCCCATAGACAGACCATGTGTAGATAAAGGTGATACCACAGACAGACCACATGTAGATAAAGGTGATCCCATAGACAGACCACGTGTTGATGAAGGCAAGCCCATAGATGGACCATATGTAGATAAAGGTGATCCCATAGGCAAATCATATGTACATAAAGATGATTCCACAGACAGATCATGTGTACATAAAGGTGATTCCATAGACATACCATGTGTAGATAGAGGAAGCCTAAAATATAATTACTGAGCATTTGTCCTCAGTCTTCCTCACTTCTGTGTCATTGAGTTCCCCCTTGCTGAATCATCCTTGTGCATCTTGTAGATCTGCATTTGGTTTGATGGTGTTTATCCCTTTTAGATACCTGAATACTGTAATCATGTCTCCCCTGAGTTCTCTTCTTCCCATGGAAAACTATCCCAATTCTGCCAGTCATTTCTCATAGCCATGTTATCCAAGCCACCAATCAACATGTCCACTGTCCTCTATTCCCACTCTATCATGTCAATATCCTTCATCAGATGGGGGGACAGAACTGCACACTGTACCAAATATGGGGCCAGATTATGACTCTATATAAGGGCATTATAACATGCCTAGATCAACTTACAGTACAAACTTTCTTTCAGTGCACATCATGATTTCATTCCATTGCTAGCTTCTGCCTTACACTGCTGCTCCCACTTAAAGTCGCTGCTGATCAAACCTCCCTAAAACTTATACTGTACCTACTTGATTTCAGTAATATCGGTGCCATTCAGGTAGTATATCGCATTCATGTTCTTTTTTCCTAAATGGATCACCTTGCTTTTCGCAGTGTTGATGTTCATCGGACATTGTGCTGCCCAGTTCCCAAACCTGTTCAGAGTCACCTGTATTTTGTGTATCTCCTGTTCTGATGTCACTACTCTTCCCATGTTGGTGTCATCAGCAAACATGGTGATCCAGCTACCAGCACCCGCCTCCAGATCACTTATGAAAATATTGAGCAATGTAGTTCTCTGAATCAACCCCTGTCAAGCCCCACTTGTCACTGGTTTCCATGTTGATTCGTTACCATTAATGATAAATTACAGGAGCACACCTGACCAATCACAGTGCTTCCTTCGGTTGCGTGTGAGTTACTCTTATTCCCATAAGAGTGTCTCATGTGCTCAGCCACAGTAACGGGGTTCTCGCTGACAGTGTGTGCCATCATCATTCCAAATAAAAAAGGATTTAAAAAAAAGGGGATCTATAATAAGTTTATGGGTCCCGTTGGAGGCCCTATTATGGACCTGACAGTGTTGCCTCTTGCATGCTAAGGACCACAGAACTGCTCAACTTCAGTTCGTAGTTCTCTGCTCCACACATGGGGCAACACTCTTATATCCATAAAAGGTCCTCCAACTGGACCAATGATCTTATATTATGACTCTCTGCTTCCTATCCTGCATCTAGTTTTGAACCAGTTTCACTCTGCCCCCCCATTATACCTACCTCCTATCCTGCATCTACTTTGAACCTATTTCACCCCACCCCCATTATACCTAGGTGCTCTCATTTATGAACTAACCTCCTGTGTGGAACAGTCTGAAATGCTTTGCTAAAGTCCAGAACTATAACATTTTCTAAATTCAGTTCCTTGGTGATATTTTCAAAACAAGCCATCAGGTTTGTTTGGCATGATTTCCCCTTTCAGAATCACTAGTGGGATACCAAATCCAAGTTGTTGCATTGTAAGTGTTTGACAATTTTGTTTCTTTTGTCTGCCTCCAGCAGCTTCTCCTGTGCAACAATCATCCCTGACCTAGTTCTAGACTGCCACTGTCCCAGGAGTAGACTAACATCCATTCTTTCTCTCTTTTATGACTGATCCTATGACCATCCAACCAACCTGCGGCCATGGGTGCAATCATAGCCAAAAGTTTAAGGGGGGGCATGGATCTACCCAGCCTTGCAACCCAATCTTACTGTCATTGGCCATTTTGCTGGGCCTAAAACATTTATGGGACCGGATCCCCTCATCCCCTATGATGGTTGCACCCATGCCTGTGCCACATCCTTTCACTAACCAAGGCCTGAACAGGACTCCTAAGTCTTCAGCACAGCACCTGAGTGCCGCTGCCTCTGGTCACTGTCCAACACTGCACAACTCCATGCAGCTCTTCTGGCTGCTGACCTGGACTCACACCAGACTGATGCACACACTGCCTGCCCAGTAAAATTCACATTTTTCAACAGAGGTAATAAATTGTGTGAAGTAGACCCTACAACACAAAATTGACATCACTGCAGCTCTTTGAAATACCTAAATGAATGACATATGCTTGAAAAATAGCTATTTATAATTGTCATAGTTATTTGTGATAACAGCCAGCACTTTAATTGCAATCAATACTAAATAAATCCATGCTATACTGCGCTGCATATGAAGTCAGAGTGACATTGTGAGGCAGATGTACTTTGCAAAAATTCACTTTATTAGTCCATGGTATCATATTACTGTTAACTGTGGAAACATTCAAATGGAGCCAGAAATGATGGTCACATTCGTCACAATCTAAAATGCGTGTTGTGACAGAGCACTGTGTTTTTTCACTATAAAAGCTGTGCTTCCATTTTTTCTGTGTGAATGGCACCTTACAATTCTTCCTAATGTATAATTGGATGGATACTGTTTGTGTCTGTCTGTCACCAAAATATGAGCTATTAGTATGCCAGTAGCCAATGTGCAACCCCTGAAGACAAAAATGCAGCACACCAAACTGCAAATCAAAAATAAGAAAAAAAAACTGGCATGGTTGTAGTGAAAAACCCTGCAGAGATCATATGAATGTTAAAGAATTTGTTATTGAGCGTTTGTGAGTGTGTGTGTGTGTGTGTGTGTGTATTTGTATTAATGTGCATGATTTGGGGGCAGTGTGTGTTATGTGGGACGCACCAAGGTCAGTACTAGGGGACACCCATTGCAACTTGCCTGCCAAAAGTTCAATATTGTCAAGAGGGGATATTTTTTCTCACAGAGGGTAATCAACCCATGGAATTCTTTGAATTCTGATGCAGTAATCAGTGAGACAAAAACATCTTTTAAAAATAAGCTGGATAAACTCTTGTCTTCTACTGTGAAGTTATCTTTCCAGAACCTTAGTGAACATTAGTGAATGTTGGGATGCAGTGGCCAGGTGACAAGACACGATTCAACACTGAGACACAAGAGTACCTGTGTAGCGGTATATGGGGGAATCCGTGTGTACTATGTAGTAAGATTATGTTGGTGTAGTGGGATGTCCAAGTGTATGTATGTGTGTGTGTAGTGGTGTGAGAGAGAGAGTGTGTGTGTGTGTGTGTGTGTGTAGTATGCAGATCTGCCATTGTCTTAGGTGGACTGTTGCAGCATGTTTGTAGTGGGGTGAGGGAGCATCCTGTGTGTGTGTGTGTGTGTGTGTGTGTGTGTGTGTAGTGGAATGTGCAGATATGTCATTGTCTAATGTGAAGTGTTGCAGCTTGTGTGTAGTGGGGCAAGGGAGCATCTCTCTGTGTGTGTGTGTAGTGAAGATATGCTTGAGTGTGTGTGTGTGTGTGTGTGTGTGTGTAATGGACTCAGGGGTGGACTGACCTGTTGGGCTACCGGTCACGGACCAAGGGCTCAGGAGGCAAAGGGGCCTGCCTGGCATGAAGATTTTCCTCTCCCTAAGGTGAGTTTGCTGTTGCTGGAGGGAAGCACGGACCCTTTAAGAGCGTGGCGTTGGTGCATGGGGGTTGTTGCCATGGAGATGGGCGTGTGCCATGGGAATAAAGTAGTTAGAATGGCTACAGACTCAAGTCTTAGGTCAGCTGGCAGGGTCTACAAGCAGGGAGCATTGGTACTGAATGGAGCAGCCAGTCTCGGTGGTCATAGAAGGGGATTCGGGATTCGGGGAAAGTATCTATGTTCGACAGCTCTTGCTGTCTGGACCAGCTTGGGTTTCTGTCAGTGGATGAGGTGAGGAGAATTTAGGTTTGATTTTCAGGACTTTGGAACTGGATGTACTACGTGGGGCAGAGCAAAGACAGCGTTGTTTTAAGCAGTGGTTAGCAGATGTGAATTTATAGTCGCTAATGAAAATTAAACTCCCAAAGGTTATAGAAGGAAACATTTATATGGCTCCCTTATTAGGCTAATTTTAGCATACAGTTTGTTGACTTCGCACACATAGCATGCTGAGGAAGGATTGAGATCTGGCCTTTTCCACTCAAATTATAATTAAACATTTTTTATTTGAATATCCCGGCTGCGGTATTCTACCACCCTGAACTACAGCATCTAAGTAAAAGACATTACCCCCCTCTTTTTTTTTCTGGCGGGGTTACATAAAGGATTTTCATTTCATAATACTGTGTCTAATCCTGGGATTCTCTCACCCTCAGTAAATGCCACTGGGTCTGATGTTAGGGATCATGTAGGTTTGGTCTATTGAAGTATTTACTCATTGGGGACGCCTATGATTTGAACAGGTTCCCCTTTAAGTGTCTCACATGAAAAATCTATAAAAACGGCAAAGTCAAAAATAAAATAATGGGAACAGCAAGTACTGGATTTTCTGAAATGAATGTTGATGAATCTCATTTTAATTAGATTATTTTTACTAGGTTTCAACTGATCTGAATACAATAGCTTTACAAACAAGGTGTTTAGCATTTCTGTTATTGGCATGAAGTACACTCTGACAATATTGTCATTAGTTTCCTAAGCCTTGATTAGTTTAATTCAGAACTGTGTTTTGAATAACCTAATACTGTAGAAGGTTCATTTCCATGAAGAGTTGCTATTGATTTGCAGTTCTGTTTTTCTAGTGGTTAGAATACAATCAGTAAAGAGCATGGTATACAAGTTTGAGCATCCCCTATAGCCATATAGAGAACTAGGAAAGAACGAGTTTATGCTTTAACAGAGCAACCATAGTATGCTGCTGTTTGCTGATTTTTTACACTAAAACATATGCAATTTAGCACTTTATTCTGATGAGTCTGGTGCCAGGTTTTTTCTTTCGCATACAGCCTGTAAGCCTTATTATGTTTTGTACTCTTTATAGTACTCCGCAGTCAGAACCATCAATACCTTTCCTTGGGTCCCCGTTGCCCACATCTCCCAAAGCAGCTTGATGAGTGGTCTCTCTGTGGAACGCCTGGGCCATTCTCACAAAGGCCATTCCTTGACCCCAGTGCTGCAGTCCTTTGTTTCAGTGGACAATAAATTAACAACTTCTCCATCCACTGAGACTCTGAGAATCCATACAGCCTTCCTCCTTTCTCATCATGTCCCAGAATGCTCTGCGCTTCCACAAGACTGGCAAGCAACTGGCAAGGCATACAGCCCTTGCAGTTCTTGCAGGAGCTCTCGTGATAGTGCAGTGGCCATCTTGGCTGGGACCGACTGACTCAGTAGAGCTGTCCCAAGACACGCTAGCTCCCACAAGACTTCCAGGTGGACATCTTGCCTGGAACTGCAACAATTCCCAAACACACAGTGGAGTACTTCTTAAAGGGGCAATGCTTCTCTTCAAGTGGTGGCAACTTTGTCTCCCCAACAGAGTGGGAATCTTTCTCCACTGGAAGAGTGGGCAAACAGGCCATCCCGTATGTGATGTTTTACCATGCTGAGACCATATCTGATGCAGATCTTTTTATCCCTAACCAACAGGTTCGAGGATACATTAGGCATTATGAGGAAATACAGGGAATGTGGAATACTTTTTCCAGAGGCTGATGACGGGGACATGGCCCATGCAGTGTGCATGCTAAGGCCCCACAGGGACTGCAAAGCAATAAATGAAGGGAGATTGGACTCCAAGACCCACCATCACCACCAACTGCCCCAATAGCGCTGGATGCCAGCCAGGCTCAGCAACTGTTCCAGCTTCTGAAAGCCTTTAAAGCCAGCAACCCCATGCTAACCCCTACCAAACCAGGGGGGCATGGGGGAAGACACCACAAGAAAATGGCCCAGACTGGACGTGAACAGTATTATGTCAGAGACCCTGGCTGACCCAGACAAGGCCACCATGGACAAATCAGCCAGCATGTGCCATGGCGAAAACATTGATGAGCTCATCAAAATGATCAGGTCTGTACTTAAAATAGCGGAGCAGCTGGAACAACCATCCACATCTGAGGACCACCTTCTGTCAGTGGGGGAGCTAGAAGAGAAAATTCACTTCCCAACATGCAAGACCATTGCTACTATCCTAAGAAAGGAGTACAACACTTCTGAAACAATCAGAATGCCAGAATGAAGCATGGTAGGTAATTGCTATCCCTTGTCACAGACACCGACCGAATATTGGGGCAAAGCACCTAAAGTGGACCAGCCAGTATTGAAGCTTTCCAAGTGTACCACCATCCCAGTTGAGAGCACGGTGGCACTTAAAGATCCCATGGACAAGAAAACTGAGGAACAACTCAAAAAGATCCACGAGGTCTTGGGGCATGCTCCGTTCAGCTGATATGGCGGTCTGGTTCAGCAATACAGACTTTCATAGGTGACTGGACATTCTAACTGAAAACATACAGAAAGACTCTGCACAAGTGGACGCAGCAGAATGTGCAATCCAAGCAGCCAAATACATTGTGGATGCCTCCTCGGACATCCTGAGATTCAGATTGAGGACAGTTGTCCTAGCAAACAGGGCTAGGAGGGCAGTATGGCTCAAGTTGTGGCAAGCAGACAATGAATCCAAAAGTGCACTGGTGAGGTTACCATTCAAAGAAGGCACCCTGTTTGGTGATGGCTTAACCCCATACCTCAAAAACAGGGGAGGCAAGCAAGCACAAGGGGACAAAGATGTCTACCTTCCCTCAGACAGGTCCATTCAACCCAAAAGAAAAATTTTCAGACAGAAAAACCAGGCCCACAACCTACAGGGATCCAGGCAATGGACTCAGAGATCCAAATTTCTAAACAAGCCCTATGGCAGCAAGATAAAAAATAATGCCAGTAGACAATACGGCCATGGCGGGCACAAGCCAAACTTCAAACACCAAAGGAAAATGCAATGAAGCCACACGGGCCCACGCAAACCCTCACTCATCAAAGAATATACTTAAAAGAATTGTTTACACTTCAGGTTTAATCTAAACTGACTCACAGTTTTCAAATTTATGCATGAAAATAAGTGATATACTGATGTGAAACTGCTGTACTATAATTGTTGCTGACTGGGGACTGAGTGTGTAAATAAATTACCCTGTACTGTCATAGTTTTATCTTTTGCCTTTTAGTTTTAAAGAGCCCTACTTCTCCCCGACATCTGCTATGTGTTGTGCAGTGAAAGAGAGAGTGTGTGTGCACACGTGTGTGCGTGTGTGTGTGTGTGTGTGTGTGTGTGTTTCTGTGTTGGAGGAGGGGCAGTTTTCCAGGAAGTGTCAATCAACACGTTCATTTTTTGTGCACCTTTATGCTGTTGTGGGGTAACTTGTGCACAGCACCAAACCATGCTGACTTGTTTCATGACATTTGGTAACTAACTCTTAGAACTGACTTCATCTGGACCTCTCTTTCCACTACTGGTTCAAGAAACCTTAGCCAACAAATTTTAAATTTCAGTTTGTTATAATAAGCCTCCTCCTCCTCTAAGGTATAGAAAAGCAATGGGTCTCTCCATATTAAAGGGATAATGTTAGCCCTTTGCTAGCTGAGGGGGGTTGGGTAATAGAGGATGACGGGCATAAGGCTGCCATCCCTTAATGATTACTTTTGCTCAGTTTTCACTAGGGAAAATGGCGGGTCCTTGGCAGACAGTGACATCCAAGTGGCCACTAAGAGGGTCCTGGAGAATTAGCAGCCAATATTTACTAGCGAAAGGGCCCTGAAAGCACTGGCAGCCCTAAAGATAGATAAGACCCCAGGAACAAATGGATTGCATATAAGAATATGCAGGGAAGTGGCAGTGGAACTGGCTGAACCCCTGGTAGGTTTATTCAACAGCTCACTAAGAACTGAGGTGGTTCCAAAGGATTGGAGAGTGGCTGACGTAGTTCCTCTCCATAAGAGGGCAGACAAAGAATGAGCAGGGAACTACAGGCTGTCAATCCTATCTGTATTGTAGGGAAGCTGATGGAGTCACTGGTCAATAGAAACATAGAATTTGACAGCAGATAAGGACTGCTTAGCCCACTAGTCTCTCCATTTTCTCTACCAAATGTAACTCCACAGACCCTACTTCATCTTCACCCTCTTCCTTTCCTTACCACTAAGGTTCCCTTTTGCCTGTCCCATGCCTTCTTGAATTGCACTACAGTTTTTGCTCTCACCACCTCTGCTGTGAGGCTGTTCCAGGCATCCACCACTCTTTTCTGTGAAGAAGTACTTCCTTTACATCTACCCTGAGCCTACCCCACCCCAGCTTCATAGCATGACCTCTTGTTCTTGGGCATCTTTTTCTCTGGAAGAGGCTACCCTCTTGAACTTTTTTTATACCTGTGAGGTATTTCAAAGTCTCTATCATATCCCCACCCTTCCTCCTTTCCTCCAGGGAGTACATATTGAGGTCCTACAGTGTCTCCTCATAGGGCTTATGATGCAGACTCCGTACCATTTTAGTTCCCCTCCTCTGGATCACCTCTACTCTGCGTCCTTCTGGAGAGGTGATTTCCAGATTATAATTGGACATAGTACTCTAAGTGAGGTCTCACCAGTGATTTATACAGCAGTATCACCCGCTTCCTCTTTCTGCAGATGATACCCCTTCCTATGCTGTTGTGGTTAACAAATATGTGAAAGGCTAGGAGCCCTAGGTAGGAAAGGTGTTTGTATTTGTTAGATAAAAAAAACATTTGTTGTCATCATCAATGATGATGGGAGAGGGTGGTTTGGGCAACATCCAAGACTGTGGGGACTCTGGGGAGTGGGCAAGGGTGCACTTTCTTGGGCATGGGGAGGAAGTAACAGAATAGGACATTCTGTCTGAAATTAGTTCCAAAATGCACCAGACTGCAACAAATTGTAAAACCTTTCAGGGGGTCTAGGCGGCCCCAGACCCCTAACCTATAGTTTACAATATTCGTGCCAGCATCAGCACCCCAGTCTATTTCATGAGGAGCCCAAAACAACATTGTTGCCCCAGACCCAAATGGATCTCAGTCCATCCCTGAAGTGGAGTGTGCAGGTCTGCCATCGTCTTAGGTGGAGTCTTGCAGCATGTGTGTAATGGGGCAATGGAGCATCTGTATGCCTGTGGAATGGCGTGTGCATTTAAGCATAAAGGGGGTATGCAAGCACCGGTCTGTGCACTTTTATTTAATAAGTTTTGGAATAGAGAGACCCAAAAAGAGGGAAATAATTTCGAGGTGCAATCCGGGAGAGAATTAATCTCAGGTCGGCAAAGTAACTTGCTCAGGGTAATACAGCATGCAAGTGGTGATTGTGGGATTCTAACCTTGGTTTTCTGGGTCTCCAGGTTGACAGCTCTGTGCTCTAGTTACTAAGTTATACTGCCTCCTTTATCTGTTATTAGGTCTGTGATTGTATGTCTGCCGGGGGGGTGCACATATCTGCAAGCTGTGTGTTTAGTGGGCTGGGTAATTAACTGTGTATGTGTAGTGTAGCGAGGGGGGTATCTGTGTTTCTGAAGTGGTGTGTACAGGTGTCTCTGTAGTACGGTGTGCAGATGTCTCTGTAGCATGGTGTGCACATGTCTGAATAGTGGGGTGGTGGACATCTCTTTTTGCACACAAGTGGATGGCTGTGAATGGTGCACAAGTGCTGATCAGCTGTTTTTACTATTACAAAGCAAATATGTGAGTGCTTTCATTCTTTAGCTGGTGGCCAGCCATAGAGGAGGGTGGGATGTACCTGTCCCTGTCCACAGGACCAAAACTAGTTGTTGTGGAGAGGAGGGTGGGATTAGGGTTCTGCCAGGATGGGGGGACAGATGTTATTGGGGGGGTTGATATTCTTAGTGCAAGCAAGTGCTTTTCTTTAGTCAAGATAACAATCGACAGTGGAGGTGGGCAGATTGTGCTGGTTGCCCACCGAGAGACAAAATCTCAAGTAATTGTGGGTGCTAGAGGAGGGTGGGATTGGGATGCTGACGGGGTGAAGGGACAAGGGGTGACATTATTTACTGGGTTCAGGCTTTGGAAGAAGGGGGACGTCAAGATATAAGCAAGGCTGAGGGAAGTTTTTTTTTTATCTCGATGGCCTAAGGGTTGAAATTGGGGGGGGGGGGTGCTAAGAGTAGGAGTGGAAGTATGGATTCATTAGCATTTTTAATGTGAGGGTGGGGAGATTTTTTTTTCTCTTTCCATTTGCAGGGCTTCATCTTAGATCCATTACTATTTTCAGTTTACGTTAATAATATTAACAACAATGTCAGCAAAGCAAATGTTCACCTATTTGCGGATGATACTGTGTTATATGTTGCCAGGCCTAGTCTCCAACTCACTCACCTCAACGTGACTTTGACCCACTTCAAGACAACTTAATAAATCTCAAACTACCAGTCAATGCGAAAAAGACAAAATTTATGCACCTGTCCCCTAATACCAAAGATGTACCCACCGACTTCTTGAACACTAATTTTCACATTAAGACCATCCTGGGAGAAGTCCTGGAACTAGTTGAGAAATTTAAAAATCTCGGCTTCTGGCTGGATTGAAAACTGTCCTTTGTAATGCATATAGAGGAAATGGCCAAAAAACTTTGCCAAAGGCATGGTCTCTTCTATCACATAAAGCACTTGCTTACCCAGGATACCAAACTAAGGTTCTCCAGTTTATTGACTATGCAGACTTTCTCTATAGCCATAGTCTAAAGTCAGCCCTAATTACCCTTGACACTCTATCACAGGGCCTTAAGATTCATTACAAATGCTCCTTTCAACACCCACCATTGCTCCCTTAATCTGCAGGTTAGTTAGCCATCCCTTAGTGTCAGGAGGTGCCGCAATGCATCCCTCTAGGTTTACAGAGCTGTAACCTGGAAATTCCCTCCCTACATCTGCTCCATGTTTAAACGTGCCTCCAGTCTGGACATTCTCAGGAAGTTCTCATCTATAACATTTGATAGTCCATGGATTAGAACCCAGTTTTGTTCTTCATCCCTAAATTATGCCATGCCAACATTATGGGACACTGTACAAAAAAAACCTTAAATCTAACCTTACCATTGGCTTGTGTACATTCAGGTCATTGACTGGGTATATGTTGAAGGAAGAATGTAACTGCTATGCTTGAATCTGCTTACTGTTAACATGTATATTCCCACTGACTCCTGGCACTTAATCCTCCCTCTACTCCCCCACTTCCCCTCTGGCCCAGTTTGCTTCCAACCCCTCTATTCCCCTCATCTAGCACTAGTGCTAAGCACTTGTATGTCATACACCCCCATCTCCCCTCCGATGCTTCTTAGTTTTCTGCACTCTTCATCCCCTCCCTCCCCCACACCTGCTCTCCTCTCCCCCTTGTTATATTTCTGTAACCTGTATTACTTTTTCCACTTTGACCATCCTCTATTGTTATAAAATCACCTGACCTTGCACTCTATGTCCTCTTCTATTGCTCCAATTTACTTTATTACACCTATCATTTTTATGTTGTCTTGCGTGCACAACACAAGCAACATTTTGTGGCAGCTTGCTGGAGTAGCAGGTTGTGGAGGTGTGGCAATGTTGTGGCCAATGGCACCACTGCTTTTGTGAGCTGGTCTCTGTGGCACCAATAAATGAGCACACTGTCTATGACAGCAGTTGACAAGTGTACCACCAATCTGAAAGAATTTCACCGCCACAATGAGGGAGCGTCTCATCATTGCAGGGTGTACCTTGCCTGCTGAAACATTTCAATAAACATGGTGGCAGCTGTTGCCATCCACCACTCACAATCCTTAGAAAGCCAACTAGGGGGTGCCCAATCCCCCTGTTGGCATGTTTATAACCCCCCAAGATTGTGTGGCACACTGGGAGCCCACCCTAGTGTGCTTCCCGGTGTTCAGAAGCCAACCGTGTCGGCATGTTCCTGCCCTCGCCCACCCCCATTGTGAACCACACTGGGAGCCCAACCCAGTGTGACCAACATCATGCCCCCAAAGTCATGGGGCACACTGGGGCAACATTTGTTTTCATACACCTGTAAAGACAGAAATGGTCTGCACTGTTCTTATTTATTTTTTTTTTTAGTACCTGAAACAAAGAAAATGGTCCCTGGCTGTTGATGGGGCCCACTCCCCAAACCCCAGCCACCCTCTGCGCATCCCACCTCCCCACACCACCCTCACCCCATACTCACCTCCAGAGTCCGGCGCCGCAATCCTTGGTAGAGAGGGAACATGTCTGCACTGAAAGAATGCCAATAAGCTGTATAATGTCATCAGTGGGGGAGGTATCAACTTAGGTGGATATCTCAGCCATTTTTTTGACTTTTGACTCCAACTTTTCAACATGGGATTCTTGGGACCCCAACTTATGAAATCAGCCACTGTCATTTCGTTATTCAACCCCAAAAGGTGATTTTTCAGTCACTGCACAGAATCACCTTTTGGAACTGACTAATGAAATGGCAGTGCCACTGTTCATGAGGTGGGCTCCCAAAAAGCCTATGTTGCAAATTTGGTGAAAAATTTCAAAATATTTCTGTGTTACAATTGTACGTTGTGCAGTTTCCATGCATGCTCACAACTTCAAGAACTTTTAATATTTCTACTCCAGATTTTCAGCATTGCCATTTTTTCATACTGCCTTATGAATAGTACAATTGTCATTTTTCACATCCTGCCTGAAATGTGTATTCACACATCTGACGCACAATGGCGTAGTCGCCGAGGAAAATCAATGTTCAGGACAGATTAAGAAAGTTACAGTGTCACTGTTCATGAGTAGAGGTCCCAAAATGCCTATGTTGAAAATTAGGTGGAAAAATTTCAAACAAATAAGTGTGTTACGAGTGTGAATTGCACAGTCCCTCGCAGGGTCATAACTTTGAGTATCTTTAATATTTTTATTCCAGATTTTTGACATTGCCATTTTTCACTCCTCCTTATGAACAGTACAGCTGTGATTTTTCACATCCTGTCCAAAATGTGTTTTCGCACATCTGGCGCACAATGGCACGGTCTCTGAGGGAAATCAATGTTTGAGACAGATTAAGAAAATCACAGTGACATTGTTCAGGAGTGATGGTCTCAAAATGACTTTGTTGAAAATTTGGTGAAAACATTCCCTAAAATGACTGTGTTATGAGCGTGCATTGCGTAGTTTCCACATACGCTTGTAACTTCGAGAATTTTTTATATTTTCACTCCAGATTTTCAACATTGCCATTTCTTCACCCCTCCTTATAAATGGTACAGCTGTCATTTTTCACATCCTACCCAAAATGTGTTTTTGCACATCAGGCACAGAATGGTGCAATCTCTGTAGGAAATCAATGTTCAGGACACATTAACAAAATCACAGTGCCATTGTTCATTAGCGGAGGTCCCAAATGCTTTCATGAACAGGGGTCACAAAAAGCCCATGTTAAAAATTTGGAGTTCAAATACCAACAAATATTCAGGGCATTAGGGTTTCTAACCATAATGTCCCACCTTGTAGAGAGTGGCAGGCATCAGGGGTGTGACTTTGGATTGTCGGCTGTAATGCTCATGCCATTCTACCCCTAACCCCACCCTGCAGCCAGTGACAGGCATCAAGGAGTGCCTTGGACTCTTTGGCCCCAAAGTTCACCCTATTCCCCTATACTGCACCCATCGCAATGTATTTCCTTATGGAATGGGGTGAGCATAAGGCCTGATGTCCCCAAGGCACAACGCAACACTTGTCTGCAGGATAGGCTGAGGTGAAATGGCATGAGCATTATGGCCAATGACCCGAAGGCACACCTCAGTGCCTGTCAGTCTCTACAGGGTGGGTGGGATTGGCATCAGTTTCATACTTCACTGCCATTCCTATTATGCATCTCTAACTCCTGCATTACCAATGCCAATGCCAGCAAGACAACATTCGGCATTTGCAAAAGGTTGTCCTTAATTGTTGCACTCAACTAGCTTTACCTGTATAGGCACCTGCATTAGACATGGAAACATTTTTCTATTCAGTATTATACCTAGTTAACTTCCTTTTGTCTGCTTTTCTTATATATGGTATCTCATCTGTATTTGTATTATACCACTGTAACTGTTCTGTATTTTGTATTGTACTTATGTCTCCCCAGGACCTCCTCACAAATGAGGTGTCTCAATGGTGTTATCCCGGTAAAATAACTTTGAATTGAATCTGTTTGCCAGTTAGTAGTCCCCAAATACATATAGGCCCCTATTTGGGAAGGGATCCAGAATATTTGGGGTCCTATTATTTGCGGTATTCGCTAAATACTATTTGTCTCCTGCACAGCACTAATTAGAACCCTTTTGTAACCCATGAGTTCAAGTTCTAATTTAGAACTAGAACTGCCAGGGGTTATAAGTATTATGGGTTCTAATACTACAATAACATTTTTTGTTCATATACTTCAAAGCAGAAGATGCCAGTCTGCCGGTCTGACAAAATTCATGTACTTGGCATCACATTCCAAAAGGTTTTGGTGAGACATCCATATGAAAAAGTATTGCTTATATACCTCTGTGTGCAGCTTTGTCAAACTACAACACATAAAATTGGAACTAATATTGCTGCATTCTGATTGCCGAAATGTGTTCCTCTTCATTGGACAGCTCAACCAATGGTTCTGTAAAGGTCTCAGAACCAATGTTGCTCAGTTACTGCAAATATCTGTGTGCAGCTCCTTGTTGCTGCAGTCCGTAACCCTGGTTTCACATTTTTATTCGCATTACTACCTGGCTTGGTCCACTCAGTCACCAAATTAAAACGCCTCAAGCTAATCATTTCTAATTCTCATCCACAAAGTAAAACAATATCAAGTTTATTTTTCAATTTAATGAAAAAAAGTTGGAACAAAACTGGGGGTGATGGGGGAGGTTGGGTGACTTCAAGAAACAGTTTACACAAAAAGCACGGGCCATAGTGGCTCACACAGTGCAACTCAGGCTAGCATGCTGTAGACATAACCCATCTGCAGTGGTACTATTTCAAACAAAACTACTGATTTGTAAACATTTTTAAGTTCTTATTAAAATGTTCTTGCTTCTTAACACAAAATGCATTTTATAAATGCAGTAAGAAACTCCAGGTTGTTGCTTGTGCTGCCACAAGCACCCTTCCAGTTGCTGAAGGCACTTGGCCTACGGCCTTATGCCTTACTACACCCCTGAGTGTCTGGTTGTGGCAGCACAGCCAACTCTCCAGCATGTCTTATTGCTTACTTATTTGTCACACATGGCATTTGCAGTGTGAATGGGACACACAAAAGTTCTTAGCATGCCGTAAGCCCCAGCTGGACTGAACATATGGTACACGGGGCTTGTGGTATTCCCTGGCTGGTGATTGGGATTCTTGATCCCATGCACTGATTGCCATAAGATAGACCAGCTTTTTCTGGTCTAACTTAGGGCAATCTCGGGTACCCTATTTATGGCGCTTGCACCAAATTATTTGGTGCAAGCTGTCATAAATCAGGAAAAGTGTCACAAATACGCTCAATCTTCTTAAATCATTTTGTGGTGAAGTGTTTAGCACAGCTGCCCCCCAAAAATGGGTTTGATGCAGGCCCTGCATTACCGTTTGTGAATGGGGCCCACAGTTTTTCTCTTTCTTTTCTGCATGTGCAGCAAAAATGAAATTACTGCTGTGTTGAGATGGCAAGTTTTCGTTTTCATTTTTTTTCTTTCAGTATCTTTTCTGCTTTTTATCACCACTCCAATTAACAAAAGAGTTCAAGTTCTTACTCAACCTTCAATTTTCATTGAGCATTTAATACAGTAGTACCTTTTTGTTTTCCGCCCACACACTGACACAGATCTTCTCATGATCATTTGAAAAGCATGCAAACAGATTTGTATCTGTCTGAGCTGAGAGAGGACTTTTGGGGGTAAGCCCCTCCTCCATCAATCACAGCTTCAGAATACTAAATCTCCTCCCTAATTCCTCCCACTCTCCGTCTTTCTCCTCTTTTTCCCTTTGAAGACCTTGGTCAATCGCAAGGCTGGAAAATGCATGGTAGAGGGCTGTCTTGTGCAACTTATCTCTGCTTTTCATTTCACATACGCTACTGTTTGCTACTTTCATATCAGCTACTGTTTAGAAGTTTGTTTTTGAGGGAATGGTGGAGATGTTGCCCACCCCATATCATTTGTTTACCCAAGATGCAGTGTTTTCAACTCATGGAATTAATATATTCTCGAATTGTGGTAGAAAGCAAGTAAAATAAATGATTTAACATGCTCCTACACTCATTTGATCAGTTTAGGTAAGGAGCTGTGTTAGACAGAAACATAGAATTTGTCTGCAGATATGGATCACTTGGCCCACCCAGTCTGCCCATTTTTGTCCCTGCCTATGCACTGCTTAACTGTGTTTTGAACACTAAATTTAAAGCATTTTAATCATTGCAACATAAATGGATAAGGCTCCTCACACATACCCCAGTTTTTCCATATCCTAGAAATCAAGCTGTTTATAATAACTTGCAAAGCATGAGAAGGTATCAGTCATAACTGTGAGAGGGCTTTTGAGGGTGTGTCTCTTCACCAAACACAACATCAGAATACTGAATTTCCTCCCTAATTCTGCTCACTGTCCACCTTTCTCCTCCTTTTCCTTTTGAAGTCCTAGCCAAGTCACAAGGCTGGAAAATGTAAGGTGGAAGTGGGTTTTCTTGTGCAGCTCCTTATTCCTGCTTGAAACATTTCCCCTGCATAATGTTCCACATACAGTATGTGCTACTGTTTAGTACTTTGTGTAAACCCATGATGCCATGCTAACAACTCGTGGAATTAATGTATTCTCATGCTGTGGTGAAAAACAAGACAAACAGATGTCTAATGTGTTCCTACACTCATTGGTCAGTTTAGATATGGAACTTGGAGTAACAACCAATCTAGGATCTCCTGGAAAAGACTTTACATGCCTAAGGAGTACAAAGGCATGGCATGCCTGGATATAGAAGTTCACTACATAGCATACATGGTCGAATAGCAATTAAGTGGGCAATTGCTGACCAAGACCAAATCAGTATGGACTTAGAAAAGTCAATATTAAGGGAGTAGATATTATATCAGAGGCAATAGACATAATTTTTTTTTACGGCTAGTAAACTATGCAAATCAAGAAGTGTTATAGTCAAAAACATATCTCACGTAATTCAGAAGTTCACTAACAAAACCGACTGGGCAACCAATGCATCACCGAGGAATGATGTAAGGAATAATCCCAATTTAAGGTTAAATGGGAAGCTGCTTCATAAGAAATCTTGGGAAGAAAAAGGAAATAAAAATGGCAAGATTTCTATGAAAACAGTATCAAGTTATGCTGGGAGAAATTTAAAGTTAAATATAATTTACATAGTTATGAGATATTTTACTTCAACCAGTTAAGTAGTTTGCATACAAAGAACAATAAAAGGATAAAAAGTGGAACTTCAGAATATTCTCAACAATAAATCAAACTAAATTTTTGCATGGCTAGGCAAACTGTGACATAAACCAGTTACTTACGCAATAAGGCACAACAGGGTGTGGGTTATTGGGGATTTACCCATGCCTTGTGTGGAGCGTCACAAGGCACAGCTGAGTGAATTGATCACACAAGAAGTGGGTAAATCACTCAATAAGTCACACCCTGGAGTGCCTTACTGCGATTATACAATAGACCCATGTGTAAAATACATTTAAAATGTATTTAATTATGTTTTTTTATAAATACCATTCCCCAGCCATGGGTTATGCAGGATT
The DNA here is from genome assembly GCA_016271365.2 of Neoceratodus forsteri. Classification (NCBI taxonomy): domain Eukaryota; kingdom Metazoa; phylum Chordata; order Ceratodontiformes; family Ceratodontidae; genus Neoceratodus; species Neoceratodus forsteri. The sequence goes on from CM028134.1 coordinate 47,476,598, forward strand.
TTCCCCATGGCCATGTGACATGTTTTGACCAATAAGGTTACAGGATTTTCACACACCATTGTATAACATGGTGTATAAGGCAATAATTCAATAATGGGAAAAGGATTTGGATCGTACACTTAAAGAAAAACAATGATTACTGGCGTGCGCTTTGATACAGAAACATAAACTTTCTAGTGATAAAACTATCCAACATAAGATCTTTAACAGAGCTTATTTTTGCCCATGTAGGTTACACAAAATGACTCTGACTTTACCAGCTTTGTGTTGGCATTGTGGGTCACCCATGGCAGACATATATCATCTATTTTGGGAATGTTCTTTATGCATCAGTTGGTGGTCCCAAACCTTTGCAATAATGAATCAAATAGGATATGGCTTCCCACAATGGAAGGATCCCAAAATAATAGTTCTGGAGCTGTATAATGATTTTCATATACAATAACCATGGAGTAATTTTGAAAGCTAATGTTATGGTGGTCAAAAGATTGATTCTTAAATATTGGAAACATCCCACAGATTTGTTAATTTTCTATCTTTACAGTGGAAAAAATTATTTTTGAGTTTCTTATATAATTACAATTTTGGGGGTGATATGAACGATTGTGGAAGGCCTATAAAAAAGGACTGAGGACTGGATAAATGAAGACTTTATCTAATAAAGACAAATGTATTTATTATACTTACAAGTTATTTACTCTTCGTTTTTATGCTATATTATTATCTCTGTCAATATGAAATTATAAGGCCCAGCTGGAGAACACTGTATAATTGTTGACAATGTATTTTGGTTGATCAAGTAATGTCCAATAAAATATTATTAAAAAAAAAAATCAGTTTAGATGTGGAGCTGTATTCTTCTGCTTACCTGTGTTTTGAATACTAAGATTAGAGCATTGTTGGTTATTACAACATAAAGAAGGCTCAACACATTTGCCCTTGTTTATCTTCCCCCTACTTCAGGGTTAGTGGAAGTTATGATGCAGAACTCAGCAGCCAGGTTGCTCTATGGCCCTTCAAGGTTTAATCATGTTACCCTAGTCCTGTGTGACCTGCAGTATTTGTCTATGAATTAGTGAGTTATTTTCAAGTTTGGTTCTCTGACCTAAAAAGTTCAGTGTGCATTGGGATCTGGTTACCTGTCAGATCTGAATCATCTCCAGTCCTCATATCTTTTTTGCTTCTCCTCTGGGGATTGTACATTTGAGGTAGCTGGCCCTGTGTTGTGGAATGCTTTGACTAGGGTATTGAGAGAGACCCCCTTGTCGGAAGACTTTAAAAGGGATTTAAAGACTTATCTGTTTAGACAGGCTTTCGGGAACCAAAACTAGTCTCAGGGTTTTCTCCATGGTACAGATGGTGTTTTATTTCTAACTGTAATGATGAGAATGTTAGTACTTCTTGTGTAGTTATTTTTATGTCGTCTATTTATTTGTTTATTTATGTATTATATTTTTTCCTGCCTGTCTAGTCTTGTACAGCACCCTGAGCCTTCAAAGAAGGGAACCATATAAATAAATTTACTACCACTACTAGAAGTCATGCTAATGAGGACTACTTGTAAAGCAGGTGAACAAACTGTATTAGTTTAAGTTGTAAAAGGAATTTTGGGGACATGCCTTTTCACCTGTCATTCCTTCAGAATGCTGAATCTCCTTCCTAATTCCACCCACTGTATGCCTTTCTCTTCCTTTTCCCTTTGAAGTCCTTGCCCAGTCATCTGGCTGGAAAATGTAAGGTAGAAGTGTTTTTTTTTTTTTTTTTGTGTGAGCCCTAATTTTTTTTTGAAACTTTTCCCTTGCTTTTTGGTCCATATATGTGCTACTGTTGACTACTTTCATATACTGCATGTTGCCATTCAGTACTTTGTTTCTCAGGGAATGACAGAGATGTTTCACAGTGGCCATAGCTTTTTCCTGTCTGGTGATGCCATGTCATCATCCAGCAATCCTTCGAGAAAATCAGCGATAGGTGCTCAGTTGTTTACTCATAACTTTGCTATTTTTCCACATTTTGATCCAAATTGTTCAACACAACCATTTTGTTATACCACCTCATGAACATGACAGGTGTCATTTTTCAAATCCTGTCCAAGATATCTTTGTATGCTCATGCTGCAAGTTGACATTTTGTGCAGGATTTCATAAATGACACCTATCAAGTGTATGAGGTGGTGCTATAAAAAGACTATGTTGAAACTGTGGGTCAAAATCTCACAAAACAACAAAGTCATGAACAAACAACATTTTTTTAATGTTTACACATAACACTGCAATTTTATTTTACTGTTTAAGCCTACATTTCATACTCATTTGTTTATCTTTTCTCATAAACATGGCACGTGTCATTTTCAAATCCCCCTCTAAACCAGGTTTAGCAGTTATTCTGTAAAATCACATTTCGGGTGGCATTTCATAAATAGGTAATAAATAATGGATTGCAGTGGAATAATACATTTATCTCCACTAGTGAGTGGTAAGACTGGTACTTCATGAGTGGCAAAGCCACAAGTTAGTTATAAAGGTCTTACCACTTGTGTGGAGATAAATGTATTATTCTACTGTAACCCATTATGTATTTGATATATACCATACCATTTGTAATGTTTTACTGGTGCTTTGCCTTGTTTTAGCTTTAAACTGCCTTTTTCCCATTGTGAGTTCTCTATCTAGCCCATAATCTACATCTGTACTAACTGTGTATCCTACTAGTCCTGTAACTTCCGGGTCACCCCTGAAAAAGGGACCTCCAGGGCCCAGTGGGCCTACCCAGTCATGAAAATTCAATAAATAAATAAATACATTGTTCTCTGAGTTGTTTTTCCAGATTTTAAGTGGAAATAGCATGTCCTAAGTTAAATAAATTGTGTTCTAAGTGAAATCAATGGTGTTCTAAGTGAAAATAAATATTTATCCCAAAATAGCATGATTTATTTACTCAATGTATTTACTACTGGTGTGATATATATATATATATATATATATATATATACATATTTATATAAAACACTTGTCATGTTCATATCCTGGGGTAATTACAATTCCATCTTGAAAACTCAGGGTCACTAGCTAAGAAAACAACAACAATATGCATGAACCTCTTCATTTCCTAGTCATGACCATTTCACTATTATAACTCGTGTTGTGAATTTGTTAATTTTAACTACAGTGTTATCCATGCCCAACAACTGTACAGCAATTGCAAACAAGCAAGCATGCATAATTAGCCAGTGCTTGTTTTTAAAGGTGATAGGAAATAATTTTTTTTACGCCTGTAGATGCCCTCCTATTCTCCTTTTTGTGTGTATCCAATATTCTGATATGTTTTGTCTTTTTGGTTAAAACAATAATTTATTCTTTGCTTTTGTTACTAATCTGAAATCCTGTCTCCTCGGCAGTTGCTATTTTCTCTTTTCATACTGCCTGAACATCCTGTTACTTCAGTACACCAGTCAAAGTCATTTAGATCAATTGCATAGAATTCTGTAAATGATGTCATGGAATGTCTTAGAAATGTGAAAAGAAAAAGCAGGAGCTACTGAGGAGAGTAGAACTCTATGTATATCTGAGTACATCCCAAAGCTAGATTATTTCTTAAACATTGTTCAAAGTATATCAAAATACATAACTGGCATATAAAGGAAAATGGGATGGCACGTGGCAGTTAATTTTGTAAAAATCATTTCTTATCACCTCTACATCCCTAGAACTATTTGAAAAGTTCTTGACAAGAACTAGATCTCAGAATGTCAGCGACTAATGACAGCCTAAATGACAAAAGTAGACAACAATAAGTCATGCAGAAAGGCAGTAGGGAAGAGAATGGTATTGAGTGGCACCCCCTTTATACCCAGGAGCACTGCTCTACTGAAGTTTTTCTTCTCTGCCGGTGTCAACCAAAGTTGCACTGGTCACGAAGTAGAGGTGACAAACCCACTGCAGTCCTGGATGGTGCTAAGCCAACTGAATGCTTAGAGATCAGTCATATGTAACTCCCCCATCCAAGTCGGGAGCTTACCTCGGGGCTCCTGCCTGTTGCTGTAGCCTTCCCTCCCCAGAGCACCCATCCTTCACAGATGGAGCTGTGCATGTCTTCCTGCTTGTATGGTCCTTCATGAACTTTGCCACTTGGCCAGGAAGCACACAGCAGCCAGGAGCAGCAATCATCTGAGGCTGAAGCCATGAGTATCCTCTGCCCCACCACTTGCCTTCTGCAGGACTGTACTTAGGGCTTGGGAGTATGCAACAAGTTCTACTGGTGCTGATCATGCCTGCAAATTTGCATTAGGGAAGCTGCTCAGGTTCTTCTCTCCCCCCCGCCTCCACGGACTGAGCAAAATTAGAGGGAGCACCAGAGGAGGAGCAGTTCTTTGGTGCTTCAAGCTCAGTGAACCACCCAGGATACTTTGCTCCTCTGACCCATGGAGAGCAGCAATGGGGTGGCAAGCTTTCTGGTGCTGAAAGTGGCCAGCAAGATGCTTGTGTTATTTTTGTCCCTGCCCCCATGGTCTTTGCAGAGGTGTGGGGAGCACCAAAATGGCTGCGGCCTGTCCTGACACTACAGAGCATCTCAGCAATGTGGCAAAAGTCCCACCAGCACCGTGAACTCCCAGACCACAGACTTCTGCCAGCAGGAACTGTGAAACAGAATAAAAATAGGCAGAATTGTTTTGTACAGCTTCCCTATCCAATCAAGCCAAGTGTGGGTCAGAGAGCAAGCGGAGGAAACCAGCATGGCTCTAGGGCAGGCAAGCCTCATGTGCCTTTGTGCCAGAAGAGCTGCTGACATGAAGACATGCTCCTGCCTAGAAGAACACAAAATGGACCTTCCAACGGGGCTGCTGTTCTCCACACATGCCTCATGGCACCAACGATCACCAGAAGGGACCAGAGCAGTTTCAAAATGCAGCCTAAAGTTGCATGAAGTATAACAACTATAAAATTAAATGCTTGAGATGAGCTGAATTTTATGACAGTAGCTATCTTGGATGTATTTTGCCTGGAGAACAACAATTACCTGATTGATAGCTGCAGTATTCTAATCAGAGGAGGAACTAATGACTCTTTCTGAGCCAATGGGATGTCGAGTTTGGGGGAAAAGGTTCTAAGAAGCTTTAGCAGTTAGTCCTGAGGTGATTCTGCTAGAAACCACTAAAGAGAGGAGAATGACTTTGAACAGCTCCCAAGTGTTGTTATGACTGAAGTGTGTTCCAAAACAGATTCTGAGGTGCTTAACAAGGGGAGCCGCAGCCACTGAAGTGCCAAGCCTGGGCCTTAAAACCAGAATAGAGCAGAGGTTGTCTGGAAAGCTGCTCTAAATCTGGGAAGATAGCTAGTCACTGTCTTTCAGAGGTTATAAGGATTTTGTCCAGACAAGGAACCAAACCCTCTAAGGTCCCAAATGACTGCCTGCCTTTTGGGGTGTGTGAAGGAAAGTCCACAGGTTGAGTGAGGACCTGAAACACTGCCCACCTGTCGGGTGAGTGAAGATAAGTTCCCTTGCGGGGTGAAGAGAAACATCATCATCTAAGTCATCACAGCCCGCACCCCTTCACCATGCCACTGGAAGCGCATCGGGTCTGCTGACCCTATAAAACAGCTGGAGACCAGCTTCCAGAACAGAATTCCATCATCCAGGTCATCATGGCCAGCATTCTTTCCCACTGGGAGTGTATGGGATCCTCCATAACACAACATCCATCCACATCTGCCTGAGCAGAGGGAGGCATCCCCACAGAGACAGCACCGTCTGGTCTTCTGGTCAGGGGTATCACAAGTAGAAGGAGGGAAGTGATCCTCCCACCATACAGGTCACTGGTGAGGCCTTACCTTGAGTACTGTGTCCAGTTCTGGAGACCACAACAAAGGAAAGATATCAGCAGGTTGGAGACGGTACAGAAGAGAGCAGATAAAATGGTCAGTCAAGTCCAAACCTAGAGCTATGAGGGCAGGCTAAGGGAACTGAACATGTACTCTTTGGAATAACGTAGAAAAGGGGGGGGGACATGACAGAGACCTTTAAGTATCTCAAAAGGTTAAACAAGGTACAGACAAATGAGATTTTCCACATACATAAATCCAAGTAACACAAGGGCACAGCATGACATTAATGGGAGGGAGATTTAAGAGCAACACTCGCAAGTTCTTCTTCACGGAAAGAGTGGTAGCACCATGGAATGGGTTAACTCAAGAGGTAGTGAGTGACAAAACAATCAAGGAATTCAACAATGTGTGGGATGGACAAAGGCATTCTTAACTCATTCTATCTGGTGCTGCCATTTTGGGTCAGTTTAAGCAATGGATGGTTCTAATGCTATATGGCGCCAATGGGTATAATGGGTTAAAGAGCTGTTGACGCCTTTGGGAAAACTTTGGAAAACATAATATTTAGACACAGTTCAGCTTGTATTTCATATATCCTCCATAGAGTTCTCCTCTCCTTTATTCATTACTGAGGAAATTTCCACAAATACAACATCTTTATCATTTGGAGTTCATCTGCCACTATAGCATATTCCCTACTTGAAACTATAGTGCTCTGTTGTGACATCACAGTCTGTTGCCATGGGAATCACTGTGATGTCACAAGCAGAGTATTACGACATCAGGTTGGGAAGATGCAACAGGAGTGACAGACCCTCAAGGAACAACTATCCTGTTCTCATGCATATGGCCTCAGTTATAAATAATAGTGATAAGAAATACTGATCTAATCTGAAATATAAGTTGCTCTGTGTCCAAATACATTTTTCAAAGTTCTTCTTGAGGCGTCAGTGTCTTTTTAAGACTAATGTAAGAAAATCTTAAGGGGGGATAGTCCACAATAGGGGCAGACTACATGGATCTCTGGTCCCCATCTGCCGACACTTTCTATGTTTCTGTGTTTCTATGTTTCTATCTAAAAGTCTTGAGTGCTGGGTCTTACCCAAACAAACTTTCATTTCAGCTGTTTAGCTAGATAATTAGATGATCACTGAGCATTTTCTGTGTGACTTTAAATTCAAGCCCACAGCTACAGTTTTACAGTTAGCAGCAACTCTATTGAATCTATTAGTTTGTATAATTTGTCACAGTCAGCAGCTGCAGCCACCAAACCAATTTAATGGTCCTGCACCAAGGTCCACTAATCACTGGCCTGCAATTCCTTCCGTATGTGTACACTTGAACTGTTTTGGGCGCTCCCAGAGGAATTGTGGGTTAGTTGAGGCACCACTGGGGGTGAGGGACTGAAACTGTTATCATACCTTATGGTGGAGAGCTTTAATTTTTTTCCCCCAGCTTTTGTTTATCTTTCTTGGTCAAAGGCAGGACCTCCTTCCTCCTTCCACCAATGTGTCCTGCTCCCATGAGGCTGAGATTCTGCCACCATCTTCCTGGAACCCCCAGTCCACTCACGACTCACTGTTGTGCTGCCCGCTGCCTTGGCCCTCAGGGCCTGGTATGCATTCAGCTCTATGGCATTTCTTCTCCACAACAATCTGGCCACCCATGGTGGAGATGAAGTTTGGTGATATCCCTGGGAGATGAAGGCTTGAATCCAATGTGGGGTGTTGTGGGCTGGTGGAGGTTTCATTCTCTCAATCCTGCATGATTTTTCTGATTTACCCTCCCACCAGGAGTGTGCATCAGAATTGGCTGTCAGTGAGGCCTGACTTAGCCAACCCATGGATGTGCTCCAATGGTCCCTTCTTCCACTCATGGATCCCCTGAACCACCACTTGTGATTACCCAGATGGTGCTAAAGCAGCAGTATGTGACACCCTCCCTCCCCAGAGGAAGAGAGTATCCTGTGGGATACTCAACCCCCCCAGTTGGTCCTCCAATGGCCCGGGCACATTTCCATGCCCAATTCATTGGCGTCAAGATAGGTAGCACTATTGCTGCACCAGCAGGCCGGCCTTTGCCGGGATGTTTGTGAACTGTATTGAATCTGATTTTTTGTTTACCTTTGCTTCCATTGCCTGAACCTTGTTTTCCAAAACCCAAATAAAACCCTCTGGTTATTTATTTGCGACTGTCGATGAACTTTGCCATTATTGTGTTACTGTTTTCATGTGCATGATTAGAGTAATAAGTGGGGAGGAAATTGCGTTATTGGGTCCCCTGTCATTAAGGTTGGGGGTTTAATTATTTCTTGTGAGGAATCACCCTGGCGGCACAGTGTCATAAGGATCCCCATAGCTGGAGACACCTCGCCACTTTCCAAACCCTTTTCTAACCATAAACCCAGGCACCATTCACCCGAAGACCTAACAGACTTTGCCATTTGCCATCTCCAGGCTTAGAAATCACACTTTGCAGGTAGGGTGTGGTTTCACAGGGGTTATGTAACTTGTGTCTAACTGCCAGCTCCATCACATTTGATGAAGATGGGTTATGATGTTCTTACCTAGTGTTCCTGGAGATGGTAAATGATTCTTAAAGTGAGGGATATCTTCCCGTGACTTTGAAGGAGGCAGTGTTGAAACTGCTCTGAAAGAAACAGCTGGGTTTTCAGAAACTGCATTGCAAGACTTGAAGGCGCATTATGGCCATTCCAGCAGCACTTTGCATGTGGGAGAAGACAGAGGTACTATTCTAAAACAAACCGCCACATCTGTGACTCATCTGCAGCTTTACAGCAGTTTGCATCAAAAAAAGTGCATGCATGCCTCCCTTTTGTGGCACAGTTATCACCTGTACTGTCACAAGTCATTACACTTACACACATATGCTTGATCCCTGTTACGTGCTTTAACATATGGTTCCAGCTTTCAGGGATGCAGTGTGACAGCCATGCGTTAAGTCCCCCAATGCAGGGCTGAGAATCCAGCCCACCCTTTTTAGATTCTTTTTTTTTTTTATAACAGTTTTTAACTCCAAGCAAACACCAATTATTGATTATACAAACTGAAGAAGTTCAACAGTTCCAGGGTACACACAAACAAGGATTACAGAGCAGGGACTGAAAAAAACAATAACGGAATTGAGAGGAAGATAATAACATTAACAGTGTATCAATTATATAATATAACAATCTTAAGAATCCAAAATAGAAAAATAAAACCATCAGCAACCATTTGAAATAAGTAAATCTGGGCAAGAGCCTCTTCCCGGGAAAGAAAAAAACACCCCACTCCCCCTTTTCACCCCTCAATAAGACAGTTTGTTCAAATAGACCAATGTAGCGCACACAAAACTAAGATTGTAAGTGCCACACAAAGAAACAAAGTACAGTATCTCTAACAATTATTAAGGACAAAACAGAGGGTCTGTCTGTATCCTATATGTAACCCAGTGCTGCCAAATATCCTGAAAAATGCCTTCACAGGTCAAATACCGGTAGGCACATTTCTCAGAATGATAAACAGAATCAATCAATTGTATCCAATGAAGAAATTGAGGTAGAGGTGAAATCTAGATTTAGTAGTTCCGTATTGGTCCTTGCAAGAATAGACGGGGGTTAAGCCAGAGTTTTGTAACGAGCTTCTTAGCACAAACAAAAAGGATTATCAACAATCAAGATTGTCTACCTCGTACCACCCTTTCTATATCCTGACAGTCTCATAAAGTATTGACTCATCTCTAATCTGCTTTTTGAGGGCAAGATTGAGAACCAAGCCAGCTCAGTGGCATGGCAGTCAGAGGCATTGACTGACTCAGCACCTGCCGATCCAGAGACCCGGGTTCAGGAACGGACCTGTGTTGCGTGGGAGCTGTCTAGGGGAAGGAGGGAGGATTGAGTGTCTGTAGGACAGCTCTTCTCCCTTGAGGAGAGGGGGATGTCTGTTTGGTGGCTTGACTGCTACCAAGAGGAATTTAGGTGACAGCAATGTGGGACAGCAAGGGAGGGGGACCCCATGCTCAGACACCAGGGGCATCTCTTTGAAGGCAGAGCACAGACATCACATCATTGCATGCACATGGATCCCAAGGGAGAAAATGGAGGGAAAACCTCCGACTGCAGCATGGCAATGGTCCCATACCTCACAGGCCCCACATTGACTTGGTCCAGTGCTTTGCAGAACCTACACTGACAGGGCTCAGTGCCTCACAGGTGCTGCACTGACTGGACCCGGTGACTCGTAGGCCCTACATTGACTGGGTATGGTGAATCACAGGCTTCATGCTGACTGGGTCTGGTGCCTCACAGGTCCTGCATTGACTGGGTCTGGAGCCTCACAGACCCTACACTAATGGGCTTGGTGACTCCCAGGCCCCATACTGAATGGGCCTGGTGCCTCACATGCCCTGCACAGACAGGGCTCAGTGCCTCACAGGGCCTGCATTGATTGGGCCCAGTGCCTCACAGGCCCCGCACTGTCTAGGCCTGATGCCGCACAGGCCTTACTCTGCCTGGGCCAGGTGCCTCAGAGGCCCCATACTGTCTTCCCATCCATCCATCCATCCATCCATCCATCCATCCATTCATCCCTCCATCCATTCGTCATCCAACATGTGGAAGACGACCTGGAAAAAGCAATAATCCTGAACAAATATTTTTGTTTAGTATTTACAGAAGAGGGGGAAGCTGAGGGACCACAATTTAGTAACAGGAGCAATAAGCAGAGTGAGGTGGACACCAGTCCATTTACGAAGGAGAGGGTTCTCAAGAAACTCACAAAACTGAAAGTGGACAAGGCAATGGGGCCAGATGGGATACATCCTAGAATATTGAAGGAACCTAGGGAGGTGGCTCCAGAGGACTGGAGGAGAGCAGATGTAGTCCCTCTGTACAAAAGTGGGAGCAGGGAGGAGGCTGGAAACTATAGACCAGTCAGTCTGACCTCGATGGTGGGGAAAATAATGGAATCACTGCTAAAAACAAGCATTTCTCAATGTCGAATGTTGTCTTGCTGGCATTGGCATTGGCAGTGCAGGAGTTAAAGCAAAGCATAATAGCAATGGCAGTGAAGTATGGAACTGACGCCAACCCCACTCCATCCTGTAGAGACTGACAGGCATTGAGGTGTACCTTGGGGTCATCAGGCCTTACACTCTCCCCATTCCATAAGGAAATACGTTGAGATGGGTGCAGTATAGGAGAATGGGGTGAATTTTGTGGCCGAAGAGTCCAAGGCACACCTTGATGCCTGTCACTGCCTGCAGGGTGGGGGTGGGGGTGGAATGGCATGAGCATTACAGTCAACAATCCAAAGTCACACCCCTGATGACTATCAGTCTCTGCAGGGTGAGATGTCATGGTTAGAAACCCTAACTCCCTGGGTGTTTGTTGGTATTTGCACTCCAAAGTTTCAACACAGGCTTTTTGTGACCCCACCTTATGAAAGCATTTGGGACCTCCGCTCATGAACAGTGGCACTGTAATTTTCTTAATCTGTCCCAAATGTTGACTTCCCACAGCGACCGTGCCATTGTGCACCAGATGTGCGAAAACACATTTCAGGCAGGATGTGAAGAATGACAGTTGTACTGTTCATAAGGAGGTGTGAAAAAATGGCAATGTTGAAAATCTGGAGTGAAAATATTAAAACTTCTTGAACTTAAAAGTGTGAGTGGAAACTGTGCAATGCACGCTCGTAACACAGTCATTTTTTGGAATTTTTTCACCAAATTTACAACATAGGCTTTTTGGGAGCCCACCTCACGAACAGTGGCACTGTTGTTTCATTCATCGGTCCCGAAAGGTGATTCTATGCAGGGACCGCAAAATCACCTTTTGGGACCAAATAATGAAATGACAGTGACTGAGTTCATAAGGTGAAGTCCCAAGAAACCCATGTTGAAAATTTGGAACCAAAAGTCACAAAAATGACCACAATCTCCACCTAAGTTGAACCCCGCCATTGATGCCATTTTACAACTTATTGTGATTTTCTTCAGTTCGCGGTCTGTTGTTGAAGAGTTCGGACATCTCCCGCTCCATCGAAGATCATTGCGCCGGACTCTAGAAGTAAATATGGGGTGGGGGTGCAGGGAAGTGGGGTGCTCAGAGGGTGGGTGCAGGTTGGGGGAGGGGGAGCTCCAGACACAACGATGGACCGTTTTCTTTTTGTTAGGAACGACATCGCGGGAAGGGTTTCTTTATTTACAGGTGAAATAAACCAACTGTTGGGTACACTGGAGTAGGCTCCCAGTGTGCTCCATGACTTTGGGGAGGTTCTGTTGGCCACACTGGAGTGGGCTCCCAGTGTGGCACACAATTGGGGTGGAGTGGGACAGGGCAGCAGGATCATGCCAACGTGCCTGGCTTTGGGGCAATAGTGGAGAATATCGGACCACGAGGTACACTGGGGTGGGCTCCCAGTGTGCCACACAGTCTTGAGGGGGGTTATAAACATGCTGACAGGGGGATTGGGCACCCCTGTAGTTGGCTTTGTAAGGATTGTAAGAGGCAGACTGCGACAGCCACCGCCATGTTTATTGAAATGTTTCAGCAGGCAAGATACACCCTGCAATGACGGGGTGCTCCCTCATTGTGGTGGCAAAATTCTTTCAAGTTGGTGGCACGCTTCTGAACTGCTGTCATAGGCAGCGTACTCATTCTTTGGTGCCACACAGACCAGCCCAAGAAAGCAGTGGCCCCATTGTCCACAACACTGCCACACCTCCACAATGTGCTACTCCAGCAAGCTGCCACAAAATGTTGCTTGCACTGCGTGCACAAGACAACATAAAATGGACTGTGGAACATCTTGAATCCAGCAGAGCACAGGATCCAAGGCAGCGTGGATTCACAGCAGGAAGGTCATGTCAAACAAATCTGATAGATTTCTTTGACTAGGTACCCAGGAAAGTAGATTGAGGGGAGTGGTGGATGTAGCCTGCCTGGATTTCAGCAAAGCCACATAAGAGGCTAGTAAATAAGCTAGGCAGCCTGGGAATGGGTCCCAAAGTGATAAACTGGGTTAGAAACTGGTTGAGGGATAGAAAACAGAGGGTGGTGGTAAATAGGACTTATTTGGCAGAAAGGAAGGTGACCAAGGGATCAGTTCTGGGGCCAGTCATATTTAATGTCTTCATAAGTGACATTGCAGAGAGGCTAGAAGGGAAGGTATGCCTCTTTGCAAGTGACACTAAAATCTGCAACAGGGTAGATACTCCAGGAAGGGTGGAAAAAATGAGGAGGGACCTAGGTAAACTAGAGGAATGGACAAGAGTGTGGTAGCTAAAATTCAATGCAAAAAAGTGCAAAATCATGCATTTGGGGCACAGAAACCCAGGGGGCTGACATGTTGGTGGAGAGATACTGATGGCTATCAAACAGGAAAGGGATCTGGAAGTAATCATATCAGATGACCTAAAGGTAGCCATACAATGTGCCAAGGCTGCGAGGAGAGCCAGTGATCTACTGGTTTGCATAGTGAGAGGGATCAACAGTAGAAGAAAGGAGGTAGTGATCCCTCTGTACAAATCATTAGTGAGACCTCATCTGGAGTACTGTGTCCAGTTCTGGAGGCCGCATCTCCATAAGGACATAGACAGGGAAGAGGCAGTTCAGAGAAGGGCAACAACAATGGTGAAGGGCCTGCACCAAAAGTCATATGAGAAGAGACTGGAGGACCTCAATATGCATACCCTGAAGGAGAGAGGAAAGAGGATGGATATTACAGAAGTCTTCAAATATCTCAAGGGCATAAATAAAGTACAAGAGGGTAGCATCTTTCAGAAAAGAGATGTTCTAGAACAAGGGGTCATGACATGAGGCTGGAGGAGGTAAAGTAAGGGGTAAAATGAGTATTTCTTCAAAGAAAGGGTGGTGGATGCATGGAACAGCCTCCCAATGGAGGTGGTAGGGGAAAATTCAGTAGGTAAATTCAAAAATGCATGGGATAGGCATTGGGGAACACTAGCGACAGGAAAGAGAACAAAGCCAGAGATCAAGTAGGACAAATGGGCAGACTGGGTGGGCCTAATGGTCCTTATCTGCCATAATTTTCTATGTTTCTGTTTCTAGCCTCCATCCATCCATCCATCCATCCATTTATCCAGCCATGTTGATATTGTTCCAGAATTTGGGTACTCTACGGCTGTCAACCTCAATTGATGTCAGTGAATTGGGGATAGGGACAAGGAAGATAGGCATGTAGGGGATCAAGAGTGGCTGCACTGATGTAGTAGCCTGTATCAGTGGTAGTTCCTGCAGGCAGTGGGTCTCAGTTAGTTGATGTTGGCTGTTCAACAGAGATTATTGAGTCCCTGAGTACCTCTCAAGGGCAAACCTGCAGATCCTGTTGTACAGGCTATCCAACCGGTGCACAGTGATGTTAAGGTCGGAGTGGTACTCTAAATCTCCAAGGTCAGCAGAGGAAGAAGGAAATGCCTCTTCACTGCACATTCCTGAGACTGTTGAGGTTTGGCCCTGTAGAAGGCACCTAGCCAGGAACCCACTTAAACAGTGATGTGATCTGCATGCTTCGCTAGGGGAGTTGGGGGGGCCAGCAAATCCCCAAGTATGTGGAACACAGCACATTACTGGTTCTGATTTGTGGTGGCCAGACCTGGCAATACTCTGGCCATAAGAAGTAATGACTATACAGGTTAATCATAAATGCTGGTGACCAGTGATAATTTGTATGCAGCCACCACTGGATTTTGTTTTATGTCCTATTATATAAGTGGCAGTGTGGTCTACTGGTTGGAGCTCCGAACAGTAAAACTGGAGATTGCAGGCTTGAATTCCACCCACAGACACTGGTTACTGTATGACCTTGAACAAGATAGTTGACCTCCTTATCCTTTTTAAGTTGGATCACGCTTGCACGCCAGCCAACATATTGCATTAGTAGCAGATTTGGAGGTGCGGTCACTGTGGGCGAATGCATGGCATGCATCAGTAGGTGCGTCCCTCATTCCCCAATAAGGCAGTTGCAGGCACTGACACCAGCAACACATAAAATGGCCACCAGATCTAAGGAAAGGTCCACTGCAATGAGAGCCAAGCTAGTCACGCAGTGACACCTCCCCATGTGCCTTTCCTGGTGAAGCATTCTAATAACATGGTGGCAGTGACTGCCGCCACCACCTGCCACGATGCCGACTTTGGGGGTGCCCAATCCCCCTGATGGCATGCCCTTACCCAGTTCATGTGCCAACGGGGGAGTCCACTCCCCGTCAACATAATGCCCCTTCCCTCCATTTGTTTTGTGCTGAGGAGGGTGCGCAATTTCCCTCGGCTCTTGCCCCCCTTCGGTATGTGCCAACGGGGGGTGCCCAATCCCCATCAGCTAGCCCCCCAAACACTCAGGTGGCATGCTGGGAGCCCACCCCAGCGTGCCAAATGCCCCTGTAAAGAAAAAAAACATTCCGCAATGTTTTTTTTTTTAACTGGTTAAAGAAGACAATGGTCCCTCGTGGTCTGTCCTGCTCCTTCCCCCAACCCGCGCCCACCCTTTGTGCACCCTGCCTCCCCAAACCCCCCCCTCACCCCATACTTACCTCCAGAGTCTGGTGGGATGATTTTTGGTGGACCAGGAACACGTCTGCACTCTTCAAAGCTGACTGCGAACTGAAGAAATGCTGGTAAGCTGTATAATGGCATAAATGTTTTTTTTCAACCTTAGTGCATATCTCGGGCATTTGGGGGAATTTTGGCACCAAATTTTCAACATGGGGTTATTGGGGCCACTCCTCATGAATTCAGTCACTGTCATGGCATTATTCAGTCCCAAAAGGTGATTTTGTGGTCACTGCATGGAATCACTTTTTGGGACTGATTAAAGAAATGGCGGTGCCACTGTTCATGAGGTGGGCTCTCAAAAAGCCTATGTTGCAAATTTGGTGAAAAAATCCCAAAACATGACTGTTTCACGAGCGTGCTTTGCGCAGTTTCCACGCACGCGTGTAACTTCGTGAATTTGTAATATTTTCACTCCGGATTTTCAACATTAACATTTTTCCACACCTTCTTATGAACAGCATAGCTGTCATTTTACATATCCTGGCCAAAATGCGTTTTTGCACTTCCGGCACAAAATAGCGCAGTCGCTGCGCAAAATCAGTTTTAGGGACAGAGTAAGAAAACGACAGTGACACTGTTCATGAGCAGAGGTCCTAAAATGCATATGTTGAAAATTTGGTGATGAAAGTCCATAAAATGACTGTGTTACTGTACAAGCATGCATTGCGCAATTTCCACGCACCCTTGTAACTTCGCAAATTTGCAATATTTTCATACCAGATTTTCAACACTGGCACTTTTTCACACCAACTTATGAACAGTACAGCTGTCTTTTTTCACATCCTGCCCAAAATGTGTTCTCACACCTGTGGCGCAGAATGGTGTGGTCACTGTGGGACATCAACTTTTGGGACAGATTAACAAAAACACAGTGCTACTGTTCGTGAGGGGAGGTCCCAAAATACCTATGTTGAAAATGTGTCTCTTCAGGGTGGGGGTGAGGTTGGCATCAGTTCAATACTTAACTGCCTTTCCTATTACATCTCTAACTCCTGCACTACCAATGCAAATGCCAGCAAGACAACATTCGGCATTGACAAATGCTTTTTTTCTTTACTTATGTATTGAGTGAAATATTTTTTAATTATATTCTTTATTTTGTAAGCTGCATGTGTTCAGTCCCTGCATGACGACCTGTTTTTATGCTAATGTCTTGTTGGACAACCCACAATCATACATTTTTCCATGTTTTACTGGTGACATAGGTTGGGCAGGTTATTAATCAAGGCCAGTTGCAGCATGTTTCAGTCCCCGGCTGTCAGACATATTAGAAAAATCCAATATGCAAGAAAAATTCAGTAATGTCACTAAATAAGGCCTGAGATGGAGCAATGTATCACTGCTGAACAGACTCAGGCAAACATATATTACAAGAGAATAAAACAGACTCAAACAACTACAGGCTATATCCATTACCTTGCACCAAAATATGTTTTTTTTTTTGTTTTTTTTATGGATCCCTTATAGGTGGCTGTGGGTGATCCTATTTCTACACAAAAAGAAACTGCACTATAGAGAAATGGGGTGGATCCAGTCAAGACAGACACTATTAGCACAACCACACAAGACTGTACTCTGTTAGCTTTTGGCAAGGGCAAAATATGTACTTACATACTAAAAAAGTTACAGAGTCACAAGCCATACAGTTGCATTTGAGGAGCCTCAACCAGCCCAGTGTCATGTCAAAACAGTCTAGCAAAAACAGCAAAGACAATTAAATCCCAGCAATATGAGTGCCGTGAAACACAGCGACTGAAAACCTCAGCGAGGGGTCAGAACAGCGAAACCGTCCTGTGGTGTATAGTGTGTCTTCAAGTATGTATATTTAAGTCAGGAGGTGTGGAGGTGAAGCCCCCTGAATTGGGGTGTGTTGGGGGTGAAGCCCCCCGATTGTAAACTTTTGTGTGATGTTTTTCACTGTTCTGACCCCTTGCTGAAATTTTCAGTCACTATTTTTCCCGGCACTCATATTGCTGGGCTTAAATTGTCTTCACTGCTTTTGCTATGCTGTTTCGACATGGAACCAGTGAGCCTACTACCTCAGCGATTCACATCAAAAATTAGACATTTCTTCAGGAGGGGGGGTCACACCCACTGAGATGCTCATTTTTAGTTTCATGTCTTAAAGAGACAGTGATTAATTTCATGTGAAAACAGTGCAAATGAGCAAACATGACATAAACCCCTGGGGTGGGATATTCAGAAATGTGCCAGAAGCAGGCGCAAGGGTGGCGCAGTGCAGGTACACTGCACAGGTGCGCAACCAATGTGATATTCAAAGGCTGAGCACCAAGGCAAGTGACAGCGCAAGATGGGTGAATATCGCAGGGATGAGCCATAGCGCAACAAGGGCTGCGCCAGGAAGCAAGTCAGCAGGCGCCCTCGCGCAACCATGGTTGTACAATGGAGCAAGACAGGAAATGCAGGAGCACAGCATGTGCAGGGCAAGGGACAGAGGCACATGGGCCATAGCACAGGGCACCTGGCACAGTGTGGAGCAGGCCACAAGAGCAGGACACACTGCCACCACAAAGTAGGGGATAACCGGCGGGGGGCAAGGCAGACTCACAGCCACATGCCCTGACCATGCAATCCACTGCAGTACATGGAGGTGACGTGACATCCATGGCCACTGGAAGGTAGCCACAGGCAACACCCACAGGATGGCATGGGACATGGCACCTGGACCACAGCAGACATCACACAAGCCGACAACACACAACACACCAGACACACAGCCCAGCAGGGAACAAACGCATGCCACAGGGTACACACACACAAGCCACTGCGCACAGACCTCCTGACGCAAACCCCAGGCAAATGCAAACATACCACACAGCCACCATGCACACCACTGCAGCATGGCACCAAAGTCAGCTGCAAAGCAGACACAGACATGGATGGCTACCAAAATAAAAATGTATTAAAAACAACAACCAACAATAACAAACTATATACAGGTGAACAGGGATAGGAGGCAGGGAACAGGGAGGCCACAATCTGGAACGTAGGCTGGGAAGGGGGTGGGAGACAGGGACATGGTAGGCTGTGTACAATGGAGGAATGGGAGGGATGTCAGTGGAAGGGAGAGTGATGCAGGCCAACGGGCCCCTCCGGAGGTCCACGACTACTGGCACCTCTGCCACCTTCTCCTCTGTGGCTGGAACAGGGCCTGCTGTATGATGCAGGTCACTGCAAGTGTGGCCGTGATGACCCTCAAGATCCTTTCCAGCATCCTGGTATGCACAACCACCAGATGGGCACCTAGGACAACGGAGCGGACATGGATGATTGCACGCCCACATGACCGTACCCCACCCACCATGCACAGTGGGCAGTGGTGGTATGCACCCTGTAGGGAGCACACAGCTGACCACAGTGTGCATTCCCACTTGAGCCACCATCTCGACCTTCCACAGCCATGCACAGCACTGCACACCACCACCAGCCATGCGAAGCATGCCACAACCATGGCGGCCAAGCGAATGGCCATTACGTGAGGCTGCCAGTGGCCTGGCTGGGACCTGGATGCACCCTCAGCCCACCCGCAGCAGCCACACACACATGCCCAGGGTGCAACATGGTGCAATGGACCACGCTGGTGAAGCATGGTATGTACTGACCATGTGCACGGGGGGCTGTGGCCCACCCCTACCCCACACAACAGCATGCACCACCAAAGTGCCTACCTGCAAGCTGCGGACCTACTGGCACCTGGCCACCTGTGCCTCCTGGCTGGGCAGCATCCCTCCACTGTGCGACACCACCGGCCTGCTGCTGTCCGGCAGTGGCACCCACCATCTGGGGTCTGCGCCAATCTTCAGGGCCTAGTAGGGAGACAGTGAGAGACAGACATCAGCACAGGGCAGCAACACATGGGTCCCACCCAGCACATTATACCCCATGACCCAGTGCAGCTGCAATGCCATGTCACAGCACACCTACGGTGCGCTGCCATAGTCAGTGGTGTTCCCAACCAATGCCCCCCACCCACAGCAGCACGGCATGACACCCGCTGGCAACCCACACAACACCGACATGGCATGGATGGGGATATGTTCACTCACCTGGCAGTGTCACAGTGCCCCTCAGAACGCATGCCTGCAGCATCCTGAGAAGGTCCAGGTCCCTCCCTGCAGGTCCCCATACCTGTGGTGGCACTGATCCCCACTACGGTGCGAGACTGTGGCCTCCTCAAGGGCCTCTGCCACCCCCTGCCACACCTCAGTGTGCGGCTGGTCCAGGGGTACCTGCCCATAGAAGGCAACAATATGTGGCTCCACCAATGCCACCAGGTTGACCAATTCCACCTGGGTCCAATTTGGTGCTCTAGGCATGCTCCTGCGAGGCATGACTGTATCCAGAACTGCAGAAGCATAATGGCACTGGAAAGTGCATGAAATGCATGTGCAATGGATGCGCGACACGCCCGTGCGCTGCCATCCCCAATCGCGCATCAGCAGGGTATGCTCGATATGGCTGGGGCAATGCTGGCATGTGCCGCAGGCACCCGGGGGTCAAGGGGCACATGCAGGGGTCAAAGGGCGGCATGTGCACCGTCCGCATCAGAGCGATAGGGCATGGATAGCATGGTATACAATTGGGTCCAGTGTGCCCCATGGGCCATGTGCCAATAGCGCATGGGTGCCAATGGGTGTACAGTGCATGTGCACCACTTGCCCAATAGCAGCAGAGCATCATGCCACCTGTAGCGCACAGTGCATAGGAGGTGCCACCACCGTACGTGATGTCAGTGCGTGCATGCATTGTACCATGCGTACTGCGCACGTCACACAGATACGCCATGACATGTGCATAAGCAACCCTGCTGCGCAATGTGCAATTCTGAGATATTCATCAGGCATATGCAGTTTAGCAGATCAGCACATCCGCGGCACATCAGAGGCATTTGCATCTCATTACAGTTGTGCATTTCCTCATTTGCATGTGATTCACTATAAATGTGGCATGTGGCAGCACAGGCACCAGACTGGTACTGCATCCTTCACAGGTAGGACGCCAGGCACTGGGCATGTCAGGACGGTGGGTGTGGGGGAGGCCTCATGTGTGGCAATCAGCATTTATCACATGTCCCCACCCACAGGAACAGCATGTCGGAGCAAGAGGAAGTTGAAGAGCAGGGGCCTGCACAGAAGCGCAGGCTCAATTTCACAAGGGCGGAGTGCGATGCCCTATATGACACCTACCTGGACCAGGTGCCCCTCCTGAGTGGCTCCACAGGCACCCAGCAAGCCAGGGCAGAAGCATGGGTGGGTGTAGCCAGGGCTGTGAACCTGCAGGGCGTCCATCAGAGGTCGGTGCAGGAATGCAAGAAGAAGGTGGGCATGGACCGCAGGCGACCAAGGAGAAGGTGGCAGCCATCTGGGCCGCACGTGCCGCCACAGGCGGTGGACAGCCTGAAATGCCACAGCTGACACAGCAGGAGGAGCTTGTGGTGGCAACTATGTGGTGCAGTGCCATTGAGGGCGTTCCCGGTGGTGGATTCCAGATTGGAGTAGCCCTTCACTGCATGGTAAGTACAGCAGCACATGGGAATGTGGGTAAGGGGTGCATTGGGGCAGGGGTGTGTGGTGGTGGCACTGATGTGTATATGTTCCCTTACAGATCCCGAGTGCCTACGTGCGGATGCAGGGGTGGTGGTGCCCACCCTGGGTGATGTCGGGGACCTGGAGGAGCACCCATCCACCTCCACCAGGGCCCATGGCCCGGACCCCCGCTGGACCCACCACACTGTCTGCATGGATGCCTGTGGCGTGAGCGTGGATGAGGCCCAGGCAGTGTTTCAGCGGGATGCCAGCCATGGCATCCAGTATGCTGAGACATTGATCGGGGCAGGATCTGCATCCAATGATGACATGACCGCTACCCAGGACAGTGGTGATGCGGTACAGGGGAGAGGCACCCCTACCACACACTGGACACAGCGGTGCTGATGGTGCACGGGTGGTGCTGGCAGACCCATCAGCCGCACCGCCTGGTGTTGCAGTGGCCACCATACCTGCAGTGCAGTCCAGCTAGTCTGGCTGTGGGGGTGTAGTCTCCCCGGCGATGGCTGAACCCCCCCGTGGGTTGGCGCAATGCCCAAGCCCCCAAGGGCGCCGACCCATTTGACGTGTACACCTGTCTGTTCAGGGCATCCTTGGAGCAACAGATGCAGGTCGTGGTAGGGGTGCGTGCTCTCCGCACTGAACTGCGCCAGTCCATAGGGAGGCATGACCGGGACTTTCAGCATCTCCTGGCCGAGGCCACACGCATGCGGGAGGACATGACCACAGGCCTGGATCAGCTCACTGCTGCAGTCATGGCCGACCTGGCACCACTGGCCACCCTAGTGCAGGGCAGTCCACAGCAGTCACCACAGAGTGCATTCACCACCCCTCGGTTCCAGCGTCGTGTGACCCCATCATTGTCGTCACTGGGATAAGCTGTGGGCATCCCAGGCACACCTGGAGTGGGCCTGTTCAGGGGCCTGCAGATGCCTGTGAGGACCAGTCGTGTTCTCACAGCAACACACCTGGGGGTACGCCTGTGACACCCCCTGTGGCTGCTGCACAGCCTGCATCTGCTGGGTGGTCTAGGTGGGGGCGTCCACGTGTCTGTGGCAGCCATGCACCTGCACGGCGGGCATGATCCGCTGCCCTCCCTGTCTGCTGCCTGTCGCAGCCCTGTATGCACAGAGGTGTGGTATGTGCGTGTATGTACCTGGGCCTTGACATCCAAGGCCGCACATCATGCCCGCCATGTGCACACCCTCCCGGCCGCTGGCCACTGTGGCATGTGCATGATGATGCCATCACAGTACCGGCCACCACAGTGCACCGGTGTTCAGTGTCTGACACATGCCCGTTGGTGGCCTTGGGTTGTGCGTGTGTGTGTGTGCCCATGTGATTATGCCTGTGTGGGTGCCACAGTGTCCTGTCCCATGTCTGTCGACACCCGCTCCAGCCGTGTCTGTTGTGGGGCCCTGCCAGCCATGCCTGTTTACCGTGCCCCGGTCCCTGGCACATGTGTGTGGACCTGTTCACCTACCTGCATGCACCATAGTGCTCCTCTGCAATGGTGTCCCTGTGCTGTTGGGCCATCCTGCGCAGCCAGAGTTGCTATTGTCCCGGGGGGGGGATGCCTGCCACTGTTGGCCCCAGCATCCACGTCATCCCCACTGCTGTTCCCCTCTTTGACCTCAACAGCTATCCCATGGTCAGTGGCTATGTTGTGTAGCACACAGCAGGTCAGGAATAGGCCATAGGCCTTTGAGGGGCTGTACTGTGGGGCACCGCCAGACCTGTGCAGGCAATGGAAATGTGCCTTCAGCAGTCCAAACACATGCTCGATAATGTTTCATGTGCTGGCATGTGCTCCGTTGTATCTCTCTTGTGCTAGGGGTGACAGGCACCAGTATGGGGTGAGCAGCCAGGGCTTGAGTGGGTATCCACAGTCACCTGTGTGGGAACATGTTGGGTTAGCATGTTGGTCAGTGTGGCTGCCCCCCTCCTACACAGCCTAATCCTCTACACCCCATGCATAGCATCTCCCCCCCATGCCCTGCCCTGTTGTGCAGGGCTACCCTTTCCTGCTGCATACTCACCTACAAGGTGGCTGGTGGTGATGTCCCCACTCTCAAACCTGCGGCTCAGTGCAGACTGGTGCCAGATGAAGGCATCATGTGCTCCCTCAGGGTGTGTGGCACAGACATTGATTATGCGCCCCTTGGCATCACATACTGCCTGGCAGTTGACACAAGGGTAGCCCTTCCTGTTGATGTAGGCCACCCCCTCCAGCCCCAGTGGTGTGCGGATGCCTATGTGGGTG
The DNA here is from genome assembly GCA_016271365.2 of Neoceratodus forsteri. NCBI lineage: Eukaryota > Metazoa > Chordata > Ceratodontiformes > Ceratodontidae > Neoceratodus > Neoceratodus forsteri. The sequence continues at coordinate 47,499,827 of CM028134.1, forward strand.
CAGTCAATGGCCCCTAGCATGCCAGGTATACGTGCAACCCTGTGGAACTCCTGCATGTTTGCTGTACGCTCTGCCTATGTGCTGGGGAAGTGGATGAATTCCGCAGCATGTGGCAGCAGTGCGTTGAGGAATTGTGTGAGGAGCCATGACGTGGCCGACTGGGTTATGCCGGTGGTATCCCCTGTTGGTCTCTGGAAGGTGCCCGTGGTGAGCAGGCACATCACGACTGTGACCTTGGTCGCCACTGACAGGGCGTGGCTCTGTCTTGTGCGTGCCTGCATCTCATCACTGCACAGCTCACAGAGCTGCCTCAGAATTGCCCAGTTCAGGCGGTACCGGTCCACAATCTCAGTGTCACTGTACTGTTCGAAGGTGGTGTGGGCACGGTACCACCTGTTCCAGGCATACCGCCCCTGGGCCCTTCCACGGCCGTGCCGCTTGGCTGCCTACCTCCTCACACCCCCCATTACCTCTCCCATCTGGAATATTGCACTGGCTATGGCCCAGCCTGTCCGATCCCCCCCATGGCTGTCTCCCTGGGCTTCCCCGGCTTCATGCTGCTGCTTGTGTCCCTGAACTCAGCACACTTCTGTGTTGGGGTCCCACACACATGGTCTGGCCTGCCCACAGGTTTGGTCTGGGTCACACACCCTGTCCCACTGCCTGTTGCATCTCCTGCCTCTGTGACTGTCCTGCACCCCTGCTGCTATCCTACCTGGCCAATGGCCCTCACCCTGTCACTGTCTCACACTGTCTCTGTCCCTCACTCTGTCTCTCTCTCTCACTCTCTCACCCCTGCTGCCCTGGGCGCAAGCCACCGTCCCCTGCTTGCTCCATCCTTTTATAGGCTCAACTTTGCTCTGCACATATCCCTGTTGCTCTGCGCTTTTGCCATCAGCCTGCTGTTGAATATCGCACTGCGCTGTTTATTCATGGCTACGCCCCCTGCACTTGCACTTGCATTCAATAGGGTTGCCCATTGGTGCACTGAGATTTGCACTGCACATTGTCACCCGCTGAATATCACTCTTTGACGCATATCCGCTGCTGCGCTGGCGCATCACACTTGTGCCTTGCGCAACCACTTTGAATATCCCACCCCCATTATACAAAAGACTAATATCACATTATTATATATATAAAACTCCCAAAAATGCTAAAATGTGTCAAAAAAAAAAATTGGATAAGCAGCAAAAATCAGATACAAGATTTTAGATTTTATACATCAACCTAAAGCCTAGCTCATGAACAAACTCAAAAATTGTTAGATCCTTTGTACTGTAACTACTATTTTTCAAATAATCAGAAACATGACATACATTGTTAAAGGTCACCATGTATTAAAGATCTAAACATGCTCTCAAAGTAGTAAAGATAAATCTACACTATACATTCATAGATGATCAAATATTCACAAATTGTGCAATAACGCACCTTTCTTCAAAAGACAAACCACAAAACAAATTGTGTTATATACATTCATGAGTATGAAGTGATGTCAATAGTGGGACTGATAAGACCCAGACATGAATGCGCTTTTAGGGGTACAGTTGAATATGTGCCTGACAGGGTGAGTAGTATGCTGGGACATCCACCTCGGGTGGTTGGGCCCGAGGCCACTGGGCCAAGGGGCATCCAACACCCGAGAAGGGATGTTATCCCAGCATAACACCCACCCTGGAGGGCATTATTCCTATTATACAATGGCTCGTTGTTTTATACAGAAAAAAAGAATTTTAAATAATTTTATTTAGTGTTTACATTTTTTTTTAAAGAAAAGATGCAAGGAATGATCAATAAGCTGAAGCATATCATCAGCAGGGGGTTATGCCAGGATAACATCCCTGCTGTGATGACCAACTGACCAATCAGGAGCCAGGATCCTTTCTTGCCATTGTATAATCCATTTTGCTTCACACTGTAGCAGTTTCTTTTGTCTATCGCCACCTCTAGGACTGGCTGCAGTGTGTTCAGTTCCCAAATGAACACATTGTAGCCAGTCCCAGAGGTGGGGATAACATCTAAAATCTTGTTATCTGACCACAGATAGAGCATTTACATTAATATTGATTATTTGTTACTCATTAGGCACTTTACTTCTTAGTAGCCACTATTACAAGATTGGAACAGATATAAATGATTATAATTCTGAAGTCAGTGATTAATGTTATGGATTTTTGCTCCTTATCCGATGTAGGTTAGTTTCTTTATGACTCTTATGACACGTTTTAGCACTTTTGGGAGTTTTACATATATAATAATTTGGTATTAGTCTTGTGTATAATGGGGTTTTTTGCCATGTTTGCTCATTCACACTGTTGTCTTCACATAAAATTGATCACTGTCTCTTTAAGTCATGAAAATAAATATGAGCATCTCAGTGGTGCGACCCCTCCTCCTGATGAAGCGATTCTTTTTTTATGCAAACCAACAAGGTAGTGGGATCACTGAGGCACCTCAAATGCATCTGGATGGCTTGTGACTCTTAATAACTTTTTCAGTACGTAAGTGCATTTTTTCCTTTGTCAGAAGCTAACAGAGTGCAGCATCGTGTGGTTGTGCTGGGGATGATCCTTGATGGGTGCCCCCCATCCCCATTCAGCACTCCAAAAATCTAGCTTCCCAGTCTGCATACTTTCCCAGAACACCCTTTCTATCATATGTAGGGGCCCATCTGGGTGGATTTGCCTATTCAAACAATGTGTCAAGATCATGGGGGGGGGGGTATGATCTAGCAATTGAGGGACAGAAACCTAGGGAAGGTCCTTAGCTCATGTATTCCTATTTAGTTAAATTGTCTAGGGGATAAATGATGGATCTTAGCTCGTTATGTGATACATTTATGAGACGCACCTGGCTTGAAATTGATCACCTCTATCCCAGAGGGTGAAATTGATATGTTCCATCTTATATATTCCATTACTTATTGCCTGCTAATCAGCAAGCTATGGTACATTCGGGGTTAGCCACCACTTGGTTAGTGCTTTCTTACATGCTGCTATCTATATCCCAAGGATATACTGAATGTGTTTGTCTCTGCCGCCCATGTGGTACTGAAGGAGCAGGTAGAGTGTGCTTGTGAACCTTATCTCTTGCCCCAATCCTTCTCTAACCTCAGACTCCACCTTCCCAGAAATGTTTGAATTGAGGGATAACCCCACATAATATGAATGTTTGTGGCAGTGACTTCCCCACATCACCTCCAGTAGCTGAAACCTCTGTCGGCAGTAAAATGGGTGGTAATCACAGGTGTGCAGAAATATGTTATCAGTTTCTCCAGCATATACTCCTTTTAATATAAAGTAGTCCTTAAAGAAATGTGATTTATGCATCAGTTAGGGTTAAAACTCAAAGCTTTAGAATAAGGAAAATCCAATGTTAAGGTCAAAAGAAAGTCCCCTGACCATTAATGAATCCATGGTGTGTCATTCCATGGTGTTTAGATACTTGTTTAATATCGCACTGGCATTACCCTAACTTCGACAATCGACACTGTCTTACAAGGTACAGAAACTTATTAACACACATCAATGCTTTGTGAGAGTGCATAAGTTAAGGTATGTTAACACACATCAATTGATCAATCAGTCGCTGAGGACACCATGTCACAAGTTCTCCATAAATAGTGGGTCATTTTTTCATTAAAGTTGCTTTACCTTACATTTGTGGCTTTGTTTTTCAACCCTAAGTGATGCACAAATGCATTTTTTGCAATGAAGTTCTTGATTTGAAGAAGGCGTGTCTATGCCAAAACATCAGCGTTCATGTCAGGCATGCACTCATGCATGCTTGCATAAGGTCTCCTCTATTGTGAACGGAATAGATCCTTAGCAGTGGGATCACTGTGGAAAACTTTGGTAATGGTACGGCAGTATTAGAAGAAAAGAGAAGCACTGAAAACTTCTGTGCGCGCATATTAGCCTTCACAAGCAAACTGAAGTTGGAAAGAAGTCTTTCATTCTAGGATGTAGGCAACTGAGCCATGAAGATATAAAGAACCAAGGACTATAAATTCTAGTTTTCATCATGAGCCACACTACACTGTACTGAAGTGTTTTGGTGAGGAAGTAAAACACTTGTATGGTAAGATACTCAATGTCTCCCACCTATTTGTTGGTAGTGTACATAGAAATTAATGCCTTGCACATTGTGTTAATGACTTTTCTGACACTGTTAAATTTCCCTGTTATCATGCACCCAAGACTATGTTCCCCAGGGACCTTGCAGAGTCCATAATGAGCACAATTTGACTTTTTTATTTTAGAAAAAATTCAATGTTATGGTCAAAGAAAAGTCCCCTGGCCATTAATGAATCCATGGTGTTTGAACACTTGTTTAAAACAGCACAGGCATTATCCTAACTTCAACACTGTCTTATAAGGCACAGAAACTTACTCACATGTGCCAATGCTTTGTGAATGTGCTTAAGTTATGGTATATCATCATTGCAAAGTTGCTTTACCTTACATTTGCAGCTTTGTATTTCAGCCCTAGCAGTGTCAGTGGCTCATTTGGTAGCACACTTGCCTCTAAGACTGGGATATCAGAGGGTTATGGGTTCAGTTCCCACATCTGGCACTTCGGTTAATATCCCAGTACTGACACTGTAGTGCAGCATGAGAGGGGTGCTGCACTTCTGAGGTGCTGTCATTTGGATGAGACATTAAACCGAGGTCCCATCTGCCTGGGATTGGTGGTACTTCAGGTGGATGTTAAGGATCCCATGGCACTTATCAAAAGAATAGTAGGGGAATTTCCCCAGTGTCCTGGCCAAATTTCCCTCATTCACTAAAAATACCACCAACAGCTTAATCTGGTTCAAGGTCAGTTGGCATTCATCTGTATCCCCCAACCCCACCCCAGGTTGTGCCTGAAGATAAGCAGGATTTGTCTAGTGCACTTACCTGGTCAACAAAAACTGAATAAATGTATTTTGTAATTAAGTTCCTGATTTTGAAAAGGAAATTTGTTAACAGGTACACATTGCTATGTACTGACAATATTAGCAAAAGAATGGTGAGCAGTATCCAGTCTCAGTGCCAGTCCCAGACCATGCTGCACCCCTTGCCAAGCACCCCAGTTCTGCAATAGCGCACCTTCCTTCAGACCCATGAAACATGTAGTCCCTGCTGTCCGGTGGGCATGCACAGCCACCATATTTTCAAATAACCAGATAGTAGCCATTGTTTTACCAAAGCACTGCATTTCCTTCTAAAGTATCCCACTGTCACAACTTTGTTGGGTTCCATGTCCAAAATCTGATGTTTAATTGTTTGTTCCCCACATCCTCAGCAGCTTACTTTCCTGCAAAAGCATTTCACATTAGGAGCCACCTGATAGACAAGCAGAAGTGTCATGTGCTTCTGTACAGATGACTCGGGGTTGGGAATGGACCCAGGAAGTAGATCAGGTGGCTGGAGAGCTGGAGTAGTGCAGACTCACGGCAGCACTCCCAGGCAGGGAAGGAAGGCACCCTGGTTCCAGCACCATAGCAACTCCTGTGGTGTACCGAGGGAGCTTGTCTCCCCCGCAGGATGTTGCTATATGCATCTGAGGTGGTGTGTGTGGTGATAGAGGTCCTGCACCAGGGCATCATGGAGGGGAGGAAAGGGAGAAAATCCAGAAAAACTGCACACTGGATGCTGTGAATAATAACACCGGCACCCTCGGGTCACTCCCCATGTGGATTCCTATCAGAAGGATGACTGGGTGAGTGACAATTAAGACTAGGGGTGCTGCATTGAAGCCTGAAGCAGGTGGAGGTGGCCCCGGTGGCCCAAAAGCTCTATTAACAAACAGAAAAGACATTTCACATTGTAACTGAGTCAATGAAATACATGAATTAAGGATGGAAATGAGAAAGAAAAAGTGTGGCCTACTGGGATTTGAACCTCAGATCTCTGGTATGCTGTTCCAGCCCTCTAACCATTAAGCTACAGGCTCACTAGTCAAAGCGTTTGAGGAATTTTCCTTACAGCCACACACACACACTCCTTTCTCTAGTGTTGCGCAATTATGCAACTAGGAACCAATGTTAGAAATACCACTTTGGTTCCTAGTTGCATAATTGTGCAACACTAGAGAAAGGAGTATGTGTGTGGCTGTAAGGAAAATTCCTCAGACACTTTGACTAGTGAGCCTGTAGCTTAATGGTTAGAGTGCTGGAATGGCATACCAGAGATCTGATGTTCAAATCCCAGTAGGCCACACTTTTCCTTTCTCATTTCCATCCTTGATTTAAAAATATGTATACCTTGCAGGGGTTAAACCGCACTGAGAGAAAGTGGTATTTCTAACATGAGATACACGAAAACATTTATTTTTTTCCATACTGCTTTTTACTTGTCAGGCTTGCTCTGTCAGCTCTTGCCCCCACCTCCCCTCCCCTCATCCAGGACCCATATCCTTTGGACCCACCTTGGAATGAGTGCCTCATGGATTTCCCCCCATGGTCGGGCCAGATTGGGGAGGGCTGTCCTCCCCCCACTGTACATAGCCAGGTGGCTCCAGGTGTCTGTGTGGTGGTGTGGGTCCAGGGATGTGTGCAAGACTTCATTCTGCCCTTGGATTCTTATTTCCACTTTTCTTCCCAACTCCTGCCATGGCATCATGACAGGACATGTGTGTGGAGGCGTGTACACCCTTCAGATCCATGGCTCTGCCTGTTGAGTCACTCGTTGCTTGCACTACAACTGAGCCTCCATCCAGCGGCAGTCAAAGGTCTATATAACTGGTCATCCCTTTCCCAGGAGAGGAGAGAAGTCCCTGGGATGCTCAGTCCTCTCCCACTCCACCGACCATTGGCAATCCATGCTCATTCCCGAACACAGATCACTGATGTGGCAGCAGGTAAGGCAGTCAATACCTTAGGCCTCCATGCCACCGGGTTGGCCTGAAAACATTTCTTTCTTTACATACAAGAACATTTTTCACTTCCCGGTATTATTTTATTTTAAGAATTAGATCTTGGATTATTATTATTATTATTATTATTATTGTTATTTATTTATTTGTTTTTTTACCAAATCTCTAAATTGTTCATTTATCCATCCCACTCTCAGAAACCTGTGGGGTTCCAGGTCCCAATCTGATGTTTAATTAAAATGACCCCTTTCTTCCCCTGCTGAACATTTACACAAAAATCACCAATCAGTTCACTGTGAAACATGGGCAAAACAATGGTAACCACGTGCTACGGTTCCTTGCAGGTGCAAGCTAAAGAATATGACCCCCCGATGAAAATTATTTCTGAGTGGAAGTACTGGGGTACCGTGTGAGTTGTGTTCCACATGGCTTCACATTATACAGTATTTTATTCTCTTTTGGCTACAGAACTTAATAGGAGACATTCAGTACAGCTTTACTCATTGGGTGTAACTATTCTTTGCTTTTATGTTCCCTGTAAAACACATCTGCAAAAGCATTTCCTCCTGTTCAGAGTTTTCTCATGGAACAGCATTTTAATGTGGTGCCTGAAATCACATTCTCAAAAGATGCTCTTTTATTTTCTATATTGTGTATACACCATATTTCAGCTTATTTTATTTAAACTTTAGTTTACCAGGTAAGTGTTATGACCCAAGACCCATTTTCAAACACGACCTGGGACCATAAGTACAGTTATGATGTTACACATAAATCGACAAGCAACAAACAAGATACATACACAATAACAAACAACATTATTTAAAAAACACTCACATTTCAATCAATTAGCATAGTGAGTCTTAAGCAGCTTTTTAAAAGTAGCATGCCCAGAAGTCTGTTGTAAATACAGCGGCAATTTATTCCAATAAAAAGGAGTAGTAAAAGAATAACCTTACATAGCCATATTTGTATGTACATTTGGAATAGTAAGTTTAGATGTACCAGTAGAACTCAGAGTCTTATCAGTTCTCCTTAGAGCTAATATAGAAAATAGAGGGGATGCAGTCCCTTGCCTTGGTCCGGACCTTGTAGCCACTGGAGTCAGGTTTAATCTTTTAATTCCTTTGTAATTAAAATTGTTTTGTCCCTAAAACACCCAATGGAAGTCCTTTGGACTAAGTTCTAAGCAAACAAATGGTTTCAGGTTTTAAAGACAGTCATTTTTATGTTGGCTCATGCTTGCACACCAGCCAACATATTGCGGTAGTAGCAGATCTGGAGCTGCGGTCACTGCGGGCGAATGCAGGGCACGCATCAGTAGGTGCGTCCCTCATTCCCCAATAAGGCAGCTGCAGGTGCTGACACCAGCAATACATAAACTGGTCACCAGATCTAAGAAAAGGTCCACTGGAATGAGAGCCAAGCTTGTCATGCAGCGGCGTGCCTTTCCTGGCGAAGCATTTCAATAAACATGGTGGCATTGACTTCCGCCATGCAGAGCGATGACTTCAGGGGTGCCCAATCCCCCTGTTGGCATGCCCTCACCCACCTCATTTGCCGATGGGGGAGCCCACTCCCCGCTGGCATAATGCCCCTCCCTCCCATTTCACGTGTATGCCGAGGGGGTGCCCAATCCTCGCATCATGTACCCCCCAACAGTCTTTCTTTGTCGACGGGGGGGCCAATCCCCATTGGTTTTAGTCCCTCCTTCCCAGTTTAATTTGCCAATGGGGGAGCCCACTCCCCATTGGCATAATGTCCCCCAACCATTTGTTGTGTGCCGACAGGGGTGCCCAATCCCCTGTCGGCTACAGCACCCCCAAAAACACTCAGGTGGCATGCTGGGAGCTCACCCCAGCATGAGAAATGCCCCAGTAAAAAAAATTAAAACATCCCGCAATGTTTGTTTGTTTTTTTAAACCTGTAAATCAGAAAACAGTCCCTCGCAGTCTGTCCTGCTCCCTCACTCAACCTGCACCTGCCCTCTGCGTACCCCACCTCCCCACACCCCGTCACCCCATACTTACCTCCAGAGCCTGGTGTGATGATCTTCGGTGGACCGGGAACATTTCTACACTCTTCAAAGCTGACCGCGAACTGAAGAAATGCCAGTAAGCTGTATAATGGCATAAATAGGTTTTTTTCAACTTTGGTGCATATCTGGGGCATTTTTGGGAATTTTGGCACCAAATTTTCAACATAGGGTTGTCGGGAACCCTCTTCATGAATTCAGTCACTGTCATAGGATGATTATTCTGTCCCAAAAGGTCATTTCTCAGTCACTGCATGGAATCACCTTTTTGGGACCGATTAACAAAATGACAGTGCCACTGCTCATGAAGGGGGGCTCTCAAAAGCCTATGCTGCAAATTTGGTGACAAAAATCCAACAAATAGGCTGTTTTATGAGCATGCATTGCGTAGTTTCCACGCATACTCGTAACTTTGTGAATTTGTAATATTTTCACTTCAGATTTTCAACATTGCCATTTTCCCGCACCTCCTTATGAACAGTACAGCTGTCATTTTACATATCCTGACCAAAATGTGTTTTTGCATGTCCGGTGCAGAATAGCATGGTCACTGTGCAAAATAAGTTTTCGGGACAGTTCGACAAAATGACAGTGACACTGTTCATGAACAGAGGTCCTAAAATGCCTATGTTGAAAATTTGGTGATGAAAGTCCATAACATGACCGTGTTACAAGCATGTGTTGCGCAGTTTCCATGCACCCATGTAACTTTGCAAATTTGCAATATTTTCATGCCAGATTTTCAACACTGGCATTTTTTCACACCTCCTTATGAACAGTACAGCTGTCTTTTTTCACATCCTGCCCAAAATGTGTTTACATACCTGTGACGCCAAATGGCACAGTCGCTGTGCAAAATCACCTTTTGGCTAACAAACTGATAGTGCCGCTCTTCATGAGGTGGGGTCACAAAGAGCCCATGTTGATAATTTGGAGTGAAAATGCCAACACACACCTATGGCATTAGGGTTTCCTACTGTTACACCTCACCCTGTAGAGACTGACAGGCATCAGGGGTGTGACTTGGAATCATCTGTTCCAATGCTCCCACCATTCCATCCCTACCCCACCCTGCAGCTACTGACAGGCATCAAGATGTGCCTTGGAGTGTTCAGCCACAAAGTTCACCCCATTCTCCTATGCTCCACCCACCTCAGCATATTTCCTTATTGAATGGGGTAAGTATAACACCTGAGGACCCCAAAGCACACCACAACACTTGTCAGTATCTACAGGCTATGGTGAGGTAAAATGGCATGAGCGTTATAACTGATGACCCTAACGCACACCCTGACACCTGTCAGTCTCTGCAGGGTGGGTGTGGGGTTGGCGTCAGCTCACTACTTCACTGACACTCCTATTATGCGTCTTTAACTCCTGCAATACCAATGCCAATGCCAGAGAGACAACAGTCGGCATTGACAAGTGCTTGTTTTCCCCAATAGTAATGCTGGGATAGAAGTAAGAACACCCGCCTGTCACTGAAAGCAATATATTGCATCTCAGTGGGCAATCCTGGGTAAAGAACACCAGTAAATATACTCTTTTTGAAGTCATGTCATTGTTTTTGGAATTCTTCAATCAAGACATCACCTTTCCTTCCCATGTTGGCCCTGGCCATGAGCTAGGGACTGTATCTACTGATATTGAGGGGAGTGAAAAGAGTTAGATCTCTCAGGTGAACTGCAGGTGATGCTTCACGGCTACCACACTCGTCTGTGTGTCCTCCAAACACAGATCTACCAGCGCAATCTGACTGACTATAGGGCCATGTCAGTGCAGCTCTAAGTCAAGTAGTGTCACCCAGACATGCTCCCAAAGTGGACCTCAAGACAAGATAGCATCGGAGCACTATCTTCAAATTTTAAAAGGACCCATGCAAATGAGTCTATTGGCATGCAAGGCACTGAGGGGCCATTTGCATACCTGTTATGGTCCCATTTGCATGGGTCGTGGAGGCAGGTTAGCATGGCACTGCCCCCCTTTCCCTGGTCCAAGACATTTATAGATACCCCTGGTGCCTAGTGGTCCCACCCCACCCATCAATTGCCAGCCTGCAATATTAAAAGAAAACTCCCTGGTGCTAGTGGTCCCCCCCACCTCTGATCTCCAGCCCATAGTAATAAAAACCCTCCCTGATGCATGTGGTCCCCCTTCCTCAGATGACTAGCCCATAATAAAACTTACAACCCTCCCCAGCATCCAGTGGTTCCCCCCGGGCACTGATCCGTGATACCACTGGTTGCAATTTCATAATCCCTGGCACCTAGCTGTCCCCTATCCACAGCACTGAACACCCACCCCCTAGTCATCCTTCCAGCATTCTCAGTGCTTAGGTTGTGCATACGGCAACCGGTGCAGCCCTCCTCACACCTCCTCGGCCAGCTGCCATATGTCTGGGCATGGAGCACACATCTTATTTATAGGACAGGACACGTGCTCCCTGCTTGGACATACGGTGGCCGGCTAAGGAGTTGTGAGGTTGGTTGTGCCAGTTGCCATATGGGCACCCATGGCATCGAGGATACTGGTAAGGTGACAGGGGGATTGGGTGATCAGTGCCACAGTGAGGTGGTCCAATAGATGCCAGGGATTATGGAATTGTGACCAGCGGTACCATGGATTGGTGCCCGGGGGAACCACTGGATGACAGGGAGGGTTGTAAGTTTTACTATGGGCTGACAATTGGAGGAGGGATCACTAGCATCAAGGTAGGTTTTATTACGACAGGCTGGTGATCAGAGGGAGGGGGGACCACTAGCAACAGGGAGTTTTTTTTTTTTACTATGGGCTGGTGATCAGAGGAGTGGTTCCACTGACCACAGGGGTCAGGTGTGCTCACCCAGTAGCTAACTGGCTAGCTGACTGCATTGCCTCCAGAAGCCACTAGGACTGTGTGGGGTAAGAAGGGGTTTTGTTGAGTGGTATTTGTGCTGCACAAAAGGGTCATGCTAAACCCTTTTGCGCAGTGTAAATTTGCTGAATATCGGCTTATGTTGATATTCCTGTCCCCTCTCCACCATTTACATACTCCCACTCACTGTGGTTTGCACACATGCTAACCCTGTTTGGCAGCGCAAATGACCCTTTTGAATATTGGGCTCCGGTGCAAACCCAGGTTTGCACCGGCAAACACCAGTTAGCACCCGTGCAAACTTTTGAATATCAGACCCTTGATGTTCACACTTTCTTGTAGTCCAATATTGGAAGCACCAAGTTAGGTTGACAGTAAAATTGCCAACCTTCTGCACAGCGACAGCACAGTACTGACGCGGCTATTGTGCCGCTCAATCCCTAATGTTTTCTGTGAGGAGCATGCCCCCACACCCCATGCAGGGGACTCTGCCCCGCACCCCCAGACTTTAGGATTCTCAACTCCAGGTTGGAGTTGGTCCAGGGAAGGGGCAGAACACTGGGGGAAGCGAAACATGGAAATGGACCATTACAGTGACTGTCACTGTAGTGGTCTTTTTCTGTGTTTCGCCGTCGAGGTGTTGGGCAAAAGGGGGCCACCCCCAATATTTATTATACTAACGATATCATATCCAGACATCCAGATACAAAGTTGTTTCTTGCCAGACATAAAGTACAAGGAGAAAATACTTTTTTTGTTACTTTTTCATAATTATTTCCTGAATATTAATAATAGTGCCACTATTCGTTATTTGTATCTGAATAATGAATAGTGCATTAAAACGGAACTGTCAGCAATAAGAACTTCACACCCAAGTGTGAGGCTAATCTCAATTTGTACTTTGTGTACAAAAACATTTTTTTTTTTTTTTACTTCTGGTTTACTGCAGTATAGTAGAATGTTTTAGGCTAATTTTGCTGACTTCTAAGATACCATTTCCTGTAACCAGAAATCCCAGAATCCCCTGCAGCTGACATCAGAGGAGGGCTGCAGAGCTGGGAGTTTCAATAGCCTGCAGTATACATGTTAAAGATTTTGTAAGCTAAAACCAGATGTTTGCTAGTCCTGCTGTGCTCCCGGCACTTAGTACAGTCCTCTGTGACTGTGCGTAGCCCCACCAGAACAGCAGACCAGCAAACAGAGAATTATTGCTTACAGAAAACTCTGCCATTCACTGCAGGCTATTGACTTTCTCCCTGCTGTAGCTCTCCTCTGATGTCAGTTGCAGGGGAGTCTGGCATTTCTGCTTATAGGAAATGTCAGCTTACAAGTCAGTGAAATCAGCCTGATACAATTTATGACACTGCAGTAATTAGTAAGTAACAAAAAGTGTTTCTGCACACAAAGGCCTAATTGGGATCAGCCTCACACTTGGATGTGTGACTCTTATTGCTGACAGTTCCCCTTTAACCACAGTATTCAGGAAATACTATTCACTCCTTGCTCCCGCCCCCCAGCTGCCAGCATACCAAGCTGATGCAGCCATTGTTTAACAATATTATTTTAACTTGACCCCATCACTATATGTGACCCTTACTATTGGAACAAGTGGAAAAACAGCACCTCATGTTTACTGGGGTCCTCCCCTGTCTACCCAATTTGACACCTGGGAGAAATAAAATACAGGGTGGTCAGTGACTTCAAATTCAATTTGTATTTTAATGGAAAGCAAGCTGAGTGCAGGTCTCATTTACAATTACATCCAGTGCAGCCGAGAAAAAATATAGCAGATAATCGCAATGGTGGGTAAAGTAATAAATAGCATAGCAATTACAATGTGCTGTCATGACAAGATATTCATTTGAAACATTCAAAAAGATTAAACAAGGTCTTGTGGATCAAAGAAACCCAGAAATCTGCCAGCAGAAAAAGACCTTACAGTCCATCTAACCTTCCCTGTGTGGTGATGAATACCCATCCTCCCCACATCCCCATACTACTGTATTCTGCACCCTTCAACAGCCCTTTGTGTCTGGCCATCCTCTCTTGAAGCTCTCCAATGTTTTTGTGCTGATGAGCACTCCAGAAAGCTTATTTCAATTCACCCCCACCCTTTCTATAAATTGATACTTCCTAGCATCCCTCATGAATGTACCGCCCCCAGTTTACTGCTCTTCAATCTAGTAGTCTTGTCACCACTGACCATAAACAGTCCACTTGAGTCCACCTTATTAATACCCTTCATGTATTTAAATGTTTCAGTCATGTATGAATAAGATCCTTTATCCCGCCGGCTGACCTGACCACACTGATACATGCGTTCATTACCTCGAGGCTTGACTACTGTAACGCGTTCTATCTCGGGGTCAGGGGGGTGCGATGTGGCATCTGCAGCTGCTCCAGAATGCCACAGCCAGACCATTGACAGGTCTTCTGAGATCTTGTCATACTACACCGGTGCTGCATGAACTGCATTGGCTGCTGGTGTGCTGGCGCGTCTCCCTTAAAATAGGTCTGTTGACCTATAAGGCCCTGCACCGGCTGGGTCCATGTTACCTGAGGGAGCTTCTGTATCCCTACACCCTAGAAGATCTCGTCAGTCAGCAAGGGAGGTTCTTCTGGAGGTGCCCATCCTTTGGAATTCGTTACCAGGACACCTTAAGGAGGCGTCTTCCCTGGAAATATTTAAAAGAAAGCTGAAGACTTTTTTGTTTCAACAAGCCTTCGGGGATAAAGTAACAGAATGAGTAATGATAAGCAGTTTATTTAATATTATAGGGTATATATTTAAGTGATAACATTCAGTTGCTTGGAGAATACTCGCAATAACCTGCTTCTGTGGATGATTAAACGGCGCGGCGAAGCGAGAACGTTTAATCATTCAAGCGAGCAGGTGTTGAATATACTCAAGCAACTGAGCGTTATTACTATTATATGACTAGACATGGCAGTAGAGAATAGCATAAGTGTATTCACAGCCTGAAACAAGCACTGTAAAGTTATGTATTTTTCTGTTCAAAAAGTGAAGTGGGATTCCAGGCATGCGTATTAGCAGAGGTGTTAATGCGCATGTTTGGAATCGAACTTCAGTTTTTGGACAGAAAAATGCATAATCTTACAATGCTTGTTTCAGGCTGTGAGTACATTTATGGTATTCTGTGGAGCCATGTCTATGAAGAACGATGGTTTATTGGCATTTCATCAAAAAATGTGTAACTCGCTTAGGAACGAGTTTTCCCTCAGCTCCGCGCTGTTGCAGTAAATGTGGATTGGTGCACTTTGCGATGGTTAGAGAGAAACTACAGAACTTTACAGCACTTGTTTTAGGGTAGGAGAACAGTTGTGCTATTCTGTGGTGCCTAGTGTATGAAAAAGAATGCTTTACTTGTATCAAAAATGTGTAACTCATTCACCGAGTCTTCCCTCAGCTGCACGCTGGTGCAGTGTGTGAATGCGGTGCTCTGAGGTTTGCGACGGTGGACTGAAAATGTTTTTCTTATATTGGGGCATGGTTACGGTTCATTAAACGACTGTGGGTGGGGTTATTGTTTCATTAAACGACTGTGGGTGGGGTTATTGTTTCATTAAATGACTGTGGGCGGGGTTTCAGTGAATAAATGACTCTGGAGATACGATTTGCAGTTTGTAAGAGAATAACTTAGTTGTTCTCTTTTGTGATTGGCTGAGACCAGATACCTGTTGTATAATACCTAAAAGATCTTTTGTATTTATTTATGATTGGATGTCTGATTTTACTGCTATATGTTGTTTAGTATGTATATTTTTGTAAAGGCACCCTGAGCCTTCGGGGAAGGGCAACTAAAGAAATAAAATCTACTTCTACTACTACCACCACCACCACCACTACTACTACTACTACCACTACTACTACCACTACTACTACTACCATGACCACTACTACTACTACCACCACCACCACTACTACTACTACTATCATTACTACTACCACAACTACTACTACTACTACTACCACTACTACTACTACTATTACTACCACCACCACTACTACTACTACCACTACTATTACTACCACAATCACTACTACTACTACTACTACCACCACCACCACTACTACTATCATTACTACTACCACCACTACTACTACTACTATTACCCCCTCTTCTTTCTCATCTCCAGTGAGTACATAATGGGATCCTAGGATGTGTGGATGTAAGAAGGCAGAATTGTCCATCAAGAAAGTCTGCCATTTCTCAGTAGTTGTACCCTGTAATTCCCATAGTAATTATATTGTTATCTAAGTTCCTTTAAAATGCGTTTAATGAATTACTTTCAGGTCTACTGTGTCTTTAGGTAATCTGTTCCCAAACAACCCCCGCATCAGGCAGACTTGATAGACCGCAAGACCTCCTGCTGCTGCTAAATTTCAATGTCTACAAAAAGAGTAGGCAGCTCAGGGCTGGACTCAGAGCCAGGTAATCAAAGGAATCACCAGCAAGACAAAAAAAGTCATCTGTTCAAAACAGCTGGACAAAATATTCAAAACCTTGCAATAGGTAAATGCTTTTTATTTGCCACAGAAAGAATAAGAAACTATGAGTAGCAGTCCCACCCTGTTGATAGGGTGGAAGCGCTACTCATGTTTTTTTCATTCTTTTTGTGGCTAATAAAAAGCATTTAACTCAGCGAAGGTTTTCAATATTTTGTATAGTTATATCAGGCAAGCAAAATGTTTTGTCTTGGTGAAATTTCAATGTTTCTGTGTTCATATGATTAAATCATGCCCTTCATTTTTTTTTCTTTTAGATATAAAATGTTCTTCCCTAAATTGTAATCTGTATTCCTTGTAAAAAAACCGTTTGTCTTTAAAATCTAGATTTATTCATCCCTGAAATCCTGTTTGCTCATTGCCCCATCTGCCATGACCAAGTCCCATCTTGTTCTTCTGTGTTCTAATTTATGTAAATTTTATTCAGCTATTCTCTCATTTTATGGCTTATCCTGAAATCCCTTTCAGCCATTTTGGCTGATTTTCTGTGCACACTTTCCAGTCTCACAATGCCTGTCCTGTACAGTAGGGACCAGAACTGCACAAAATACTCTAGATGTGGCGTCGCTAATCATCCATAGAGTGGCATGTCCACCTCTCCATCTCTGCTGATGAAATAGACTCCCTACACAGTTTAAAATCTGATTACATGTTTTTATGTCTTGCTTACACTGCATTGACTGTTTAAAGCTGTCCACAATGTTAAGCCCCAGATCGCTTTCATTCTCTGAGACCCTCAATTTAACACCATTCAATGCATAGGAGGCCTTTCTTATTTTCATCACCTCAGTAGTTATCCAAGTTAAGCTGTATTTTAGCTTGTTGTGCCTATGTGGATACATTACCCAGCTTCTTCTGCATAATGCCAATGGCTTTATGTGAGTTGACTATAAACCCTCATTTTGCCTCATCAGCATATGTTGTCAACCAGCCCCCATGGGTGATCTGCATGTTGGAAACACAGATATTAAATGATATTGGCCTAATACTGAACTCCAGTTGTAACCCTGTCCCATTAAGAGTAGTATCCATCTACTCACACCCTCTGTCTCCAGTTTGCTAACAATGCTGATGTCCGTCTGACTACATATGCAACATCTGTCATTCTTAGCGCTAACTCCTGGTGTGGCACTGTGTCAAATGCCTTGCTATAGGCCAGGTGCACAGCATCAGCAGGTTTCCCTTCACTGAGTGCACTAACTGTCTCAGAGAAGCTCATCAGGTTGTGTGAAGGCTCTCCAGGCTCCATTTTTGTATTTTCTCTTGTTGGTCCTGGCTCATCTTGGATGCCCTCCTCTTCACTGATTCCAGCCTGTTAACCAAAATTTGGGCACAGTAACTAATTTAAATCTTAAATTTGGACACGGTTATCAATGTTTGCAGCTTCAGAGATCTCTGCAGTAAGGACCATGAGTGGCTATAGAATACTTCCATAAGGAGCTTCCAGCTTTAGAGATGAATTTAGATTCACTTAGCAACACTCAGTTAGTAGAACAAAGAGGAGTTGGTGTTGAGTGGGTTGGTATGCAATGAGCTGAGTTAGGAAGGAGGGAGCTTTGCCTACAATGACCTTGTAGCTAAAGCTATAGCAATGATGGAGTCCTCTGTTTGCTAAGGATGACCAGTCACAAAGTTGTTAAAGGAAAGCTGAGCAATGGACCCGATATTATTAATTTAGTTTCCTGATGGCCTGAATAGCTGAACCCTATCAGCGTCACATTTATATGACTTACCTTTTTTTGGCTTTTTTTGTTGTATTCTGTGCACCGCAGCACAACGTTGCCTGTGTGTGAACCGCCATCTCGCATATTGCGCCGCACCAGAAGAGACTGCAGAGCGTGTTCACATGCGCCTTGGTTGGTCATGCTGTGTTGTTGTTTCTGTGCGCGTCCGTTGCTTGGTTCCTCCTTCAATGGCACCCCTCACCCTCCCCATCCTCTTTCACTGAAGTTTCTGCCCCCGATATCAGCACGCTGATTAATTTAATGATGACAGTTTTTATTTTTCCTAAGTTGCCCTTTGAAGTCTATCACTTAATTTTGTATGATTTACCTTCCGTTTGCATTCCGGTTACATGCTAAAGACAAATGCTGTCACTAACTGTGTTTGAATACTGATAGTGATAACAGTATTTTGTCACTGTGTGTGTGTGTGTGTGTGTGTGTGTGTGTGTGTGTGGCGTGTGGAATGCATCCAGCGGGTCTTTCTGTCATTTCATGTAACCTCTTCCATATTTTCTGAATGGGCTTCGTTATGTACCCATTACTCCCAAAATATCAACATATGGGCACAGCAGTTCGGGTGACAGGAGGACTGGATAGTTATTTGTTGTTCACCTTTATAACTGTTTGCGACTGAGCTTTGTGTGGGGTGGTGGTGTGGTGATGTTTTTATTTCCTGTTCTGTTTCCGGCAGCATCTATGTTTTTTCTGCATCCCGAGCATGTCATGTGACATTTTCCTTGTCCCGCCAAGTGCAATACTGCACTGACACTCCACATGGAACTGTCTGCATTCGTTCATCCATTCTTGCTTTAACTGTTATCTTGGCTAACTTGTTCTCTCGTATGTTGTCATGCCGACCTGTATAGCCACTGGGTGTGCCAACACATCTGGCAAAACAAAATGTGGCCACCCAGTCAGCTTCCATCGATTGCCAATTGATCATGAACTAAAAAGAAAGTGGTTATTGGCACTGCAGCGTGTAGATATTGATGTTGACCACTTTGAGGCCTGAAAGCATAACGTGATTTGCTCTGATCATTTTACAGAGGCTGACTACTTCTGGAAAGGTACTTCTTTTTCAGTTGTATGACTTATTTTTCTATCATGTTTGTGGCAATCTTTTTTTTCTGCTGTGCACTTGTTGGTTGGAGGACACATGTCGAGCCTCCTTAGCCTGTTCAAGGAACAAACCTCCTTTGCCACCACCTCATGTTGCAGGATACATCTCCACCTCCCCCCTACCCTACCCAGGATCCCAAGTCCTCAGCTCCTCCACATGCAGGAGGAGACATCTGTAGACCCCCCTCCTTCTGCCCGGATCCATAGTGTTCTGGCCCCTGAATGATAGATGTATAGACCCCATCCCCATGCCAGAATTCCAAGTCCCGTGCACCCCCCAATGGTGGAGTAAACAAAGCGAACTTTATCTCTCCATGCTGGAGATAACATGTTCAGAGACCCTCACCGTGCCCGGAGGCAGAGTCCCCCCAAGTGTAGGAAACCCTCCATCCACCCTCACCATGCCCGGATGTGGAGTCCTCCCCCCAAGTGTAGGAAACCTCCATCCACCCTCACTGCGGTCTGAGGCAGAGTCCCCCCCAAGTCTAGGAAACCTCTCCATCCACCTTCACCATGCCTGGAGGCAGAGTCCCCCCAAGTGTAGGAAACCTCTCCATCCACCCTCACTGTGCCCAGAGGCAGAGTCCTCCCCCCCAAGTGTAGGAAACCTCTCCATCCACCCTCACCGTGCCCAGAGGCGGGTCCCTCCCAGTGTAGGAAACCTTCCATCCACTCTCACCATGCCCAGAGGCGGAGTCCTCCCCAAGTGTAGGAAACCTCCATCCACCCTCACCATGCCCAGAGGTGGAGTCCTCCCCCCTCAAGTGTAGGAAACCTCTCCATCCACCCTCACCATGCCCGGAGGCAGAGTTCCCCCCCAAGTGTAGGAAACCTCTCCATCCACCCTCACTGTGCCCGGATGCAGAGTCCCCCCCAAGTGAAGGAAACCTTTCCATCCACCCTCACCGTGCCCGGAGGCAGAGTCCCCCCGCAAGTGTAGGAAACCTCTCCATCCACCCTCACTGTGCCCGGAGGCAGAGTCCCCCCCAAGTGTAGGAAACCTCTCCATCTACCCTCACCATGCCCAGAGGCAGAGTCCTCCCCCCTAAGTGTAGGAAACCTCTCCATCCACCCTAACCATGCCCAGAGGCGGAGTCCCCCCTCCAAGTGTAGAAAACCTCTCCATAGACCCTCACCATGCCCAGAGGTGGAGTCCTCCCCCCAAGTGTAGGAAACCTCTCCATCCACCCTCACCGTGCCCGGAGGTGGAGTCCCCCCTCCAAGTGTAGGAAACCTCTCCGTACACTCTCATATCAAGTTTTGTCACAGCCCATCTCAAGTCAGTTCAGAGTATGTTATTGTTGCTCCACTGTCTCCTGCAGAGTTTCTCTGATAGTTATTGTCAGTGCTCCCACATGCTCCATACCATTTCAATTTCGTACACCCCATGTCAGGTTGTTCTGTAACACGTCTTGTTTTTCAGCCACAGTTTTTCCTGAGCATCTAACAGCACATCCTTCTGAACATATTATTTTTTCCATATCATCTTCCATGCACGGGGCATCTACTTGCTCCAGAATTTGAAGCATGTTACAAATGTTAATGAAGGTGTCGAAATGGCCCCTTATGCCAGGTAGGACATTGTGACATATGGCCATGGTCATGGCTCGGTGCTTGTTATAAAATTACCACACGCCGTTTTGTGCACATGACATTTGCTGTCAATTTGTCATTGGCTTATTGTGTGTTCCAAAGTGCACATCACCTACCATGGTGTTTTTGTTTGTTCCAGCAACTCAATGTGCATTTTTATACATTCCTCATGTGGTGGGAGGATGACCAATACAATGTGGTCCACCATTTGTGTGTGTGCATATACCTCTGCGGACTCCACGGTACTGTGACACAGTATTACAAGTGTCATGAAACAACAGATTATTGTCTGTGGAAAAGTCAGCCACAGTAGCATATGTGGTGAGCGACACGTGCAGCGTATAAGAACTGTCACCCGCAATGCCCTCTGCTATGTGCAGATACTGGCATGATGTGGTGAACGATGATGTGGCTTAATGACTGTTGACACCTGTGTCAGGGAATCACAACCACGTTCTGCACATCCTTTCGTTGTACTGTATGTTACTGGATAGAAAGTCCCGGGAACAGTGTTGTGCTGCTCTCGGAATTTGTGTGCCAAAAAGATGTGTAAGTCATTGTTACTACTGTGAGGAGGTGTTATGATAATTGACGTGTTACTTCATGCCACGGTATCTTAACCCTTTCAGGTGATAACAAGGACATAAAAAAACTGAGGCCTGATTCCGTTCCATCCATCTTCAAGAGAAAGTGTTTGCATAATTCTTCTGTGAACAGGGAAAAAAGGCCAAGGGTAACGGTTTTCCATTCTGTGTAATGGTCAATCATGAAGCTTTTATATGCATAATGCCAGAAGGGCATGTCCGTACAATGCCAAAAGATAGCATGCCCCAGCATTACTGAGTTCATGATTTCTGTTTTACTAATAATATGACCATATGGGCATAAAACTGGCTGAGGGACACAGTGTATTGGGCCGTGGTGAGTGATGACATTTCAGGTACCACGGTGGTAGTCACTGGGGTACAGCTGAGCTCAGAGATGTGGACAGTGTTGCTATAAAGTCTTCATCATTGACATAACGAGTGCCACTGATGAAGACGTGCATATCCTGCTGAAGCAGTTCTTATCAGTAATAGTATTGAAGGTTGAACAACATAGGACAACTAACTGATTTCAAATAATGTATCAGGGTAGTAGGGGGATGGCACGGTCCTGGGAGTGATGTTCGCTACTGACCAGAAGCACTACAACCAGTGTAACAAAGCCCAAACAAAGTGAAACAAGAAACTGTGATGCATATGTAGGGGATATCAGAAGTAGCGTGCCATAGGTTATGTGCGACATGTACAGGTCCACGGTACCGCCACATGTACACTATGGACTTCATCAGTGATGCACCCAGCAAGGAACATAGAACTAACCAGCTGGAGAAGACCCAAAGGAGGGTAACACTCATGATAGCAGATCAGTGTGGCAAGGCATATGAGTACATGTCCAGGTCACTGAAGTGGTACTACATGGCAGAAAAGACACAGTGGACATGACTGCTACAGTCAACTAATTGCAATGTATAAATGCATTTGATTTGACAATCCATGATCAAGTACAGTGGCAGACACAACTGTAGTGTAATCCACAGCTGAAGGGGGATGTTTCGAGGGAGGTCATGAAGAAGTTCTTCAAGACAGGGTTGTGCACAGTTGTAACAATGTGCTGCAACAGGTTGTCATAACAGTTACTGGTCAGCTGAAAGAAAGTCACGGATATGCCTAGGGGTAATGATCACTGATATTACAGACAAGCGCAGTATGCATGGTGTGTGGGAACAGTACCACAAGCTATTGACTCAGCCTTAAAAGCAGACTACATGGATGACAAACAGTCTTCTTGATAATGTACTGTTATGTACATCTAAGCATGTGTCAGTGACATACATATGAACATACAAAGAAGACATGCGAAGAAGGCCATTTGGTCCATCAAGTCTACTCGTATTCCAGGGTCTGCAGCTTCAGATTCTGTCCTTGCCCTCCCTCCCCATTCCTCCCATCCCCCATCCCCATGACCCTTACCTTCCCCCATGCCTATCCCAGCCTCTCTGAAAGCAAGTGTCCACCACCCTCTCTGTCAAGAAGTGCTTCTTGACCTCCCTCCTAAACCTTTCACCCTCCAGCTTAAGACTGTGCCCCTGTGTCATGAAATGGTTGCCACTCGGCTTAAAGAGACTGTCTGTATCATTATTCCTTTCAAGTACTTGAAGGCCCCAATCATGTCCCCTCTGTCTTTCCTGTTTTCCAGGGAGTACAAGTTCAGTGCCATCAACGTCTATTTGTATGCCTTTCCCTGCTTACCGGCTATCATTTTTATAGCCCTCCAATGGACCTTTTCCAGCAGGTTACTGTACTTTTTGAGGTGTAGGCACCAGTAATGAACTCCATACGGAACATGCGGCCTTACCAGTGACCCGTACGGGGGCAGTATAACCTCAGCTCTCCCACTAGTGACTCCCCTAGCTATGCATCACATCATCTTGTTTGCTTTTGCTGCTGCTTTCTTGCACTGCGTGGAGTGCTTCAGGTAACCAGTCATCATCAGTTCCATGTTCTTGTCCTCCTCCTCCAATGCGTTTACTCGGACTATACCTAGGTAATACTCTGTCCTTTCATTCTTGGCTCCAATATGCATGACTTAGCATTACTTTGCATTGAAGCTAAGCTGCCACATCATGGACCACCACCCCAGGTTTTTCATATGTTCCATAGGTCCTGTTTCCCTTCAGCTGTGTACAGTCTCCCACAGAGCTCAGTGTCATATGTGAATAGGCACATCTTGCCTTTAATGCCATCCACAATGTCATTAATGAAGATACTGAACATCACCGGCAACAGCACAGAGCACTGTGGGACAACACTGTTTACCTCTCTGGTGCCAGATAACTGTTTCCACACCACCACCCTCTGGGTTATGTACCTCAGTAAATTTTCTACACATGTGGCCATTTTTTCCACAACTGAAAGATCCAGCAACTTCCTGATCAACCTTCTGTAGGGCACAGAGTCAAAGGCCTTGCTTAAGTCAACATAGAGGATGTGTACCTCTTGACCCCGATCTACAGTGTTACTGACAGAGTCAAAGAAGTCAATCACAGTTCTTTCACATGGTCTCCCTCCCATGAACCCATGCGGCCTGTCATCGTGTAGACCATGGTCCTCTAGATGTTCCACCAACCTGTCCATTAGTATGGTCTCCATGAGCTCAGCGACAATGGAGGTCAGACTCAGTGGTCCCTAGGAACACTTTTTTGTGAACGGGCACATGTCCTGTTGTCCAGTATTGCTGCACCATGCATGACTGTAGTGAACCATTGAACAGGTCTGCCAGTGGCCATGCCAGGTCCTAAGCCAGTTCCTTTAGTACCCTTGCATGTACTCTGTCCGTGCAGGGTGATTTGTTCACTGTCAATGACCACAGATCTTCCTTCACTCTATCCTCCTCTGTCACTACATCTGTGTTCCCCTCCACCTCTGCTCCTCTTTTCCCTCATGAGGGCACTGTTCCGTCCTTCTCCACGTTGAAGACAGACCGTAAGTATTCATTTAGTATCTCTGCTTTTCCTCCATTATCCTCCACCCAGTGCACCCCTTTCTTAAGCCTAACAATCCCTTACTTGTTGTGCCTTTTCTCACTTATATAGTGAAATAAAGCCTTCCATCCATTCTTAATTCCTTCAGCTATCTGCAGCTCATTCTGTGTCTTTTCTCCCCTGACCTCCTTACTTTCTTCAGTAGCCAACCTTAGGTCATTCTGTCTATCTGTCTTGAACCTTCCATGCCATGCTGTATGTGTTACCACCTGACTGTCACGGTACACAGTGTCCCATGACTTAGGGAAGGACATAGTCGATTTCAGCATACTTCGCACATGCCTGACCATCTACTAAAAGGTAACGTTGTCACAGTGCACTAATGACAAAGTCAATTCTACTCTTATTTGCAGATCAGTTGTACAGGCGCACCGAATAAAGATGGATACGTGGAAGAACGTCACATTAACAGCGGACCAACAGTGTCATCCAGTGACTTTACCATGTCCACCTTGGAATTCCCAGTGACTATGTGCTCAGTGGACACATCTTCTTCAACATCAGGCTTAACGACAGTACTGTAGGTAGCATCTGTTGCTATACAGTGTGTAGTTGAGACTCAAGACTTTGCATGTCAATGGCCTGAAACCCCTGAGAACCTATTCAAGGACCATAGGTATGCAAGGCCTTGGTCAGCGACACTTGAAACCACAGAATCCTCAGAACAAGTACAGCAAGGTCAGGGAACCAAATGTGCACATCTAAGTGAAATGACGTTCGACAACAAGCCCATGCTGACATCAACACCTGTGAAGGGTGACAGACAGATGGACAACTCAGACAGTCATACTTTCTCCATCTTATCCACCGAGATAAGTGAGGGCACCGAGATAGATGTCTCCATGTTCACCCTGGATTCAGCCCAAAGCTGCCAGTCAGACTACACTGCTGAAGATGATGAGGGCAGCCTCAGTGTAAGTAGCACATTAGCCACCGAGCAGAAATTTTTGGTGTTCAAAACACAATTGTTCTTGCTCTTTCAAATGCTGTTCTGTCAGCTTTGTAAGTTTCCACTAATGCTGACAAAAACAAGCATTAGAGGCACAATGTTTGTTGCAGAATTCTGTTGCGCCCGATCACATACTTTCATATGGCACTCCCAGCCAATGAGTGGAAAAATGGCATTGGCTAATCTGGTACTGAGTGTGGCTATACTCTTCACAGGCAACACTTACAATCACATCTGTGAATACATGCGGTGTCTGCATGTTCCATTTCTATCAGAGACATACTTCCACGAACGTCAAAGGAGGTATTTATTCCCTATCGTTCAGTTACATTGGCTTAGGCAGCAGAAGACAAACATCGATTTGTTGCCCAAGCAACAAATCGCAGTAATTGGTGATGGGCAGTGTGACTCGCCTGGTCACAGCGCCAAGTACTGTACCTACACCGTCATGGAAATGACAACAAACCATATCCTCAACTCAGAACTGGTACATGTCACGGAGGTCTCCAATTCCAACTGCATGGAGAAGGAAGGGTTTGTAAGAGCTATTGGAAAGCTAATCAATGATGGAGTACAGATTGGTACTATAGCGACGGACCGGCACCCACAGATTTCAGCACTGATGAACAAAGGTGGCATGTTTGCAGGGATTTCACATCAATTTGATGTGTGGCATGTTGCTAAATCGATCATCAAAAAGCTTGTTGCAAAGGAAAGCAGAGGCACTGTGAAGAATTGATGACATGGACACGATCCATTATCAATCATTTCTGGTGGTCTGCATCCACCTGCAAGGGGCAATGCTGCTGTTATGAGAGAAAAGTGGATGTCTGTCTTAGAACACACAGCCAACTGCCACTCCTGGGCTGTTGGATTGGTTTTCCGATCTTGTGAACATGAAGAAATAGACGAGGTAGATGAACGGGAGATATGCTGGTTGGAAAAGGGCAGTGCAGCACATGACGCACTTAAGGCAGTCGTCATGGACAACAAACTTTTGAAAGATCTTGGTAAGGTGACAGAATTCTGTCACACCAGTAAATTGGAGGTATTCCACTCCTTATTAAACAAATACTGTCCCAAGAGGCAGCATTTTTCATACCAGGGAATGGTAGTGAGAACACAAGTGGCTGTTCTTGATTATTCTGAGAACTGCGACTGTCCAAGGACCATATGCACTTCTGGAAAGAACAAAGGTAATGCGATGCACCGTTTTGCCTTCTCAAAGCAAACCAAAAGATGGGTCACAAAACCTGTGTACGCAAAGAGAACATCTCGATTTGTGGATGAGATGATGGATGATGTTGTTAGAATGAAAACTGGAGAGTTAACTGACGTTCCAGATATTGCAAGACCACAGCTTCCACCAAACATTGCGCCCATACCTCGGCCAGAGAAAACTGAATTAATTCAGAATCATTACTCCCGTTTTGGAAAGAAGTGATGTGATCCCCCGATTAACAAAAAAACAATAAGACGCAGGGCTCTGACAATGCAAGTCACTATAGCGCTCATTATAAAAAATATGATACACAGTGTCCATGGACCACCGCACTCCTGTCACATTCCAGGCTGATAAAGTAATGGGCACGTAGGGCCATCAGCCCCACACCCCCCAGCACTGCAGGGATACTGCCCTCAACCCCCAATACCCCATCACTGAACCGCAACTGTAGACATAATGCAAACTGTCATGATAATCCCAAACACAGGCACACAATTGATTGTAATGTTGTAGACTGCCACCCATCACCTGGTAGTGACTGAACATCCTGCTCCTCCTGTGTCACTCACAGGCTGTTGATGGTGGGTGGGGAATGTGTTGCTCTTTCACTGCAGGATGTTAGTAAACTACAAAGATAGCCGTGGTGTGTTTGGCATTATCATAACAGTTTGCTTTGCATTACCAACCACAGTTGTGCTTCAGGCACGGGGACTGTGACTGGTGAGGCTATGGTGACACTGCCAGACTATTTCAGTATGCGACCACAAGCAGGACTGTAGGGTGGGGTTCATGATGGCCCTGCGTGGCTATCTCTTCATGTTAATGTCCTGAGTGAATAGTGGCCAAGCCACCAGCCATTAATGCCTCCTTGTTCTATATCAGTGTTGGTGATTGGGGTGCTGATTGCTCACTGCAACATAGCAATGTGCATTTTGCGCATACACGCTCAGAAATGCCTTCCCTTTGGCGTACAGTTGTGGTTCACACAAGTCAATAGACTTGTACTTATGGTCAGTAGCATGCACAGGATGATGACTTGGGTCCCTGGTGCAAATGGTTTTGGCCATAATGGCATGTGGCACAACTTGCACCAACACTTGTAGAACTGCATTTCCCAACATGCGTTTGTCAACAAGACACTCAGCAGCACTTCAGGTGGGGATTGTGTGTCCCCAGCACACCTGAGGAAGACCATGATTGAGTGCAATCTCCAATGCCTGTAGCGTGTATGGGAGGGAAAAAAGTCTGTATTACAAACTTTAAGAATTCATACTTGAATGATATCACTTTCATTTTCATGTCACAGTGCAGATCTACTTTTAGGAAAACTTGTACAATTGGGACACTTTTATTGATGCAGAGTTAAGATTTATATAGTTTCTGAGACAAATTTTCCTATGTGAACAGAGCACTGTGTCTGTGTTTCCTACATAGATACATAGACAGGGTCGGCAGATAAGGGCCTGTGGCCCACCTAGTCTGCCCATTTGAGCTTGTAAGTTCAGTTTGTTTTCCTAGAAGTCTGTTTCTCCTTACCCCTGCCCTCTAGAATTCCTTTATGTCTATCCCATGCATTCTTAAATCCCATGATTGTTTCAGCCCCCACCACTTCCTCTGGCGAGGGGTTCCACTTGTCCACCAATTGCTCTGTGAAGAAATTCTTTCTCATGTTTCCTCTGAATCGTCCTCCCTCCAACTTCATCCCATGCCCTCTAGTCCTGAAACATCTTTTTCGCTAAAATAGTGTTTTCCTGCACCCTGTTCCTCCCTGTAAGATACTTGTATGTCTCTATCATATCCCCTCTCTCCCTCCTCTCCTCCAGGGAGTACATGTTCAGTTCCTTCAACCTGTCTTCATAGGACTTGTGATGCAACCCATGCACCATCTTTGTTGCCCTCCTCTGAACCTTCTCTACCCTGTCTATGTCCTTACGTAGGTATGGTCTCCAGAACTGTACACTGTACTTCCTGCCTATGGTTGTGTTGAAAGGCAACAGTGAGAGGACGCTAATGGAATATTTCATCAAACTTTGTAGAAATAAAAACAGACAAAAGTCTTGAAATGGTTAATCATTTTGTTACAGTTGAAAAGAAAGTTCTCGTCACAATGTTCGGTACTGTTTCATTTACAATGATTCTTCTCAAAGTAAGTTAAACTGTGAAAGTTGTGAAATCACAGCATGTTTCGTAACAGTTGCATTTCCATTGTCAACGGCAAGTAATACGACAATGTCACGGAATTTCTCCCGCCATGTAATTTTTGTTTTGTGTGAAACAAATACTAAACTTTGTTAATGAAAGTTTCATTACTTCACTGACCTTGTCAGTTACTGACCATCAAACCAGTGAGAAACCAGTTACTAGTGAAACTGCAACATAATTGTAGGCCCATTAGCCTGACGTAGCTATGGGGCACCGTGATGGAGAGTGTCATGAAGGAAAGGATAGAAGGGGTGATGAGATCATGGGGTGATATACATACATTCACCAGCATGTCTAGTAATGAAAGACAAATCTGGTGGAGTTGTGTAAGTGGTGACAAGTGCACTGGATCAGGGCAGGCACCTGGTTGTCCTCTTTCTGGAGTTCTGCATGGCTTTTGACTCTGTGCCCTATCATTGGGCTACTGGTGAAAGCTGGAAAGTATGGGGGTGGGGGGGCGGATGGGCAAGTGGAAAGAAAACTGGGTGGCGGAGTGGGTACAGAGGGTCAGGGTGTGGGGGGAGGTCTCATTCTTAACATTGGTCACAAGCAGGGTACCACAGGGATCGGTGCAGAGTCCACTCCTATTTAATGCTTATGTCATGGACATCACAAGTGGTATCATGAGCGGGATGAGCATCTTTGCGGATGATTGTAAGCTGTGGGAAGTGGTGGATGAGGAGGAGGAGTGAAAGTTTCATCTCCAGGAGGACATGGACACTCTAGGGAGGTGGTCACCAATCTGAAAACTAAACTGTAATGATGCAAAATGCAGGGTTATACACCAGGGATACAAGAACCCAACTCATATTATACACCTGGGGGGGAGGAGATACTGCAGGTTTTGAGGGTGTAGGAATACATCAGGGTGGTGGAGGATGCAAAAATGAACAACTAGGAGCAGTGTAGAAGGGCGGCAGTACAAGCAAATGAAATGCTGCAGTGCATAGCCGGGGGGTAACCTCACGGAGTATTGAGGTACTCCTTTCGCTGTTCAGTGCCCTGGTTGGAACACAAGTTACATACTGCATGCAATTTTGTCATCATTTCTTAAAGGAGGACATTGCATTATTGGATAGGGTACAGAGGAGAGCGAACAGGATGGAACTGGGGATAGGGGAAATGCCCTATGTGGAGCAACTGGGGGAGCTCAAGCTATACTCATTGGAGGAGAGAAGAGAAAGGGGTGATATAATAAAGGTTTTCAAGTATGTCAAGGGGATCAATAGGGTAAGCCTTGAGGGGGACCTTCAGGTGAGTGAACCAGGGAACACCAGAAGAAGTGGGCTGATGGGGAGGCAGAGGGAGGAAACAAGGAGACACTACTTCACTGGGAGAGTGGTGGAGCACCGTAAAATGTGCTGCCCACAAAACTGGTGGCTGCTCCTACTGTGGAGGAGCTCAAGAAGGGTTGGGGATAGGTACAGGGTGAGGGTACATCCAGAAGCTGCGCTGTGAAGTAGGGATCTTTGTTGGGAGGGAAGGAGGGAGGGCTAAGATCGGTGCCCTGCATAGGCAGTGACCATCAAGCATACTCAATAGACCTTAAGGCCTATTCTGCTGTCTTAAAGGTATGTTAGTATAACCATCAATCGGACAGTAAAACTCTGAGTATATCAACACAAGGCAGAAATGTAACAACCATGCCCCCCTTTCACTCGTGTCACACTGTGTACAAGAACACCTACACCACTCTTTCCTCGTATGTCTTTTCCTGAAGCACTTGCAACACTTTGGTCTCCATTCTCTGTACCCTATCTCATCAGTTTGTAAGTAAGGCCTACAGATATTGAACATTTTTCCAGTTTATCTTGCCATTGTGTCTCACAGTTACATGATGACATACCTAGCTGTACTTCCAAGGCCCCTCATCTGCATGACAACATTGTTTGTATGTTCTCAGCTGCAATCACACAGTGACTGACAAGCTTTGTTTGCTGAATTACTGATCCCAGTAATCTATACTCATCTATTTATTTATTTATTTTTTATTTTAGTCTTTGCAATGGGGAAAGGTCACTAGGCACAAGTGCCTGTTTTCAGTGGAGACCTGGGAACACTGGTGGTTAAGTGAGTTGCTCAAAATCGCACAGTATACAAGTGGAGGTTGTGAGAATCAAACTCGGTCTGGTCTGCTGGATATATCAAGCTTGTTCACACCTCATTCCTCTAACCTGTAGGCTATACTGCCAGCTCACACTTCACCATACCCCCAGCTCTCATTTTCCTTACTTTGCAAGATCCACGTGCATAATTTTGCTTTGTTTTGCCATTTCAGAGTACATGCTACCCTGATGACCACACCTCCGGCATTCTTGGAAGAGACAGAATCCTACTTTTCACACAACTCGCCACCAGCGTAATACAGATGATTATAAAGATCTGCATGTCATGTGCAGACACTCCTTCCCATGTACACTCTTGTTAATGTTCATAATGTATATCTGTACAGTATTGGTCACAGCACAGTCCCCAACAGAAGAACAATCGTCAACCTTTCTTCATGTCAGTCAACACCATTAACCTGAAACATGTGTGTCCTCACCTATGAGTAATGTTATATCCAGTTTCAAAGCATACTGTACACTCCAGAGATGCCCAAATTGCCTAACACACTCCTGTTGTAAGATGTGTACATTTGCTTCCAGAAGTCTCTGTATTGCATGTTAACTGCCCGCATATACTGTGGTATCCCGTATCGGGTTGCTCTGATAGGACACGCTACCTAAGCAATACTGCATGACAACTACATTTCACGCTGAACCAACATGTTGTGACTGTGCTTGTGTGTTTGTTGTTTGGGTGCAGTTTAACACATAGAGGAACAGTATTGAGTGTGATGCTGCTTGAAAGATGAATCCCCTGATCACCAAGCATTGCAGTGTTGCTGTGCATGTGTTATGTAGTGTTGTTCCTAGGGTTGTGCATGTCAAACCTGCAACTTCTGCTCCTGGTGGTCCTGCTCATCCTGTTGGCAGTGATGGTGGTGTTGGAGGTGCTTGGGGTGATAGCTATAAAGTAGATCAGTGGCACTGTTACCACTACCTCTTGAAACACCTCTGGTGCTGACTGCAGGGTTGGCTGGACAGCCGGTGTCAGGGGGATGACTAGATGATTACCACGTCATGGGGACATGCAGCTGGATGACACATGCACAGAACTATTTTGATGTGTCTTCCTCAGGGGTTCATCAATCAAGCAGTGTTGTGTTCCAGAGGGTTTTCTGTGTGTTGTACTGTACTGGCACAGTGGGCACATGGTCACGGTCACAGCATGTTGGTCCACAGTGAAGTGCAGTAAATCCACAGTATTGCTGACTGGGACACTATCGCTTCCACACAGTCAGCAGTCATCACCAACACTGTTTGGCATGGCAGGACCTACATGCAGCAACATCTTCCATTGCCATAGTAACAACAGGTACACCATTAAGTTGTTGTGATGTTGCCTGTTATGTCTTAACAATTAGCAGGGTACATTTATTTTGTGGTGGGAGGGAGCCTGAACAACCTGACCCTGCCCTGGCATTTAAATTTCTTCCTTTCAGGTGACACTGTTTACCATGTCTCCTGAATGTGGTATGCATGTTACACATCATGCACAAACTAATTAACATGGTGCTCACCGTCAAAGGAGTTTCTGCATCAGCAACGTCTGTGAATGACACACTACAATTATGAACAGTTATTCAGGGGACCACAATGGCCATGGAACCAGGGATTTCAGATCTGCACACCAAGTGGACTCACTGCTGCTCCCCCCCCCCGCGGGGTGTAGACAGACAATATACAAATGTAAACCAGGATCGTGTTTGTTGCCTCATTTGGCACAAGAAATACAACTTTTGTATCTCATCACAGTGTTTGTTGCCATGCATGGGTAAATACAAATGTCATGCATTACTCCCTGAGACATCCACATACCAGCCCAGAGCCTGTAAAGCTATATTGTCCTTGAGATGCAAAGAGAGTAAAAGTGACCAGTACTTCTAGTTTAGACTCCTATGAATAACATTACAGAAAAGTTCAGTATTTTCTTTGTTAGTTTTTGTGGAAAAAGGGAAGCAGTTCACAGCTTATTTGCTAACCCCTTAAATAAAAGTGCACACCATGGCCTGCTTGGAGTATGCCTGCCTACACCCATGCATGGAACAATTAACATGTGCTGCAGTCATGGCTGTGGTTATAGTTATGCTGGCCATGCTCAGTCACCCTCCACTCACAATAATGATCACTGTGACGGCAGTCTTGACAGTGATTGTAGTCACACTTTACACCGTCATGGCAGTAGTAACACCAACTGCAATTTGAATAGATGGCTGGAGGGATGGGAGTGGGGTCTTCTACCAGGGAACAGAGTATATTGTAATACAGTCATCTAATGATGAAGGTAATACTTTTCCACACTAGGTTAGCAGGAGAGGGAATGTACTGTGATGCACTGTTATAGCAGGGGAAGGAATATACTGCACTGCACTGTGCTAGCAACAGGGTGCAATACAGTACTGCACTGTGCGAGCAGGAGAGGTAAAATAGTGGACTGCAGTGCACTAGCAGGGAGGGAATATACTGTACTGTACCAGGGAAAGTCATATGCTGTTCTCTGCAAGGGGAAGGAATATACTACTATCCTGCTCCACTGGAGGGCATGTACTGTACTGCAGCATATAAAACAAGCATTTGTCAATGCCGAATGTTTGCTGACTGGCATTGGCAGTGGTAGTGTAGAAGTTACAGAGCTGCGTAATAGGAATGGCAGTGAAGTATTGAACTGAAGCCAACCCCACCACCACCCTGCAGAGAGTGACAGGCATTGGGGTGTGCATTTGGGTCATCAGGCATAACGGCCACGCCATTTCACCACACCCACTCTGCAGAGACTGACAAGTGTCACGTGTTCCTTGGGTCTTTGGCCCTTATGCGCACCCCATTTCATTAGGAAATATGGTGAGATGGGTGCAATATAGGAGAATGGGGTGAAGTTTGGGGCCGAAGAGTCCAAGGCATACCTCAATGCCTCTCAGTGACTGCAGGGTGTGGAATGGTATGAGCATCACAGGCAAGAATCCCAAGTCACAACCCTGATTCCTGTCATTCTCTATAGGGTTGGGAGATTTAGTTGAAAAGCCTAATACCTCAGGCATTCGTTGGTATTTTAACTCCAAATTTTCAACATGTTTGTTTTGTGACCCCACCTCATGAACAGGGGGAATATCAGTTTGGTAGCCGAAAGCTGCTTACGCACAGTGACTACGAGGTTAGCACTACAGGTGCAAAATATTCAAACAGGCTGTAAAAATGACAGCTGTACTCTTTCATGGGAGGTGTAAAATAGGCTATGTTGCAAATGTGTAGTAAAAATATTTAAAAAAATGGTGAAGTCACGAGCGTACATAGAAACTGTGCAACGCACACCCGGTATATAAGTAGATTGGGGATATTTTATAGCAGTTTGTCAACTCAGGCATTTTGGTGCCTCCGATCATGAACAGTGTCACTGTGATTTTCTTTATCTTGCCGAACAATGATTTCTGACAGCGACCACGCATCTCTGCACTGAAAGTGTGAAAACACACTTCGGCCATGTTGTGAAAAATGGCAGCTGTACTGTTCATAAGGAAGTGTTGAAAAATGCCACTAGTGAAAATCTGGACTGAAAATATTACAAAGTCATAAACTAACGAGGATGCATGGAAACTGCACAATGCTCACTCAGTAACACAGTCATTTATGGACTTTTGTCACCAAATTTTCAACATAGCCATTTTAAGACCTCTGCTCATGAACAGTGTAACTGTGATTTTCTTAATCTGTCCTAAACATTGCTTTCGCACACCAACAGCACCTTTGTGTGCTACATGTGCGATAACACATTTTGGGTGGCATATGAAAAATTGCAGCTGTACTGTTCATAAGGAAGTTTAATAAAATGGACAGTTGAAAATCTAGAGTGAAAATATTAAATTTGCAGACTTACGAACATGCATAGGAACTGTGCAACGCACGCTCATAAAAGTCATTTCTAGGCATTTTTCCACCAAGTTTTCAGCATAGCCATTTTAAGACCTCTGCTCGTGAACAGTGTCACTGTGGTTTTGTTAATGTGTCCCATACATTGAGCTTGCACACCGACTGCGCCATTGTCGCTACATGGGTGGAAACACGTTTTGGGCAGGATGTGAAAAATGACAGCTGTACTGCTCATAAGGAGGTGTGGAAAAAATGGCAATGTTGAAATCTGGGTGGAAATATTGAAGATTCAAACCCTACGGTAGGCGTGGGAACTATGGCAGCACACTACGTAAAACAGTCATTTTAGGAATTCTGTCACCAAATTTTCAACATTGCCATTTTAAGATCTCTGCTCATGAACAGTGGCACTGTGATTTCCTTAATGTGTCCCATACACTGAGTTCGCACGACTGCGCCATTGTGCGCTACATGGGTGGAAACACATTTTGGGTGAGATGTGAAAAATGACAGGTGTACTACTCATAAGAAGGTGTGGAAAAATGGCAATGTTGAAAATCTGGAGTGGAAATATTGAAAATTCGCAAACCTATGAGCGTGCGTAGGAACTGCGCAACGCACGCTTGTCAAACAGTCATTTTCTGGAATTTTGGCACCAGATTTTTCAACATGGGGTTTTAGGCCCCCTTCTCATGAATGATGTCACTGTCATGGTGGTATTCAGTCCTGAAGGGTGATTTCACAGTCACTGCACAGTCACTGCAAAAATCACCCTGCCGAGCCAGACTGCGCCATGACGGTGACATCATTCATGAAAGAGTCCCAAAACCATGTTGAAATTGGTGCAAAAATTCCCCAAAATACCTGAGATATGCAATAAAGTTGAACCCCTCCCTATCTAGCCCATTATACAGCTTACGGCATTTCCTCAGTTCGCGGTCAGCTTTGAAAGTGCAGACATGTTCGGTCCACGAAGATCGTCGCGCGGAGTCGGGAGGTAAGTATAGAAGTAGGGGGTGTGGGGAGGCTGGTTGCGCAGTGGATGGAGTGCGGGTTGTGGGAGGGTTCGGAGGCGTGCCATGGGACAGTTTTGTTTTACAGGTTAAAAAAAAAAAAAAAGATGTGGCTGGACCACTTGCCATGCTGGGTGGGCTCCCCAGCGTGGCTACAACTGACTTTAGAGGCGTTCGGCCGGCGGGGGATTAGGCACCCGTCGACCACGAAAACTCTTGGGATGTTTACCACACTGGGGTGGGCTCCCAGCGTGGCACAAGAACTTTAGAGGCGTTCAGCCGATGGGGATTAGGCACCCGTCGGCAAAATTATTGATTGCCACGCTGGGGTGGGCTCAAGCGTGGCACCAAATACTGGGAAGCGGGAGGAGAGCGATGCAGCTCAGCCGGCGAAGTTGGGCACCCGTCGGCTATATGCGGGGGCACTGCCGCGCCCTGCGGCACAGGGGGAGCTGCTTGGCGTGACAGCTTCTTATCGCTGCTCACTCAACCGTAGCTCCCCTTTCAACTGTATGCCACTGCATTTTGGAGCATGTCATAGACAGCTCCAAAATGCGATAGCTACAGGGCCGCACCTGCCAGCTCGCTGCCTGAATTGGAGGAGGAGGTGACACACCTCCGAAATCTCCGATGATGGCACTATGTTTCTTGCACATGCGTGCAAGTAAACATAAAAAGGGGAACAAATGTAATGTACTGTCATCCTCAATAATTCGAATGACTATCAACATCGGAGAAATATGTGCACCTTATACAAGTACATGCTCCTCGGTAACAACTGAAACCCTTCACCATCCACAAGTGCAATGCAAGCACACTTCAGAGAGCAACATTTTGCTTCTCAAGATGATGGACAGATCACTGAGACAACAGCCACACTCGACTCAGGATCAGCAATGACAGTGGGCAAGTTAATCTGATAAAATGAACGGCAACACAGCCACACTTCGTTATGCTCAGTGACACTGAACACATGAGAACGTAAATACAAAACCATTTGTCTTCTTGTAACGGTGCCCCCCCCCGATCATCGTGAAGGCAAACTGCAAATGAATACTGTTTTAGTTCCTTGGTGTGCTTTTCACTTGCACAGTAACACGAGGCAATAAGCGTTGCAACAATTACAAGGTACCCTGCATTTTTGTTACCTAAAACTGGAGACATCTTGCAAAACAACATACAGCGATGCGAGGAACAGCCACGGATGTTTACAGCAGTGCACTTCCTGAACAGTGAGTCACCATGCTCCATCGAACTTGACCTCCCCATCAGAAACACCTAATTAGCATACTCGTTGCGGCTCCGGATGCATCAGTTAGAGAAATGGTGCCGCGCTACCAGGGATAAAAAATTTATTATGTGCAGTCAACGCTGGGACAAATATTACTCGGAGCAAAAAAAAACGGACTACATCAGGTTAGCAAATGAATGTATAGTACTGCCTGATTTACACAGCTTTCCTTTAAGAGTACAGTGATGAATATGAAAGGAAGAGCCTGTGATGGCATGAAGGGCACTGGAATGCAATGTATTGCTCAAGGTCACTGGTGGGATTTGAACCTGTGGCCACCTGACTCACAGTCCTGTGTGCTATCCACTGACCCATGCTGCCTTCCACAACAGGTTATTAATCCTCAAGAAACATACAAAAATGACAGACCAAGAACTTTATCTATTTCCAACTGGCCAACACCTAGCTAGGAAACTTACTCTGTGTTCCGATTTCCCCCCTTCCTGCTGCCGGAACACCACTTCCCTTTTGCCCCATCCATTTGGTACTATGAACCCCCTGAATCTGTCCCAGCCTTTCTATAAACCCCATTTTAAATCACCCTCTCCCACTTTCTCTGACACCCTATTCCACCATTTTACCATTCCCTCGGTAAAGAAGAATTTATGTAGTGTTCATTGACTGGGAAAGGAGTACTAAACAAACTGCCTAGTTTTAGACCCATCCCAAAAAAGATGCAAAATAACAGAAACTGAATCAGATTAAGTTGTTGGTGGTATTTTTGGTGAATGGGGGAAAATTTGGCAAGGGCATCCCACTCTTATGCACATGCGAGATGTCCTGTGGCTCGGCAGCTAACAGCGAAAAGATGTGTGAGGTAGGCTGTGCAGACAAAAGTGAATAGGAGTGCGGGGCAGGGTCTGCAGCCACAGATGAATAGGAGAGTGGGGAAGGCTCTGCAGCCATGGGTAAATAGGAGTGCAGGGCAGGCTCTGCAGCCATGGACAAATAGGAGTGCGGGTCAGGCTCTGCAACCATGGGGAAACAGGAGTGTGTTACAGGCTCTGCAGCCATAGGTTAATAGGAGTGCGAGGCAGGGTCTGCAGCCTTGGGTGAATAGGAGTGTGGGGAAGGCTATGCAGCAATGGGTGAATAGGTGTGTGGGTCAGGCACTGCAGCCACCGGTGAACAGGCGCGCGGGGCAGGCTCTGCAGCCATGGGTGAATAGGAGTGTGTTACAGGCTTTGTAGCCATGGGTAAATAGGTGTGTGGGTCAGGCTCTGCAGC
Source organism: Neoceratodus forsteri (assembly GCA_016271365.2). NCBI lineage: Eukaryota > Metazoa > Chordata > Ceratodontiformes > Ceratodontidae > Neoceratodus > Neoceratodus forsteri. The sequence goes on from CM028134.1 coordinate 47,538,006, forward strand.
CACCGGTGAATAGGCGTGTGGGGCAGGCTCTGCAGCCATGGGTAAATAGGAGTGTGGGGCAGGCTCTGTAGCCATGGGTAAACAGGAGTGTGGGGCAGGCTCTGTAGCCATGTGCAAATAGGAGTGTGGGACAGGCTCTGCAGCCATGGGTAAATAGGAGTGTGGGGCAGGCTCTGCAGCCATGGGTAAATAGGAGTGTGGGGCAGGCTCTGTATCCATGGGTAAACAGGAGTGTGGGGCAGGCTCTGTAGCCATGTGTAAATAGAAGTGTGGGACAGGCTCTGCAGCCATGGGTAAATAGGAGTGTGGGGCAGGCTCTGCAGCAATGGGTAAATAGGAGTGTGGGGCAGGTCTGAAGCCATGTGTAAATAGTGCAGAGCCGGCTCTGCAGCCATGGGTGAATAGGAGTGTAGGGCAGGCTCTGTAGCCATGGGTAAATAGGAGTGTGGGGCAGGCTCTGCAGCCATGGGTGAATAGGAGTGCAGGGCAGGCTCTGCAGCCATGGATAAATAGGAGTGCGGAGCAGGCTCTGCAGCCATGGGTAAATAGGAGTGTGGGGCAGGCTCTGCAGCCAAGGGTGAATAGGAGTGTGTTACAGGCTCTGCAGCCATGGGTGAATAGGAGTGTAGGGCAGGCTCTGTAGCCATGGGTAAATAGGAGTGTGGGGCAGGCTCTGTAGCTATGGGTAAATAGGAGTGTGTTACAGGCTCTGTAGCCATGGGTAAATAGAAGTGTAGGGCAGGCTCTGCAGCTATGGGTAAATAGGAGTGTGGGGCATGCCCTACAGCCATGGGTAAATAGGAGTGCAGGGCAGGCTCTGCAGCCATGTGTAAATAGGAGTGTGGGACAGGCTGTGTAGCCATGGGTAAATAGGAGTGTAGGGCAGGCTCTGCAGCCATGGGTAAATAGGAGTGTGAGGCAGGCTGTGTAGCCATGTGTAAATAGGAGTGTGGGGCAGGCTCTGCAGCCATGTATAAATAGGAGTGTGTTACAGGCTCTGTAGCCATGGGTAAATAGGAGTGCAGGGCAGGCTCTGTAGCCATGTGTAAATAGGAGTGTGGGGCAGGCTGTGTAGCCATGTGTAAATAGGAGTGTGGGGCAGGCTCTGCAGCCATGTGTAAATAGGAGTTTGGGGCAGGCTGTGTAGCCATGGGTAAATAGGAGTGTGGGGCAGGCTCTGTAGCCATGGGTAAATAGGAGTGTGGGGCAGGCTCTGCAGCCATGGGTAAATAGAAGTGTGTTACAGGCTCTGCAGCCATGAGTAAATAGGAGTGTGGGGCAGGCTCTGCAGCCATGGGTAAATAGGGGTGTGGGGCAGGCTCTGCAGCCATGGGTAAATAGGAGTGTGGAGCAGGCTCTGCAGCCATGGGTAAATAGGAGTGCAGGGCAGGCTCTGCAGCCATAGGTAAATAGGAGTGTGGAGCAGGCTCTGCAGCCATGGGTGAATAGGAGTGTGGGGCAGGCTCTGCAGCCATGGGTAAATAGGAGTGTGGGGCAGGCTCTGCAGCCATGGGTAAATAGGGGTGTGGGGCAGGCTCTGCAGCCATGGGTAAATAGGAGTGTGGAGCAGGCTCTGCAGCCATGGGTAAATAGGAGTGCGGGGCAGGCTCTGCAGCCATGGTAAATAGGGTGTGGGGCAGGCTCTGCAGCCATGAGGTAAATAGGAGTGTGGGGCAGACTCTGCAGCCATGGGTAAATAGGGGTGTGGGGCAGGCTCTGCAGCCATGGGTAAATAGGAGTGTGGGGCAGGCTCTGCAGCCATGGGTAAATAGGAGTGCGGGGCAGGCTCTGCAGCCATGAGTAAATAGGGGTGTGGGGCAGGCTCTGCAGCCATAGGTAAATAGGAGTGTGGGGCAGGCTCTGCAGCCATGGGTAAATAGGGGTGTGGGGCAGGCTCTGCAGCCATGGGTAAATAGGAGTGTGGAGCAGGCTCTGCAGCCATGGGTAAATAGGAGTGCAGGGCAGGCTCTGCAGCCATAGGTAAATAGGAGTGTGGGGCAGGCTCTGCAGCCATGGGTAAATAGGAGTGTGGGGCAGGCTCTGCAGCCATGGGTAAATAGGACTGTGGGACAGGCTCTGCAGCCATGGGTAAATAGGAGTTTGGGGCAGGCCCTGCAGCAATGGGTGAATAGGAGTGTGGGAAAGGCTCTGTAGCCATGGATGAATATGAATACGCGAGTGGGGCAGGCTCTGCAGCCATTTGTGAATAGGAGTTCAGAGCGGGATCTGTAGCCATGGGTAAATAGGAGTATGTTACAGACTCTGCACCCATGGGTGAATAGGAGTGTGTATGTTACAGGCTCTGCACCCATGGGTGACTAGGAGTGTGGGGCAGGCTGTGCAGCCATGTATAAATCATAGTTCAGAGCAGGATCTGTAGCCATGGGTAAGTAGGAGTGTGTTACAGGCTCTGCACCCATGAGTGAATAAGATCGTGGAGCAGGCTCCGCAACCATGGGTAAATAGGAGTGTGGGGCAGACTCTGCAGATATGGGTAACTGGAAGTGTGGGGAAGGCTCTGAAGCCATGGGTAAATGGTATCCTATGACATTAGCGACTGCGATTGGGCACTTTCAAAAAGGGCGAGTCAATCGTGGTGCCTGTCGACAGAGCTACCAAGGAGGGAGGGCAACCGGATGTTAAGCCATGTATGAATATGAATACAAGAGTGGGGCAGGCTCTGCAGCCATGTGTGAATAGGAGTATGTTACAGGCTCTGCACCCATGGATGAATAGGAGTGTGGGGCAGGCTGTGCAGCCATGTATAAATCATAGTTCAGAGCAGGATCTGTAGCCATGGGTAAATAGGAGTATGTTACTGGCTCTGCAGCTGTGGGTAAATAGGAGTGTGTTACAGACTCTGCAGCCATGGGTAAATAGGAGTGTGTTACAGGCTCTGCAGCCATGGGTAAATAGGAGTGTGTTACAGGCTCTGCAGCCATGGGTAAATATGAGTGTGGAGCAGGCTCTGCAGCCATGGGTGAATAGGAGTGCGGCGCAGGCTTTGCAGCCATGTGTAAATAGGAGTGGGGGCAGGCTCTGCAGCCATGGGCAAATAGGAGTGTGGAGCAGGCTCTGCAGCCATGTGTTAATAGGAGTGTGGGGCAGGATGTGTAGCCATGGGTAAATAGGAGTGTGGAGCAGGCTGTGTAGCCATGGGTAAATAGGAGTGTGGAGCAGGATCTGCAGCCATGGGTAAATAGGAATGTGTTACAGGCTCTGCAGCCATGGGTAAATAGGAGTGCGGAGCAGGCTCTGTAGCCATGTGTGAATGGGAGTGTGTTACAAGCTCTGCAGCCATGGGTAAATAGGAGTGTGTTACAGGCTCTGCAGCCATGGGTAAATAGGAGTGTGGGGCAGGCTCTGCAGCCATGGGCAAATACGAGTGTGTTACGGGCTCTGCAGCCATGGGTAAATAAGAGTGTGTTACAGGCTCTGATGCCATGGGTAAATAGGAGTGTGTTACAGGCTCTGCAGCCGTGGTTAAATAGGAGCGCGAGGCAGGCTCTGCAGCCGTGGGTAAATAGGAGTGTGGAGCAGGCTCTGAAGCCATGGGTAAATAGGAGTGTAGGGCAGGCTCTGTAGCCATGTGTAAATAGGAGTGTGTTACTGGCTCTGCAGCCATGGGTAAATAGGAGTGTGTTACAGGCTCTGCAGCCTTTGTTAAATACGAGTGTGTTACAGGCTCTGCAGCCATGGGTAAATAGGAGTGTGTTACAGGCTCTGAAGCCATGGGTAAATAGGAGTGTGTTACAGACTCTGCAGCCATGGTTAAATAGGAGGGCGGGGCAGGCTCTGCAGCCATGGGTAAATAGGAGTGTAGGGCAGGCTCTGCAGCCATGTGTAAATAGGAGTATGTTACTGGCTCTGCAGCCATGGGAAAATAGGAGTGCATTACAGGCTCTGCAGCCATGGGTAAATAGGAGTGTGTTACAGGCACTGCAGCCATGGGTAAATAGGAGTGTGTTACAGACTCTGCACCCATGGGTGAATAGGAGTGTGTATGTTACAGGCTCTGCACCCATGGGTGAATAGGAGTGTGGGGTAGGTTGTGCAGCCATGTATTAATCATAGTTCAGAGCAGGATCTGTAGCCATGGGTAAATAGGAGTATGTTACAGGCTCTGCACCCATGAGTGAATAGGAGTGTGGAGCAGGCTCCGCAGCCATGGGTAAATAGAAGTGTGGGGCAGACTCTGCAGATATGGGTAACTAGAAGTGTGGGGAAGGCTCTGAAGCCATGGGTAAATGGTATCCTATGACATTAGCGACTGCGATTGGGCACTTTCAAAAAGGGCGAGTCAATAGTGGTGCCTGTCGACAGAGCTACCACGGAGGGAGGGCAACCGGATGTAAAGGGGCCGTGAATATAGTGACAGTATGTCGCTATATGTACATGTGCATGGGGGAGGAGCGATCATGATGAGTGATGGGCAGAAGGGGAGGGAGGGTTTCTGTGGCATGGTGCGGTGGTGGGCTGCCGAGGTGGCCCCATGGCATGGTGGGTGGGTGGCAGGTTTGGGTTCTGAAGGTGCCGAGATCGGGTCCAGGAGCACATACATTTTGTTGCGCCCTGCCCCAAATTATTTTTTCCCCATTTTGCACATCCCTGACTTGCATCCCCCCTGGAGTTGAGAATACTTTAGTAGGAGGGTACGGGGAGCGCAGCCCCCTATATAAACAACAAAAACCTAACTCCCTTTCACATTTTTGATGTGCACCAGATATGTACATTGCCAAAAATGATGTTTGGAAATGTACACTAACCCTAACGATAATCGCCTTTCCGTGATCGCCATTACGACATGGAACCGGGTAAACAGGAGTATGGGGCAGGTTCTGCAGCAATGGGCGTTTAGTAGTATGGGGCAGGCTCATCAGCAATGATTGAATTGTAGTGTGGGGCAGGCTGTGCATCCACGGGTAAATAGGAGTGTTGGGCAAGCACTGCAGCCCTGGGTAAATAGGAGTGTTGGGCAAGCACTGCAGCCATGGCTGAATAGGAGTGTGGGGCAGGCTCTGCAGCCATGGGTAAAAAGGAGTGCAGAGTAGGCTCTTTAGCCAAAGGTAAATAGGAGTGTGGGGCAGGCTCTGCAGCCATGGGTAAATAGGAGTGTGGGGCAGGCTCTGCAGCCATGGGTAAATAGGAGTGTGTTACAGACTTAGCAGCCATGGGTAAATAGAAGTGTGGAGCAGGTTCTGCAGCCATGGGTAAATAGGAGTGTTGGGTAAGCTCTGCAGCCATGGGTAAATTGGAGTGCAGAGTAGGCTCTTTAGCCATAGGTAAATAGGAGTGTGGGGCAGGCTCTGCAGCCAAGGGTAAATAGGAGTGTATGGCAGGCTCTGCAGCCATGTGTAAATAGGAGTGTGTTACAGACTTAGCAGCCATGGGTAAATAGAAGTGTGGAGCAGGTTCTGCAGCCATTGGTAAATAGGAGTGTAGGGCAGGCTCTGCAGCCGTGGGTAAATAGGAGTGTGGAGCATGCTCTGCAGTCATGGGTGAATAGGAGTGCGGGGCAGGCTCTGCAGCCATGGGTAAATAGGAGTGTGGGTCAGTCTCTGCAGCCATGTCTAAATAGGAGTGTGGGGCAGGCTGTGTAGCCGTGGGTAAATAGGAGTGCAGGGCAGGCTCTGCAGCCATGGGTAAATACGAGTGCGGAGCAGGCTCTGTAGCCATGTGTAAATAGGAGTGTGTTACAGGCTCTGCAGCCTTGGGTAAGTAGGAGTGTGTTGCAGACTTTGCAGCCATGGGTAAATAGGAGTGTGGAGCAGGCTCTGTAGCCATGGATAAATAGGAGTGTGGAGCAGGCTGTGTAGCCGTGGGTAAATAGGAGTGCAGGGCAGGCTCTGCAGCCATGTGTAAATAGGAGTGTGTTACAGGCTCTGCAGCCATGGGTAAATAGGAGTGTGTTACAGGCTCTGCAGCCATGGGTAAATAGGAGTGTGGGGCAGGCTCTGCAGCCATGGGTAAATAGGAGTGTGGAGCAGGCTCTGCAGCCATGAGTAAATAAAGTGTGGGGCAGGCTCTGCAGCCATGGGTAAATAGGAGTGTGGAGCAGGCTCTGCAGCCATGGGTAAATAGGAGTGCGGGGCAGGCTCTGCAGCCATAGGTAAATAGGAGTGTGGAGCAGGCTCTGCAGCCATGGGTGAATAGGAGTGTGGGGCAGGCTCTGCAGCCATGGATAAATAGGAGTGTGGGGCAGGCTCTGCAGCCATGGGTAAATAAGAGTGTAGGAAAGGCTCTGTAGCCATGTATGAATATGAATACAAGAGTGGGGCAGGCTCTGCAGCCATGTGTGAATAGGAGTATTTTACAGGCTCTGCACCCATGGGTGAATAGGAGTGTGGGGCAGGCTGTGCAGCCATGTATAAATCATAGTTCAGAGCAGGATCTGTAGCCATGGGTAAATAGGAGTATGTTACTGGCTCTGCAGCTGTGGGTAAATAGGAGTGTGTTACAGACTCTGCAGCCATGGGTAAATAGGAGTGTGTTACAGGCTCTGCAGCCATGGGTAAATAGGAGTGTGTTACAGGCTCTGCAGCCATGGGTAAATATGAGTGTGGAGCAGGCTCTGCAGCCATGGGTGAATAGGAGTGCGGCGCAGGCTTTGCAGCCATGTGCAAATAGGAGTGGGGGCAGGATGTGTAGCCATGGGTAAATAGGAGTGTGGAGCAGGCTGTGTAGCCATGGGTAAATAGGAGTGTGGAGCAGGATCTGCAGCCATGGGTAAATAGGAATGTGTTACAGGCTCTGCAGCCATGGGTAAATAGGAGTGCGGAGCAGGCTCTGTAGCCATGTGTGAATGGGAGTGTGTTACAAGCTCTGCAGCCATGGGTAAATAGGAGTGTGTTACAGGCTCTGCAGCCATGGGTAAATAGGAGTGTGGGGCAGGCTCTGCAGCCATGGGCAAATCCGAGTGTGTTACGGGCTCTGCAGCCATGGGTAAATAAGAGTGTGTTACAGGCTCTGATGCCATGGGTAAATAGGAGTGTGTTACAGGCTCTGCAGCCGTGGTTAAATAGGAGCGCGAGGCAGGCTCTGCAGCCGTGGGTAAATAGGAGTGTGGAGCAGGCTCTGAAGCCATGGGTAAATAGGAGTGTAGGGCAGGCTCTGTAGCCATGTGTAAATAGGAGTGTGTTACTGGCTCTGCAGCCATGGGTAAATAGGAGTGTGTTACAGGCTCTGCAGCATTTGTTAAATACGAGTGTGTTACAGGCTCTGCAGCTATGGGTAAATCGGAGTGTGTTACAGGCTCTGAAGCCATGGGTAAATAGGAGTGTGTTACAGGCTCTGCAGCCATGGTTAAATAGGAGGGCGGGGCAGGCTCTGCAGCCATGGGTAAATAGGAGTGTAGGGCAGGCTCTGTAGCCATGTGTAAATAGGAGTATGTTACTGGCTCTGCAGCCATGGGAAAATAGGAGTGCATTACAGGCTCTGCAGCCATGGGTAAATAGGGTGTGTTACAGGCACTGCAGCCATGGGTAAATAGGAGTGTGTTACAGACTCTGCACCCATGGGTGAATAGGAGTGTGTATGTTACAGGCTCTGCACCCATGGGTGAATAGGAGTGTGGGGTAGGTTGTGCAGCCATGTATTAATCATAGTTCAGAGCAGGATCTGTAGCCATGGGTAAATAGGAGTATGTTACAGGCTCTGCACCCATGAGTGAATAGGAGTGTGGAGCAGGCTCCGCAGCCATGGGTAAATAGAAGTGTGGGGCAGACTCTGCAGATATGGGTAACTAGAAGTGTGGGGAAGGCTCTGAAGCCATGGGTAAATGGTATCCTATGACATTAGCGACTGCGATTGGGCACTTTCAAAAAGGGCGAGTCAATCGTGGTGCCTGTCGACAAGCTACCACGGAGGGGGCAACGGATGTAAGGGCCGTGAATATAGTGACAGTATGTCGCTATATGTACATGTGCATGGGGGAGGAGGCGATCATGATGAGTGATGGGCAGAAGGGAGGGAGGGTTTCTGTGGCATGGTGCGGTGGTGGGCTGCGAGGTGGCCCCATGGCATGGTGGGTGGGTGGCAGGTTTGGGTTCTGAAGGTGCGAGATGGGTCCAGGAGCACATACATTTTGTTGCGCCTGCCCCAAATTATTTTTCCCATTTGCACATCCCGACTCACCCCTGGGTTGAGAATACTTTGAGTAGGAATGCCGAGCACAGCCCCCTACATAAACAGCAAAACCCTAACTCCCATTCACATTTTTGATGTGCACCAGATATGTACATTGCCAAAAATGATGTTTGGAAATGTACACTAACCCTAATGATAATCGCCTTTCCGTGATCGCCATTACGACATGGAACCGGGTAAACAGGAGAATGGGGCAGGTTCTGCAGCAATGGGTGTATAGTAGTATGGGGCAGGCTCATCAGCAATGATTGAATAGTAGTGTGGGGCAGGCTGTGCATCCACGGGTAAATAGGAGTGTTGGGCAAGCACTGCAGCCATGGGTAAATAGGAGTGTGGGGCAGGCTCTGCAGCCATGGCTAAATAGGAGTGCAGAATAGGCTCTGTAGCCATAGGTAAATAGGAGTGTGCTGCAGGCTCTGCAGCCATGGGTAAATAAGAGTGTGGAGCAGGCTCTGCATCCATAGGTGAATAGGAGTGCGGCGCAGGCTTTGCAGCCATGTGTAAATAGGAGTGGGGGCAGGCTCTGCAGCCATGTGTAAATAGGAGTGTGGGGCAGGCTCTGCAGCCATGGGTAAATAGTAGTGTGGAGCAGGCTGTGTAGCCATGGGTAAATAGGAGTGTGGAGCAGGCTGTGTAGCCATGGTTAAATAGGAGTGTGGAGCAGGCTCTGCAGCCATGGGTAAATAGGAGTGTGTTACAGCCTCTGCATCAATGTGTAAATAGGAGTGTGGGGCAGGCTCTGCAGCCATGGGTAAATAATTGATGGCATGAGCCTGCAGCCATGTAAATGCAGTGGGGGCAGGCTCTCAGCCTTGGGTAAATAGCAGTGTGGAGCAGGCAGTGTAGCCATGGTTAAATAGGAGTGTGGAGCAGGCTCAGCAGCCATGGGTAAATAGGAGTGTGTTACAGGCTCTGCAGCCGTGGGTAAATAGGAGTGTGTTACAGACTCTGCAGCCATGGGTAAATAGGAGTGTGCAGCAGGCTCTGTAGCCATGGGTAAATAGGAGTGTGTTACAGGCTCTGCAGCCATGAGTAAATATGAGTGTGTTACAGGCTCTGCAGCCATGGGTAAATAGCAGTGTGTTACAGGCTCTGTAGCCATGGGCAAATAGGAGTGTGGGGCAGGCTCTGCAGCCATGGGAAAATAGGAGCGTGGGTCAGGCTCTGCAGCAATGGGTGAATTGGAGCATTCGGCAGGCTCTGCAGCCATGGGTAAACAGGAGTGGGTTACAGGCTCGGCAGCTATGGGTTAATAGGAGTGTGTTAGAGGCTCTGCAGCCATGGGTAAATAGGAGTGTGTTACAGGCTCTGTGTCCATGGGTAAATAGGAGTGTGGAGCAGGCTCTGCAGCCATGGGCAAATAGAAGTGTGGGCAGGCTCTGCAGCCATGGGTAAATAGGAGTGTGGGCAGGCTCTGCAGCAATGGGTGAATTGGAGTGTGGAGCTGGCTCTGCAGCCATCGGTAAATAGGAGTGTATTACAGGCTCTGCAGCCATGGGTAAATAGGAGTGTGGGGCAGGCTCTGAAGCCATGGGTAAATCGGAGTGTGTTATAGGCTCTGCAGCCATGGGTAAATAGGTGTGTGTTACAGGCTCTGCAGCTGTGGGTAAATAGGAGTGTGTTACAGACTCTGCAGCCATGGGTAAATAGGAGTGTGCAGCAGGCTCTGTAGCCATGGGTAAATAGGAGTGTGTTACATGCTCTGCAGCCATGAGTAAATGTGAGTGTGTTACAGGCTCTGCAGCCATGGGTAAATAGCAGTGTGTTACAGGCTCTGTAGCCATGGGCAAATAGGAGTGTGGGGCAGACTCTGCAGATATGGGTAACTAGAAGTGTGGGGAAGGCTCTGAAGCCATGGGTAAATGGTATCCTATGACATTAGCGACTGCGATTGGGCACTTTCAAAAAGGGCGAGTCAATAGTGGTGCCTCTCGACAGAGCTACCACGGAGGGAGGGCAACCGGATGTAAAGGGGGCCGTGAATATAGTGACAGTATGTCGCTATATGTACATGTGCATGGGGGGAGGAGCGATCATGATGAGTGATGGACAGAAGGGGAAGGAGGGTTTCTGTGGCATGGTGCAGTGGTGGGCTGCCGAGGTGGCCCCATGGCATGGTGGGTGGGTGGCAGGTTTGGGTTCTGAAGGTGCCGAGATCGGGTCCAGGAGCACATACATTTTGTTGCGCCCTGCCCCAAATTATTTTTTCCCCATTTTGCACATCCCTGACTTGCATCCCCCCTGGAGTTGAGAATACTTTAGTAGGAGAATGCAGGAGCAGCCCTACTATAAACAACAAAACCTAACTCCCTTTCACATTTTTGATGTGCACCAGATATGTACATTGCCAAAAATGATGTTTGGAAATGTACACTAACCCTAACGATAATCGCCTTTCCGTGATCGCCATTACGACATGGAACCGGGTAAACAGGAGTATGGGGCAGGTTCTGCAGCAATGGGCGTTTAGTAGTATGGGGCAGGCTCATCAGCAATGATTGAATTGTAGTGTGGGGCAGGCTGTGCATCCACGGGTAAATAGGAGTGTTGGGCAAGCACTGCAGCCCTGGGTAAATAGGAGTGTTGGGCAAGCACTGCAGCCATGGCTGAATAGGAGTGTGGGGCAGGCTCTGCAGCCATGGGTAAAAAGGAGTGCAGAGTAGGCTCTTTAGCCAAAGGTAAATAGGAATGTGGGGCAGGCTCTGCAGCCATGGGTAAATAGGAGTGTGGGGCAGGCTCTGCAGCCATGGGTAAATAGGAGCGTGGGTCAGGCTCTGCAGCAATGGGTGAACAGGAGTTTGTTACAGACTTTGCAGCCATGGGTAGATAGGATTGCGGTGCAGGTTCTGTAGCCATGTGTAAATAGAACTGTTGGGCAGACTCAGCAACCATGTGTAAATACAAGTGCAGAGCAGGCTCTGCAGCCATGGGCAAATAGGAGTGTGGGGCAGGTTCTGCAGCCATGGGTAAATAGGAGTATGTTACAGGCTCTGCAGCCATGGGTAAATAGTAGTGTGTTACAGGCTCTGTAGCCATGGGTTAACAGGAGTGCAGGGCAGGCTCTGGAGGCATGTGTAAATAGGAGTGTGGGGCAGGCTCTGCAGCAATGGGTGAATCAGAGCATTCGGCAGGCTCTGCAGCCATGGGTAAATAGGAGTGCAGAGTAGGCTCTGCAGCCATGGGTAAACAGTAGTGCGTTACAGGCTCGGCAGCCATGGGTTAATTGGAATGTGTTACAGGATCTGCAGCCATGGGTGAACAGGAGTGCGTTACAGGCTCTGCAGCCATGGGTAAATAGGAGTGTTGGGCAGGCTCTGCAGCCATGGGTAAATAGGAGTGTGGGGCAGGCTGTGAAGCCATTGGTAAATAGGAGAGTGGGGCAGGCTCTGCAGCCATTGGTAAATAGGAGTGTGGGGCAGGCTCTGCAGCTATGGGTAAATAGGAGTGTGGGGCAGGCTCTGCAGCCATGGGTTTATAGGAGTGTGTTACAGGCTCTGCAGCCATGGGTAAATAGGAGTGTGTTACAGGCTCTGCAGCCGTGCTTAAATAGGAGTGTGAGGCAGGCTCTGCAGCCATGGGTAACTAGGAGTGTGGGGCAGGCTCTGCAGCCATGGGTAGATAGGAGTGTGGAGCAGGCTCTACAGCCGTGGGTGAATATTTGTGTGGCTTAAGCTCTGCAGCCATGGGTGAATAGGAGTGGGGCAGGCTCTGCAGCCATGGGTAAATAGGAGTGTGGTGCAGGCTCTGCAGCCATGGGTAAACAGGGTGTGGGGCAGGCTCTGCAGGCAAGTGTAAATAGAATTTTGGAGCAGGATCTGCAGTCATGGGTAAATAGGATTGCGGGCCAGGTTCTGTACCCATGTGTAAATAGAACTGTTGGGCAGGCTCAGCAACCATGGGGAAATATGAGTGCTGGGCAGGTTCTGCAGCCATGGGTAAATAGGAGTGTGGGGCAGTCTCTTCAGCCATGGATAAACAGGAGTGTGGGGAGGGCTCTGCAGCCATGGGTAAGTGGAGTGGAGGGCAGGCTCAGCAGCCATTGGTAAAAAGGAGTGTGGGGCAGACTGTGTAGTCATGGGTAAATATTAGTGTGGGGCAGGCTCTGTAGGCCATGGGTTAATAAGAGTGTGGTGCAGGCTCTCCAGCCGTAGGTAAGTAGGTGTGTGGGTCAGGCTCTGCAGCCTTGGGTAAATAAGAGTGTGAAGCAGGCTCTGCAGCCATGGTTAAATAGGAGCGTGTTACAAGCTCTGCAGCCATGGGTAAATAGGAGTGTGTTACAGGCTCTGCAACCATGGGAAAATAGGAGTGTGGGGCAGGCTCTGCAGCCATGGGTAAATAAAGTGTGTGGCAGGCTCTGCAGCCATTGGTAAATAGGAGTGTGGAGCAGAATCTGCAGCCATGTGTAAATAGGAGTGTGGGGCAGGCTCTGCGGTGATGGATAAATAGGAGTGTGGGGCAGGCTCTGTCACCCATGGGTAAATAGGAGTGTGGGGCAGGCTCTGCAGCCTTGGGTAAATAAAAGTGTGGGGCTCAGCTCTGCAGCCATGAGTAAATAAGTGTGGGCAGGCTCTGCAGCCATGGGAGAATAGGAGTGCGGGTCAGGCTCTGCAGCAGTTGGTTAATAGGAGTGTGTTACAGGCTCTGCAGCCATGGGTAAATAGGAGTGTGTTATAGGCTCTGCAGCCATAAGTAAATATGAGTGTGTTACAGGCTCTGCAGCCATGGGTAAATAGCAGTGTGTTACAGGCTCTGTAGCCATGGGCAAATAGGAGTGTGGGGCAGGCACTGCAGCCATGGGAAAATAGGAGCGTGGGTCAGGCTCTGCAGCAATGGGTGAATTGTAGCATTCGGCAGGCTCTGCAGCCATGGGTAAACAGGAGTGTGTTACAGGCTCTGCAGCCATGGGTAAATAGGAGTGTGTTACAGGCTCTGCATCCATGGGTAAATAGGAGTGTGGAGCAGGTTCTGCAGCCGTGGGTGAATATTTGTGTGGCTTAGGCTCTGCAGCCATGGGTAAAGAGGAGTGTGTTACAGACTTTGCAGCCATTTGTAGATAGGATTGCGGTGCAGGTTCTGTAGCCATGTGTAAATAGAACTGTTGGGCAGACTCAGCAACCATGTGTAAATACAAGTGCAGAGCAGGCTCTGCAGCCATGGGCAAATAGGAGTGTGGGGCAGGTTCTGCAGCCATGGGTAAATAGGAGTATGTTACAGGCTCTGCAGCCATGGGTAAATAGTAGTGTGTTACAGGCTCTGTAGCCATGGGTTAACAGGAGTGCAGGGCAGGCTCTGGAGGCATGTGTAAATAGGAGTGTGGGGCAGGCTCTGCAGCAATGGGTGAATTAGAGCATTCGGCAGGCTCTGCAGCCATGGGTAAATAGGAGTGCAGAGTAGGCTCTGCAGCCATGGGTAAACAGTAGTGCGTTACAGGCTCTGCAGCCATGGGTTAATTGGAGTGTGTTACAGGATCTGCAGCCATGGGTGAACAGGAGTGCGTTACAGGCTCTGCAGCCATGGGTAAATAGGAGTGTTGGGCAGGCTCTGCAGCCATGGGTAAATAGAGAAGTGTAGAGGCAGCTCTGAAGCCATGGGTAAATAGGAGTGTGGGGCAGGCTGTGAAGCCATTGGTAAATAAAGAGTGGGGCAGGCTCTGCAGCCATTGGTAAATAGGAGTGTGGGGCAGGCTCTGCAGCCATGTGTAAATAGGAGTGTGTTACAGGCTCTGCAGCCATGGGTAAATAGGAGTGTGGGGCAGGCTCTGAAGCTGATGAAAATAGGAGTGTGGGGCAGGCTCTGCAGCTATGGGTAAATAGGAGTGTGGGGCAGGCTCTGCAGCCATGGGTTTATAGGAGTGTGTTACAGGCTCTGCAGCCATGGGTAAATAGGAGTGTGTTACAGGCTCTGCAGCCGTGGGTAAATAGGAGTATGAGGCAGGCTCTGCAGCCATAGGTAACTAGGAGTGTGGGGCAGGCTCTGCAGCCATGGGTGAATAGGTGTGTGGCTTAGGCTCTGCAGCCATGGGTAAATAGGAGTGTGGAGCAGGCTCTGCAGCTGTGGGTAAATAGGAGTGTGGGGCAGGCTCTGCAGCCATGGGTAGATAGGAGTGTGGAGCAGGCTCTGCAGCGATGGGTGAATATTTGTGTAGCAAAGCTCTGCAGCCATGGGTGAAGAGGAGTCGGGCAGGCTCTGCAGCCATTGGTGAATAAGTGTGTTACAGACTTTACAGCCACGGGTAAACAGGAGTGTGGGGCAGGCTCTGCAGGCAAGTGTAAATAAATTTGGGCAGGATCTGCAGTCATGGGTAAATGGGATTGCAGAGGCAGGTTCTGTAGACTATGTAAATAGAACTGTTGGGCAGGCTCAGCAACCATGGGGAAATATGAGTGCTGGGCAGGTTCTGCAGCCATGGGTAAATAGGAATGTGGGGCAGTCTCTTCAGCCATGGATAAACAGGAGTGTGGGGAGGGCTCTGCAGCCATGGGTAAGCAGGAGTGGAGGGCAGGCTCAGCAGCCATTGGTAAAAAGGAGTGTGGGGCAGACTGTGTAGTCATGGGGAAATATTAGTGTGGGGCAGGCTCTGTAGGCCATGGGTTAATAGGAGTGTGGGGCAGGCTCTCCAGCCGTAGGAAAATAGGTGTGTGGGTCAGGCTCTGCAGCCATGGAGGTAAATAAAAGTGTGGAGCAGGCTCTGCAGCCATGGTTAAATGGAGGCGTGTTACAAGCTCTGCAGCAAGGTAAATAGGAGTGTGGGCAGGCTCTGCAGCCATGGGTAAATAAGTGTGTGGCGGGCTCTGCAGCCATTGGTAAATAGGAGTGTGGAGCAGAATCTGCAGCCATGTGTAAATAGGAGTGTGGGGCAGGCTCTGCGGTGATGGATAAATAGGAGTGTGGGGCAGGCTGTGTTACCATGGGTAAATTGGAGTGTGGGGCAGGCTCTCCAGCCTTGGGTAAATAAAGTGTGGGGCTCGCTCTGCAGCCATGGGTAAATAGGAGTGTGGAGCAGGCTCTGCAGCCATGGGAGAATAGGAGTGCGGGTCAGGCTCTGCAGCAGTTGGTTAATAGGAGGTGTCACAGGCTCTGCAGCCATGGGTGAAGAGGAGTGCAGGGTAGGCTCTGCAGCCATGGGTAAACAGGAGTGTGTTACAGGCTCTGCAGCCATGGGTTTATAGGAGTGTGTTAGAGGCTCTGCAGCCATGGGTAAATAGGAGTGTGGAGCAGGCTCTGCAGCCGTGGGTTAATATTTGTGTGTCTTGGCTCTGCAGCCATGGGTGAAGAGGAGTATGTTACAGGCTCTGCAGCCATGGGTTAATTGGAGTGTGTTACAGGATCTGCAGCCATGGGTGAACAGGAGTGTGTTACAGGCTCTGCAGCCATGGGTAAATAGGAGTGTTGGGCAGGCTCTGCAGCCATGGGTAAATAGGAGTGTGGGGCAGGCTCTGAAGCCATGGGTAAATAGGGGTGTGGGGCAGGCTGTGAAGCCATTGGTAAATAGATGTGGGGCAGGCTCTGCAGCCATGGGTAAATAGGAGTGTGGGCAGGCTCTGCAGCCATGGGTAAATAGGAGTGTGTGACAGGCTCTGCAGCCATGGTAAATAGGGTGTGGGGCAGGCTCTGCAGCCATGGTTAAATAGAGTGTGGGGCAGGCTCTGCAGCCATGGGTAAATATGAGTGTGGGGCAGGCTCTGCAGCCATGGGTTAATAGGAGTGTGTTACAGGCTCTGCAGCCATGGGTAAATAGAAGTGTGAGCAGCTCTGCAGCCATGGGTAAATAGGAGTGGGCAAGGCTCTGCAGCCATGGGTAAATAGGAGTGTGGGGCAGGCTCTGCAGCCATGGGTAAATAGGAGTGTGTTACAGGCTCTGCAGCCATGGGTAAATAGGAGTGTGTGACAGGCTCTGCAGCCATGGGTAAATAGAGTGTGTTACAGGCTCTAGCAGCCATGGGTAAATAAAGTGTGGAACAGGTTCTGCAGCCATTGGTAAATAGAGTGTAGGGCAGGCTCTGCAGCCGTGGGTAAATAGGAGTGTGGAGCAGCTCTGCAGCCATGGGTGAATAGGAGTGCTGGGGCAGGCTCTGCAGCCATGGGTAAATAGGGTGTGTTACAGGCTCTGCAGCCATGGGTAAATAGGAGTGTGGCAGGCTCTGCAGCCATGGGTAAAGGAGAGTGTGGGCAGGCTCTGCAGCCATGGGTAAATAGGTTGTGGGTCAGGCTCTGCAGCCATGGCTAAATAGGAGTGTGGGGCAGGCTCTGCAGCCATGGGTAAATAGGAGTGCAGGGCAGGCTCTGCAGCCATGGGTAAATAGGGTGCGGAGCAGGCTCTGTAGCCATGGGTAAATAGGAGTGTGTTACAGGCTCTGCAGCCATGGGTAAATAGGTGTGTTACAGGCTCTGCAGCCATGGGTAAATAGGAGTGTGGAGCAGGCTCTGTAGCCATGGATAAATAGGAGTGTGGAGCAGGCTGTGTAGACGTGGGTAAATAGGAGTGCAGGGCAGACTCTGCAGCCATGTGTAAATAAAGTGTGGGGCAGGCTCTGCAGCCATGGGTAAATAGGAGTGTGGAGCAGGCTCTGCAGCCATGGGTAAATAGGAGTGCGGGGCAGGCTCTGCAGCCATAGGTAAATAGGAGTGTGGGGCAGGCTCTGCAGCCATGGGTGAAATAGGGTGTGGGGCAGGCTCTGCAGCCATGGGTAAATAGGAGTGTGGGGCAGGCTCTGCAGCCATGGGTAAATAGGAGTGTGGGGCAGGCTCTGCAGCCATGGGTAAATAGGAGTGTGGGGCAGGCTCTGCAGCCATGTGTGAATAGGGTATGTTACAGGCTCTGCAGCACATGGGTGAATAGGAGTGTGGGGCAGGCTCTGCAGCCATGTAGTAAATATAGTTCAGAGCAGGATCTGCAGCCATGGGTAAATAGGAGTATGTTACTGGCTCTGCAGCTGTGGGTAAAATGAGTGTGTTACAGACTCTGCAGCCATGGGTAAATAGGAGTGTGTTACAGGCTCTGCAGCCATGGGTAAATAGGGTGTGTTACAGGCTCTGCAGCCATGGAGTAAAATAGAGGTGTGAGCAGGCTCTGCAGCCATGGGTGAATAGGAGTGTGGCGCAGGCTTTGCAGCCATGTGTAAATAGGAGTGGGGACAGGCTCTGCAGCCCTGGGCAAATAGGAGTGTGGAGCAGGCTCTGCAGCCATGTGTTAATAGGAGTGTGGGGCAGGATGTGTAACCATGGGTAAATAGGAGTCTGGAGCAGGCTTGTAGCCATGGGTAAATAGGGTGTGGAGCAGGATCTGCAGCCATGGGTAAATAGATGTGTTACAGGGCTCTGCAGCCATGGGTAAATAGGAGTGGGAGCAGGCTCTGTAGCCATGTGTGAATGGGAGTGTGTTACAAGCTCTGCAGCCATGGGTAAATAGGGTGTGTTACAGGCTCTGCAGCCATGGGTAAATAGGAGTGTGGGACAGGCTCTGCAGCCATGGGTAATACGAGTGTGTTACAGGGCTCTGCAGCCATGGGTAAATAGAGTGTGTTACAGGCTCTGATGCCATGGGTAAATGGGAGTGTTACAGGCTCTGCAGCCGTGGTTAAATAGGAGCGCGAGGCAGGCTCTGCAGCCGTGGGTAAATAGGAGTGTGGAGCAGGCTCTGAAGCCATGGGTAAATAGGAGTGTAGGGCAGGCTCTGTAGCCATGGGTAAATAGGAGTGTGGAGCAGGCTCTGCAGCCATGGGTAAATAGGAGTGTGTTACAGGCACTGCAGCCATGGGTAAATAGGAGTGTGTTACAGACTCTGCACCCATGGGTGAATAGGAGTGTGTATGTTACAGGCTCTGCACCCATGTGGGTGAATAGGAGTGTGGGGTAGGTTGTGCAGCCATGTATTAATCATAGTTCAGAGCAGGATCTGTAGCCATGGGTAAATAGGAGTATGTTACAGGCTCTGCACCCATGAGTGAATAGGAGTGTGGAGCAGGCTCCGCAGCCATGGGTAAATAGGAGTGTGGGGCAGACTCTGCAGATATGGGTAACTAGAAGTGTGGGGAAGGCTCTGAAGCCATGGGTAAATGGTATCCTATGACATTAGCGACTGCGATTGGGCACTTTCAAAAAGGGCGAGTCAATAGTGGTGCCTGTCGACAGAGCTACCACGGAGGGAGGGCAACCGGATGTAAAGGGGGCCGTGAATATAGTGACAGTATGTCGCTATATGTACATGTGCATGGGGGGAGGAGCGATCATGATGAGTGATGGGCAGAAGGGAGGAGGGTTTCTGTGGCATGGTGCGGTGGTGGGCTGCGAGGTGGCCCCATGGCATGGTGGGTGGGTGGCAGGTTTGGGTTCTGAAGGTGCGAGATGGTCCAGGAGCACATACATTTTGTTCGCCCTGCCCCAAATTATTTTTCCCATTTGCACATCCCGACTTACCCCTGGAATTGAGAATGCTTTGAGTAGGAGTGCCGGGGCAGCCCCATAAACAGCAAAACCCTAACTCCCATTCACATTTTTGATGTGACCAGATATGTACATTGCCAAAAATGATGTTTGGAAATGAACACTAACCCTAATGATAATCACCTTTCCGTGATCGCCATTACGACATGGAACCGGGTAAACAGGAGAATGGGGCAGGTTCTGCAGCAATGGGTGTATAGTAGTATGGGGCAGGCTCATCAGCAATGATTGAATAGTAGTGTGGGGCAGGCTGTGCATCCACGGGTAAATAGGAGTGTTGGGCAAGCACTGCAGCCATGGGTAAATAGGAGTGTGGGGCAGGCTCTGCAGCCATGGGTAAATAGGAGTGCAGAATAGGCTCTGTAGCCATAGGTAAATAGGAGTGTGCTGCAGGCTCTGCAGCCATGGGTAAATAAGAGTGTGGAGCAGGCTCTGCATCCATAGGTGAATAGGAGTGTGGAGTAGGCTCTGTATCCATGTGTAAATAGGAGTGTGGGGCAGGCTCTGCAGCCATGGGTAAATAGGAGTGTGGAGCAGGCTCTGCAGCCATGTGTAAATAGGAGTGTGGGGCAGGCTCTGCAGCCATGGGTAAATAGGAGTGTGGCGCACACCCTGCAGCCATGTGTAAATAGGAGTGTGGGGCAGGCTCTGCAGCCTTGGGTAAATAGCAGTGTGGAGCAGGCTGTGTAGCCATGGGTAAATAGGAGTGTGGAGCAGGCTCAGCAGCCATGGGTAAATAGGAGTGTGTTACAGGCTCTGCTGCCATGGGTAAATAGGAGTGTGGGGCAGGCTCTGAAGCCATGGGTAAATAGGAGTGTGTTACAGGCTCTGCAGCCATGGGTAAATAGGAGTGTGTTACAGGCTCTGCAGCCATGGGTAAATAGGAGTGTGTTACAGGCTCTGCAGCCATGGGTAAATAGGAGTGTGCAGCAGGCTCTGCAGCCATGGGTAAATAGTAGTGTGGGGCAGGCTCTGCAGCCATGAGTAAATAGGAGTGTGTTACAGGCTCTGCAGCCATGGGTAAATAGGAGTGTGTTACAGGCTCTGTAGCCATGGGCAAATAGGGTGGGGCAGGCTCTGCAGCCATGGGAAAATAGGAGCGTGGGTCAGGCTCTGCAGCAATGGGTGAAGTGTAGCATTCGGCAGGCTCTGCAGCCATGGGTAAACAGGAGTGGGTTACAGGCTCGGCAGCTATGGGTTAATAGGAGTGTGTTAGAGGCTCTGCAGCCATGGGTAAATAGGAGTGTGTTACAGGCTCTGTATCCATGGGTAAATAGGAGTGTGGAGCAGGCTCTGCAGCCGTGGGCAAATAGGAGTGTGGGGCAGGCTCTGCAGCCATTGGAAAATAGGAGCGTGGGTCAGGCTCTGCAGCAATGGGTGAATTGGAGTGTGGAGCTGGCTCTGCAGCCATTGGTAAATAGGAGTGTATTACAGGCTCTGCAGCCATGGGTAAATAGGAGTGTGGGGCAGGCTCTGAAGCCATGGGTAAATAGGAGTGTGTTATAGGCTCTGCAGCCATGGGTAAATAGGAGTGTGTTACAGGCTCTGCAGCCATGGGTAAATAGCAGTGTGTTACAGGCTCTGTAGCCATGGGCAAATAGGAGTGTGGGGCAGGCTCTGCAGCCATGGGAAAATAGGAGCGTGGGTCAGGCTCTGCAGCCATGGGTGAAGAGGAGTTTGTTACAGACTTTGCAGCCATGGGTAGATAGGATTGCGGTGCAGGTTCTGTAGCCATGTGTAAATAGAACTGTTGGGCAGATTCAGCAGCCATGTGTAAATACAAGTGCAGAGCAGGCTCTGCAGCCATGGGAAAATAGGAGTGTGGGGCAGGTTCTGCAGCCATGGGTAAATAGGAGTATGTTACAGGCTCTGCAGCCATGGGTAAATAGTAGTGTATTACAGGCTCTGTAGCCATGGGTTAACAGGAGTGCAGGCAGGCTCTGGAGGCATGTGTAAATAGGAGTGTGGGGCAGGCTCTGCAGGACATGGGTGATTAGGAGCATTCGGCAGGCTCTGCAGCCATGGGTAAATAGGAGTGCAGAGTAGGCTCTGCAGCCATGGAGTAAACAGTAGTGCGTTACAGGCTCGCAGCCATGGGTTAATTGAGTGTGTTACAGATCTGCAGCCATGGGTGAACAGGAGTGCTACAGGCTCTGCAGCCATGGGTAAATAGGAGTGTTGGGCAGGCTCTGCAGCCATGGGTAAATAGAAGTGTTGGGCAGGCTCTGAAGCCATGGGTAAATAGGAGTGTGGGGCAGGCTGTGAAGCCAATGGTAAATAGGAGAGTGGGGCAGGCTCTGCAGCCATTGGTAAATAGGAGTGTGGGGCAGGCTCTGCAGCCATGTGTAAATAGGACTGTGTTACAGGCTCTGCAGCCATGGGTAAATAGGAGTGTGGGGCAGGCTCTGAAGCTATGAGTAAATAGGAGTGTGGGGCAGGCTCTGCAGCTATGGGTAAATAGGAGTGTGGGGCAGGCTCTGCAGCCATGGGTTTATAGGAGTGTGTTACAGGCTCTGCAGCCATGGGTAAATAGGAGTGTGTTACAGGCTCTGCAGCCGTGCTTAAATAGGAGTGTGAGGCAGGCTCTGCAGCCATGGGTAAATAGGAGTGTGGGGCAGGCTCTGCAGCCATGGGTGAATAGGTGTGTGGCTTAGGCTCTGCAGCCATGGGTAAATAGGAGTGTGGGCAGGCTCTGCAGCCATGGGTAAATAGGTGTGGAGCAGGCTCTGCAGCTGTGGGTAAATAGGAGTGTGGGGCAGGCTCTGCAGCCATGGGTAGATAGGAGTGTGGAGCAGGCTCTGCAGCCGTGGGTGAATATTTGTGTGGCTTAAGCTCTGCAGCCATGGGTGAAGAGGAGTGCAGGGGCAGGCTCTGCAGCCATTGGTGAATAGGAGTGTGTTACAGACTTTACAGCCACGGGTAAACAGGAGTGTGGGGCAGGCTCTGCAGGCAAGTGTAAATAGAATTTTGGAGCAGGATCTGCAGTCATGGGTAAATAGGATTGCTGGGCAGGTTCTGTAGCCATGTGTAAATAGAACTGTTGGGCAGGCTCAGCAACCATGGGTAAATATGAGTGCTGGGCAGGTTCTGCAGCCATGGGTAAATAGGGTGTGGGGCAGTCTCTTCAGCCATGGGTAAACAGGAGTGTGGGGAGGGCTCTGCAGCCATGGGTAAACAGGAGTGGAGGGCAGGCTCAGCAGCCATTGGTAAAAGGAGTGTGGGCAGACTGTGTAGTCATGGGTAAATATTGAGTGTGGGGCAGGCTCTGTAGGCCATGGGTTAATAGAGTGTGGGGGCAGGCTCTCCAGCCGTAGGTAAGTAGGTGTGTGGGTCAGGCTCTGCAGCCTTGGGTAAATAAGAGTGTGGAGCAGGCTCTGCAGCCATGGTTAAATAGGAGCGTGTTACAAGCTCTGCAGCCATGGGTAAATGGGGTGTGTTACAGGCTCTGCAACCATGGGAAAATAGGAGTGTGGGGCAGGCTCGGGCTTCCATTCACCCCACTCTCTGTTTCCCATGACTGCAGTGTCCCTGCTCCTGTTACCCATGGCTGCAGAGCCTTAACACCTTCCTTACCCAGGCTCTGAGCCTGCCCCTGTCCTCTTCACCCATGGCTGCAGGCCTGGCCACATGCCTATTCACCCATGCTGCAGAGCCTGCCACACTCCTGTTACCCATGGCTGCAGATGCCCCACACCCTATTTTGTGGCTGCAGAGCCTGTAAACACCTATTAACCCTATGGCAGCAGAACCTGCCCTACACTTATTACTATGGCTGCAGAGCCTCCCACCTATTTACCATGGTTTGGAGCCTGCCCACAATCCTATTTTAGCTGCAGAGCATGTAATACACTCCTATTAACACATGGCTGCAGAGCCTGCTCCCTGTTGCTCATGGCTGGGCCTGTAACACACCCTATTTTACATGGCTGAGCCTGCCCCACTCCTGTTACCCTTGGCTGCAGTGCCGTCCCTCACCTATTTACCCATTGCTTCAGAGCTGCCCACACTTCTATTTACTGTGGCTGCAGAGCCTGTAACACCTCCTGTTACCGGACTTAGAGCCTGCCCCTCCCATTACCATGACTGCAGTGCCTGTCCTCACCCTATTTACCCTTGGCCCAGGCCTGCCCCACTCCCTGTTACCATGGCTGCAGGCCTAACACCTCAGTATCCTTGGCTTCCAGAGCCTGCCCGTACTCCTCTTCACCCATGGCTGCAGTTTCTAAGCCAATACCTATTCACCATGGCTGCAGAGCCTGCCCCACTCTTTAGTTACCCATGGCTGGAGCCTGCCCCACCTCCTATTTATCACGCTGCAGGCCTGTCAAGCACTCCTATTAACCCTTGGCTGCAGAACCTGCCCCACACCCTATTACCATGACTGCAGGCCTGCCCACACACCTATTTCCATGGTCAGAGCCTGCACCACAATCCTATTTACCCATTTCTGCAGGCATGAAACACACGCTCTTAACCCATGGCTGCAGAGCCTGCCCCACTCCCTGGTTACCCATGGCTACAGGCCAACACACTCCCTTTACACATGGCTGTAGAGCCTGCCCCACTCCTTTACCCATGTTGCAGTGCCTGTCCTCACCCTATTTACCCATGGCTGGAGCCTGCCCCACTCCCTGTTTCCCATTGCTGCAGAGCCTTGATGCCTTATTTCATAGCTGCAGAGCCTGCCCTGCACTCCTATTTACCCTTGGCTGCAGAGCCTGCTCCACTCCTATTAACTTGGCTTGTGTGCCCCACACTCTATTTACACATCGGTGCAGAGCCTGTAACATACTCCGATTTTTCCATGG
Source organism: Neoceratodus forsteri (assembly GCA_016271365.2). Lineage (NCBI taxonomy): Eukaryota > Metazoa > Chordata > Ceratodontiformes > Ceratodontidae > Neoceratodus > Neoceratodus forsteri. The sequence continues at coordinate 47,561,402 of CM028134.1, forward strand.
CTGCAGATCCTGCTCTGAACTATGTTTATACATGGCTGACAGCCTGCCCCATTCATCCTATTCACCCATGGGTGCAGGCCTTGTCACATACACATCCAATTTCACCCCTGGTTGCAGAGTCTGAACATACTCCTGTTTAAACATGGCAACAGATCCTGCCTGAAATTCCTATTCTGCGTGGCTGCAGAGCCTGGCCCCACCTCGATCTGTATTCATCCACGGCCACAGAGCCTTTCCCACACTCCTCTATTCACCCATTGCTGCAGGGCCTGCCCCACCCAATTTATTACCCATGGCTGCAGAGCCTGCCCCACTACCCTATTTACCCATGGCTGCAGAGCCTGCCCACACCCTATTTCCTCAGGCTGCAAGAGCCTGCTCCACACTCCATTTACCATGGCTGCAGAGCCTGCCCCACACCTATTTACCCATGGCTGCAGAGCTTGCCCATTAACTTATTTACCCCATGGCTGCAGAGCCTGCCTCAGACCCCCTATTTACCCATGGCTGCAGAGCCTGCTCCCACACTCCTATTTACCCATGGCTGCAGAGCCTGCCCCAGCATTCCTATTCACCCATGGCTGCAGGCCTGCCCACACTTTTTTCACCCATGGCTGCAGAGCCTTCCTCATATTTACCCCATGGCTGCAGAGCCTGCCCCACACTCCTATTTACCCATGGCTGCAGAGCCTGCTCCACACCCTTTTTACCCATGGCTGCAGAGCCTGCCCCGCACTCTATTTACCCATGGCTGCAGAGCCTGCTCCACACCTACTTATTTTACTCCATGGCTGCAGAGCCTGCCCCACACACTTATTTACCCATGGCTGCAGAGCCTGCCCCTCACTCCTATTTCCCATGGCTGCAGAGCCTGCCCCACCCCCTGTTTTTGCCCATGGCTGCAGAGCCTGCCCTAACACACTCCTATTTTACCCATGGCTGCAGAGCCTGTCCCACACACCTATTTACCTATGGCTGCAGAGCCTGCCCCACACTCCTATTATGCCCATGGCTGCAGAGCCCTGTCTTACACTCCTATTTACCATGGCTGCAGAGCCTGTAACACGCTCATATTTACCCATGGCTGCAGAGCCAGTAACTCACTCCTATTTACCCATGGCTGCAGAGCCTGCCCCACACTCCTATTTACCCATGACTACAGAGCCTGCCCCACAATCCTATTTACCCATGACTGCTGATCCTGCCCTGCACTCCTGTTTACCCATGGCTGCAGAGCCCTCCCCACACTCCTGTTTACCCATGGTTGCAGAGCCTGCCCCACACTCCTATTTACCCATGGCTAGAGAACCTGCCCTGCACTCATATTTACACATGTTTGCTGAGCCTGCCCAACAGTTCTATTTACCCATGGCTTCAGATCCTGCCCCAAAATTCTATTTACACTTGCCTGCAGAGCCTGCCCCACACTCCTGTTTACCCATGGCTATAAAGACTGTAACACACTCCTATTCAAGAATGGCTGCAAGCCTGCCCCGCACTCCTCTTCACCCATGGCTGCAGAGCCTAAGCCAGACACCTATTCACCCATGGATGCAGAGCCTGCCCCACACTCCTAGTTATCCATGGCTGCAGAGCCTGCCCCACACTCCTATTTACCCACGGCTGCAGGTAGCCTGTAACACACTCCTATTTACCCATGGCTGCAGAGCCTGTAAAATACTCCTATTTACCCATGGCTGCAGAGCCTGCCCACACCCTATTTACCTCATGGCTGCAGAGCCTGCCCCACTCCTTTTTACCCATGGCTTCAGAGCCTGCCCACAATCCTATTTACCCATGGCTGCAGAGCATGTAACACAATCCTATTAACCCATGGCTGCAGAGCCTGCCCCACAATCCTATTTACCCATGGCTGCAGAGCCTGCCACACACTTCTATTTACCCATGGCTTCAGAGCCTGCCCCACACTCCTATTTACCCATGGCTGCAGAGCCTGTAACACACTCCTATTTACCCAGGGCTTCAGAGCCTGCCCCACTCTCCTATTTACCCATGGCTGCAGAGCCTGTCCCTCACTCCTATTTACCCATGGCTGCAGAGCCTGTAACACACTCCTATTTACCCATGGCTTCAGGAGCTGCCCCACTTATCCTTATTCACCCATGGCTGCAGAGCCTGCTCACACACCCTTTCACCCATGGCTGCAGAGCCTGCCCCACACCCTAGTTACCCATGGCTGCAGAGCCTGCCCCACACCCTATTCTACCCACGGCTGCCGAGCCTGTAACACACGGTTATTTACCCATGGCTGCAGAGCCTGTAACACACTCCTATTTACACATGGCTGCAGAGCCTGCCCCACACTCCCATTTACCTATGGCTGCAGAGCCTGTCCCCACACACCTATTTACCATGGTTTTTCAGAGCCTGCCCCACAATCCTATGTACCCATGGCTGCAGAGCCTGTAACACACTCCTATTAACCCATGGCTGCAGAGCCTGCCCCACACTCCTATTTACCCATGGCTGCAGTGCCTGTCCCACACCCTATTTACACATGGCTTCAGAGCCTGCCCCACACTCCTATTTACCCATGGCTGCAGAGCCTGTAACACACTCCAATTTACCAGGGCTTCAGAGCCTGCCCCACACTCCTCTTCACCCATGGCTGCAGAGCCTAAGCCACACACCTGTTCACCCATGGCTGCAGAGCCTGCCCCACACTCCTAGTTACCCATGGCTGCAGAGCCTGCCCCACACTCCTATTTACCCACGGCTGCAGAGCCTGTCAAACACTCCTATTAACCCATGGCTGCAGAACCTGCCCCACACTCCTATTTGCCATGACTGCAGAGCCTGCCCCACACACCTATTTACCATGGCTTCAGAGCCTGCACCACAATCCTATTTACCCATTTCTGCAGAGCATGAAACACACTCCTATTAACCCATGGCTGCAGAGCCTGCCCCACACTCCTAGTTACCCATGGCTACAGAGCCTGTAACACACTCCTATTTACACATGGCTGCAGAGCCTGCCCCACACTCCTATTTACCCATGGCTGCAGTGCCTGTCCCTCACCCCTATTTACCCATGGCTTCAGAGCCTGCCCCACACTCCTATTTACCCATGGCTGCAGAGCCTGTAACACACTCCTATTTTCCCATAGCTGCAGAGCCTGCCCTGCACTCCTATTTACCCATGGCTGCAGAGCCTGCTCCACACTCCTATTTAACCTTGGCTTCAGAGTGTGCCCCACACTCCTATTTACACATCGGTGCAGAGCCTGTAACATACTCCGATTTTCCCATGGCTACAGATCCTGCTCTGAACTATGATTTATACATGGCTGCACAGCCTGCCCCACACTCCTATTCACCCATGGGTGCAGAGCCTGTAACATACACACTCCAATTCACCCTGGTTGCAGAGTCTGTAACATACTCCTGTTTAAACATGGCAACAGATCCCGCTCTGAAATCCTATTCACACGTGGCTGCAGAGCCTGCCCCACTCTCATATTCATATTCACCATGGCTGCAGAGCCTGTTCCCACACTCCTATTCACCCATGGCTGCAGAGCCTGCCCACACCCTATTTACCCATGGCTGCAGAGCCTGCCCTCACACTTCTATTCACCCATCGGCTGCAGAGCCTGCTCCCACACCCTATTAACCCATGGCTGCAGAGCCTGCCCCACACTCCTATTTACCCATGGCTGCAGAGCCTGCCCCACACTCCTATTTACCCATGGCTGCAGAGCCTGCCCCACACTTATATTTACCCATGGCTGCAGAGCCTGCCCCACTCCTATTTACCCATGGCTGCAGAGCCTGCTCCACACTCCTATTTACTCATGGCTGCAGAGCCTGCCCCACACTCCTATTCACCCATGGCTGCAGAGCCTGCTCACTCCTATTTACCCATGGCTGCAGAGCCTGCCCCACACTCTTATTTACCCATGGCTGCAGAGCCTGCCCCACACTCCTATTTACTCCATGGCTGCAGAGCCTGCCCCACACCCTATTTACCCATGGCTGCAGAGCCTGCCCACACTCCTATTTACCCATGGCTGCAGAGCCTGCCCCACACCCTATTTACCCATGGCTGCAGAGCCTGCCCCACACTCTTATTTACCCATGGCTGCAGAGCCTGCCCACACTCTATTTACCCATGGCTGCAGAGCCTGTAACACACTCCTATTTACCCATGGCTGCAGAGCCTGTCCCACACCTATTTACCCATGGCTGCAGAGCCTGCCCCACACTCTATTTACCCATGGCTGCAGAGCCTGCTCCACACTCCTATTTACCCATGGCTGCAGAGCCTGTCACACACTCCTATTTACCCATGGCTGCAGAGCCTGTAACTCACTCCTATTTACCCATGGCTGCAGAGCCTGCCCCACACTCCTATTTACCCATGGCTGCAGAGCCTGCCCACACTCCTATTTACCCATGGCTGCAGAGCCTGCCCTGCACTCCTATTTACCCATGGCTGCAGAGCCTGTAACACACTCCTATTTACCCATGGCTGCAGAGCCTGCCCCACACCCTATTTACCCATGGCTGCAGAGCCTGCCCACACTCTCTATTTACCCATGGCTGCAGAGCCTGCCCACACTCCTATTTACCCATGGCTGTAGAGCCTGTAACACACTCCTATTTACCCATGGCTACAGAGCCTGCAGCACACTCCTATTTACCCATGGCTACACAGCCTGCCCCACACTCCTATATACCCATGGCTGCAGAGCCTGCCCAACACGCCCTATTTACCCATGGCTGCAGAGCCTGCCCCACATCTCTTCACCCATGGCTGCAGAGCCTGCCACACACCTATTTACCCATGGCTGCAGAGCCTGCCCCACACTCCTATTTACCCATGGCTGCAGAGCCTGCCCCACACTCCTATTTACCCATGGCTGCAGAGCCTGCAACACACTCCTATTTACCCATGGCTGCAGAGCCTGTAACACACTCCTATTTACCCATGGCTGCAGAGCCTGCCACACACTCCTATTTACCCATGGCTGCAGAGCCTGCCCACATACCTATTTACCATGGCTGCAGAGCCTGCCCCACACTCCTATTTACCCATGGCTGCAGAGCCTGCTACACTCCTATTTACCATGGCTGCAGAGCCTGTAACACTCCTTATTTACCCATGGCTGCAGAGCCTGTAACTCACTCCTATTTACCCATGGCCAGGAGCCTGCCCCACACCCATTTTACCCATGGCTGCAGAGCCTGCCCCACAATCCTATTTACCCATGGCTGCTGAGCCTGCCCTCACTCCTAGTTTACCCATGGCTGCAGAGCCTGCCCACACCCCTGTTTACCCATGGCTGCAGAGCCTGCTCCACACTCCTATTTACCCATGGCTGCAGTGACCTGCCCTGCACTTATATTTACACATGTTTGCAGAGCCTGCCCAACAGTTCTATTTACCCATGGCTTCAGATCCTGCCCCAAAATTCTATTTACACTTGGCCTGCAGAGCCTGCCCCACACCTGTTTACCCATGGCTGCAAAGACTGTAACACACTCTATTCACCATGGCTGCAGAGCCTGCCCGCACTCCTATTTACACCATGGCTGCAGAGCCTGCCACACACCTATTCACCCATGGCTGCAGAGCCTGCCCCACACTCCATTTACCCATGGCTGCAGAGCCTGCACCACACCCTATTTACCCATGGCTGCAGAGCCTGTCAACACTCCTATTTACCCATGGCTGCAGAGCCTGCCCACACTCCTATTTCACCATGGCTGCAGAGCCTGCCCCACACCCATTTACCCATGGCTGCAGAGCCTGCCCCACATCCTATTTACCCATGCAGAGCCTGCACCACACTCTATTAACCCATGGCTGCAGAGCCTGCCCCACACTCTATTTACCCATGGCTGCAGAGCCTGCCACACACTTCTATTTACCCATGGCTTCAGAGCCTGCCCCACACTCCTATTTACCCATGGCTGCAGAGCCTGTAACACACTCCTATTTACCCAGGGCTTCAAAGCCTGCCCCACTCTCCTATTTACCCATGACTGCAGTGCCTGTCCCTCACTCCTATTTACCCATGGCTGCGGAGCCTGTAACACGCTCTATTTACCCATGGCTGCAGAGCTGCCCCCCCTATCTTTCACCCATGGCTGCAGAGCCTGCACCACACCCTATTCACCCATGGCTGCAGAGCCTGCCCCACACCCTATTTACCCATGGCTGCAGAGCCTGCCCACACCCTATTTACCCATGGCTGCAGAGCCTGTAACACACTCCTATTTACCCATGGCTGCAGAGCCTGTAAAACACTCCTATTTATCCATGGCTGCAGAGCCTGCCCCACACTCCTATTTACCATGGCTGCAGAGCCTGCCCCACACCCTATTTACCCATGGCTGCAGAGCCTGCCTCCACTCCTATTTACCATGGCTGCAGAGCCTGCCACACACTCCTATTTACCCATGGCTGCAGAGCCTGCCCCACACTCCTATTTACCCATGGCTGCAGAGCCTGTCCCACACTCCTATTTACCCATGGCTGCAGAGCCTGCCCCACACTCCTATTTACCCATGGCTGCAGAGCCTGTAACACACTCCTATTTACCCATGGCTGCAGAGCCTGTCCCTCACCCCTATTTACCCATGGCTGCAGAGCCTGTAATGCACTACTCTTCACCCATCGCTGCAGAGCCTGTAACACACTCCTATTTACCCATGGCTGCAGAGCCTGACCCACACATCTATTTACCCATGGCTGCAGAGCCTGCCCCACACTCCTATTAACCCATGGCTGCAGAGCCTGCTCCACACTCCTATTTACCAATGGCTGCAGAGCCTGTACCACACTCCTATTTACCCATGGCTGCAGAGCCTGTAACTCACTCCTTTTTACCCATGGCTGCAGAGCCTGCCCCACACTCCTATTTACCCATGGCTGCAGAGCCTGCCCTGCACTCCTGTTTACCCATGGCTGCAGAGCCTGCCCACACTCCATTTACCCATGGCTAGAGAACCTGCCTCATTCTATTTACAATGTTTCTGAGCCTGCCCAACAGTTCCTATTTACCCATGGCTTCAGATCCTGCCCAAAATTCTATTTACACTTGCCTGCAGAGCCTGCCCCACACTCCTGTTTACCCGTGGTTATAAAGTCTGTAACACACTCTTATTCACCAATGGCTGCAGAGCCTGCCCCGCACTCCTCTTTACCCATGGCTGCAGAGCCTAAGCCACACACCTATTCACCCATGGCTGCATAGCCTGCCCCACACTCCTAGTTACCCATGGCTGCAGAGCCTGCCCCACACTCCTATTTACACATGGCTTCAGAACCTGCCCCACACTCCTATTTACCCATGGCTGTAGAGCCTGTAACACACTCCGTATTTACCCATGGCTTCAGAGCCTGCCCCACACTCCTATTTACCCATGGCTGCAGAGCCTGTAACAAACTCCTATTTTCCCATAGCTGCAGAGCCTGCCCTGCACTCCTATTTACCCATGGCTGCAGAGCCTGCTCCACACTCCTATTTAACCATGTCTGCAGAGCCTGCCCCACACGCCTATTTACACATGGGTGCAGAGCCTGTAACATACTCCTATTTTCCCATGGCTACAGATCCTTCTCTGAACTATGATTTATACATGGCTGCACAGCCTGCCCCAAACTCCTATTCACCCATGGGTGCAGAGCCTGTTACATACACACTCCAATTCACCCTGGTTGCAGAGTCTGTAACATACTCCTGTTTACCCATGGCAACAGATCCTGCTCTGAACTCCTATTCACACATGGCTGCAGAGCCTGCCCCACTCTCGTATTCATATTCATCCATGGCTGCAGAGCCTTCCCACACTCCTATTTACCCATGGCTGCAGAGCCTGCCCCACACTCCTATTTACCCATGGCTGCAGAGCCTGCCCCACACTCCTATTCACCCATGGCTGCAGAGCCTGCCCCACACTCCTATTTACCCATGGCTGCAGAGCCTGCCCCTCACTCCTATTTACCCATGGCTGCAGAGCCTGACCCACACTCCTATTTACCCATGGCTGCAGAGCCTGCCCCACACTCCTATTTACCTATGGCAGCAGAGCCTGCTCACATTCCTATTTACCCATGGCTGCAGAGCCTGCTCCACAATCCTATTTACCCATGGCCGCAGAGCCTGCCCCGCAGTCCTATTTACGCATGGCTGCAGAGCCTGCTCCACACTCCAATTTACCCATGGCTGCAGAGCCTGCCCACACTTCCTATTTACCCATGGCTGCAGAGCCTGCTCCACACTCCTATTTACCCATGGCTGCAGAGCCTGCTCCTCACTCCTATTTACCCATGGCTGCAGAGCCTGCCCCACTCTTATTTCCCATGGCTGCAGAGCCTGCCCCACACTCCTATTTACCCATGGCCGCAGAGCCTGCTCCGCACTCCTTTTTACCCATGGCTGCAGAGCCTGCCCCACACTTTAATTAACCATGGCTGCAGAGCCTGCCCCACACTTTATTTACCCATGGCTGCAGAGCCTGCCCCTCACTCCTTTTTTCCCGTGGCTGCAGAGCCTGCCCCACACTCCTGTTTACACATGGCTGCAGAGCCTGTAACACACTCCTATTTACCCATGACTGCAGAGCCTGACCCACACACCCATTTACCCATGGCTGCAGAGCCTGCCCCACACCCTATTTACCCATGGCTGCAGAGCCTGCTCAGACTCCTATTTACCCAATGGCTGCAGAGCCTGAACACACTCCTATTTACCCATGGCTGCAGAGCCAGTAACTCACTCCTATTTACCCATGGCTGCAGAGCCTGCCCCACACCCTATTTACCCATGGCTGCAGAGCCTGCCCACACTCCTATTTACCCATGGCTGCAGAGCCTGCCCTGCACTCCTGTTTACCCATGGCTGCAGAGCCTCCCCACACTCCTGTTTACCCATGGTTGCAGAGCCTGCCCACACTCCTATTTACCATGGCTGCAGAGCCTGTAACACATCCTATTAACCCATGGCTGCAGAGCCTGACCACACTCCTATTTACCCATGGCTGCAGAGCCTGACCACACTCTCTATTTACCCATGGCTGCAGAGCCTGCCCCACACTCCTATTAACCCATGGCTGCAGAGCCTGCTTCACACTCCTATTTACCAATGGCTGCAGAGCCTGTAACAGACTCCTATTTACCCATGGCTGCAGAGCCTGTAAAACACTCCTATTAACCCATGGCTGCAGAGCCTGCCCCACACTCCTATTAACCATGGCTGCAGAGCCTGCCCCACACTCCTATTTACCAAGGCTTCAGAGCCTGCCCCACAATCCTATTTACCCATGGCTGCAGAGCATGTAACACACTCCTATTAACCTATGGCTGCAGAGCCTGCCCCACACTCCTATTTACCCATGGCTGCAGAGCCTGCAACACACTTCTATTTACCCATGGCTTCAGAGCCTGCCCCACACTCCTATTTACCCATGGCTGCAGAGCCTGTAACACTCTCCTATTTACCCAGGGCTTCAGAGCCTGCCCCACACACCTATTTACCTATGGCTGCAGAGTCTGCCCCACACTCCTATTAACCCATGGCTGCAGAGCCTGCTTCACACTCCTATTTACCAATGGCTGCAGAGCCTGTAACACACTCCTATTTACCCATGGCTGCAGAGCCAGTAACTCACTCCTATATACCCATGGCTGCAGAGCCTGCCCCACACTCCTATTTACCCATGACTACAGAGCCTGCCCCACAATCCTATTTACCCATGGCTGCTGAGCCTGCCCTGCACTCCTGTTTACCCATGGCTGCAGAGCCTTCCCCACACTCCTGTTTACCCATGGTTGCAGAGCCTGCCCCACACTCCTATTTACCCATGGCTAGAGAACCTGCCCTGCACTCATATTTACACATGTTTGCTGAGCCTGCCCAACAGTTCTATTTACCCATGGCTTCAGATCCTGCCCCAAAATTCTATTTACACTTGCCTGCAGAGCCTACCCCACACTCCTGTTTACCCATGGCTATAAAGTCTGTAACACACTCCTATTCACCAATGGCTGCAGAGCCTGCCCCGCACTCCTCTTCACCCATGGCTGCAGAGCCTAAGCCACACACCTATTCACCCATGGCTGCAGAGCCTGCCCCACACTCCTAGTTACCCATGGCTGCAGAGCCTGCCCCACACTCCTATTTACCAACGGTTGCAGAGCCTGTAACACACTCCTATTTACCCATGGCTGCAGAGCCTGTAAAACACTCCTTTTAACCCATGGCTGCAGAGCCTGCCCCACACTCCTATTTACCATGGCTGCAGAGCCTGCCCCACACTCCTATTTATCATGGCTTCAGAGCCTACCCCACAATCCTATTTACCCATGGCTGCAGAGCATGTAACACACACCAATTAACCCATGGCTGCAGAGCCTGCCCCACACTCCTATTTACCCATGGCTTCAGAGCCTGTCCCTCACTCCTATTTACCCATGGCTGCAGAGCCTGTAACACACTCCTATTTACCCAGGGCTTCAGAGCCTGCCCCGCACTCCTCTTCACCCATGGCTGCAGAGCCTACGCCACACACCTATTCACCCAAGGCTGCAGAGCCTGCCCCACACTTCTAGTTACCCATGGCTTTAGAGCCTGCCCCACACTCCTATTTACCCACTGCTGCAGAGCCTGTAACACACTCCTATTTACCCATGGCTGCAGAGCCTGCAAACACTCCTTTTTACCCATGGCTACAGAGCCTGTAACACACTCCTATTTACACATGGCTGCAGAGCCTGCCGCACACTCCTATTTACCAATGGCTGCAGTGCCTGTCCCTCACCCCTGTTTACCCATGGCTTCAGAGCCTGCCCCACACCCTATTCACCCATGACTGCAGAGCCTGTAACACATCCTATTTAACCAGGGCTTCAGAGCCTGCCCCACACTCCTATTTTACCCATGGCTGCAGAGCCTGTAATGCACTACTGTTCACTCATCGCTGCACAGCCTGTAACACACTCCAATTAACCCATGGCTGCAGAGCCTGTAACACACCTTATTTACCCATGGCTGCAGAGCCTGACCCACACATCATTTACCTATGGCTGCAGAGCCTGCCCCACACTCCTATTAACCCATGGCTATAGAGCCTGCTCCACACTCCTATTTACCAATGGCTGCAGAGCCTGTAACACACTCCTATTTACCCATGGCTGCAGAGCCTGTAACTCACTCCTTTTTACCCATGGCTGCAGAGCCTGCCCCACACTCCTATTTACCCATGACTACACAGCCTGCCCCACACTCCTCTATACCCATGGCTGCTGAGCCTGCCCTGCACTCCTATTTACCCATGGCTAGAGAACCTGCCCTGCATTCATATTTACACATGTTTCTGTGCCTGCCCAACGGTTCTATTTACCCATGGCTTCAGATCCTGCCCTAAAATTCTATTTACACTTGCCTGCAGAGTCTGCCCCACACTCCTGTTTACCCGTGGTTATAAAGTCTGTAACACACTCTTATTCACCAATGGCTGCAGAGCCTGCCCCGCACTCCTCTTTACCCATGGCTGCAGAGCCTAAGCCACACACCTAATCACCCATGGCTGCATAGCCTGCCCCACACTCCTAGTTACCCATAGCTGCATAGCCTGCCCCCCACTCCTATTTTCACATGGCTGCAGAGCCTGATCCACACTCCTATTTACCCACGGCTGTAGAGCCTGTAACACACTCCTATTTTCCCATGGCTTCAGAGCCTGCCCCACTCTCCTATTTACCCATGGCTGCAGAGCCTGTAACACACTCCTATTTTCCCATAGCTGCAGAGCCTGCCCTGCACTACTATTTACCCATGGCTGCAGTGCCTGCTCCACACTCCTATTTAACCATGGCTGCAGAGCCTGCTCCACACTCCTATTTACACATGGGTGCAGAGCCTGTAACATACTCCTATTTTCCCATGGCTACAGATCCTGCTCTGAACTATGATTTATACATGGCTGCACAGCCTGCCCCACACTCCAATTCACCCATGGGTGCAGAGCCTGTGCATACACACTCCAATACACGCTGGTTGCAGAGTCTGTAACATACTCCTGTTTACCCATGGCAACAGATCCCGCTCTGAAATCCTATTCACACATGGCTGCAGAGCCTGCCTCACTCTCGTATTCATATTCATCCATGGCTACAGAGCCTTTCCCACACTCCTATTCACCCATTGCTGCAGGGCCTGCCCCACACTCCTATTTACCCATGGCTGCAGAGCCTGCCCCAACCTCTCTATATCACCCATGGCTGCAGAGCCTGCCCCACTACCTATTTACCCATGGCTGTAGAGCCTGCCCTCAATCCTATTTCACCCATGGCTGCAGAGCCTGCCACACACCCATTTACCCATGGCTGCAGAGCCTGCCCCACACCCCATTTACAATGGCAGCAGAGCCTGCACCATCTCTATTTACCCATGGCTGCAGAGCCTGCTCCACAATCCTATTTACCCATGGCCGCAGAGCCTGCCCCGCAGTCCTATTTACGCATGGCAGCAGAGCCTGCCCCACACTCTAATTACCCATGGCTGCAGAGCCTGCCCAACACTTTATTTACCCATGGCTGCAGAGCCTGCCCCACACTCCTATTTACCCATGGCCGCAGAGCCTTCTCCAGAATCCTATTTACCCATGGCTGCAGAGCCTGCCCAACACTTTATTTACCCATTGCTGCAGAACCTGCCCCACACTCCTATTTACCCATGGCTACACAGCCTGCCCCACACTTTATTTACCCATGGCTGCAGAGCCTGCCCAACACTTTATTTACCCATGGCTGCAGAGCCTGCCCCTCACTCCTATTTCCCCATGGCTGCAGAGCCTGTAACACACTCCTATTTACCCATGACTGCAGAGCCTGACCCACACACCTATTTACCTATGGCTGCAGAGCCTGCCCCACACTCCTATTAACCCATGGCTGCAGAGCCTTCTTCACACTCCTATTTACCAATGGCTGCAGAGCCTGTAACACACTCCTATTTACCCATGGCTGCAGAGCCAGTAACTCACTCCTATTTACCCATGGCTGCAGAGCCTGCCCCACACTCCTATTTACCCATGTCTACAGAGTCTGCCCCACAATCCTATTTACCCATGGCTGCTGAGCCTGCCCTGCCCTGTTTACCCATGGCTGCAGAGCCCTCCCACACTCCTGTTTACCCATGGTTGCAGAGCCTGCCCCACACTCCTATTTACTATGGCTTCAGAGCCTACCCCACAATCCTATTTACCCATGGCTGCAGAGCATGTAACACACTCCTATTAACCCATGGCTGCAGAGCCTGCCCCACACTCCTATTAACCCATGGCTGCAGAGCCTGCTAAACACTCCTATTTACCAATGGCTGCAGAGCCTGTAACACACTCCTATTTACCCATGGCTGCAGAGCCTGTAAAACACTCCTATTAACCCATGGCTGCAGAGCCTGCCCCTCACTCCTATTTACTAAGGCTGCAGAGCCTGCCCCACACACCTATTTACCATGGCTTCAGAGCCTGCCCCACAATCCTATTTACCCATGGCTGCAGAGCATGTAACACACTCCTATTAACCCATGGCTGCAGAGCCTGCCCCACACTCCTATTTACCCATGGCTACAGAGCTTGTAACACACTCCTATTTACACATGGCTGCAGAGCCTGCCCCACACTCCTATTTCACTCCTTGGCTAAGTGCCTGTCCCTACCCTATTTAACCATGGCTGCAGAGCCTGACACACACATCTATTTACCTATGGCTGCAGAGCCTGCCCCACACTCCTATTAACCCATGGCTGCAGAGCCTGCTCCACACTTCTATTTACCAATGGCTGCAGAGCCTGTAACACACTCCTATTTACCCATGGCTGCAGAGCTAGTAACTCACTCCTATTTACCCATGGCTGCAGAGCCTGCCCCACACTCCTATTTACCCATGACTACACAGCCTGCCCCACACTCCTATTTACCCATGGCTGCTGAGCCTGCCCTGCACTCCTGTTTACCCATGGCTGCAGAGCCCTCCCCACACTCCTGTTTACCCATGGTTGCATAGCCTGCTCCACACTCCTATTTACCCATTGCTAGAGAACCTGCCCTGCATTCATATTTACACGTTTCCTGTGCCTGCCCAATGTTCTATTTAACCATGGCTTCAGATCCTGCCCCAAAATTCTATTTATACTTGCCTGAAGAGCCTGCCCCACACCTCTGTTTACCCTGCGGTTATAAAGTCTGTAACACACCCTATTCACCAATGGCTGCAGAGCCTGCCCTCACTCCTATTTACCCATGGATGCAGATCCTGACCCACACCCTATTTACCCATGGCTGCAGAGCCTGCCCCACACTCCTATTTACCCATGGCTGCAGAGCCTGCCCCACACTCCTATTTACGACATGGCAGCAGAGCCTGCACCACATTCCTATTTACCCATGGCTGCAGAGCCTGCTCTACAATCCTATTTACCCATGGCCGCAGAGCCTGCCCCGCAGTCCTATTTACGCATGGCTAGCAGAGCCTGCTCCAAACTCCAAATTACCCACGGCTGCAGAGCCTGCCCTGCATTCCTATTCACCCATGGCTGCAGAGCCTGCTCCACACTCCTATTTACCCATGGCTGCAGAGCCTGCCCAACACATTATTTACCCATGGCTGCAGAGCCTGCCCCACACTCCTATTTCCCCATGGCTGCAGAGCCTGCCCCACACTCCTATTTACCCATGGCCGCAGAGCCTGCTCCACACTCCTATTTACCCATGGCTGCAGAGCCTGCCAAACACTTTATTTACCGATGGCTGCAGAGCCTGCCCCACACTTCTATTTACCCATGGCTACAGAGCCTGCCCCACACTTTATTTACCCATGGCTGCAGAGCCTGCCCAACACTTTATTTACCCATGGCTGCAGAGCCTGCCGCACACTCCTATTTCCCATGGCTGCAGAGCCTGTAACACACTCCTATTTACCCATGACTGCAGAGCCTGACCCACACCCATTTACCCATGGCTGCAGAGCCTTCCCCACACTCCTATTAACCCATGGCTGCAGAGCCTGCTTCACACTCCTATTTACCAATGGCTGCAGAGACTGTAACACACTCCTATTTACCCATGGCTGCAGAGCCTGCCCCACACTCCTATTTACCCATGACTACAGAGTCTGCCCCACAATCCTATTTACCCATGGCTGCTGAGCCTGCCCTGAACTCCTGTTTACCCATGGCTGCAGAGCCTGCCCCACACTCCTATTTACCATGGCTTCAGAGCCTACCCCACAATCCTATTTACCCATGGCTGCAGAGCATGTAACACACTCCTATTAACCCATGGCTGCAGAGACTGCCCCACACTTCTATTTACCCATGGCTGCAGAGTCTGACCCACACACCTATTTACCTATGGCTGCAGAGCCTGCCCCACACTCCTATTAACCCATGGCTGCAGAGCCTGCTTCACACTCCTACTTACCAATGGCTGCAGAGCCTGTAACACACTCCTATTTAACCATGGCTGCAGAGCCCTCCCCACACTCCTGTTTACCCATGGTTGCAGAGCCTGCCCCACACTCCTATTTACCATGGCTTCAGAGCCTACCCCACAATCCTATTTACCCATGGCTGCAGAGCATGTAACACACTCCTATTAACCCATGGCTGCAGAGACTGCCCCACACTCCTATTTACCCATATCTGCAGATCCTGCTCTGCACTCGTATTTACCCATGGTTGCTGAGCATGCCCAACAGTTCTATTTACACATGGCTACAAAACCTGCATCGCAATCCTATTTACCCATGGCTGCAGATCCTGCCCCAAAATTCTATTTACACTTGCCTGCAGAGCCTGCCCCATACTCCTGCTTACCCATGGCTGCAAAGTCTGTAACACACTCCTATTCACCAATGGCTGCAGAGCCTGCCCCGCACTCGTCTTCACCCTTGGCTGCAGAGCCTAAGCCACACAAATATTCACCCACGGTTGCAGATCCTGTTACACACTCCTGATTACCCATGGCTGTAGAGCCTACCCTGCACTCCTATATACCCATGGCTGCAGAGCCTGCCGAATGCTCCAATTCACCCATTGCTGCAGAGCCTGACCCACGTTCCTATTTACCCATGGCTGCTGAGCCTGCCCCACACTCCTATTTACCCATGGCTGTAGAGCATGTAACACACTCCTATTTACACATGGCTGCAGAGCCTGCCCCACACTCCTATTTACGCATGGCTGCAGAGCCTGCTCCACACTCCTATTTACCCATGGCTGCAGAGCCTGCCCCGCACTCCTATTCACCCATGGCTGCAGAGCCTGCCCCACACTCCAATTTACCCATGGCTGCAGAGCCTGCTCCACACTCCTATTTACCCACGGCTGCAGATCCCACTCTGAGCTCCTATTCACACATCGCTGCAGAGCCTGCACCACTCTCGTATTCATATTCATCCATGGCTGCAGAGCCTTTCGCACACTCCTATTCACCTATTGCTGCAGGGCCTGCCCCACAGTCCTATTTACCCATGGCTGCAGAGCCTGCCCAACACTCCTATTCACCCATGGCTGCAGAGCCTGTAACACACTCCTATTTACCCATGGCTGCAGAGCCTGTAAAACACTCCTATTAACCCATGGCTGCAGAGCCTGCCCCACACTCCTATTTACCATGGCTGCAGAGCCTGCCTCCACACCCATTTACCCATGGCTTCAGAGCCTGCCCCACAATCCTATTTACCCATGGCTGCAGAGCCTGTAACACACTTATTAACCCATGGCTGCAGAGCCTGCCCCACTCCTTATTTACCCATGGCTGCAGAGCCTGTCCACACTCTATTTACCCATGGCTGCAGAGCCTGCCCCACACTCTATTTACCCATGGCTGCAGAGCCTGCCCACACTCCTATTTACCCATGGCTGCAGAGCCTGTACACACACCCTATTTACCCATGGCTGCAGAGCCTGCCCCACACCCTATTTACCCATGGCTGCAGAGCCTGCCTCACACTCCTATTACCCCATGGCTGCAGAGCCTGCTCCACACTCCTATTTACCCATGGCTGCAGAGCCTGTACCACACTCCTATTTACCCATGGCTGCAGAGCCTGCCCACACTCTATTTACCCCATGGCTGCAGAGCCTGTAACACACTCCTATTTACCCATGGCTGCAGAGCCTGCTCCACACCCTATTTACCCATGGCTGCAGAGCCTGCCCCACTCCTATTTACCCATGGCTGCAGAGCCTGCCTCACACTCCTATTAACCCAAGGCTGCAGAGCCTGCCCCACACTCCTATTTACGCATGGCTGCAGAGCCTGCTCCACACTCCTATTTACGCATGGCTGCAGAGCCTGCTCCACACTCCTATTCACCCACGGCTGCAGAGCCTGTAATACACTCCTATTTACCCATGGCTGCAGAGCCTGCCCCACACTCCTATTTACCCATGGCTGCAGAGCCTGCCCCACACTCCTATTTACCCATGGCTGCAGAGCCTGCCCCACACTCCTATTTGCCCATGGCTGCAGAGCCTGCTGCACACTCCTATTTACCCATGGCTGCAGAGCCTGCTCCACACTCCTATTTACCTATGGCTGCAGAGCCTGCCCCACACTCCTATTTACCCATGGCTGCAGAGCCTGCCCCACACTCCTATTTACCCATGGCTGCAGAGCCTGCCCACACTCCTATTCACCCATGGCTGCAGAGCCTGCCCCACACTCCTATTTACCCATGGCTGCAGAGCCTGACCCACACTCCTATTCACCCATGGCTGCAGAGCCTGCCCACACTCCTATTTACCCATGGCTGCAGAGCCTGCCCCACACTTTATTTACCCATGGCTGCAGAGCCTGTCCCACACTCCTATTTCCCCATGGCTACACAGCCTGCCCCACACTCTTATTTACCAAAGGCCGCAGAGCCTGCCCCACACTCCTATTTACGCATGGCTGCAGAGCCTGCTCCACACTCCTATTTACCCGTGGCTGCTGAGCCTGCCCCGCACTCCTATTCTCCCATGGCTGCAGAGCCTGCTCCACACTCCTATTTACCCATGGCTGCAGAGCCTGCCCCACACTTTATTTATCCATGGCTGCAGAGCCTGTAACACACTCCTATTTACCCATGAATACAGAGCCTGCCCCACACTCCTATTTACATATGGCTGCAGAGCCTGCAGAATGCTCTAATACCCATTGCTGCAGAGCCTGCCCCACACTTCTATTTACACATGTCTGCAGAACCTGCCCTGCACTCCTGTTTACCCATGGCTACAGATCCTGTAACACACTCCTATTTACCCATGGCTGCAGAGCCTGTAACACACTCCTATTTAACCATGGCTGCAGAACCTGCCCCACACTCCTATTTGGCCATGGCTGCAGAGCCTGCTCTGCACTCGTATTTATCCATGGTTGCTGAGTCTGCCCAACAGTTCTATTTACACATGGCTACGGAACCTGCACCACAATCCTATTTACCCATGGCTGCAGATCCTGCCCCAAAATTCTATTTATACTTGCCTGCAGAGCCTGCCCCATACTCCTGTTTACCCATGGCTGCAAAGTCTGTAACACACTCCTATTCACCAATGGCTGCAGAGCCTGCCCCGCACTCCTCTTCACCCTAGGCTGCAGAGCCTAAGCCACACAAATATTCACCCACGGCTGTAGAGCCTCCTCCACACTCCTAGTTACCCATGGCTGCAGAGCCTGTAATGCACTCCTATTCACCCATGGCTGCAGAGCCTCTAACACACTCCTATTAACACAAGGCTGCCAAGCCTGTAACACACTCCTGTTTACCCATGGCTGCAGAGCCTGCCGAATGCTCCAATTCAACCATTGCTGAAGAGCCTGACTCACGCTCCTATTTACCCATGACTACAGAGCCTAATGCACACTACTTTTTTCCCATGGTTGCAGAGCCTGTAACACACACCTATTTACCTATGGCTGCAGAGCCTGCCCTGCACTCCTATTTACCCATGGCTGCAGAGCCTGTTCACAATCCTATTTACCCATGGCCACAGGGCCTGCCCCGCAGTCCTATTTACTCATGGCTGCAGAGCCTGCGCCACTCTCGTATTCATTTTCATCCATGGCTACAGAACCTTTCCCACACTCCTATTCACCCATTGCTGCAGGGCCTGCCCCACTCTCCTATTTACCCATGGCTGCAGAGCCTGTACCACACTCCTAATAACCCATGGCTGCAAAGCCTGCCCCACACTCCAATTTACCCATGGCTGCAGAGCCTGCCCCGGCACTCCAATTTACCTATTGCTGCAGAGCCTGCCCAGCACTCCTATTCACCCATGGCTGCAGAGCCTGCTCCACACTCCTATTTACCTATGGCTGCAGAGCCTGACCCGCGCTCCTATTTACCCATGGCTGCAGAGCCTGCTCCACAATCCTTTTTACACACGGCTGCAGAGCCTGCCCAGCACTCCAATTCACCCATGGATGCAGAGCCTGCTCCACACTCCTATTTACCCATGGCTGCAGAGCCTGCCTAACACTTCATTTACCCATGGCTCTAGAGCCTGCCCCACACTCCTATTTACCCATGGCTACACAGCCTGCCACACTCCATTTTACCCATGGCCACAGAGCCTGCCCCGCACTCCTATTTATGCATGGCTGCAGAGACAGCTCCACATTCCTATTTACCCATGGCTGCAGAGCCTGCATCGCACTCCTATTCACCCATGGCTGCAGAGCCTGTTCCACACTCCTATTTACCCATGGCTGCAGAGCCTGACCAACACTTTATTTACCCATGGCTGCATAGCCTGCCCCACACTCCTATTTACCCATGGCTGCAGAGCCTGTTACACACTCCTATTTACACATGGCTGCAGAGCCTGTAACACACTCCTATTTACCCATGGTTGCAGAGCCTGACCCACACACCTATTTACCTATGGCTGGAGAGCCTGCCCCACACTCCTATTAACCCATGGCTGCTGAGCCTGCCCCACACTCCTATTTACCCATGGCTACGGAGCCTACCCCACACTCCTATTTACCCTTGGCTGCAGAGCCCTCCCCACACTCCTGTTTACCCATGGCTGCAGAGCCTGCCCAGCACTCATATTTACCCATGGCTGCAGAGCCTGCCCAACACTTCTATTTACACATGGCTGCAGAGCCTGCCCCACACAGCTATTTACCCATGGCTTCAGAGCCTACCCCGCACTCCTATTTACCCATGGCTGCAGAGTCTGTAACACACTCCTATTTACCCATGGCTGCAGAGCCTGCCCCACACCCTGTTTACCCATGGCTGCAGAGCCTGCCCACACTCATTTACCCATGGCTGCAGAGCCTGCCCCACACTTCTATTTACCCATGCCTGCAGAGCCTGCCCCACACTCCTGTTTACCCAAGGCTGCAAAGTCTGTAACACACTCCTATTCACCAATGGCTGCAGAGCCTGCCCCTCAATCCTCTTCACCCATGGCTGCAGAGCCTAAGCCACACAAATATTCACCCACGGCTGCAGAGCCTGCTCCACACTCCTATTTACCCATGGCTGCAGAGCCTGCCCTGCACTTCTAATTACCCATGGCTACAGAGCCTGCCCCACACTCCTATTTACCCAAGGCAGCAGAGCCTGCCACACACCCTATTTAACCATGGCTCAGAGCCTGTCACACACTCCTATTAACCCATGGCTGCAGAGCCTGCCCCACACCCTATTTACCCATGGCTGCAGAGCCTGCCCCACACCCTATTTACCCATGCTGCAGAGCCTGCCCCACTCCTATTTACCCATGGCTGCAGAGCCTGTAACACACTCCTATTTACACATGGCTGCAGAGCCTGCCCCACACTCTTTACCCATGGCTGCAGAGCCTGCCCCCACTCCTTATTTACCCATGGCTGCAGAGCCTGTAACACACTCCTATTTACCCATGGCTGCAGAGCCTGCCCCACTCCTATTTACCCATGGCTGCAGAGCCTGCCCCCACTCCTATTTACCCATGGCTGCAGAGCCTGCCCCACACTCTATTTACCCATGGCTGCAGAGCGCCAGTAACACACTATTTACCCATGGCTGCAGAGCCGCGCCCACACTCCTATTTACCCATGGCTGCAGAGCCTGCCCCATGTCCTCATTACCCATGGCTTCAGAGCCTGCCCTACACTCCTATTTACCCATGCCTGCAGAGCCTGTAACACACTCCTATTAACCCATGGCTACAGAGGCTGACCCACACTAATATTTACCCATGGCTTCAGAGCCGGCCCCACACTCCTATTTACCCATGGCTGCAGAGCCTGCCCCACACCCTTATTTACCCATGAATTCAGAGCCGGCCCCACACTCCGATTTACCCATGGCTGCAGAGCCTGCCCCCACACCTATTTACCCATGGCATCAGAGCCTGCCCCACACTCCTATTTACCCATGGCTGCACAGTCTGTAACACACTCCTATTTACACATGGCTGCAGAGCCTGCCCCACACTCCTTTTTACCCATGGATGCAGTGCCCGCCCCACACTCCTATTTACCAATGGCTGCAGAGCCTGCCCAGCACTCCTATTTACCCATGGCTGCAGAGCCTGTAACGCACTGCTGATCACCCATGGCTGCAGAGCTTGTAACACACACTAATTAAACCATGGCTGCAGAGCCTGTAACACACTACTGTTTACCCATGGCTGCAGAGCCTACTCTGCAATCCTATTTACCCATGGCTGCAGAGCCTGCCCCACACCCTATTTACCCATGGCTGCAGAGCCTGCCCCACACTGATATTTACACATGGCTGCAGAGCCTGCCCACACTCCTGTTTACCCATGGCTACAGAGCCTGTAACACACTCCTATTTACCCATGGCTGCAGATCCTGTAACACACTCCTATTTACCCATGGCTGCAGAACCTGCCCCACACTCCTATTTGCCCATATCTGCAGAGCCTGCTCTGCACTCGTATTTACCCATGGTTGCTGAGTCTGCCCAACAGTTCTATTTACACATGGCTACAAAACCTGCACCGCAATCCTATTTACCCATGGCTGCAGATCCTGTCCCAAAATTCTATTTACACTTGCCTGCAGAGCCTGCCCCATACTCCTGTTTACCCATGGCTGCAAAGTCTGTAACACACTCCTATTCACCAATGGCTGCAGAGCCTGCCACACTCCTCTTTACCCATGGCTGCAGAGCCTGCACCACACTCCTATTTACCCATGGCTGCAGAGCCTGCCCCACACTCCTATTTACCCATGGCTGCAGAGCCTGCACACACTCCTATTTACCCATGGCTGCAGAGCCTGCCGCACTCTATTCACCCATTGCTGCAGAGCCTGACCCACACTCCTATTTACCCATGGCTGCTGAGCCTGCCCCACACCCTATTTACCCATGGCTGCAGAGCCTGCCAACACACCTATTTACCCATGGCTGCAGAGCCTGCCCAAGACTCCTATTCACCCACGGCTGAGAGCCTGTAACACACCCTATTTTCCCATGTGGCTCAGAGCCTGCCCCACACCCATTTACCCATGGCTGCAGAGCCTGTAACACACTCCTATTTTCCCATAGCTGCAGAGCCTGCCTGCACTACTATTTACCCATGGCTGCAGTGCCTGCTCCACACCCTATTTAACCATGGCTGCAGAGCCTACTCCACACTCCTATTTACACATGGGTGCAGAGCCTGTAACATACTCCTATTTTCCCATGGCTACAGATCCTGCTCTGAACTATGATTTATACATGGCTGCACAGCCTGCCCCACACTCCAATTCACCCATGGGTGCAGAGCCTGTTGCATACACACTCCAATACACGCTGGTTGCAGAGTCTGTAACATACTCCTGTTTACCCATGGCAACAGATCCCGCTCTGAAATCCTATTCACACATGGCTGCAGAGCCTGCCTCACTCTCGTATTCATATTCATCCATGGCTACAGAGCCTTTCCCACACTCCTATTCACCCATTGCTGCAGGGCCTGCCCCACACTCCTATTTACCCATGGCTGCAGAGCCTGCCCCACACTTCTATTCACCCATGGCTACAGAGCCTGCCCCACACTCCTATTTACCCATGGCTGTAGAGCCTGCCCCTCAATCCTATTTACCCATGGCTGCAGAGCCTGCCACACACTCCTATTTACCTATGGCTGCAGAGCCTGCCCCACACTCCTATTTAGACATGGCAGCAGAGCCTGCACCACATTCCTATTTACCCATGGCTGCAGAGCCTGCTCCACAATCCTATTTACCCACGGCCGCAGAGCCTGCCCCGCAGTCCTATTTACGAATGGCAGCAGAGCCTGCTCCACACTCCTAATTACCCATGGCTGCAGAGCCTGCCCAACACTTTATTTACCCATGGCTGCAGAGCCTGCCCCACACACCTATTTCCCCATGGCCGCAGAGCCTTCTCCAGAATCCTATTTACCCATGGCTGCAGAGCCTGCCCAACACTTTATTTACCCATTGCTGCAGAACCTGCCCCACACTCCTATTTACCCATGGCTACACAGCCTGCCCCACACTTTATTTACCCATGGCTGCAGAGCCTGCCCAACACTTTATTTACCCATGGCTGCAGAGCCTGCCCCTCACTCCTATTTCCCCATGGCTGCAGAGCCTGTAACACACTCCTATTTACCCATGACTGCAGAGCCTGACCCACACACCTATTTACCTATGGCTGCAGAGCCTGCCCCACACTCCTATTAACCCATGGCTGCAGAGCCTTCTTCACACTCCTATTTACCAATGGCTGCAGAGCCTGTAACACACCTTATTTACCCATGGCTGCAGAGCCTGCTCACACCCTATTTACCCATGGCTGCAGAGCCTGCCCACACTCCTATTTACCCATGGCTGCAGAGCCTGCCCCACACTCCTATTTACCCATGGCTGCTGAGCCTGCCCTGCACTCCTGTTTACCCATGGCTGCAGAGCCCTCCCACACTCCTGTTTACCCATGGTTGCAGAGCCTGCCCCACACCCTATTTACTATGGCTTCAGAGCTCACCCACAATCCTATTTACCCATGGCTGCAGAGCATGTAACACACCCTATTAACCCATGGCTGCAGAGCCTGCCCCACACCCTATTAACCCATGGCTGCAGAGCCTCACAACACTCCTATTTACCAATGGCTGCAGAGCCTGTAACACACTCCTATTTACCCATGGCTGCAGAGCCTGTAAAACACTCCTATTAACCCATGGCTGCAGAGCCTGCCCTACACTCCTATTTACTAAGGCTGCAGAGCCTGCCCCACACACCTATTTACCATGGCTTCAGAGCCTGCCCCACAATCCTATTTACCCATGGCTGCAGAGCATGTAACACACTCCTATTAACCCATGGCTGCAGAGCCTGCCCCACACTCCTATTTACCCATGGCTACAGAGCTTGTAACACACTCCTATTTACACATGGCTGCAGAGCCTGCCCCACACTCCTATTTACCCTTGGCTGAAGTGCCTGTCCCTTACCCCTATTTAACCATGGCTGCAGAGCCTGACACACACATCTATTTACCTATGGCTGCAGAGCCTGCCCCACACTCCTATTAACCCATGGCTGCAGAGCCTGCTCCACACTTCTATTTACCAATGGCTGCAGAGCCTGTAACACACTCCTATTTACCCATGGCTGCAGAGCCAGTAACTCACTCCTATTTACCCATGGCTGCAGAGCCTGCCCCACACTCCTATTTACCCATGGCTGCTGAGCCTGCCCTGCACTCCTGTTTACCCATGGCTGCAGAGCCCTCCCCACACTCCTGTTTACCCATGGTTGCATAGCCTGCTCCACACTCCTATTTACCCATTGCTAGAGAACCTGCCCTGCATTCATATTTACACGTTTCCTGTGCCTGCCTAACGGTTCTATTTAACCATGGCTTCAGATCCTGCCCCAAACTCTATTTATACCTGCCTGCAGAGCCTGCCCCACACTCCTATTTACCCATGGTTGCAGAGCCTGCCCTGTAAACTCTATTTACCCATGGCTGCAGAGCCCTGCCCTATACTTCTATTTACACTTGCCTGCAGAGCCTGCCCCATACTCCTGTTTACCCATGGCTGCAAAGTCTGTAACACACCCTATTTCACCATGGCTGCAGAGCCTGCCCCACACCCTATTTACCCATGGCTGCAGAGCCTGCCCCACACCTATTTACCCATGGCTGCAGAGCCTGCCCACACCCTATTTACCCATGGCTGCAGAGCCTGCCCTGCACTCCCATTTACCCATGGCTGCAGAGCCTCGCCACGATCTCCATTCACCCATGGCTGCAGAGCCTGACCCACAGCTCCTATTTACCCATGGCTGCTGAGCCTGCCCCACTCCCTATTTACCCATGGCTGTAGAGCATGTAACACACTCCTATTTACCCACGGCTACAGATCCCACTCTGAACTCCTATTCACACATCGCTGCAGAGCCTGCACCACTCTCGTATTCATATTCATCCATGGCTGCAGAGCCTTTTGCACACTCCTATTCACCTATTGCTGCAGGGCCTGCCCCACAGTCCTATTTACCCATGGCTGCAGAGCCTGCCTCACACTCCTATTAACCCATGGCTGCAGAGCCTGCCCCACACCATTATTTACCATGGCTGCAGAGCCTGCCCACACCCTATTTATCCCATGGCTGCAGAGCCTGCCCCAGCAGTCCTATTTACGCATGGCTGCAGAGCCTGCACCACAGTCCTATTTACCCATGGCTGCAGAGCCTGCCCAGCACCTATTTACCCATGGTTGCTGAGCCTGCCCAACAGTTCTATTTACACATGGCTGCAGAGCCTGCCCCACACACCTATTTACCCATGGCTTCAGAGCCTGCCGCACACTCCTATTTACCCATGTCTGCAGAGCCTGTAACACACTCCTATTAACCCATGGCTTCAGTGCCTGCCCCACACTCCTATTAACCCATGGCTGCAGAGCCTGATCCACACTGCTATTTACCCATGGCTGCAGAGCCTGCCCCACACTCCTATTTAAATATGGCTGCAGAGCCTGTAACACACTCCTATTTACCACATGGCTGCAGAGCCTGCTCCACACCTATTTACCATGGCTGCAGAGCCTGCCCACTCTCCTATTTACCCATGGCTTCAGAGCCTGCCCACACTCCTATTTTCCCATGGCTGCAGAGCCTGTAAACACTCCTATTAACCCATGGCTACAGAGCCTGACCCACACTCCTATTTACCCATGGCTTCAGAGCCTGCCCACACTCTATTTACCCATGGCTGCAGAGCCTGCCCCACACCTATTTACCCATGGCTGCAGAGCCTGTAACACACCCTATTTACCCATGGCTGCAGAGCCTGCCCCACACTCCTATTTATCCCATGGCTGCTGAGCCTGCCCACACCTATTTACCCATGGCTGCAGAGCCTGCCCCACACTCCTATTTACCCATGGCTGCAGAGCCTGCCCCACACCTATTTACCCATGGCTGCAGAGCCTGTAACACACTCCATTACCCATGGCTGCAGAGCCTGCCCCACACTCCTATTTACCCATGGCTTCAGAGCCTGCCCACACTCCCATTTACCCATGGCTTCGAGAGCCTGCCCCACACCCTATTTACCCATGGCTGCAGAGCCTGTCACACACTCCTATTTACCCATGGCTGCAGAGCCTGCCCACACTCCTGTTTACCCATGGCTGCAGAGCCTGCCCACACTCCTATTTACCCATGGCTGCAGAGCCTGTAATGCACTGCTGATCACCATGGCTGCAGAGCCTGTAACACATCCATTTACCCATGGCTGCAGAGCCTGTAACGCACTCACTATTTACCCATGGCTGCAGAGCCTGCCCACACTCTATTTCACCCATGGCTGCAGAGCCTGCCCACACTCCTATTTACCCATGGCTGCAGAGCCTGCCCACACTCCTATTTACCATGGCTGCAGAGCCTGCCCCACACTCCTATTTACCCATGGCTGCAAAATCCTGCCCCAAAATTCCCATTTACACTCTGCCTGCAGAGCCTGCCCCATACTCCTGTTTACCCAGGGCTGCAAAGTCTGTAACACACTCCTATTCACCAATGGCTGCAGAGCCTGCCCCGCACTCCTCTTCACCCATGGCTGCAGAGCCTAAGCCACACAAATATTCACCCACAGCTGAAGAGTCTGTAACACACTACTGATTACCCATGGCTGTAGAGCCTACTCTGCACTCCTATATACCCATGGCTGCAGAGCCTGCCGAATGCTCCAATTCACCCATTGCTGCAGAGCCTGACCCACACTCCTATTTACCCATGGGTGCTGAGCCTGTAACACACTCCTATTTACACATTGCTACAGAGCCTGCTGCACATTCCTATTTACCATGGCTGCAGAGCCTGTAACACACTCCTATTTACACATGGCTACAGAGCCTGCTGCACACTCCTACTTACCCAAGGCTGCAGAGCCTGTAATACACTCCTATTTACCCATGGCTACAGAGCCTGCCCCACACTCCTATTTGCCCATGGCCGCAGAGCCTGCCCAGTACTCCTATTTACACATGGCTGCAGAGCCTTCTCCACACTTCTATTTACTCATGGCTGCAGAGCCTGCCTGCACCCTATTCAGCCACAGATGCAGAGAGTGCCCCACATCCTATTTACCCATGGCTGCACAGTCTGCTCCACACCCTATTTACCCATGGTCAGAGCCTGCTCCGACTCCTATTTACCCAAGGCTGCAGAGCCTGCCCCACACTTTATTTAACCATGGCTGCAGAGCCTCGCCCACACTCCTATTTACCCATGGCTACACAGCCTGCCCCACACTTTATTTACCCATGGCTGCAGAGCCTGCCCCACACTTTATTTACCCATGGCTGCAGAGCCTGCCCCTCACTCCTTTTTCCCGTGGCTGCAGAGCCTGCCCCACACTCCTGTTTACACATGGCTGCAGAGCCTGTAACACACTCCTATTTACCCATGACTGCAGAGCCTGACCCACACACCTATTTACCTATGGCTGCAGAGCCTGCCCCACACTCCTATTAACCCATGGCTGCAGAGCCTGCTTCAGACTCCTATTTACCAATGGCTGCAGAGCCTGTAACACACTCCTATTTACCCATGGCTGCAGAGCCAGTAACTCACTCCTATTTACCCATGGCTGCAGAGCCTGCCCCACACTCCTATTTACCCATGACTACAGAGCCTGCCCCACAATCCTATTTACCCATGGCTTGCAGAGCCTGCCCTGCACTCATGTTTACCCATGGCTGCAGAGCCCTCCCCACACTCCTGTTTAACCATGGTTGCAGAGCCTGCCCCACACCCTATTTACCATGGCTGCAGAGCATGTAACACACTCTATTAACCCATGGCTGCGAGCCTGCCCCACACTCAGTATTTACCCATGGCTGCAGAGCCTGACCCACACACCTATTTACCTATGGCTGCAGAGCCTGCCCCACACTCTATTAACCCATGGCTGCAGAGCCTGCCGAATGCTCCAATTCACCCATTGCTGCAGAGCCTGACCCACGTTTCTATTTACCCATGGCTGCTGAGCCTGCCCCACACTCCTATTTACCCATGGCTGTAGAGCATGTAACACACTCCTATTTACCCATGGCTGCAGAGCCTGCCCCGCACTCCTATTCACCCATGGCTGCAGAGAGTGCCCTACACTCCAATTTACCCATGGCTGCACAGCCTGCTCCACACTCCTATTTACCCATGGCAGCAGAGCATGTAACACACTCCTATTTACACATGGCTACACAGCCTGCCCCACACTCCTATTTACCCATGGCCGCAGAGCCTGCCCTGTACTCCTATTTACACATGGCTGCAGAGCCTTCTCCACACTTCTATTTACCCATGGCTGCAGAGCCTGCCTCGCACTCCTATTCAGCCACGGATGCAGAGAGTGCCCCACACTCCAATTTACCCATGGCTGCACAGTCTGCTCCACACTCCTATTTACCCATGGCCGCAGAGCCTGCTCCGCACTCCTATTTACCCATGGCTGCAGAGCCTGCCCCACACTTTATTTAACCATGGCTGCAGAGCCTGCCCCACACTCCTATTTACCCAAGGCTACACAGCCTGCCCCACACTTTATTTACCCATGGCTGCAGAGCCTGCCCCACACCTTTATTTACCCATGGCTGCAGAGCCTGCCCCTCACTCCTTTTTCCCCGTGGCTGCAGAGCCTGCCCCACACTCCTGTTTACCCATGGCTGCAGAGCCTGTAACACACTCCTATTTACCCATGACTGCAGAGCCTGACCCACACACCTATTCTACCTATGGCTGCAGAGCCTGCCCCACACTCCTATTAACCCATGGCTGCAGAGCCTGCTTCAGACTCCTATTTACCAATGGCTGCAGAGCCTGTAACACACTCCTATTTACCCATGGCTGCAGAGCCAGTAACTCACTCCTATTTACCCATGGCTGCAGAGCCTGCCCCACACTCCTATTTACCCATGACTACAGAGCCTGCCCCACAATCCTATTTACCCATGGCTGCAGAGCCTGCCCTGCACTCCTGTTTACCCATGGCTGCAGAGCCCTCCCCACACCCTGTTTAACCATGGTTGCAGAGCCTGCCCCACACTCCTATTTACCATGGCTGCAGAGCATGTAACACACTCCTATTAACCCATGGCTGCAGAGCCTGCCCCACACTCCTATTTACCCATGGCTGCAGAGCCTGACCCACACACCTATTTACCCATGGCTGCAGAGCCTGCCCCACACTCCTATTAACCCATGGCTGCAGAGCCTGCCGAATGCTCCAATTCACCCATTGCTGCAGAGCCTGACCCACGTTTCTATTTACCCATGGCTGCTGAGCCTGCCCCACACTCCTATTTACCCATGGCTGTAGAGCATGTAACACACTTCTATTTACCCATGGCTGCAGAGCCTGCCCCGCACTCCTATTCACCCATAGCTGCAGAGAGTGCCCTACACTCCAATTTACCCATGGCTGCACAGTCTGCTCCACACTCCTATTTACCCACTGCTACAGATCCCACTCTGAACTCCTATTCACACATCGCTGCAGAGCCTGCAGCACTCTCGTATTCATATTCATCCATGGCTGCAGAGCCTTTCGCACACTCCTATTCACCTATTGCTGCAGGGCCTGCCCCACAGTCCTATTTACCCATGGCTGCAGAGCCTGCCCAACACCTTATTCACCCATGGCTGCAGAGCCTGCCTCACACTCCTATTAACCCATGGCTGCAGAGCCTGCCCCACACTCAATATTTACCATGGCTGCAGAGCCTGCCCAGCACTCCTATTTTCCCATGGCCGCAGAGCCTGCCCCGCAGTCCTATTTACGCATGGCTGCAGAGCCAGCACCACAGTCCTATTTACCGATGGCTGCAGAACCTGCCCAGCACTCATATTTACCCATGGTTGCTGAGCCTGCCCAACAGTTCTATTTACCCATGACTTCAGAGCCTGCCCGACACCCTATTTACCCATGTCTGCAGAGCCTGTAACACACTCCTATTAACTCCACGGCTTCAGTGCCTGCCCCACACTCTATTAACCCATGGCTGCAGAGCCTGATCCACACTGCTATTTACCCATGGCTTCAGAGCCTGCCCCACACCCTATTTAAATATGGCTGCAGAGCCTGTAACACACTCCTATTAACACATGGCTGCAGAGCCTGCTCCACACCCTATTTACCCATGGCTGCAGTGCCTGCCCCACGCCCTATTGACCCATGGCTTCAGAGCCTGCCCTACACTCTATTTTCCCATGGCTGCAGAGCCTGTAAACACTCCTATTAACCCATGGCTACAGAACCTGACCCACACTCCTATTTACCCATGGCTTCAGAGCCTGCCCCACACAACTATTTACCCATGGCTTCAGAGCCTGCCCCACACTCCTATTTACCCATGGCTGCAGAGCCTGTAACACACTCCTATTTACCCATGGCTGCAGAGCCTGCCCCCACTCCTATTTACCCATCGCTGCTGAGCCTGCCCCACACTCCTATTTACCCATGGCTGCAGAGCCTGCCCCACACTCCTATTTACCCATGGCTTCAGAGCCTGCCCCACACAACTATTTACCCATGGCTTCAGAGCCTGCCCCACACTCCTATTTACCCATGGCTGCAGAGCCTGTAACACACTCCTATTTACCCATGGCAGCAGAGCATGTAACACACTCCTATTTACACATGGCTACACAGCCTGCCCCACACTCCTATTTGCCCATGGCCGCAGAGCCTGCCCTGTACTCCTATTTACACATGGCTGCAGAGCCTTCTCCACACTTCTATTTACTCATGGCTGCAGAGCCTGCCTCGCACTCCTATTCAGCCACAGATGCAGAGAGTGCCCCACACTCCTATTTACCCATGGCTGCACAGTCTGCTCCACACTCCTATTTACCCATGGCCGCAGAGCCTGCTCCGCACTCCTATTTACCCAAGGCTGCAGAGCCTGCCCCACACTTTATTTAACCATGGCTGCAGAGCCTGCCCCACACTCCTATTTACCCAAGGCTACACAGCCTGCCCCACACTTTATTTACCCATGGCTGCAGAGCCTGCCCCACACTTTATTTACCCATGGCTGCAGAGCCTGCCCCTCACTCCTTTTTCCCCGTGGCTGCAGAGCCTGCCCCACACTCCTGTTTACACATGGCTGCAGAGCCTGTAACACACTCCTATTTACCCATGACTGCAGAGCCTGACCCACACACCTATCTACCTATGGCTGCAGAGCCTGCCCCACACTCCTATTAACCCATGGCTGCAGAGCCTGCTTCAGACTCCTATTTACCAATGGCTGCAGAGCCTGTAACACACCTATTTACCCATGGCTGCAGAGCCAGTAACTCACTCCCTATTTACCCATGGCTGCAGAGCCTGCCCCACACCCCTATTTACCCATGACTACAGAGCCTGCCCCACAATCCTATTTACCCATGGCTGCAGAGCCTGCCCTGCACTCATGTTTACCCATGGCTGCAGAGCCCTCCCCACACTCCTGTTTAACCATGGTTGCAGAGCCTGCCCCACACTCCTATTTACCATGGCTGCAGAGCATGTAACACACTCCTATTAACCCATGGCTGCAGAGCCTGCCCCACACTCGTATTTACCCATGGCTGCAGAGCCTGACCCACACACCTATTTACCTATGGCTGCAGAGCCTGCCCCACACTCCTATTAACCCATGGCTGCAGAGCCTGCCGAATGCTCCAATTCACCCATTGCTGCAGAGCCTGACCCACGTTTCTATTTACCCATGGCTGCTGAGCCTGCCCCACACTCCTATTTACCCATGGCTGTAGAGCATGTAACACACTCCTATTTACCCATGGCTGCAGAGCCTGCCCCGCACTCCTATTCACCCATGGCTGCAGAGAGTGCCCTACACTCCAATTTACCCATGGCTGCACAGCCTGCTCCACACTCCTATTTACCCATGGCAGCAGAGCATGTAACACACTCCTATTTACACATGGCTACACAGCCTGCCCCACACTCCTATTTACCCATGGCCGCAGAGCCTGCCCTGTACTCCTATTTACACATGGCTGCAGAGCCTTCTCCACACTTCTATTTACCCATGGCTGCAGAGCCTGCCTCGCACTCCTATTCAGCCACGGATGCAGAGAGTGCCCCACACTCCAATTTACCCATGGCTGCACAGTCTGCTCCACACTCCTATTTACCCATGGCCGCAGAGCCTGCTCCGCACTCCTATTTACCCATGGCTGCAGAGCCTGCCCCACACTTTATTTAACCATGGCTGCAGAGCCTGCCCCACACTCCTATTTACCCAAGGCTACACAGCCTGCCCCACACTTTATTTACCCATGGCTGCAGAGCCTGCCCCACACTTTATTTACCCATGGCTGCAGAGCCTGCCCTCACTCCTTTTTCCCTGTGCTGCAGAGCCTGCCCCACACCCTGTTTACACATGGCTGCAGAGCCTGTAACACACCCTATTTACCCATGTCTGCAGAGCCTGACCCCACACCTATCTACCCATGGCTGCAGAGCCTGCCCCACACCCTATTAACCCATGGCTGCAGAGCCTGCTTCAGACTCCTATTTACCAATGGCTGCAGAGCCTGTAACACACCCTATTTACCCATGGCTGCAGAGCCAGTAACTCACTCCCTATTTACCCATGGCTGCAGAGCCTGCCCCACACTCCTATTTACCCATGACTACAGAGCCTGCCCCACAATCCTATTTACCCATGGCTGCAGAGCCTGCCCTGCACTCATGTTTACCCATGGCTGCAGAGCCCTCCCCACACTCCTGTTTAACCATGGTTGCAGAGCCTGCCCCACACCCTATTTACCATGGCTGCAGAGCATGTAACACTCTATTAACCCATGGCTGCAGAGCCTGCCCCACACCTCAGATTACCCATGGCTGCAGAGCCTGACCCACACACCTATTTACCCATGGCTGCAGAGCCTGCCCCACACTCCTATTAACCCATGGCTGCAGAGCCTGCCGAATGCTCCATTCACCCATTGCTGCAGAGCCTGACCCACGCTTCTATTTTACCCATGGCTGCTGAGCCTGCCCCACACTCCTATTTACCCATGGCTGTAGAGCATGTAACACACTCCTATTTACCCATGGCTGCAGAGCCTGCCCCCACTCCTATTCACCCATAGCTGCAGAGAGTGCCCTACACCCACTTCCACCCATGGCTGCACAGTCTGCTCCACACTCCTATTTACCCACTGCTACAGATCCCACTCTGAACTCCTATTCACACATCGCTGCAGAGCCTGCAGCACTCTCGTATTCATATTCATCCATGGCTGCAGAGCCTTTCGTACACTCCTATTCACCTATTGCTGCAGGGCCTGCCCCACAGTCCTATTTACCCATGGCTGCAGAGCCTGCCCAACACTCCTATTCACCCATGGCTGCAGAGCCTGCCTCACACTCCTATTAACCCATGGCTGCAGAGCCTGCCCCACACTAATATTTACTCATGGCTGCAGAGCCTGCCCAGCACTCCTATTTTCCCATGGCCGCAGAGCCTGCCCCGCAGTCCTATTTACGCATGGCTGCAGAGCCAGCACCACAGTCCTATTTACCGATGGCTGCAGAACCTGCCCAGCACTCATATTTACCCATGGTTGCTGAGCCTGCCCAACAGTTCTATTTACCCATGACTTCAGAGCCTGCCGCACACTCCTATTTACCCATGTCTGCAGAGCCTGTAACACACTCCTATTAACCCACGGCTTCAGTGCCTGCCCCACACTCCTATTAACCCATGGCTGCAGAGCCTGATCCACACTGCTATTTACCCATGGCTTCAGAGCCTGCCCCACACTCCTATTTAAATATGGCTGCAGAGCCTGTAACACACTCCTATTAACACATGGCTGCAGAGCCTGCTCCACACTCCTATTTACCCATGGCTGCAGTGCCTGCCCCACGCTCCTATTGACCCATGGCTTCAGAGCCTGCCCTACACTCCTATTTTCCCATGGCTGCAGAGCCTGTAAAACACTCCTATTAACCCATGGCTACAGAACCTGACCCACACTCCTATTTACCCATGGCTTCAGAGCCTGCCCCACACAACTATTTACCCATGGCTTCAGAGCCTGCCCCACACTCCTATTTACCCATGGCTGCAGAGCCTGTAACACACTCCTATTTACCCATGGCTGCAGAGCCTGCCCCACTCCTATTTACCCATCGCTGCTGAGCCTGCCCCACACTCCTATTTACCCATGGCTGCAGAGCCTGCCCCACACTCCTATTTACCCATGGCTTCAGAGTCTGCCCCACACACCTATTTACCCATGGCTGCAGAGCCTGTAACACACTCCAATTTACACATGGCTGCAGAGCCTGCCCCACACTCCTATTTACCCATGGCTTCAGTGCCTGCCCGACGCTCCTAATTACCCATGGCTTCAGAGCCTGCCCCACACTCCTATTTACCCATGGCTGCAGAGCCTGTAACACACTCCTATTTACCCATGGCTTCAGAGCCTGCCCCACACTCCTGTTTACCCATGGCTGCAGAGCCTGCCCAACACTCCTATTTACCCATGGCTGCAGAGCCTGTAATGCACTGCTGATCACTCATGGCTGCAGAGCCTGTAACACACTCCAATTAAACCATGGCTGCAGAGCCTGTAACGCACTACTGTTTACCCATGGCTGCAGAGCCTGCCGAAAGCTCTAATTCACCCATGGCTGCAGAACCTGCCCCACTCTCCTATTTGCTCATGGCTGCAGACCCTGCTCTGCACTCGTATTTACCCATGGTTGCTGAGTCTGCCCAACAGTTCTATTTACACATTGCTACAGAACCTGCATCGCAATCCTATTTACCCATGGCTGCAAATCCTGCCCCAAAATTCTATTTACACTTGCCTGCAGAGCCTGCCCCATACTCCTGTTTACCCAGGGTTGCAAAGTCTGTAACACACTCCTATTCACCAATGGCTGCAGAGCCTGCCCCGCACTCCTCTTCACCCATGGCTGCAGAGCCTAAGCCACACAAATATTCACCCACAGCTGAAGAGTCTGTAACACACTACTGATTACCCATGGCTGTAGAGCCTACTCTGCACTCCTATATACCCATGGCTGCAGAGCCTGCCGAATGCTCCAATTCACCCATTGCTGCAGAGCCTGACCCACACTCCTATTTACCCATGGGTGCTGAGCCTGTAACACACTCCTATTTACACATTGCTACAGAGCCTGCTGCACATTCCTATTTACCATGGCTGCAGAGCCTGTAACACACTCCTATTTACACATGGCTACAGAGCCTGCTGCACACTCCTACTTACCCAAGGCTGCAGAGCCTGTAATACACTCATATTTACCCATGGCTACAGAGCCTGCCCCACACTCCTATTTACCCATGGCAGCAGAGCATGTAACACACTCCTATTTACACATGGCTACACAGCCTGCCCCACACTCCTATT
Source organism: Neoceratodus forsteri (assembly GCA_016271365.2). Taxonomy (NCBI): domain Eukaryota; kingdom Metazoa; phylum Chordata; order Ceratodontiformes; family Ceratodontidae; genus Neoceratodus; species Neoceratodus forsteri. Next base: position 47,597,327 of record CM028134.1, read on the forward strand.
TACCCATGGCCGCAGAGCCTGCCCTGTACTCCTATTTACACATGGCTGCAGAGCCTGCTCCACACTTCTATTTACCCATGGCTGCAGAGCCTGCCTCGCACTCCTATTCACCCACGGATGCAGAGAGTGCCCCACACTCCAATTTACCCATGGCTGCACAGCCTGCTCCACACTCCTATTTACCCATGGCTGCAGAGCCTGCTCCGCACTCCTATTTACCCATGGCTGCAGAGCCTGCCCCACACTTTATTTAACCATGGCTGCAGAGCCTGCCCCACACTCCTATTTACCCAAGGCTACACAGCCTGCCCCACACTTTATTTACCCATGGCTGCAGAGCCTGCCCCACACTTTATTTACCCATGGCTGCAGAGCCTGCCCTCACTCCTTTTTCCCTGCTGCAGAGCCTGCCCCACACTCCTGTTTACACATGGCTGCAGAGCCTGTAACACACCCTATTTACCCATGACTGCAGAGCCTGACCCACACACCTCTCTACTCCATGGCTGCAGAGCCTGCCCACACTCTATTAACCCATGGCTGCAGAGCCTGCTTCAGACTCCTATTTACCAATGGCTGCAGAGCCTGTAACACACTCCTATTTACCCATGGCTGCAGAGCCAGTAACTCACTCCTATTTACCCATGGCTGCAGAGCCTGCCCCACACCCTATTTACCCATGACTACAGAGCCTGCCCCACAATCCCTATTTACCCATGGCTGCAGAGCCTGCCCTGCACTCCTGTTTACCCATGGCTGCAGAGCCTCCCCACACCCTGTTTACCCATGGTTGCAGAGCCTGCCCCACACCCTATTTACCATGGCTGCAGAGCATGTAACACACCCTATTAACCCATGGCTGCAGCCTGCCCACATTCATTTTTACCCATGGCTGCAGAGCCTGACCCACACACCTATTTACCTATGGCTGCAGAGCCTGCCCCACACTCCTATTAACCCATGGCTGCAGAGCCTGCTTCACACTCCTATTTACCAATGGCTGCAGAGCCTGTAACAGACTCCTATTTACCCATGGCTGCAGAGCCTGTAAAACACTCCTATTAACCCATGGCTGCAGAGCCTGCCCCACACTCCTATTAACCATGGCTGCAGAGCCTGCCCCACACTCCTATTTACCATGGCTTCAGAGCCTGCCCCACAATCCTATTTACCCATGGCTGCAGAGCAAGTAACACACTCCTATTAACCCATGGCTGCAGAGCCTGCCCCACACTCCTATTTACCCATGGCTGCAGAGCCTGCCACACACTTCTATTTACCCATGGCTTCAGAGACTGCCCCACACTCCTATTTACCCATGGCTGCAGAGCCTGTAACACTCTCCTATTTACCCAGGGCTTCAGAGCCTGCCCCACACACCTATTTACCTATGGCTGCAGAGCCTGCCCCACACTCCTATTAACCCATGGCTGCAGAGCCTGCTTCACACTCCTATTTACCAATGGCTGCAGAGCCTGTAACACACTCCTATTTACCCATAGCTGCAGAGCCAGTAACTCCCTCCTATATACCCAATGGCTGCAGAGCCTGCCCCACACTCCTATTTACCCATGACTACAGAGCCTGCCCCACAATCCTATTTACCCATGGCTGCTGAGCCTGCCCTGCACTCCTGTTTACCCATGGCTGCAGAGCCCTCCCCACACTCCTGTTTACCCATGGTTGCAGAGCCTGCCCCACACTCCTATTTACCCATGGCTAGAGAACCTGCCCTGCTCTCATATTTACACATGTTTGCTGAGCCTGCCCAACAGTTCTATTTACCCATGGCTTCAGATCCTGCCCCAAAATTCTATTTACACTTGCCTGCAGAACCTGCCCCACACTCCTGTTTTCCCATGGCTATAAACTCTGTAACACACTCCTATTCACCAATGGCTGCAAGCCTGCCCCGCACTCCTCTTCACCCATGGCTGCAGAGCCTAAGCCCACACACCTATTCACCCATGGCTGCAGAGCCTGCCCCACACTCCTAGTTACCCATGGCTGCAGAGCCTGCCCCACACTCCTATTTACCAACGGTTGCAGAGCCTGTAACACACTCCTATTTACCCATGGCTGCAGAGCCTGTAAAACACTCCTTTAACCCATGGCTGCAGAGCCTGCCCCACACTCCTATTTACCATGGCTGCAGAACCTGCCCCACACTCCTATTTATCATGGCTTCAGAGCCTACCCCACAATCCTATTTACCCATGGCTGCAGAGCATGTAACACACTCCAATTAACCCATGGCTGCAGAGCCTACCCCACACTCCTATTTACCCATGGCTGCAGAGCCTGCCCCACACTTCTATTTACCCATGGCTTCAGAGCCTGCCCCACACTCCTATTGACCCTTAGCTGTAGAGCCTGTAACACACTCCTATTTACCCAGGGCTTCAGAGCCTGTCCCACTCTCCTATTTACCCATGGCTGCAGAGCCTGCAAACACTCCTATTTACCCATGGCTACAGAGCCTGTAACACACTCCTATTTACACATGGCTGCAGAGCCTGCCCCACACTCCTATTTACCACTGGCTGCAGTGCCTGTCCCTCACCCCTGTTTACCCATGGCTTCAGAGCCTGCCCCACACTCCTATTTACCCATGACTGCAGAGCCTGTAACACACTTCTATTTAACCAGGGCTTCAGAGCCTGCCCCACACCTTATTTACCCATGGCTGCAGAGCCTGTAATGCACTACTGTTCACCCATCGCTGCACAGCCTGTAACACACTCAATTAACCCATGGCTGCAGAGCCTGTAACACACCCTATTTACCCATGGCTGCAGAGCCTGACCACACATCTATTTACCTATGGCTGCAGAGCCTGCCCCACACTCCTATTAACCCATGGCTATAGAGCCTGCTCCACACTCCTATTTACCAATGGCTGCAGAGCCTGTAACACACTCCTATTTACCCATGGCTGCAGAGCCTGTAACTCACTCCTTTTTACCCATGGCTGCAGAGCCTGCCCCACACTCCTATTTACCCATGACTACACAGCCTGCCCCACACTCCTCTATACCCATGGCTGCTGAGCCTGCCCTGCACTCCTATTTACCCATGGCTAGAGAACCTGCTCTGCATTCATATTTACACATGTTTTCTGTGCCTGCCCAACGGTTCTATTTACCCATGGCTTCAGATCCTGCCCTAAAATTCTATTTACACTTGCCTGCAGAGCCTGCCCCACACTCCTGTTTACCTCCTGGTTACAAAGTCTGTAACACACTCTAGTTCACCAATGGCTGCAGAGCCTGCCCTGACTCTCTTTACCCATGGCTGCAGAGCCTAAGCCACACCCTAATCACCCATGGCTGCATAGCCTGCCCCACACCCTAGTTAACCATAGCTGCATAGCCTGCCCACACTCCTATTTTCACATGGCTGCAGAGCCTGATCCACACCCTATTTACCCACGGCTGTAGAGCCTGTAACACACCCTATTTTCCCATGGCTACAGATCCTGCTCTTGAACTATGATTTATACATGGCTGCACAGCCTGCCCCACACTCCAATTCACCCATGGGTGCAGATCCTGTTGCATACACATCCAATTCACGCTGGTTGCAGAGTCTGTAACATACTCCCTGTTTACCCATGGCAACAGATCCCGCTTCTGAAACTTATTCACACATGGCTGTGCAGAGCCTGCCTCCACTCTCAGATTCATATTCATCCATGGCTACAGAGCCTTTCCCCACACCTATTCACCCATTGCTGCAGGGCCTGCCCACACTCCTATTTACCCATGGCTGCAGAGCCTGCCCCACACTTCTATTCACCCATGGCTACAGAGCCTGCCCCACACTCCTATTTACCCATGGCTGCAGAGCCTGCCACACACTCCTATTTACATATGGCTGCAGAGCCTGCCCCACACTCCTATTTAGACATGGCAGCAGAGCCTGCACCACATTCCTATTTACCCATGGCTGCAGAGCCTGCTCCACAATCCTATTTACCCACGGCCGCAGAGCCTGCCCCTCAGTCCTATTTACATGGCGTGCAGAGCATGCTCCACACCTATTTACCCATGGCTGCAGAGCCTGCCTCACACCTCTATTTACCCATGGCTGCAGAGCCTGCCCCACACTCTATTTCACCCATGGCTGCAGAGCCTGCCCCACACTCCTATTTACCCAAGGCTACACAGCCTGCCCCACACTTTATTTACCCATGGCTGCAGAGCCTGCCCCACACTTTATTTACCCATGGCTGCAGAGCCTGCCCCTCACTCCTTTTTCCCCGTGGCTGCAGAGCCTGCCCCACACTCCTGTTTACACATGGCTGCAGAGCCTGTAACACACTCCTATTTACCCATGTCTGCAGAGCCTGACCCACACACCTATCTACCTATGGCTGCAGAGCCTGCCCCACACTCCTATTAACCCATGGCTGCAGAGCCTGCTTCAGACTCCTATTTACCAATGGCTGCAGAGCCTGTAACACACTCCTATTTACCCATGGCTGCAGAGCCAGTAACTCACTCCTATTTACCCATGGCTGCAGAGCCTGCCCCACACTCCTATTTACCCATGACTACAGAGCCTGCCCCACAATCCTATTTACCCATGGCTGCAGAGCCTGCCCTGCACTCATGTTTACCCATGGCTGCAGAGCCCTCCCCACACTCCTGTTTAACCATGGTTGCAGAGCCTGCCCCACACTCCTATTTACCATGGCTGCAGAGCATGTAACACACTCCTATTAACCCATGGCTGCAGAGCCTGCCCCACACTCGTATTTACCCATGGCTGCAGAGCCTGACCCACACACCTATTTACCTATGGCTGCAGAGCCTGCCCCACACTCCTATTAACCCATGGCTGCAGAGCCTGCCGAATGCTCCAATTCACCCATTGCTGCAGAGCCTGACCCACGTTTCTATTTACCCATGGCTGCTGAGCCTGCCCCACACTCCTATTTACCCATGGCTGTAGAGCATGTAACACACTCCTATTTACCCATGGCTGCAGAGCCTGCCCCGCACTCCTATTCACCCATAGCTGCAGAGAGTGCCCTACACTCCAATTTACCCATGGCTGCACAGTCTGCTCCACACTCCTATTTACCCACTGCTACAGATCCCACTCTGAACTCCTATTCACACATCGCTGCAGAGCCTGCAGCACTCTCGTATTCATATTCATCCATGGCTGCAGAGCCTTTCGTACACTCCTATTCACCTATTGCTGCAGGCCCTGCCCCACAGTCCTATTTACCCATGGCTGCAGAGCCTGCCCAACACTCCTATTCACCCATGGCTGCAGAGCCTGCCTCACACCCTATTAACCCATGGCTGCAGAGCCTGCCCACACTAATATTTACTCATGGCTGCAGAGCCTGCCCAGCACTCCTATTTTCCCATGGCCGCAGAGCCTGCCCCGCAGTCCTATTTACGCATGGCTGCAGAGCCAGCACCACAGTCCTATTTACCGATGGCTGCAGAACCTGCCCAGCACTCATATTTACCCATGGTTGCTGAGCCTGCCCAACAGTTCTATTTACCCATGACTTCAGAGCCTGCCGACACTCCTATTTACCCATGTCTGCAGAGCCTGTAACACACCCTATTAACCCACGGCTTCAGTGCCTGCCCCACACTCCTATTAACCCATGGCTGAGAGCCTGATCCACACTGCTATTTACCCATGGCTTCAGAGCCTGCCCCACACTCCTATTTAAATATGGCTGCAGAGCCTGTAACACACTCCTATTAACACATGGCTGCAGAGCCTGCTCCACACTCCTATTTACCCATGGCTGCAGTGCCTGCCCCACGCTCCTATTGACCCATGGCTTCAGAGCCTGCCCTACACTCCTATTTTCCCATGGCTGCAGAGCCTGTAAAACACTCCTATTAACCCATGGCTACAGAACCTGACCCACACTCCTATTTACCCATGGCTTCAGAGCCTGCCCCACACAACTATTTACCCATGGCTTCAGAGCCTGCCCCACACTCCTATTTACCCATGGCTGCAGAGCCTGTAACACACTCCTATTAACCCATGGCTGCAGAGCCTGCCCCCACTCCTATTTACCCATCGCTGCTGAGCCTGCCCCACACTCCTATTTACCCATGGCTGCAGAGCCTGCCCCACACTCCTATTTACCCATGGCTTCAGAGTCTGCCCCACACACCTATTTACCCATGGCTGCAGAGCCTGTAACACACTCCAATTTACACATGGCTGCAGAGCCTGCCCCACACTCCTATTTACCCATGGCTTCAGTGCCTGCCCGACGCTCCTAATTACCCATGGCTTCAGAGCCTGCCCCACACTCCTATTTACCCATGGCTGCAGAGCCTGTAACACACTCCTATTTACCCATGGCTTCAGAGCCTGCCCCACACTCCTGTTTACCCATGGCTGCAGAGCCTGCCCAACACTCCTATTTACCCATGGCTGCAGAGCCTGTAATGCACTGCTGATCACTCATGGCTGCAGAGCCTGTAACACACTCCAATTAAACCATGGCTGCAGAGCCTGTAACGCACTACTGTTTACCCATGGCTGCAGAGCCTGCCGAAAGCTCTAATTCACCCATGGCTGCAGAACCTGCCCCACTCTCCTATTTGCTCATGGCTGCAGACCCTGCTCTGCACTCGTATTTACCCATGGTTGCTGAGTCTGCCCAACAGTTCTATTTACACATTGCTACAGAACCTGCATCGCATCCTATTTACCCATGGCTGCAAAATCCTGCCCCAAAATTCCCATTTACACTCTTGCCTGCAGAGCCTGCCCCATACTCCTGTTTACCCAGGGTTGCAAAGTCTGTAACACACCCTATTCACCAATGGCTGCAGAGCCTGCCCCAGCACTCCTTCTTCACCCATGGCTGCAGAGCCTAGGCCACACAAATATTCACCCACAGCTGAAGAGTCTGTAACACACTACTGATTACCCATGGCTGTAGAGCCTACTCTGCACTCCTATATACCCATGGCTGCAGAGCCTGCCGAATGCTCCAATTCACCCATTGCTGCAGAGCCTGACCCACACTCCTATTTACCCATGGGTGCTGAGCCTGTAACACACTCCTATTTACACATTGCTACAGAGCCTGCTGCACATTCCTATTTACCATGGCTGCAGAGCCTGTAACACACTCCTATTTACACATGGCTACAGAGCCTGCTGCACACTCCTACTTACCCAAGGCTGCAGAGCCTCTAATACACTCATATTTACCCATGGCTACAGAGCCTGCCCCACACTCCTATTTACCCATGGCAGCAGAGCATGTAACACACTCCTATTTACACATGGCTACACAGCCTGCCTCACACACCCTATTTACCCATGGCCGCAGAGCCTGCCCTGTACTCCTATTTACACATGGCTGCAGAGCCTGCTCCACACTTCTATTTACCCATGGCTGCAGAGCCTGCCTCGCACTCCTATTCACCCACGGATGCAGAGAGTGCCCCACACTCCAATTTACCCATGGCTGCACAGCCTGCTCCACACTCCTATTTACCCATGGCCGCAGAGCCTGCTCCGCACTCCTATTTACCCATGGCTGCAGAGCCTGCCCCACACTTTATTTAACCATGGCTGCAGAGCCTGCCCCACACTCCTATTTACCCAAGGCTACACAGCCTGCCCCACACTTTATTTACCCATGGCTGCAGAGCCTGCCCCACACTTATTTACCCATGGCTGCAGAGCCTGCCCTCACTCCTTTTTCCCTGGCTGCAGAGCCTGCCCCACACTCCTGTTTACACATGGCTGCAGAGCCTGTAACACACCCTATTTACCCATGACTGCAGAGCCTGACCCACACACCTCTCTACTCATGGCTGCAGAGCCTGCCCACACCCTATTAACCCATGGCTGCAGAGCCTGCTTCAGACTCCTATTTACCAATGGCTGCAGAGCCTGTAACACACTCCTATTTACCCATGGCTGCAGAGCCAGTAACTCACTCCTATTTACCCATGGCTGCAGAGCCTGCCCCACACTCCTATTTACCCATGACTGCAGAGCCTGCCCCACAATCCTATTTACCCATGGCTGCAGAGCCTGCCCTGCACTCCTGTTTACCCATGGCTGCAGAGCTCCCCACACCCTGTTTACCCATGGTTGCAGAGCCTGCCCCACACTCCTATTTACCATGGCTGCAGAGCATGTAACACACTCCTATTAACCCATGGCTGCAGAGCCTGCCCCACACTCCTATTTACCCATGGCTGCAGAGCCTGACCCACACACCTATTTACCTATGGCTGCAGAGCCTGCCCCACACTCCTATTAACCCATGGCTGCAGAGCCTGCTTCACACTCCTATTTACCAATGGCTGCAGAGCCTGTAACAGACTCCTATTTACCCATGGCTGCAGAGCCTGTAAAACACTCCTATTAACCCATGGCTGCAGAGCCTGCCCCACACTCCTATTAACCATGGCTGCAGAGCCTGCCCCACACCCTATTTACCATGGCTTCAGAGCCTGCCCGACAATCCTATTTACCCATGGCTGCAGAGCAAGCAACACACCCTATTAACCCATGGCTGCAGAGCCTGCCCCACACCCTATTTACCCATGGCTGCAGAGCCTGCCACACACCCCTATTTACCCATGGCTTCAGAGACTGCCCCACACTCCTATTTACCCATGGCTGCAGAGCCTGTAACACTCTCCTATTTACCCAGGGCTGCAGAGCCTGCCCCACACACCTATTTACCTATGGCTGCAGAGCCTGCCCCACACTCCTATTAACCCATGGCTGCAGAGCCTGCTTCACACTCCTATTTACCAATGGCTGCAGAGCCTGTAACACACTCCTATTTACCCATGGCTGCAGAGCCAGTAACTCCTCCTATATACCAATGGCTGCAGAGCCTGCCCCACACTCCTATTTACCCATGACTACAGAGCCTGCCCCTCAACCTATTCACCCATGGCTGCTGAGCCTGCCCCTCACTCCTGTTTACCCATGGCTGCAGAGCCTCCCCACACTCCTGTTTACCCATGGTTGCAGAGCCTGCCCCACACCCTATTTACCCATGGCTGCAGAGCCTGCCCCACACTCCTATTTACCCATGGCTGCAGAGCCTGCCCCACACTCCTATTTACCCATGGCTGCAGAGCCTGCCCACACTCCTATTTACCCATGGCTGCAGAGCCTGCCCCAAAATTCTATTTACACTTGCCTGCAGAGCCTGCCCCACACTCATGTTTACCCATGGCTGCAAAGTCTGTAACACACTCCTATTCACCAATGGCTGCAGAGCCTGCCCCACACTCCTATTTCACCCATGGCTGCAGAGCCTAAGCACACACCTATTCACCCATGGCTGCAGAGCCTGCCCCACACTCCTAGTTACCCATGGCTGCAGAGCCTGCTCCCACACTCCTATTTACCAACGGTTGCAGAGCCTGTAACACACTCCTATTTACCCATGGCTGCAGAGCCTGTAAACACTCCTTTAACCCATGGCTGCAGAGCCTGCCCCACACTCCTATTTACCATGGCTGCAGAACCTGCCCCACACTCCTATTTATCATGGCTTCAGAGCCTACCCACAATCCTATTTACCCATGGCTGCAGAGCATGTAACACACTCAATTAACCCATGGCTGCAGAGCTCCACCCCACACTCCTATTTACCCATGGCTGCAGAGCCTGCCCCACACTTCTATTTACCCATGGCTTCAGAGCCTGCCCCACACTCCTATTTACCCCTTGGCTGAGCCTGTAACACACCCTATTTACCCAGGGCTTCAGAGCCTGTCCCACTCTCCTATTTACCCATGGCTGCAGAGCCTGCAAACACTCCTATTTACCCATGGCTACAGAGCCTGTAACACACTCCTATTTACACATGGCTGCAGAGCCTGCCCCACACTCCTATTTACCAATGGCTGCAGTGCCTGTCCCTCACCCCTGTTTACCCATGGCTTCAGAGCCTGCCCCACACTCCTATTTACCCATGACTGCAGAGCCTGTAACACACTCCTATTTAACCAGGGCTTCAGAGCCTGCCCCACACTCCTATTTACCCATGGCTGCAGAGCCTGTAATGCACTACTGTTCACCCATCGCTGCACAGCCTGTAACACACTCCAATTAACCCATGGCTGCAGAGCCTGTAACACACTCCTATTTACCCATGGCTGCAGAGCCTGACCCACACATCTATTTACCTATGGCTGCAGAGCCTGCCCCACACTCCTATTAACCCATGGCTATAGAGCCTGCTCCACACTCCTATTTACCAATGGCTGCAGAGCCTGTAACACACTCCTATTTACCCATGGCTGCAGAGCCTGTAACTCACTCCTTTTTACCCATGGCTGCAGAGCCTGCCCCACACTCCTATTTACCCATGACTACACAGCCTGCCCCACACTCCTCTATACCCATGGCTGCTGAGCCTGCCCTGCACTCCTATTTACCCATGGCTAGAGAACCTGCTCTGCATTCATATTTACACATGTTTTCTGTGCCTGCCCAACGGTTCTATTTACCCATGGCTTCAGATCCTGCCCTAAAATTCTATTTACACTTGCCTGCAGAGTCTGCCCCACACTCCTGTTTACCCGTGGTTACAAAGTCTGTAACACACTCTTATTCACCAATGGCTGCAGAGCCTGCCCCGCACTCCTCTTTACCCATGGCTGCAGAGCCTAAGCCACACACCTAATCACCCATGGCTGCATAGCCTGCCCCACACTCCTAGTTAACCATAGCTGCATAGCCTGCCCCACACTCCTATTTTCACATGGCTGCAGAGCCTGATCCACACTCCTATTTACCCACGGCTGTAGAGCCTGTAACACACTCCTATTTTCCCATGGCTACAGATCCTGCTCTGAACTATGATTTATACATGGCTGCACAGCCTGCCCCACACTCCAATTCACCCATGGGTGCAGAGCCTGTTGCATACACACTCCAATTCACGCTGGTTGCAGAGTCTGTAACATACTCCTGTTTACCCATGGCAACAGATCCCGCTCTGAAATCCTATTCACACATGGCTGCAGAGCCTGCCTCACTCTCGTATTCATATTCATCCATGGCTACAGAGCCTTTCCCACACTCCTATTCACCCATTGCTGCAGGGCCTGCCCCACACTCCTATTTACCCATGGCTGCAGAGCCTGCCCCACACTTCTATTCACCCATGGCTACAGAGCCTGCCCCACACTCCTATTTACCCATGGCTGCAGAGCCTGCCCTCAATCCTATTTACCCATGGCTGCAGAGCCTGCCACACACCCTATTTACCATGGCTGCAGAGCCTGCCCCACACCCTATTTACACATGGCAGCAGAGCCTGCACCACATCCATTTACCCATGGCTGCAGAGCCTGCCCCACAATCCTATTTACACATGGCAGCAGAGCATGCTCCACACCCTATTTACCCATGGCTGCAGAGCCTGCCCAACACCTTATTTACCCATGGCTGCAGAGCCTGCCCCACTCTTTATTTACCCATGGCTGCAGAGCCTGCCCCACACCCTATTTACCCATGGCTGAGAGCCTTCTCCAGAATCCTATTTACCCATGGCTGCAGAGCCTGCCCAACACTTTATTTACCCATGGCTGCAGAGCCTGCCCCACACTCCTATTTCCCCATGGCTGCAGAGCCTGCCCCACACTCTATTTACCCATGGCTGCAGAGCCTGCCCAACACTTTATTTACCCATGGCTGCAGAGCCTGCCCCTCACTCCTATTTCCCCATGGCTGCAGAGCCTGTAACACACTCCTATTTACCCATGACTGCAGAGCCTGACCCACACACCTATTTACCTATGGCTGCAGAGCCTGCCCCACACTCCTATTAACCCATGGCTGCAGAGCCTTCTTCACACTCCTATTTACCAATGGCTGCAGAGCCTGTAACACACTCCTATTTACCCATGGCTGCAGAGCCAGTAACTCACTCCTATTTACCCATGGCTGCAGAGCCTGCCCCACACTCCTATTTACCCATGTCTACAGAGTCTGCCCCACAATCCTATTTACCCATGGCTGCTGAGCCTGCCCTGCACTCCTGTTTACCCATGGCTGCAGAGCCCTCCCCACACTCCTGTTTACCCATGGTTGCAGAGCCTGCCCCACACTCCTATTTACTATGGCTTCAGAGCCTACCCCACAATCCTATTTACCCATGGCTGCAGAGCCTGCTAAACACCCTATTTACCCATGGCTGCAGAGCTGCCACACACTCCTATTAACCCCATGGCTGCAGAGCCTGCCCCACACTCCTATTTACTCATGGCTGCAGAGCCTGCTAACACACCTCCTATTTACCCATGGCTGCAGAGCCTGTAACACACCTCAGCAACCATGGGTAAATCATGAGTGCAGGGCAGGTCTGCAGCCATGGTAAATAGAGTGTGGGGCAGGCTCTGCAGCCATGGAGTAAATAGGTGTTGGGGCAGGCTCTGCAGCAATGGGTAATAGGGTGTGTTACAGGCTCTGCAGCCATGGGTAAATAGGGTGTGGAGCAGGCTCTGCAGCCATGGGTAAATAGAAGTGCGGAGGCAGGCTCTGCAGCCATGGGTAAATAGGAGTGTGGAGCAGGCTCTGCAGCCATGGGTTAAATAGAGTGTGGGTCAGGCTCTGCAGCCATAGGTAAATAGGAGTGTGGGTCAGCTCTGCAGCCATGGTTAAATAGGAGTGTAGGGCAGGCTCTGCAGCCATGGTAGAATAGGGTGTGGGGCAGGCTCTGCAGCCATGGGTAAATAGAGTGCAGGGCAGGCTCTGCAACCATGGGTAAACAGGAGTCGGACAGGACTCTGCAGCCATGGGTAAATAGAGTGTGGGCAGGTCTCTGCAGCCATGGGTAAATAGAAGTGCTGGGCAGGCTCTGTAGCCATGGGAAATAGGGTATGGGAAGGCTCTGCAGCCATGGGTAAATAGGAGTGTGGAGCAGGCTCTGCAGCCATGGGTAAATAGGATTTGGGGCAGGCTCTGCAGCCATGGTAAATAGGAGTGAGGCAGGCTCTGCAGCCATGGGTAAATAGAGTGTGTTACAGGCTCTGCAGCCATGGGTAAATAGGGTGTGTTACAGGCTCTGCAGCCATGGGTAAATAGGGTGTGGTGCAGGCTCTGCAGCCATGGGTAAATAGAAGCAAGGGGAGGCTCTGCAGCCATGGGTAAATAGAAGTGAGGGCAGGCTCTGTAACCATGGGTAAATAGGATGTACGGAGCAGGCTCTGCAGCCATGGGTAAATAGGAGTGGAGGGCAGGCTCTGCAGCCATGGGTAAATAGGAGTGTGTGGCAGGCTCTGCAGCCATGGGTAAATAGAAGTGTGGGCAGGCTCTGCAGCCATGGGTAAATAGGAGTGCAGGGCAGGCTCTGCAGCCATGGGTAAATAGGAGTGCGGGGCAGGCTCTGCAGCCATGGGTAAATAGGAGTGTGGGGCAGGCTCTGCAGCCATGGGTAAATAGGAGTGTGGGGCAGGCTCTGCAGCCATGGGTAAATAGGAGTGTGTTACAGGCTCTGCAGCCATGGGTAAATAGGAGTGTGGGGCAGGCTCTGCAGCCATGGGTAAATAGGAGTGTGTTACAGGCTCTGCAGCCATGGGTAAATAGGAGTGTGGGCAGGCTCTGCAGCCATGGGTAAATAGGGTGTGTTACAGGCTCTGCAGCCATGGTGAAATAGGGTGTGTGACAGGCTCTGCAGCCATGGGTAAATGGGAGTGTGGGGCAGGCTCTGCAGCCATGGGTAAATAGGGTGTGTTACAGGCTCTGCAGCCATGGGTAAATAGGAGTGTGGGCAGGCTCTGCAGCCATGGGTAAATAGGAGTGTGTTAGCAGGCTCTGCAGCCATGGGTAAATAGGAGTGTGAGCAGGCTCTGCAGCCATGGGTAAATAGGAGTGTGGGGCAGGCTCTGCAGCCATGGGTAAATAGGAGTGTGTTACAGGCTCTGCAGCCATGGGTAAATAGGAGTGTGTTACAGGCTCTGCAGCCATGGTAAATAGGGTGTGTTACAGGCTCTGCAGCCATGGGTAAATGAGGTGTTGGTACAGGCTCTGCAGCCATTAGTAAATGGAGTGTGTTACAGGCTCTGCAGCCATGGGTAAATAGAGTGTGTACAGGGGCTCTGCAGCCATGGGTAAATAGGGTGTGGGCAGGCTCTGCAGCCATGGGTAAATAGAATGTGGGCAGGTCTGCAGCCATGGGAAATAGGGTGTGAGCAGGCTCTGCAGCCATGGGTAAATAGGAGTGTGTGTACAGGCTCTGCAGCCATGGGTAAATAGGAGTGTGGGACAGGCTCTGCAGCCATGGGTAAATAGAGTGTGGGCAGGCTCTGCAGCCATGGGTGAAAATGGGTGTTACAGGCTCTGCAGCCATGGGTAAATAGGGTGTGGGCACGGCTCTGCAGCCATGGGTAAATAAGGAGTGTGTTACAGGCTCTGCAGCCATGGGTAAATAGGGTGTGTTACAGGCTCTGCAGCCATGGGTAAATAGGAGTGTGTTACAGGCTCTGCAGCCATGGGTAAATAGGGTGTGACAGGCTCTGCAGCCGTGGGTAAATAGGAGTGTGGGGCAGGCTCTGCAGCCATGGGTAAATAGGAGTGTGGGTCAGGCTCTGCAACCGAAAGGAAACAGGAGTGAGGGGCAGGCTCTGTAACCATGGGGAAACAGGAGTGTGGGGCAGGCTCTGCAGCAATGGGTAAATAGGAGTGCGGAGCAGGCTCTGCAGCCATGGGCAAACAGGAGTGTGGGGCAGGCTCTGCAGCAATGGGTAAATAGGAGTGTGGGGCAGTCTCTGTAGCTATGGGTGAATAGGAGTGTGGGTCAGTCTCTGCAACCATGGGTAAATAGGAGTGTGGGGCAGGCTCTGCAGCCAAGGGTAAATAGGAGTGCGGGGCAGGCTCTGCAGCAATGGGTTAATAGGAGTGTGGGGCAGGCTCTGCAGCCATGGGTAAATAGGAGTGTGGAGCAGGCTCGGCAGCCATGGGTATATATAAGTGTGGGGAAGGCTCTGCTGCCATGGTTGAATAGGAGCTTGGGGCAGGCTCTTTAGCAATGGGAAAATAAGAGTACAGGGTAGGCTTTGCAGCCATGGGTAAATAGGAATGTGGGACAGGCCCTGCAGCCATGAGTAATTAGGAGTGTGTTTCAGTCTCTGTAACTATGGGTGAATAGGAGTGTGGAGCAGGCTCTGCAGCCATGGGTTAATAGGAGTGTGGGGCAGGCTCTGCAGCCATGGGTTAATAGAAGTGTTGGGCAGGCTCTGCAGCCATAGGTAAATATTTGTGTGGGTTAGGCTCTGCAGCCATGGGTAAATAGGAGTGTGGAGCAGGTTCTGCAGCCATGGGTAAATAGAAGTGTAGGGCAGGCTCTGTAATCATGGGGAAACAGGAGTACGGAGCAGGCTCTGCAGCCATGGATAAATGGTAGTGTGGGGCAGGCTGCGTAGCCATGAGTAAATAGGAGAGTGGGGCAGGCTCTGCAGCCATGGATAAATAACAGTGCAGGGCAGGCTCTGCAGCCATGGGTGAATAGGAGAGGGGGGAAGTCTCTGAAGCCATGGGTGAATAGGTGTGGGGGACAGGCTCTGAATCCATGGTTAAATCGGAGTGCGGAGCAGGCTCTGTAGCCATTTTTAAATAGGAGTGCAGGGCAGGCTCTGCAGCCATGGGTAACTAGGAGTGTGGAGCAGGGTCAGTAGCCATGGGTAAATAGGAGTGTGGGGCAGGCTCTGCAGCCATGGGTAACTAGGAGTGTGGAGCAGAGCTCAGTAGCCATGGGTAAATAGGAGTGTGGGGCAGGCTCTGCAGCCATGGGAAAATAGGAGTGTGGGGCAGGCTCTGCAGCCATGCGTAAATGGGAGTGCAGGGCAGGCTCTGCAGCCATGCGTAAATAGGAGTGCAGGGCAGGCTCTGCAGCCATTGGTAAATAGGAGTGTGGGGCAGGCTCTGCAGCCATGGGTAAACAGTAGTGTGCAGCAGGCTCTGCAGCCATGGATAAATAGGAGTGCAGGGCAGGCTCTGCAGCCATCTGTAATTAGGAGTGGAGATCAGGCTCTGTAGCCATGGGTAAATAGGAGGGTGGGGCAGGCTCTGTAGCCATGGGTAAATAGGAGTGTGGGGCAGGCTCTGCAGCCATGTGTAAATAGGATTGTGTTACAGGCTCTGCAACCATGGGTAAAAAGGAGTGTGGGGCAGGCTCTGCAGCCATTGGAAAATAGGAGTGTGTTACAGGCTCTGCAGCCATGGGTAAATAGGAGTGTGTTACAGGCTCTGCAGCCATGGGTAAATAGGAGTGTGGGACAGGCTCTGCAGCCATGGTAAATAGGAGTGTGGGACAGGCTCTGCAGCCATGGGTAAATAGGGTGTGTTACAGGCTCTGCAGCCATGGTTAATAGGGTGTGTTACAGGCTCGCAGCCATGGGTGAAATAGGTGTGGGACAGGCTCTGCAGCCATGGGTAAATTGGAGTGTGCGCAGGCTCTGAAGCCATGGAGTGAGTGAGTGTGAGCAGGCTCTGCAGCCATGGGTAAATAGGAGTGTGGGGCAGGCTCTGCAGCCATGGGTAAATTGGAGTGTGCAGCAGGCTCTGTAGCCATGTGTAAATAGGTGTGTGTTACAGGTCCTGCAGCCATGGGTAAATAGGAGTGTGCAGCAGGCTCTGTAGCCATGTGTAAATAGGAGTGTGTTACAGGCTCTGCAGTCATGGGTGAATAGGAGTGTGGGAAAGGCTCTGCCGCCATGGGTTAATAGGAGTGTGTTACAGGCTCTGCAGTCATGGGTAAATAGGAGTGTGTTACAGGCTCTGCAGCCATGGATAAATAAGAGTGTGGGGCAGGCTGTGTAGCCATGGGTAAATAGGAGTGTGCAGCAGGCTCTGTAGCCATGGGTAAATAGGGTGTGTTACAGGCTCTGTAGCCAAAGGTAAATAAGAGTGTGTTACAGGCTCTGCAGCCATGGGTAAATAGGTGTGGGTCAGGCTCTGCAGCCGTGGGTAAATTGGAGTGTGGGGCAGGCTCTGCAGCCAAGGGGAAATAGAAGTGTGTGGGGCAGGCTCTGAAGCCATGGGTAAATTGGAGTGTGGGGCAGGCTCTGAAGCCATTGGTAAATAGGAGTGTGGGGCAGGCTCTGCAGCCATGGGTAAATAGGAGTGTGGAGCAGGTTCTGCAGCCATGGGTAAATAGAAGTGTAGGGCAGGCTCTGCAGCCATGGGTAAACAGGAGTATGGAGCAGGCTCTGCAGCCATGGGTAAATAAGTGTGGGGCAGGCTCTGCAGCCATGGGTAAATAGGAGTGTGGGGCAGGCTCTGCAGCCATGGGTAAATAGGGTGTGGTGCAGGCTCTGCAGCCATGGGTAAATAAGAGTGAGGGCAGGCTCTGCAGCCATGGGTTAATAGGAGTGAGTGACAGGCTCTGCAGCCATGGGTAAATAGGAGTGTGTTACAGGCTCTGCAGCCATGGGTAAATAGGAGTGTGAGCAGGCTCTGCAGCCATGGGTAAATAAGTGTGGGCAGGCTCTGCAGCCATGGGTAAATAGGAGTGTGAGCAGGCTCTGCAGCCATGGGTAAATAGGAGTGTGGGCAGGCTCTGCAGCCATGGATAAATGGGAGTGCAGGGCAGGCTCTGCAGCCATGGTAAATAGGAGTGAGGGCAGGCTCTGCAGCCATGGGTAAATAGGGTGTGGGGCAGGCTCTGCAGCCATGGGTAAATAGGTGTGGAGCAGGCTCTGCAGCCATGGGTAAATAGGAGTGCAGGGCAGGCTCTGCAGCCATTGGTAAATGGAGTGGAGGGCAGGCTCTGCAGCCATGGGTAAATAGGAGGTGTGGAGCAGGCTCTGCAGCCATGGGTAAATAGGAGTGTGGGGCAGGCTCTGCAGCCATGGGTAAATAGGAGTGTGTTACAGGCTCTGCAGCCATGGGTAAAAGGAGTGTGGGGTAGGCTCTGCAGCCATGGGTAAATAGGAGTGTGTTACAGGCTCTGCAGCCATGGGTAAATAGGAGTGTGGGGCAGGCTCTGCAGCCATGGGTAAATAGGAGTGTGGGCAGGCTCTGCAGCCATGGGTAAATGGGAGTGTGGGCAGGCTCTGCAGCCATGGGTAAATGGAGTGTGGGCAGGCTCTGCAGCCATGGGTAAATAGAAGTAGTGGGGCAGGCTCTGCAGCCATGGGTAAATAGGAGTGTGGGGCAGGCTCTGCAGCCATGGGTAAATAGGGTGTGCGGCAGGCTCTGCAGCCATGTGGTAAATAGGATGTGTTACAGGCTCTGCAGCCATGGGTTAAATAGGAGTGTGGGGCAGGCTCTGCAGCCATGGGTAAATGGGGTGTGTTACAGGCTCTGTGGCCGTGGGTAAATAGGAGTGTGGGGCAGGCTCTGAAGCCATGGGTAAATAGGAGTGTGTTACTGGCTCTGCAACCATGGGTAAATAGGAGTGTGTTACAGGCTCTGCAGCCATGGGTAAATAGGAGTGTGTTACAGGCTCTGCAGCCATGGGTAAATAGGGTGTGTTACAGGCTCTGCACCATGGGTAAATAGAGTGTGGGACAGATCTGCAGCCATGGGTGAATAGGAGTGTGGGGCAGTCTCTGAAGCCATGGGTAAATAGGAGTGTGTTAAAGGCTCTGCAGCCATGGGTAAATAGGAGTGTGGGGCAGGCTCTGAAGCCATGGGTAAATAGGAGTGTGTTACAGGCTCTGTAGCCGTGGTAAATAGGAGTGTGTTACAGGCTCTGCAGCCATGGGTAAATAGGAGTGTGTTACAGGCTCTGCAGCCATGGGTAAATAGGGGTGTGTTACAGGCTCTGCAGCCATGGGTAAATAGGAGTGTGGGACAGATCTGCAGCCATGGGTGAATAGGAGTGTGGGACAGGCTCTGCAGCCATGGGTAATTAGGAGTGTGTTACAGGCTCCGCAGCCATAGGTAAATAGGACTGTGTTACTGGCTCTGCAACCATGGGTAAATAGGAGTGTGTTACAGTCTCTGCAGCCATGGGTAAATAGGAGTGTGTTACAGGCTCTGCAGCCATGGGTAAATAGGAGTGTGTTACAGGCTCTGCATCCATGGGTAAATAGGAGTGTGTTCAAGGCTCTGCAGCCATGGGTAAATAGGAGTGTGGGGCAGGCTCTGAAGCCATGGGTAAATAGAAGTGTGTTACAGGCTCTGTAGCCATGGGTAAATAGGAGTGTGTTACAGGCTCTGCAGCCATGGGTAAATAGGAGTGTGTTACAAGCTCTGCAGCCATGGGTAAATAGGGGTGTGGGACAGATCTGCAGCCATGGGTGAATAGGAGTGTGGGACAGGCTCTGCAGCCATGGGTAAATAGGAGTCTGTTACAGGCTCTGCAGCCATAGGTAAATAGGAGTGTGTTACAGGCTCTGCAGCCTAGGGTAAACAGAAGTGCGTTACAGGCACTGCAGCCATAGGTTAATAGGAGTGTGGCGCAGGCCCTGTAGCCATGGGTAAATAGGAGTGTGTTACAGGATCTGCAGCCATGGGTAAATAGGAGTGTGTTACAGGCTCTGCAGCCATGGGTAAATAGGAGTCTGTTACAGGCTCTGCAGGCATGGGTAAATAGGAGTGTATTACAGGCTCTGCTGCCGTAGGTAAATAGGAGTGTGGTGCAGGCTCTGTAGCCATGGGTAAATAGGAGTGTGGGTCAGGCTCTGCAACCAAAAGGAAACAGGAGTGAGGGGCAGGCTCTGTAACCATGGGGAAACAGGAGTACGGAGCAGGCTCTGCAGCCATGGATAAATAGGAGTGCTGGGCACGGTCTACAGCAATGGGTAAATAGGAGTGCGGAGCAGGCTTTGCAGCCATGGGCAAATAGGAGTGTGGGGCAGGCTCTGCAGCAATGGGTAAATAGGAGTGTGGGGCAGTCTCTGTAGCTATGGGTGAATAGGAGTGTGGGTCAGTCTCTGCAGCCATGCGTAAATAGGAGTGTGGGGCTCGCTCTGCAGCCAAGGGTAAATAGGAGTGTGGGGCAGGCTCTGCAGCAATGGGTTAATAGGAGTGTGGGGCAGGCTCTGCAGCCATTGGTAAATAGGAGTGTGGAGCAGGCTCGGCAGCCATGGGTATATAAGTGTGGGGAAGGCTCTGCTGCCATGGTTGAATAGGAGTGTGGGGCAGGCTCTTTAGCCATGGGTAAATAAGAGTACAGGGTAGGCTTTGCAGCCATGGGTAAATAGGAGTGTGGGACAGGCTCTGCAGCCATGAGTAATTAGGAGTGTGGTTCAGTCTCTGTAACTATGGGTGAATAGGAGTGTGGAGCAGGCTCTGCAGCCATGGGTTAATAGGAGTGTGGGGCAGGCTCTGCAGCCATGGGTTAATAGAAGTGTTGGGCAGGCTCTGCAGCCATAGGTAAATATTTGTGTGGGTTAGGCTCTGCAGCCATGGGTAAATAGGAGTGTGGAGCAGGCTCTGCAGCCATGGGTAAATAGAAGTGTAGGGCAGGCTCTGTAACCATGGGGAAACAGGAGTATGGAGCAGGCTCTGCAGCCATGGATAAATGGTAATGTGGGGCAGGCTGCGTAGCCATGAGTAAATAGGAGAGTGGGGCAGGCTCTGCAGCCATGGGAAAATAGGAGTGTGGTGCAGGCTCTGCAGCCATGGATAAATAACAGTGCAGGGCAGGCTCTGCAGCCATGGGTGAATAGGAGTGGGGCAGTCTCTGAAGCCATGGGTGAATAGGTGTGGGGGACAGGCTCTGAAGCCATGGTTAAATCGGAGTGCGGAGCAGGCTCTGCAGCCATTTGTAAATAGGAGTGCAGGGCAGGCTCTGCAGCCATGGGTAACTAGGAGTGTGGAGCAGGGTCAGTAGCCATGGGTAAATAGGAGTGTGGGCAGGCTCTGCAGCCATGGGTAAATAGGAGTGTGGGCAGGCTCTGCAGCCATGGGTAAATAGGAGTGCAGGGCAGGCTCTGCAGCCATGGGTAAATAGGAGTGTGGGGCAGGCTCTGCAGCCATGGGTAAATAGGAGTGTGGGGCAGGCTCTGCAGCCATGGGTAAATAGTGTGCAGCAGGCTCTGCAGCCATGGATAAATAGGAGTGCAGGGCAGGCTCTGCAGCCATCTGTAAATAGGAGTGGAGAGCAGGCTCTGTAGCCATGGGTAAATAGGAGGGTGGAGCAGGCTCTGTAGCCATGGGTAAATAGGAGTGTGGGGCAGGCTCTGCAGCCATGTGTAAATAGGATTGTGTTACAGGCTCTGCAACCATGGGTAAATAGGAGTGTGGGGCAGGCTCTGCAGCCATGGGTAAATAGGAGTGTGTTACAGGCTCTGCAGCCATGGGTAAATAGGAGTGTGTTACAGGCTCTGCAGCCATGGGTAAATAGGAGTGTGTTACAGGCTCTGCAGCCATGGGTAAATAGGAGTGTGGGACAGGCTCTGCAGCCATTGGTAAATAGGAGTGTGGGACAGGCTCTGCAGCCATGGGTAAATTGGAGTGTGGGGCAGGCTCTGAAGCCATGGGTAAATTGGAGTGTGGGGCAGGCTCTGAAGCCATGGGTAAATAGGAGTGTGGGGCAGGCACTGCAGCCATGGGTAAATAGGAGTGTGCAGCAGGCTCTGTAGCCATGTGTAAATAGGAGTGTGTTACAGGTTCTGCAGCCATGGGTAAATAGGAGTGTGCAGCAGGCTCTGCAGCCATGTGTAAATAGGAGTGTGTTACAGGCTCTGCAGCCATGGGTAAATAGGAGTGTGGGAAAGGCTCTGCAGCCATGGGTTAATAGGAGTGTGTTACAGGCTCTGCAGCCATGGGTAAATAGGAGTGTGTTACAGGCTCTGCAGCCATGGATAAATAAGAGTGTGGGGCAGGCTCTGCAGCCATGGGTAAATAGGAGTGTGCAGCAGGCTCTGTAGCCATGGGTAAATATGAGTGTGTTACAGGCTCTGTAGCCAAAGGTAAATAAGAGTGTGTTACAGGCTCTGTAGCCATAGGTAAATAGGAGTGTGGGTCAGTCTTTGCAGCCTTGGGTAAATAGGAGTGTGGGGCAGGCTCTGCAGCCAAGGGAAAATAGTGGTGTGGGCAGGCTCTGCAGCCATGGGTAAATTGGGTGTGGGGCAGGCTCTGCAGCCATGGGTAAATAGGGTGTGGGGCAGGCTCTGCAGCCATGGGTAAATAGAGAGTGTGAGCAGGCTCTGTAGCCATGTGTAAATAGGAGTGTGTTACAGGCTCTGCAGCCATGGGTAAATAGGTGTGCAGCAGGCTCTGCAGCCATGTGTAAATAGGGTGTGTTACAGGCTCTGCAGCCATGGGTAAATAGGAGTGTGGGACAGGCTCTGCAGCCATTGGGTTAATAGAGTGTGTTACAGGCTCTGCAGCCATGGGTAAATAGGGTGTGTTACAGGCTCTGCAGCCATGGATAAATAAAGTGTGGAGCAGGCTCTGCAGCCATGGAGTAAATAGAATGTGTTACAGGCTCTGCAGCCATGGGTAAATAGGATGTGGGACAGGATGCTCTCAGCCATGGGTAAATAGGAGTGTGCTACAGGCTCTGCAGCCATGGGTAAATAGGAGTGTGTTACAGGCTCTGCAGCCAAGGGTAAATAGAGTGTGTTACAGGCTCTGCAGCCATGGGTAAATAAGTGTGAGCAGGCTCTGCAGCCATGGGTAAATAGGTGTGGGGCAGGCTCTGCAGCCATGGTAAATAGGAGTGTGGGCAGGCTCTGCAGCCATGGGTAAATAGGAGTGTGGGCAGGCTCTGCAGCCATGGGTAAATAGGAGTGCGGTGCAGGCTCTGCAGCCATGGGTAAATAGGAGTGTGGGGCAGGCTCTGTAGCCATGGGTAAATAGGAGGGCAGGCTCTGCAGCCATGGATAAATAGGAGTGTGGTGCAGGCTCTGCAGCCATGTGTAAATAGGAGTGCAGGGCAGGCTCTGCAGCCATGGGTAACTAGGAGTGTGCAGCAGGCTCAGTAGCCATGGGTAAATAGGAGTGTGGGGCAGGCTCTGCAGCCATGGGTAAATAGGAGTGTGGTGCAGGCTCTGCAGCCATGTGTAAATAGGAGTGCAGGGCAGGCTCTGCAGCCATGCGTAAATAGGAGTGCAGGGCAGGCTCTGCAGCCATTGGTAAATAGGAGTGTGGGGCAGGCTCTGCAGCCATGGGTAAATAGGAGTGTGCAGCAGGCTCTGCAGCCATGGGTAAATAGGAGTGTGGGCAGGCTCTGCAGCCATGGGTAAATAGGGTGTGGGCAGGCTCTGCAGCCATGGGTAAATAGGGTGTGGGGCAGGCTCTGCAGCCATGGGTAAATAGGAGTGAGGCAGGCTCTGCAGCCATGGGTTAAATAGGAGTGTGGGCAGGCTCTGCAGCCATGGGTAAATAGGAGTGTGGGGCAGGCTCTGCAGCAATGGGTAAATAGGGTGTGTGTCAGGCTCTGCAGCCATGGGTAAGGGAGTGTGGGGCAGGCTCTGCAGCCATGGGTAAATAGGAGTGTGTTACTAGGCTCTGCAGCAATTTGTAAATAGTAGTGTGTTACAGGCTCTGCAGCCATGGGTAAATAGGAGTGTGGGACAGGCTCTGCAGCCAGAGGTAAATAGGAGTGTGGGACAGGCTCTGAAGCCATGGTTAAATAGGAGTGTGTTACAGGCTCTGCAGCCATGGGAAAATAGGAGTGTGGGGCAGGCTCTGCAGCCATGCCTAAATAGGAGTGCAGGGCAGGCTCTGCAGCCATGCATAAATAGGAGGGCAGGGCATTCTCTGCAGCCATTGGTAAATAGGAGTGTGGGGCAGGCTCTGCAGCCATGGGTAAACAGGTGTGTGCAGCAGGCTCTGCAGCCATGGATAAATAGGAGTGCAGGGCAGGCTCTGCAGCCATGCATAAATAGGAGTGGAGGGCAGGCTCTGCAGCCATGGTAAATAGGAGTGTGGGGCAGGCTCTGCAGCACATTGGTAAATAGGGTGGAGGGCAGGCTCTGCTAGCCATGGGTAAATAGGAGTGTGGGGCAGGCTCTGCAGCCATGGGTAAATAGGAGTGTGGGGCTGGCTCTGCAGCCATGAGTAAATAGAAGTGTGTTACATGCTCTGCAGCCATGGGTAAATAGGAGTGTGGGGCAGGCTCTGCAGCCATTGGTAAATAGGATTGTGTTACAGGCTCTGCAGCCATGGGTAAATAGGAGTGTGTTACAGGCTCTGCAGACATGGGTAAATAGGAGTGTGGGACAGGCTCTGCAGCCACGGGTAAATACGAGTGTGTTACAGGCTCTGCAGCCAAGTGTAAATAGGAGTGTGTTACAGGCTCTGCAGCCATGGGTAAATAGTAGCATGGGACGGATCTGCAGCCATGGGTAAATAGGAGTGTGGGACATGCTCTGCAGCCATGGGTAAATAGGAGGGTGTTACGGGCTCTGCAGCCATGGGTAAATAGGAGTGTGTTACAGGCTCTGCAGCCATGGGTAAATAGGAGAGTGGGGCAGTCTCTGATGCCATGGATAAATAGGAGTGTGTTACAGGATCTGCAGCCATGGTTAAATAGGAGTACGGGGCAGGCTTTGCAGCCATTAATAAATAGAAGTGTAGGGCAGGCTCTGTAACCATGGGAATCAGGAGTACGGTGCAGGCTCTGCAGCCATTGATAAATAGTAGTGTGGGGCAGGCTGCGTAGCCATGGGTAAATAGGAGAGTGGGGCAGACTCTGCAGCCATGGGTAAATAGGAGAGTGGTGCAGGCTCTGCAGCCATGGATGTAAATAGGAGTGTGGGGACAGGCTCTGCAGCCATGGGTAAATAGGAGTGTGTGGCAGGCTCTGCAGCCATGGGTGAATAGGAGAGGGGGCAGGCTCTGAAGCCATGGGTAAATAGGAGTGGGGGGCAGGCTCTGAAGCCATGGGTAAATAGGAGTGTGGGGCAGGCTCTGCAGCCATGGGAAAATAGGAGTGTCATGCAGGCCTTGCAGCCATGTGTAAATGGGAGTGCCGGGCAGGCTCTGCAGCCATGGGTAAATAGGAGTGCAGGGCAGGCTCTGCAGCCATTGGTAAATATTAGTGTGGGGCAGGCTCTGCAGCCATGGGTAAATAGGAGTGTGAGCAGGCTCTGCAGCCATGGGTAAATAGGAGTGTGGGCAGGCTCTGCAGCCATGGGTAAATAGAGGTGTGGGGCAGGCTCTGCAGCCATGGGTAAATAGGAGTGTGGAGCAGGCTCTGCAGCCATGGGTAAATAGGTGTGGAGAGCAGGCTCTGTAGCCATGGGTAAATAGGAGTGTGGGGCAGGCTCTGTAGCCATGGGTAAATAGGAGTGTGGGGCAGGCTCTGCAGCAATGTGTAAATAAGAGTGTGTTACAGGCTCTGCAGCCATAGGTACGTAGGAGTGTGGGGCAGGCTCTGCAGCCATGGGTAAATAGGAGTGTGTTACAGGCTCTGCAGCTATGGGTAAATAGTAGTGCGGGGCAGGCTTTGCAGCCATGGGTAAATAGAAGGGCAGAGCACGCTCTGTAACCATGGGGAAACAGGAGTACGGAGCAGGCTCTGCAGCAATGGGTAAATAAGAGTTCAGGGCAAGCTCTGCAGCCATGGGTAAATAGGAGTGTGGGGCAGGCTCTGCAGCCATGGGTAAATAGGAGTGTGGGCAGGCTCTGCAGCCATGGGTAAATAGGAGTGTGGGGCAGGCTCTGCAGCCATGGGTAAATAGGTGTGGAGCAGGCTCTGCAGCCATGGGTAAATAGGAGTATGGGCAGGCTCTGCAGCAATGGGTGAATAGGAGTGCAGAGCAGGCTCTGCAGACATGGGTAAATAGGAGAGTGGGGCAGGCTCTGCAGCCATGGGTAAATATGAGAGTGGGGCAGGCTCTGTAACCATGTGGAAACAGGTGTACGGAGCAGGCTCAGCTGCCATTGGTAAATAGGAGTGCGGAGCAGGCTCTGCAGCCATGGGTAAATAGGAATTTACGGCAGGCTCTGCAGCAATGGGTGAATAGGAGTGTAGGGCAGGCTCTGCAGCCATGCATAAATAGAAGTGGGTTACAGGCTCTGCAGCCATGCATAAATAGGAGTGTGTTACAGGCTATGTAGCCATGGGTAAATAGGAGTGTGGGACAGGCTCTGCAGCCATGGGTAAATAGGAGTGTGTTACAGGCTCTGCAGCCATGGGTAAATAGGAGTGTTGGACAGGCTCTGCAGCCATGGGAAAATAGAAGTGTGTTACAGGCTCTGCAGCCATGGGTAAATAGCAGTGTGGGACGGCTCTGCAGCCATGGGTAAATAGGAGTGTGGGACAGGCTCTGCAGCCATCGGTAAATAGGAGTGTGTTACAGGCTCCACAGCCATTGGTAAATAGGAGTGTGTTACAGGCTCTGCAGCCATGGGTAAATAGGAGTGTGGGGCAGGCTCTGCAGCCATGGGTAAATAGGAGTGTGGGGCAGGCTCTGCAGCCATGGGTAAATAGGAGTGTGGGCAGGCTCTGCAGCCATGGGTAAATAGGAGTGTGCAGCAGGCTCTGTAGCCATGTGTAAATAGGAGTGTGTTACAGGCTCTGCAGCCATGGGTAAATAGGAGTGTGCAGCAGGCTCTGTAGCCATGTGTAAATAGGAGGGTGTTACAGGCTCTGCAGCCATGGGTGAATAGGAGTGTGGGGCAGGCTTTGCAGCCATGTGTAAATAGCAGTGTGGGGCAGGCTCTGCAGCCATGGGTAAATAGGTGTGGGGCAGGCTGTGCAGCCATGGGTAAATAGGGTGTGGGGCAGGCTCTGCAGCCATGGGTAAATAGGAGTGTGTTACAGGCTCTGCAGCCATGGGTAAATAGGAGTGTGGGACAGGCTCTGCAACCATAGGTAAATAGGAGTGTGTTACAGGCTCTGCAGCCATGGGTAAATAGGAGTGTGTTGCAGGCTCTGCAGCCATGGGTAAATAGGAGTGTGTTACAGGCTCTGCAGCCATGGGTAAATAGGAGTGTGGGCAGGCTCTGCAGCCATGGGTAAATAGGAGTGTGGGACAGGCTCTGCAGCCAAGGGTAAATAGGAGTGTGTTACAGGCTCTGCAGCCATGGGTAAATAGGACTGTGTTACAGGCTCTGCAGCCATGGGTAAATAGGAGTGTGGGGCAGGCTCTGCAGCCATGGGTAAATAGGAGTGTGGGGCAGGCTCTGCAGCCATGGGTAAATAGG
Source organism: Neoceratodus forsteri (assembly GCA_016271365.2). Taxonomy (NCBI): domain Eukaryota; kingdom Metazoa; phylum Chordata; order Ceratodontiformes; family Ceratodontidae; genus Neoceratodus; species Neoceratodus forsteri. Next base: position 47,624,369 of record CM028134.1, read on the forward strand.
AGTGTGGGGCAGGCTCTGCAGCCATGGGTAAATAGGAGTGTGCAGCAGGCTCTGTAGCCATGTGTAAATAGGAGTGTGTTACAGGCTCTGCAGCCATGGGTAAATAGGAGTGTGCAGCAGGCTCTGCAGCCATGTGTAAATAGGAGTGTGTTACAGGCTCTGCAGCCAAGGGTGAATAGGAGTGTGAGGCAGGCTCTGTAGCCATGGGTAAATACGAGTGTGGGGCAGGCTCTGCAGCCATGGGTAAATAGGAGTGTGTTACAGGCTCTGTAGCCATGTGTAAATAGGAGTGTGTTAGAGGCTCTGCAGCCATGGGTAAATAAAAGTGTGGGGCAGGCTCTGCAGCCATGGGTAAATAGGAGTGTGTTACAGGCTCTGCAGCCATGAGTAAATATGAGTGTGGGACAGGCTCTGCAGCCATGGGTAAATAGGAGTGTGGGGCAGGCTCTGCAGCCATGGGTAAATAGGAGTGTGTTACAGGCTCTGCAGCCATGGGTAAATAGGAGTGTGTTACAGGCTCTGCAGCCATGGGTAAATAGGAGTGTGTGACAGGCTCTGCAGCCATAGGTAAATAGGAGTGTGTTACAGGCTCTGCAGCCATGGGTAAATAGGAGTGTGTTACAGGCTCTGCAGCCATGGGTAAATTGGAGTGTGGGTCAGGCTCTGAAGCCATGGGTAAATAGGAGTGTGGGGCAGGCTCTGCAGCCATGGGTAAATAGGAGTGTGCCGCAGGCTCTGTAGCCATGTGTAAATAGGAGTGTGTTACAGGCTCTGCAGCCATGGGTAAATAGTAGTGTGGGAAAGGCTCTGCAGCCATGGGTTAATAGGAGTGTGTTACACGCTCTGCAGTCATGGGTAAATAGGAGTGTGTTACAGGCTCTGCAGCCATGGATAAATAAGAGTGTGGGGCAGGCTCTGTAGCCATGGGTAAATAGGAGTGTGCAGCAGGCTCTGTAGCCATGGGTAAATAGGATTGTGGGGCAGGCTGTGTAGCCATGGGTAAATAGGAGTGTGCAGCAGGCTCTGTTGCCATGGGTAAATAGGAGTGTGTTACAGGCTCTGCTGCCTTAGGTATATAGGAGTGTGGGGCAGGCTCTGCAGCCGTGGGTAAATAGGAGTGTGGGGCAGGCTCTGAAGCCATGGGTAAATAGGAGTGTGTTACAGGCTCTGTAGCCATGTGTAAATAGGACTGTGTTACTGGCTGTGCAGCCATGGGTTAATAGGAGTGTGTTGCAGGCTCTGCAGCTATTGGTAAATAGGAGTGTGTTGCAGGCTCTACAGCCATTGGTAAATAGGAGTGTGTTGCAGGCTCTGTAGCCATGGGTAAATTGGAGTGTGTTACAGGCTCTGCAGCAATGGGTGAATAGGAGTGTGGGAAAGGCTCTGCAGCCATGGGTTAATAGGAGTGTGTTACAGGCTCTGCAGCCATGGGTAAATAGGAGAGTTTGACAGACTCTGCAGCCATGGGTAAATAGGAGTGTGTTACAGGCTCCGCAGCCAAGGGTAAATAGGAGTGTGTTACAGGCTCTGCAGCCATGGGTAAATTTGAGTGTGGGGCAGGCTCTAAAGCCATGGTTAAATAGGAGTTTGGGGTAGGCTCTGCAGCGATGGGTAAATAGGAGTGTGTTACAGGCTCTGCAGCCATGGGTAAATTGGAGTGTGGGGCAGGCTCTGAAGCCATGGTTAAATAGGAGTGTGGGGCAGGCTCTGCAGCCATGGGTAAATAGGAGTGTGGGGCAGGCTCTGCAGCCATGGGTAAATAGGAGTGTGTTACAGGCTCTGCAGCCATGGGGAAATAGGAGTGTGCAGCAGGCTCTGTAGCCATGTGTAAATAGGAGTGTGTTACAGGCTCTGCAGCCATGGGTGAATGCTAGTGTGGGAAAGGCTCTGCAGCCATGGGTTAATAGGAGTGTGTTACAGGCTCTGCAGTCATGGGTAAATAGGAGTGTGTTACAGGCTCTGCAGCCATGGATAAATAAGAGCGTGGGGCAGGCCCTGCAGCATTGGGTGAATAGGAGTGTGGGGCAGGCTCTGTAGCCATGGGTAAATAGGAGTGTGCGGCAGGCTCTGCAGCCATGGGTAAATAGTATTGTGGGCAGGCTGTGTAGCCATGGGTAAATAGGAGTGTGCAGCAGGCTCTGTAGCCATGGGTAAATAGGAGTGTGTTACAGGCTCTGTAGCCATAGGTAAATAGGAGTGTGGGGCAGGCTCTGCAGCCATGGGTAAATAGGAGTGTGGGGCAGGCTCTGCAGCCATGGGTAAATAGAAGTGTGTGGCAGGCTCTGCAGCCATGGGTTAATAGGAGTGTGTTGCAGGCTCTGCAGCCATGGTAAATAGGAGTGTGTTACAGGCTCTGCAGCCATGGGTAAATAGGAGTGTGGGACAGGCTCTGCAGCCATGGGTAAATAGGAGTGTGTTACAGGCTCTGCAGCCATGGGGAAATAGGAGTGTGCAGCAGGCTCTGTAGCCATGTGTAAATAGGAGTGTGTTACAGGCTCTGCAGCCATGGGTGAATACTAGTGTGGGAAAAGGCTCTGCAGCCATGGGTTAATAGGAGTGTGGGGCAGGCTCTGAAGCCATGGGTAAATAGAAGTGTGTGGCAGGCTCTGCAGCCATGGGTTAATAGGAGTATGTTGCAGGCTCTGCAGCCATGGGTAAATAGGAGTGTGTTACAGGCTCTGCAGCCATGGGTAAATAGGAGTGTGGGACAGGCTCTGCAGCCATGGGTAAATAGGAGTGTGTTACAGGCTCTGCAGCCATGGGTAAATAGGAGTGTGTGACAGGCTCTGCAGCCATGGGTAAATAGGAGTGTGGGACAGGCTCTGCAGCCATGGGTAAATAGGAGTGTGGGCAGGCTCTGCAGCCATGGGTAAATAGGAGTGTGGTACAGGCTCTGCAGCCATGGGTAAATAGAGTGTGGGGCAGGCTCTGCAGCCATGGGTAAATAGGGTGTGGGGCAGGCTCTGCAGCCATGGGTAAATAGGAGTAGGAGGCTCTGCAGCCATGGGTAAATAGGATGTGTGGGCAGGCTCTGCAGCCATGGGTAAATAGGAGTGTGGGCAGGCTCTGCAGCCATGGGTAAATAGGGTGTGGGGCAGGCTCTGCAGCCATGGGTAAATAGGAGTGTGGCAGGCTCTGCAGCCATGGGTAAATAGGAGTGTGTTACAGGCTCTGCAGCCATGGGTAAATAGGAGTGTGGAGCAGGCTCTGCAGCCATGGGTAAATAGGAGTGTGGGGCAGGCTCTGCAGCCATGGTAAATAGGGTGTGGTGCAGGCTCTGCAGCCATGGGTAAATAGGAGTGTTAACAGGCTCTGCAGCCATGGGTAAATAGGAGTGTGGGACAGGCTCTGCAGCCATGGGTAAATAGGAGTGTGTTACAGGCTCTGCAGCCATGGGTAAATAAGTGTGTTACAGGCTCTGCAGCCATGGGTAAATAGGAGTGTGGGACAGGCTCTGCAGCCATGGGTAAATAGAGTGTGTGACAGGCTCTGCAGCCATGGGTAAATAGGAGTGTGGGGCAGGCTCTGCAGCCATGGGTAAATAGGGTGTGGGGCAGGCTCTGCAGCCATGGGTAAATAGGAGTGTGGGCAGGCTCTGCAGCCATGGGTAAATAGGGTGTGGTGCAGGCTCTGCAGCCATGGGTAAATGGAGTGTGTGAGCAGGCTCTGCAGCCATGGGTAAATAGAGTGTGTTACAGGCTCTGCAGCCATGGGTAAATAGAGTGTGTGACAGGCTCTGCAGCCATGGGTAAATAGAGTGTGGGTCAGGCTCTGCAGCCATGGGTAAATAGGAGTGTGGGGCAGGCTCTGCAGCCATGGGTAAATAGGAGTGTGGGGCAGGCTCTGCAGCCATGGGTAAATAGGAGTGTGGGGCAGGCTCTGCAGCCATGGGTAAATAGGGTGTGTACAGGCTCTGCAGCCATGGGTAAATAGGAGTGTGGGCAGGCTCTGCAGCCATGGGTAAATAGGAGTGTGTAGCAGGCTCTGCAGCCATGGGTTAATAGGAGTGTTGGGGCAGGCTCTGCAGCCATGGGTAAATAGGAGGTGTGGGGCAGGCTCTGCAGCCATGGGTAAATAGGAGTGTGGGCAGGCTCTGCAGCCATGGGTAAACAGGTGTGGGGCAGGCTCTGCAGCCATGGGTAAATAGGAGTGTGGGCAGGCTCTGCAGCCATGGGTAAATAGGAGTGTGGGGCAGGCTCTGCAGCCATGGGTAAATAGGAGTGTGGAGCAGGCTCTGCAGCCATGGGTAAATAAGTGGTGGGCAGGCTCTGCAGCCATGGGTAAATAGAGGTGTTACAGGCTCTGCAGCCATGGGTAAATAGGAGTGTGTTACAGGCTCTGCAGCCATGGGTAAATAGGAGTGGGGCAGGCTCTGCAGCCATGGGTAAATAGGAGTGTGGGCAGGCTCTGCAGCCATGGGTAAATAGAGTGTGGGGCAGGCTCTGCAGCCATGGGTAAATAGGAGTGTGGGGCAGGCTCTGCAGCCATGGGTAAATAGGTGTGGGGCAGGCTCTGCAGCCATGGGTAAATAGGAGTGTGGGCAGGCTCTGCAGCCATGGGTAAATAGGTGAGGGCAGGCTCTGTAACCATGGGTAAATAGGAGTGTGGGGCAGGCTCTGCAGCCATGGGTAAATAAGTGTGGGGCAGGCTCTGCAGCCATGGGTAAATAGGAGTGTGGGGCAGGCTCTGCAGCCATGGGTAAATAGGAGTGTGGGGCAGGCTCTGCAGCCATGGGTAAATAAGAGTGTGGGGCAGGCTCTGCAGCCATGGGTAAATAGGAGTGTGGGGCAGGCTCTGCAGCCATGGGTAAATAGGAGTGTGGGCAGGCTCTGCAGCCATGGGTAAATAGGAGTGTGTTACAGGCTCTGCAGCCATCGGTAAATGGAGAGTGAGGCAGGCTCTGCAGCCATGGGTAAATAGGAGTGTGGGCAGGCTCTGCAGCCATGGGTAAATAGAGGTGTGTGGCAGGCTCTGCAGCCATGGGTAAATAGGGTAGTGGAGCAGGCTCTGCAGCCATGCATAAATAGGAATTTGCGGCAGGCTCTGCAGCAATGGGTGAATAGGAGTGCAGGGCAGGCTCTGCAGCCATGGGTAAATAGGAGTGTGTTACAGGCTATGCAGCCATGGGTAAATAGGAGTGTGGCGCAGGCTCTGCAGCCATGGGTAAATAGGAGTGTGGGGCAGGCTCTGCAGCCATGGGTAAATAGGAGTGTGGGGCAGGCTCTGCAGCCATGGGTAAATAGGAGTGTGGGGCAGGCTCTGCAGCCATGGGTAAATAAGGTGTGGCAGCAGGCTCTGCAGCCATGGGTAAATAAGTGTGGGGCAGGCTCTGCAGCCATGGGTAAATAGGGTGTGGGGCAGGCTCTGCAGCCATGGGTAAATAGGGTGTGGTACAGGCTCTGCAGCCATGGGTGAAATAGGAGTGTGGGCAGGCTCTGCAGCCATGGGTTAATAGGAGTGTGTTACAGGCTCTGCAGTCATCGGTAAATAGGAGTGTGTTTCGGGCTCTGCAGCCATGGATAAATAAGAGCGTGGGGCAGGCCCTGCAACATTGGGTGAATAGGAGTGTGGGGCAGGCTCTGTAGCCATGGGTAACTAGGAGTGTGTTACAGGCTCTGTAGCCTTAGGTAAATAGGAGTGTGGGGCAGGCTCTGCAGCCATGGGTAAATAGGAGTGTGTTACAGGCTCTGTAGCCATGGGTAAATAGGAGTGTGTTACAGGCTCTGCAGCCATGGGTAAATAGGAGTGTGTTGCAGGCTCTGCAGCCATTGGTAAATAGGAGTGTGTGGCAGGCTATGTAGCCATGGGTAAAAAGGAGTGTGCAGCAGGCTCTGTAGCCATGGGTAAATTGCAGTGTGTTACAGGCTCTGCAGCCGTGGGTACATAGGAGTGTGTGGCAGGCCCTGCAGCAATGGGTGAATAGGAGTGTGGGAAAGGCTCTGCAGCCATGGGTTAATAGGAGTGTGTTACAGGCTCTGCAGCAATGTCTGAAGAGGTGTGCGGGCAGGCTCTGCAGCCATTGGTGAATAGAAGTGTATTACAGACTTTGCAGCCATGGGTAAACAGGAGTGTGGGGCAGGCTCTGCAGGCAAGTGTAAATAGAATTTTGGGGCAGGATATGCAGGCATGGGTAAATAGGATTTCGGGGCAGGTTCTTAAGCCATGTGTAAATAGAACTGTTGGGCAGGCTCAGCAACCATGGGTAAATACGAGTGCAGGGCAGGCTCTGCATCCATGGGCAAATAGGAGTGTGGGGCATGCTCTGCAGGCAAGTGAAAATAGAATTTTGGGGCAGGATCTGCAACCATGGGTAAATAGGATTGCGGTGCAGGTTCTGTAGCCATGTTTAAATTGAACTGTTGGGCAGGCTCAGCAACCATGGGTAAATACGAGTACAGGGCAGGTTCTGCAGCCATGGGTAAATAGGATTGTGGGGCAGGCTCTGCAGCCATGGGTTAATAGGAGTGTGTGGGAGGCTCTGCAGCCATAGGTAAATAGGTGTGTGGGGCAGGCTCTGCAGCCATGGGTAAATAGGAGTGTGTTACAGGCTCTGCAGCCATTGGTAAATAGGAGTGTGGAGCAGGCTCTGCAGCCATGGGTAAATGTGAGTACGGAGCAGGCTCTGCAGCCATGGGCAAGTAGGAGTGTTGGGCAGGCTCTGTAGTCATGGGTAAATAGTAGTGTGGGGCAGGCTCTGCAGCCATGGGTAAACAGAAGTGTGTGGCAGGTTCTGCAGCCAAGGGTAAATAGTAGTGCAGGGAAGGCTCTGTAACCATGGGGAAGCAGGAGTACGGAGAAGGCTCTGCAGCCATTGGTAAATAGGAGTGCGGAGCAGGCTCTGCAGATATGGGTAAATAGGAATTTGGGGCAGGCTCTGCAGCAATCGGTGAATAGGAGTGCAGGGCAGGCTCTGCAGCCATGGGTAAATAGGAGTGTGTTACAGGCTCTGCAGCCTTGGGTAAATAGTAAAGTGAGGCAGGCTCTGCAACCATGGGTAAATGGGAGCGTGGGGAGGCTCTGCAGCCATGGGTAAATAGAAGTGCATGGCAGGCTCTGTAACCATGGGGAAACAGGAGTACGGAGCAGGCTCTGCAGCATAGGTAAATAGGAGTGCAGGGCAGGCTCTGTAGCCATGGGTAAATAGAAGTGTGTGGCAGGTTCTACAGCCATGGGTAAATAGAAGTGCGGGGCAGGCTCTGTAACCATGGGGAAACAGGAGTATGGAGCAGGCTCTGCAGCCATGGGTAAATAGGAGTGCGGAGCAGGCTGTGCAGCCATGCATAAATAGGAATTTGCGGCAGGCTCTGCAGCAATGGGTGAATACGGGTGCTGGGCAGGCTCTGCAGCCATGCATAAATAGGAGTGGGTTACAGGCTCTGCAGCCATGCATAAATAGGAGTGTGTTACAGGCTATGTAGCCATAGGTAAATACGAGAGTGGTACAGGCTCTGCAGCCATGGGTAAATAGGAGTGTGGGACAGAATCTGCAGCCTTGGGTAAATAGGAGTGTGTTACAGGCACTGCAGCCATGGGTAAATAGGAGTGTGGGACAGGCTCTGCAGCCTGGATAAATAGGAGTGTGTTACAGGCTCTGCAGCAATGGGTAAATAGGAGTGTGTTACAGGCTCTGCAGCCACGGGTAAACAGGAGTGTGGGGCAGGCTCTACAGGCAAGTGTAAATAGAATTTTGGGGAAGGATCTGCAGCCATGGGTAAATTGGATTGCGGGGCAGGTTCTGTAGCCATGTGTAAATAAAACTGTTGGGCAGGCTCAGCAACCATGGGTAAATACGAGTGCAGGGCAGGCTCTGCATACATGGGCAAATAGGAGTGCGGGGCAGGTTTTGCAGCTATGGCTAAACAGGAGTGTGGGGCACGCTCTGCAGGCAAGTGTAAATAGAATTTTGGGGCAGGATCTACAGCCATGGGTAAATAGGATTGCGGGGCAGGCTCTGCAGCCATGGTAAATACGAGTGCAGGGCAGGTTCTGCACCCATGGGTAAATAGGAGTGTGGGGCAGGCTCTGCAGCCATGGGTAAATAGGAGTGTGGGGAGGGCTCTGCAGCCATGGGTAAACAGGAGTGCAGGGCAGGCTCTGCAGCCATGGGTAAATAGGAGTGTGGGGCAGGCTCTGCAGCCATGGGTAAACAGGAGTGTGGGGCAGGCTCTGCGGCCATGTGTAAATAGGAGTGCGGGGCAGGCTCTGCAGCTAAGTGTAAATAAGGGTGTGGGGCAGGCTCTGCAGCCATGGGTGAATAGGAGTGTGGAGCAGGCTCTGCAGCCATGGGTGAATAGAAGTGCGGGCAGGCTTTTCAGCCTCGGGTATATATGAGTGTGGGGCAGGCTCTGCTGCCATGGTTGAACAGGAGCGTGGTGCAGGCTCTGTAGCCATAGGTAAATAAGAGTACAGGGTAGACTTTAAAGCCATGGGTAAATAGGAGTGTGAGGTCAGCTTTACAGCTATAGATAAATAGGTGTGTGGTTCAGGCTCTGCAGCTATGGCTAAATAGGAGTGTGCAGCAGGCTCTGCAGCCAAAAGTAAACAGGAGTGTGGGGCAGGCTCTGTAACCATTGGGAAATAGTAGTGTGGGGCAGGCTCTGTAACCATGGGGAAATAGGAGTGTGCAGCAGGCTCTGCAGCCATTGGTAAAAAGGAGTGCAGGACTGGCTCTGTAACCATGGGGAAACAGAAGTACGGAGCAGGCTTTGCAGCCATGGATAAATAGGAGTGCATGGCAGGCTCTGCAGCCATAGGTAAATAGAAGTGCAGGGCAGGCTCTGTAACCATGGGGAAACAGGAGTACGGAGCAGGGTCTGCAGACATGGGTAAATAGGAGAATGTTACAGGCTCTGCAGCCATGGGAAAATAGGAGTGTGTTACAGGTTCTGCAGCCATGAGTAAATAGGAGTGTGTTACAGGCTCTGCAGCCATGGGTAAACAAGAGTGTGTTACAGGCTGTGCAGCCATGGGTAAATAGGAGTGTGTTACAGTCTCTGCAGCCATGGGTAAATAGGAGTGTGTTACAGGCTCTGCAGCCGTGGGTAAATAGGAGTGTGGGGCAGTCTCTGAAGCCATGGGTAAATAGGAGTGTGTTACAGGCTCTGCAGCCATGGGTAAATAGGAGTGTGTTACAGGCTCTGCAGCCATGGGTAAATAGGAGTGTGTTACAGGCTCTGCAGCCATGGGTAAATAGGAGTGTGTTACAGGCTCTGCAGCCATGGGTAAATAGGAGTGTGTTACAGGCTCTGCAGCCATGGGTAAATAGGAGTGTGTTACAGGCTCTGCACCCATGGGTAAATAGGAGTGTGTTACAGGCTTTGCAGCCATGGGTAAATAGGAGTGTGGGGCAGGCTCTGTAGCGATGGGTAAATAGGAGTGTGGGACAGGCTCTGCAGCCATGGGTAAATAGAAGTGCAGGGCAGGCTCTGTAACCATGGAGAAACAGGAGTACGGAGCAGGCTCTGCAGCCATGGGTAAATAGAAGTGTGTGGCAGTTTCTGCAGCCAAGGGTAAATAGAAGTGCAGGGCAGGCTCTGTAACCATGGGGAAACAGGAGTGTGGAGCAGGCTCTGCAGCCATGGGTAAATAGGAATTTGGGGCAGGCTCTGCTGCAAAGGGTGAATAGGAGTGCAGGGCAGGTTCTGCAGCCATGGGTAAATAGGAATGTGTTACAGGCTCTGCAGCCATCTGTAAAAAGGAGAGTGAGGCAGGCTCTGCAGCCATGGTTAAATAGGAGTGTGGGGAGGCTCTGCAGCCATGGGTAAATAGAGGAGTGTGGCAGGTTCTGCAGCCATGGGTAAATAGGAGTACGGAGCAGGCTCTGCAGCCATGCATAAATAGGAATTTGCGGCAGGCTCTGCAGCAATGGGTGAATAGGAGTGCAGGGCAGTCTCTGCAGCCATGCATAAATAGGAGTGTGTTACAGGCTATGTAGCCATAGGTAAATAGGAGTGTGGGACAGGCTCTGCAGCCATAGGTAAATAGGAATGTGGCGCAGGCTCTTTAGCCATGGGTAAATAGGAGTGTGTTACAGGCTCTGCAGCCATGGGTAAATAGGAGTGTGGTGCAGGCTCTGTAGCCGTGGGTAAATAGGAGTGTGTAACAAGCTCTGCAGCCATGGGTAAATAGGAGTGTGGGGCAGGCTCTGCAGCCATGGGTAAATAGGAGTGTGTTACAGGCTCTGCATCCATAGGTAAATAGGAGTGTGGCGCAGGCTCTGTAGCCATGGGTAAATAGGAGTGTAGGTCAGGGTCTGCAGCCAAAGATAAACAGGAGTGTGGGGCAGGCTCTGTAACCATGGGGAAACAGAAGTACGGAGCAGGCTCTGCAGCCGTGGATAAATAGGAGTGCATGGCAGGCTCTGCAGCCATAGGTAAATAGAAGTGCAGGGCGGGCTCTGTAACCATGGGGAAACAGGAGTACGGTGCAGGCTCTACAGCCATGGATAGATAGGAGTGCTGGGCAATCTCTGCAGCCATGGTAAATAGGAGTGCGGAGCAGGCTCTGCAGCCTTTTTTATATATGAGTGTGGGGAAGGCTCTGCTGCCATGGTTGAATGGGAGCGTGGGGCAGGCTCTGTAGCCATGGGTAAATAAGAGTACAGGGTAGGCTTTGCAGCCATGGGTAAATAGGAGTGTGGGACAGGCTCTTCAGCCATGGGTAAATAGGAGTGTGGGGCAGTCTCTACAGCCATGGGTAAATAGGAGTGTGGGGCAGGCTCTGCAGCCATGGGTTAATAGGAGTCCGGGGAAGACTCTGCAGCCATGGGTTAATAGGAGTGTGGGGCAGGCTCTGCAGCCATAGGTAAATATTTGTGTGGGTCAGGCTCTGCAGCCATGGGTAAATAGGAGTGTGGAGCAGGCTCTGCAGCCATGGATAAATAGGAGTGTGTTACAGGATCTGCAGCCATGGGTAAATAGGAGTACGGAGCAGGATCTGCAGTCATGGGTAAATAGATGTGCAGGGCAGGCTCTGTAACCATGGGGAAACAGGAGTATGGAGCAGGCTCTGCAGCCATGGATAAATAGGAGTGTGGGGCAGGCTGTGTAGCCATGTTTAAATAGGAGAGAGGGGCAGGCTCTGGACCCATGGGTAAATAGGAGTGTGTTACAGGCTCTGCAGCCATGCATAAATAGGAGTGTGGGGCAGGCTCTGCAGCCATGGGTAAATAGGAGAGTGTTGCAGGCTCTGCAGCATGGATAAATAGGAGTGCAGGGCAGGCTCTGCAGCCATGGCTAAATAGGAGTGCGGGGCAGGCTCTGTAGCCATGTGTAAATAGGAGTGTGGGGCAGGCTCTGCAGCCATGGGTGAATAGGAGTGTGGGGCATTCTCTGAAGCCATGGGTGAATAGGAGTGTTGGGCAGGCTATGAAGTCATGGGTAAATGAGAGTGTGGGGCAGGCTCTGCAGCCATGCGTAAATAGGAGTGCAGGGCAGGCTCTGTAGCCATGGGTAAATAGAAGGGCAGGGCACGCTCTGTAACCATGGGGAAACAGGAGTATGGAGCAGGCTCTGCAGCCATTGGTAAATAGGAGTGCGGAGCAGGCTCTGCAGCCATGGGTAAATAGGAATTTGGGGCAGGCTCTGCAGCAATGGGTGAATAGGAGTGCAGGGCAGGCTGTGCAGCCATGGGTAAATAGGAGTGTGTTACAGGCTGTGCAGCCATGGCTAAATAGGAGAGTGGGGCAGGCTCTGCAGCCATGGGTAAATAGGAGCATGGGGAGGCTCTGCAGCCATGGGTAAATAGAAGTGCAAGGCAGGCTCTGTAACCATGGGGAAACAAGAGTACGGAGCAGTCTCTGCAGCCATGGGTAATTAGGAGTGCAGGTCAGGCTCTGCAGCCATGGGTAAATAGAAGTGTGTGGCAGGTTCTGCAGCCATGGGTAAATAGAAGTGCAGGGCAGGCTCAGTAACCAAGGGGAAACAGGAGTACGGAGCAGGCTCTGCAGCCATGGGTAAATAGGAGTGTGTTACAGGCTCTGCACCCATGGGTAAATAGGAGTGTGTTACAGGCTCTGCAGCCATTGGTAAATAGGAGTGTGGGGCAGGCTCTGTAGCCATGGGTAAATAGGAGTGTGGGACAGGCTCTGCAGCCATGGGTAAATAGAAGTGCAGGGCAGGCTCTGTAACCATGGAGAAACAGGAGTACGGAGCAGGCTCTGCAGCCATGGGTAAATAGAAGTGTGTGGCAGTTTCTGCAGCCAAGGGTAAATAGAAGTGCAGGGCAGGCTCTGTAACCATGGGGAAACAGGAGTACGGAGCAGGGTCTGCAGCCATGGGTAAATAGGAGTGTGGAGCAGGCTCTGCAGCCATGGGTAAATAGGAATTTGTGGCAGGCTCTGCAGCAATGGGTGAATAGGAGTGCAGGGCAGGCTCTGCAGCCATCGGTAAATAGGAGTGTGTTACAGGCTCTGCAGCCATGGGTAAATAGGAGAGTGGGGCAGGGTCTGCAGCCATGGGTAAATAGGAGCGTGGGGAGGCTCTGCAGCCATGGGTAAATAGAAGTGTGTGGCAGGTTCTGCAGCCATGTGTAAATAGGAGTACGGAGCAGGCTCTGCAGCTATGCATAAATAGGAATTTGCTGCAGGCTCTGCAGCAATGGGTGAATAGGAGTGCAGGGCAGGCTCTGCAGCCATGCATAAATGTGAGTGTGTTACAGGCTATGTAGCCATGGGTAAATAGGAGTGTTACAGGCTCTGCAGCCATGGGTAAATAGGAGTGTGTTACAGGCTCTGCAGCCATGGGTAAATAGGAGTGTGTTACAGGCTATGCAGCCATGGGTAAATAGGAGTGTGGGACAGGCTCTGCAGCCATAGGTAAATAGGAGTGTGTTACAGGCTCTGCAGCCTTGGGTAAATAGGAGTGTGTTACAGGCTCTGCGGCCATGGGTAAATAGGAGTGTGGGACAGGCTCTGCAGCCATGGTAAAATAGGAGTGTGGGACAGGCTCTGTAGCCATAGGTAAATAGGAGTGTGTTACAGGCTCTGCAGCCATGGGTAAATAGGAGTGTGTTACTGGCTTTGCAGCCATGGGTAAATAGGAGTGTGTTACAGGCTCTGCAGCCATGGGTAAATAGGACTGTGGGACAGGCTCCGCAGCCATGGGTAAATAGGAGTGTGGGACAGGCTCTGTAGCCATAGGTAAATAGGAGTGTGTTACAGGCTCTGCAGCCATGGGTAAATAGGAGTGTGTTACAGGCTCTGCAGCCATGGGTAAATAGGAGTGTGTTACAGGCTCTGCAGCCATGAGTAAATAGGAGTGTGGAGCAGGCTCTGCAGCCATGGGTGAATAGGAGAGTGGGGCAGGCTCTGCAGCCCTGCATAAACAGGAGTGCGGAGCAGGCTAAAACATAAAAGCCTGAATGAGAAGATGTGCCCTATGCCAGAATGTAATCAAATTCTAGAAACCCAGAAACATTTCCCGTTAGAATGCACTTTTGTGACCCAATTTATGACATTCTCAGCCAATAGATGTTGTTAACTGTGAATACAAAGACTCCCACATAACAATTTAGTGCTGGGAGAGTATATTAATCAAGTGAAATGCTACAATACAAGTACTTTAAATGTCATTTTTGCCTGCCTACAATTGGATCTGTGGCCAGCAAAGTGCCAGCATGTAGTGCAACATATACATCCCAGTAATATATCAATAGCAACGATGGGTGAAGCTGCACTCAGAGGCGTTGGATCACATGAACAGAAATTCTTAGAGATGGGATTTTTCAATGTATTATGGAAAGCAAATATATGGATCTGATTGTAATTTGTGTGTGTTGCGCTTCCTTTGGACAAGACTTTAAAACATTTGCATACTTTTTGATCTTTGAAAGGAGCTATATAAGATGTGATGGGAACGAGCAAGTCTGATGGAGGTGGGTTTTCTCAGTCTGATAGGAAAGTTATCTGTATTTCGGGGTTTTTTTTTTTTTGTTTTCCTTTATTGTTTCTAATTATTTGTTTGGAATTTTCTTTTAATTAAGAGTTTCTCATCTCTCCGTGAAAAGTGCCTCGGGATCTTTAATGTCCACCTAGGCAACCTTCCAAAAAGGCAGATAGGACCTCAGTTTAATGTGTCATCTGAAGGACAGCACACCTGGACAGTAAAGTATGCCGCTAATACTGCACTTGGGTGCCAGTATTTATGGTATGAGCTCAATCCCAGCATGACACTAGAACCCATGACATTCTGGGCTGGCCCAAGGATGTTCTACCAACTTTGAAATCTTCCTGGCCAGCCTCCTCCGATGATCTCTCATCACTGTGTTATCATTCCTGGTGGATAGGTCCCCTTACCCTCTAAACCTGTAGTTCATTACTGCTATTTTAAACCACATTTACTACATTTAAATTGCCTTTAAGTTAGTATTTAATTTATTGTTTCTGCCTTTTCATTTTTTGGCAGATTCCTTCCACCGCATTCACCGTACATCTACCTGACCCATCTAACAGTGGAAGGTGCATCAGTCTGTTTGCTAGGTAGTCTCTTACTGTGGCATTTGTTTTTATACTCAAACCATTGTTTCTTAGTAGTTCATTTATTTATTTAAAAGTTGTACCAGGAAAAACGTGTTGAGATGAAAACAGTTAAAGAGCTGCTGACGCCTCAAAGAAAACTTTGAAAAACATAATAATTAGGTACCATTCAGCTTGCACTCCAATTATATTGGGTTTATTACAGAAAATATCTGCACAAATACATGATTTTTATCTGTTAGAGTGTTTTTTTTTTTTTGTTAACCAAGAGAAACACAGTTTACAGGTGGAACCTGGGAGCACAAGGAAGTTAAGTGACTTGTTTAGGGCCACATAGTATGCAAGTGGGGACTGTGGGATTCAAATCCATGTCTCCAGATTTGCAGCTCAGAGCCTTAAATCACTCCAATATACTGCCTGAGTTCATCTGCTGCTATAACTTACTCCCTACTTCAAGTCATAATCCTCTGTTGTGACATCACAATCTGTTGCCATGGGAGTAACTGTGATGTCACAAGCAGTGCATTATGACCTTGGGGGGAGAAAGCAACAGGAATAGATGAAGTCTTCAGGAGCCATGCTCCTGTTTTCACGTAGATGGCCTCAGTGATAAATAATGGGAAGGAAAAATACAGATCAAATGTGAAATATGAACAAAATTGTGTCTAAATATTACGTTTTGTTTAAGTTACCATGAAAGCGTCAGCTGCTCTTTAACTTCTAGTGGCAGTCTGGGAGAGGTACGGGGGAATAAACAGTACAATAATTCAATAAAATAATACAATAGAAAAAACACTGCACAAATTTAACACTATATACAAGGGGTGGTTGTAGGATTCAAGCCCAGGTCTGCTGGGTTCGAATCCCACAAATACCATTTGTATGCTGTGTCACCTAGTTTGAGCAAGTCACTGAAGCTCCCTATGCTCCTGGGATGCAGCTGAAAATGAGATTTGGCTCAGTAAGCCTTTCCTAAACAAAAATTGTAAACTATCAATCAATAAATAAATAAATTAAATAAATAGTACAAGAATCAATATTACAGCAAAGCACAACATGGCAGAAGCAAGAAGAAACTAAAAGCAAACATGATACAGGATGCTAGGGAAGCTGAGGATTCAAAGAGTAAGTTAACTGCTAGGGTAACCAGATTAGGTCACACTGTTCCCAGCTTTCCCAGGTTTGGTTAGATTTTTAGATGAAAGCTAAAATCTACAGCTGAATCAGTACAGAGGCTGACTCCCCAGTGTGAGCACTAGGTGGCTAAGCATTTGTACTGTAGTTCTTGTCAGACTCCCAGCACCATTTGCAACAGCTGTAGGAGGCTGCTGCCGCCTATGGAAAAGGACTAGTACCGCTGCTGTTTCAGCCTTCCAAAGTTTGACCTTGCAGACTGCTAACTTTAAACCAGGCAAAGTTCATCATGGTTCAAACAGGTTTGCAGATTGCAAGGTCAAACAGAAAAATGAAAAACGAAAGAAATCATTCTAGCCCTTCCCAGGTAGCCAGGGATAGTGCCTTGACCACTTCTCTATGATCTCAGTGCTTTCCCACCCTTCTCCTCTCCTCCCACTCTCATATTTACATTTTATTTAAACATTGTTGCCTACTGACCCTATGTCAGGAGCAGGCATTGTCATTTTAATGTATCTTCCTACCTAGCCATCCCACCTACGAGGTATTTTCAGATGGGGAGGGGGAGGAGGTGTGACTAGGGAGGGGAACTGAGATGATTTCAGTGTTGGCTCCTGACACAGGTACAGTTGCGGGAGAAACATCTGCATGTGCTCCATTTTATCTTTTCTTAGAGGGCAGAAGAGGTAGAAGGACCAAGAGATCCTTGTAGTTACTATTATCCCCCTCCTGCATTGAGAATCAGGTGGAGGGGAGTCTGCTTATAACATTTCTAGTTGGGGCTTAGGATGGGAGGGCTATTGGAGGGACACTACAAAGATGGCGTTGACTCCTGGCATAGAGCCAGGTGCTGGCAAGCGCTGACAATTTTTTTAAGCGGTGTGTGTGTGTGTGTGTGTGTGTGTGTGTGTGTGTGTGTGTGTGCGCACAGAGGGGTGGAAGAGGTTAAAGGGGTTGAGGCCAGGTTCAAGTTTAGCCAGTTTGACTGATTTGCATCAATCAAACCAATGTTCAGCATTTTTGCACCAATCAAACCAATGTTTTGGCTATGACTACAGACTTTTGCAAGCCGTGAGCGCCTCGGCTACAATTGAATTCCAGCACCCTCACAAGGTTTAGCTCTGACTGGCTGATTGCCAACTTGGAGACTTCCAACTGGTTTGGACCCAGAGCCTGGCTTCAGTGAGCTTCCCCATCTAGGACTCTGCTCTAAATCCATCCCTGCCACTGTAATTTTTCGGGCCCCCACCCCGCCACCCCCTCCCTAGGCCACCTTAAATCCACATTAACCACGCCTCTTTCCCACCTCTCCTTAGCTAGCAGTCATACTTGTGCTCTGATATATATATATATATAAATATATATATATATATATAATTATTTTTTTAAGGGCCATACTATAATAATAATACTATAATTGCTAGGACTTTTGGTCTTCATGACTAGTAGACACTCATCTAACATCGAATCCCATTTAATCCTTGGTTTTCTGTGGATGACCAACAGTTATAATTAGTAGGGATTTGAGTGGTATAAACTTTGATGACCTTGTATAACCACTACCTCTCTGTCCTGAATTGCATAGTTACTATTACTGTTGCCTCTTTCCTGTCTTAGAAGCAGGGCTAGCTAAAGCCTCAAGGTATTTGCCCAACAAACAGAACTATGCAGGCTACTCGTTCGTCTTTCATGCCCCTTCTTCTCTTATGCCTTGTTCACTTGTTTGGGTTATCTCAACCTCCATTAGTTGGTACCTTCACAAACAGCAACAGGGAAGATTGCAAAGGTATGTCACATTCCATGGATCAGTATATATGTGCCTGCTTGTTCCACAAACCTGCTCTGGCTATACACCTACCCTGACGGGTTGGTACCGTGGAAGTATTATGTAGTGAGAGTGTAACACCTTCTACATTTGTTCCACTGTCTCCCATGCATTTCGCAGTTAGGGTTTTAATCTATGTGGCATTTGGCCACTATGGCAATAATCTTAGGATCCCTTCAACGACTACTAGCTATCACCAAAAACGGAAACGGTCTTCAGCACTTAGAGTCCTCCTAGGGGCTATCAGAAAATTGCTGCTCCTTTTACTACTGTGCTCTGGTAATATTGAACTAAACCCTGGTCTACCAGCAACTACTTCTTCTCCAGCTGATCTGCCTAGTCTCAAAGGTTTGAGCTTTATGCATGTCAGTGCATGCAGCCTATTAAAGAAAATCACCTCCACCCAGGTATCGGTCTGTCATACCACACCTGATACACTGGTGATTACTGAGTCCTGGCTTAGACCTTGTTTTGGGGACCGTGAAGTGAACATCCCCTCATACTTATTTTTTAGGATGGACAGACAGTCCAGAAGTAGTGGTGTAGCCATATACGTTACAGATAAATACCATGTCTCTGTTACTGACTCAGCCTCCATTCAAAATGAATTTGAAAGCCTATCTGTTAAAGTCGAGATTTCCCCTATGGTCTCATTCTGCGTAGTTGGATGTTACAGACCTCTGTCATCTGGTTTACAACTTTCGAAGCATCTTGAAAGTTCACTGGGAGCTGTGTCATAATTTTAGGAGACTTCAGTTTAGATTGGTTCTCCAGTGCCTCCACACCCCTTAAAGACACCAGTGATGCCCTTGGGCTGTCTCAACTAATTAATGAGGCTACTCGCCCTAATAAAAAGAACCCAACCAATAGCTCTCTACTAGATCTCATTGTTGTTAGTAAACCTTACCTATACTCCCATGTTGGCGTATTCTTCTCGGATATTAGTGATCACTGTTTTATTGCATGTGTAAGAGTTAACCCTAAATCGACATTGCTTTAAATTCACCAAGAGATGCCGACGTAACTTTGATCCTCATGATTTTATCACAGAGATAAAAAAATCCTTGCGTTGGCAGGACTTCTACCAATCAAATTTAGTAAATATGGCATATGACATCTTCCATGAAATTGTACTAGGGGCCCTGGATAAGCAAGCTCCATTGGTCAAAGTCCGCACCAGGATTACATCGTGTTGATGGTTTATAGCTGAGTTAAAGTCTGCACTTCAAAATAGGGATGTGTTATGGAAAGCTGCCCAGAGATCTGAGCTGCCTGAAAATTAGATTATGTTTAGGAGGGCTAGAAAACTTTGCACCAAGATGCTCAGAGAGGCAAAGGCTAATTTTTACTGCATGGAGCTTGACTTATCCTCTCAGTGTCCCTCCAAATTTTGGAAAACCATAAAAGACATAGAAGGCATTCCCCTGGTAATTCCCCTACTGGCAAAAATTACAGTTGGTGGCACCCTGGTCGTAGACAGGTCTGCCATCCTCGAGCATTGCAACAACCACTTTCCCGCCACTGGTCTAACTTTTGATACCTCTCCAGCTAGAAATCTCTGCTCTCAACTTGGCATCCTCGATCAAGGAGTACCTATTCCTGACTCTACGTTCTCCCTGCACCCTGTAACCCTGCGGAACATATGTAGAAGGTGCTACACTCTCACTACCTAATACTTCCATGGCACCAATCCGCCAGGATAGGTGTATAGCCAGAGCAGGTTTGTGGAACAAGCAGGCACATGTACACTGACTTTTAAACTAGTCAAAGGGGGAGGCACTGACAAGCAGCAGGAAAATCCCAGCCTTTCCCTACAAAACAGGGTACTAAATGAGAAAAAGACCAAGGTAGAACAGTCAGTGGGGGATGCTGCAACAGAAGGTAAAGCCATCAAAAAATGGAGAGCAATGAGTACCAATGCCTGTAATCTGGGTAACAAGCTTCCTGAATTAGTGGCCTTGATAGAGGAGGAACATCTGGATATCGTGGCAGTCACAGAAACATGGTACACACAAAACCATAACTGGGACATAAACATACCAGGATACACTGTCTACAGGAGGGAGGGTAAAAGAGGAGGAGGAGGAGTTCTTTACATAAGGGAAGGAATAAAAGCAACAGAACAAAAGGGTAAACAGGGAGGAGAAGAAGCACTGTGGGTAAATTTGGAGACAGGTAATGGCACCACAATACACACAGGGGTTGTATACAGACCCCCCTCTCAGGGGGAGGAAATGGACAGGGAAATGATAGAAAGTATACTTAGAATGGCAGAAAAAGGGGAGATATTGCTGATGGGTGATCTGAATATGCCAGATGTTAACTGGAGTGCAGTTGCAGCTGCCACTCGAAGAGTGCAGTTATTCTAGATGCCCTACAGGGGCATGCCTTAGACAACTAGTACTGGAGCCCACTTCGAGGAGGAGCAATATTAGACTTGATTCTCTCAAATGGAGATGGAAAGAGGATCACAGATGTAGAAGTGGGTAGCCATCTGGGAACTAGCGACCATCGAACAGTATGGTTCTAATAAACACAGCAATAGAGTCAAGCCATACAAAGACAAAAGTACTGGACTTTAGGAGGGCTGACTTTGCCAAAATGGATGAGTGCCTAAGGAATGCACTAGCAAATGGGCAGGAAGGAGGGGTGGAAGAACAATGGGGAATAATAAAAACTGCCATCACAGAGGTAACGAGCCTTTGTGTGAAGCAAATAAACAAAACAAGAAGATGCAAGAAACCACTATGGTTCTCAAAGGAAGTGGCAGTGAAGGTTCAAGAGAAAAAGAAAGCATTCAGGAAGTACAAGGAATCGCAGAAGGAGCAGGACAGAGAACTGTATCAGTTAAAGCAAAAGGAGGCTGGGAAGGCAGTCAGAACAGCAAAGGCCCAAACTGAGGAAAAGATAGCCAACTCAGTTAAGAAGGGGATAAAACCTTTTATAGGTACATCAGGAGCAAAGAAAGACCAAGGAGGATAGTGAGGCTTAATAAAGGGGAGGGAAGGTGGACAGAGGGAGACTGTGAAAAGGCAGAGATACTAAACAAATATTTCTGCTCAGTATTTACAAATGAAGAGGGGGAGGTACATAAAACAAACAGTAGTAGCACTCTGGATATGGAAGTTAATACCAGCCCATTTACAGAAGAAAGGGTTCTGAAAGAACTCTTAAAACTGAAGGTGGACAAAGCAATGGGGCCTGATGGGATTCATCCCAGAATTCTAAAAGAGCTAAGGGTAGAACTAGTGACACCACTGACTACCCTTTTTAACAAATCATGGGAGGATGGGGTCGTACCCGAGGACTGAAGGAGGGCAGATGTGATTCCCCTTCACAAAAGTGGGAGCAAGGCAGAAGCAGGAAACTACAGACCTGTTAGTTTAACCTCAGTGACAGGGAAAATGACGGAATCACTTCTGAAGGAAAGAATTGTCGAGTATCTAGAGGCCAGAGGGGCACAGGACCCTAGGCAGCATGGATTCACAGCGGGAAGGTCATGCCAGACAAATCTGATAGATTTCTTTGACTGGGTGACCAAAGTAGTAGATCAGGGAGGGGTGTGGACATGGCCTACCTAGACTTTAGCAAGGCATTTGACACAGTCCCACACAAAGATTAATATACAGTTAGCCAACTTGGGAGGGTCCCAAGATGACAGCCTGGGTAAAGAATTGGCTGGAGAATAGGACACAGAGAGTAATAGTAAATGGAGTCCACTCAGAAGAAAGGAGGGTTACTAGTGGGTACCGCAGGGTTCAGTATTAGGACTGGTCCTCTTCAATGTCTTTATGATTACATTGCGGAAGGACTGGAAGGAAAGTATGTCTCTTTGCAGATGACACTAAGATCTGCAACAGAGTTGATGCACAGGGTGGGGTGGAAAGGATGAGAAGGGACTTGGCAAGGTTAGAGGAATGGTCAAATGTATGGCAGCTTAGATTCAATGCTAAGAAGTGCAAGGTAATGCACCTGGAAAAACAAAAACCAAGGGAAGAGTACACAATGGGGGGTGAGATACTAACAACAACAAAAATGGAAAGGGACCTGGGGGTAGTCATATCAGATGACCTAAAGGTGGGCAAGCAATGTGAGAGGGCAGCAAGGAGGGCTGGGGAGATACTGGGATGTACAGGGAGAGGCATCACCTGTAGAAAACAGGAAGTTATTATCCCTCTGTACAGACAGCTGGTGAGACCCCATCTGGAGTACTGTGTGCAGTTCTGGAGACCCAATCTCCGCAAAGACATAGACAGGATGGAAGCTGTCCAGAGGAGGGCAACTAAAATGGTGCAGGGTCTGCACCAGAAGACGTATGAAGAGAGACTTAAGGAGCTTAATATGTATAGCCTCGAGGAGAGGGGGGACATGATAGAAACTTTCAAGTACCTCAAGGGAATCAACAAAGTCCAAGAGGGTAGCATCTTTCAAAAGAAGAGGTGTGCAAGAACAAGAAGGCACAATTTGAAGATAGGGGGGGTGGCTCAGAGGTAATTTAAGGAAGTATTTTTTCACAGAGAGGGTTGTGGATGCATGGAACGGCCTTCCGGAGGAGGTCGTGGACTCAAAAACAGTGGTGGAATTCAAGCATGCATGGGACAGTCATAAGGCAATTCTAGGGGGTGGGGGTAGGAAGAAGTAGGCTGCTGGTTAACTAGGATCTGCAGCTTATCCAGTAGGTAGGGAAATGGGCAGACTGGGTGGGCCAAGCGATCCTTATCTGCCGTCAAATTCTATGTTTCTATGTTTATAGCTGGACACAAGGAAGAGCACAGGAGCAGACTTCCTGGATGCTCTCTACCTAAAAATTGGTTACCAGGTCTTGGCTGTACCACTTACACACCTTTTTAACTTATCTCTCACACAGAGTGTCCTCCCTCCTTTATGGAAAACTGCCCTTGTAATTCCCCTGTTCAAATCTGGAGATCCTACTGACCTTAATAACTAGAAGCCAATCTTTTGTTGTTCTCAAATGGAGATGGAGAGAGGATCACAGATGTAGAAGTGGGTAGCCATCTGGGAACTAGCGACCATCGAACAGTATGGTTCACAATAAACACAGCAATAGAGTCAAGCCATACAAAGACAAAAGTACTGGATTTTAGGAGGGCTGACTTTGCCAAAATGGGTGAGTGCCTAAGGAATGCACTAGCAAATGGGCAGGAAGGAGGGGTGGAAAAACAATGGGGAATAATAAAAACTGCCATCACAGAGGTAATGAGCCTTTGTGTGAAGCAAATAAACAAAACAAGATGATGTAAGAAACCACTATGGTTCTCAAAGGAAGTGGCAGTGAAGGTTCAAGAGAAAAAGAAAGCATTCAGGAAGTACAAGGAATCGCAGAAGGAGCAGGACAGAGAACTGTATCAGTTAAAGCAAAAGGAGGCTGGGAAGGCAGTCAGAACAGCAAAGGCCCAAACCGAGGAAAAGATAGCCAACTCAGTTAAGAAGGGGATAAAACCTTATAGGTACATCAGGAAGCAAAGGAAGACCAAGGGAAGGATAGTGAGGCTTAATAAAGGGAGGAGGGGTGGGCAGAGGAGACTGTGAAAAGGCAGAGATACTAAACAAATATTTTGCTCAGTATTTACAAATGAAGAGGGAGGTACATAAAACAAACAGTAGTAGCACTCTGGATACGGAAGTTGATACCAGCCCATTTACAGAAGAAAGGGTTCTGAAAGAACTCTTAAAACTGAAGGTGGACAAAGCAATGGGGCCTGATGGGATTCATCCCAGAATTCTAAAGAGCTAAGGGTAGAACTAGTGACACCACTGACTACCCTTTTTAACAAATCATGGGAGGATGGGGTGGTACCCGAGGACTGGAGGAGGGCAGATGTGATTCCCTTCACAAAAGTGGGAGCAAGGCAGAAGCAGGAAACTACAGACCTGTTAGTTTAACCTCAGTGACAGGGAAATGATGGAATCACTTCTGAAGGAAAGAATTGTCGAGTATCTAGAGGCCAGAGGGGCACAGGACCCTAGGCAGCATGGATTCACAGCAGGAAGGTCATGCCAGACAAATCTGATAGATTTCTTTGACTGGGTGACCAAAGTAGTAGATCAGGGAGGGGCTGTGAACATGGCCTACCTAGACTTTAGCAAGGCATTTGACACAGTCCCACACAAAAGATTAATATACAAGTTAGCCAACTTGGGAGTGGGTCCCAAGATGACAGCCTGGGTAAAGAATTGGCTGGAGAATAGGACACAGAGAGTAATAGTAAATGGAGTCCACTCAGAAGAAAGGAGGGTTACTAGTGGGGTACCGCAGGGTTCAGTATTAGGACCGGTCCTCTTCAATGTCTTTATAAGCGACATTACATAGATACATAGATACATAGACAGTGTCTGCAGATAAGGGCCTATGGCCCACCTAGTCTGCCCATTTGAGCTTGTAAGTTCAGTTTGTTTTCCTAGAAGTCTATTTCCCCTTACCCCTGACCTCTAGAATTCCTTTATGTCTATCCCATGCATTCTTAAATCCCGTGATTGTTTCAGCCCCCACCACTTCCTCTGGCAGGGTGTTCCACTTGTCCACCACGTTCTGTGAAGAAATTCTTTCTCATGTTTCCTCTGAATCGTCCTCCTCCAACTTCATCCCATGCCCTCTAGTCCTGAAACATCTTTTTCGCTTAAAAATAGTGTTTTCCTGCACCCTGTTCCTCCTGTAAGATACTTGTATGTCTCTATCATATCCCCTCTCCCTCCTCTCCTCCAGGGAGTACATGTTCAGTTCCTTCAACCTGTCTTCATAGGACTTGTGATGCAACCCATGCACCATCTTTGTTGCCCTCCTCTGAACCTTCTCTACCCTGTCTATGTCCTTACGTAGGTATGGTCTCCAGAACTGTACACTGTACTCCAGGTGGGGCCTCACTAGTGTCTTGTATAGCGGAATTATGACCTCCTTTTCCTGCTGGTGATGCCCCTGCCTATACATCCCAGCATCCTATTTGCTTTACCTGATGCCTTGTCACTGTTTCCCTACCTTGAGGTCATCAGAGATGACAACCCCAAGATCCCTTTCCTGCTTGGTGCATGCTATATCCTCACCCCCAACTGATATATTGTGCCAGGGTTTTTGTGCCCCATATGCATTATCTTGCACTTCTTTGCATTGAATTTCAACTGCCAAACCCTTGACCATTCTTCAAGTTTCTGCAGGTCCCTTCTCATTCTGTCTACACCCTCTGGTGTGTCTACTCTGTTACAGAGCTTTGTGTCATCAGCGAACAGTGAAATTCTGCCTTCTAGATCCTCGCAATGTCACTGATGAAGATGTTGAATAGGACCGGTCCCAGCACTGATCCCTGTGGTACCCCACTGGTCACTCTTCCCTCTGTGGAGTGACAGCCATTTACCACCACCCTCTGTGCCCTGTCACCCAGCCAGTTACCTACCCACCACACTACTGTCCTGCCCACACCCATATTCCCCAGTTTGTGTAATAGTTTTCTATGTGGCACAGTGTCAAAGGCCTTGCTGAAGTCCAGATAGGCCATGTCCACTGCCCTCCGCTGATCCACCTCCCTAGTCACCCAGTCAAAATATTCAATGAGGTTGGTCTGACATGACCTCCCCCTGGTGAAACCATGCTGCCTTGGGTCCTGTAGTCCATTGACAACCAGATGTTCCACCAATCTCTCCTTCAGTAGTGCTTCCATGATCTTTCCCACTACCGAGGTGAGGCTGACTGGTCTGTAGTTCCCTGCTTCCTCTTTGTTCCCACTTTTGTATAAAGGGACTACATCTGCTGTCCTCCAGTCTTTGGGTACCTCCCCTGTTTCCAGTGATTGGCTGAACAGGATAGCCAGAGGTTCAGCCACCACCTCTCTTAGTTCTTTAAGGACCCTAGGGTGCACCCCATCTGGCCCCATTGCTTTATCAGCTCTTATTACTTCCAGTTCCTTCAGGACCCTTTCTCGTGTAAAGGGACTTGTGTCCATTTCTGCACCATTCTCACCCCTTGTACTCCCTTCAGACCCATTACCCCCCTCTTCCTTAGTAAAGACTGAGCAGAAATACCTGTTCAATATGTCCGCTTTACTGTTGTCATCCTCCACGTGGCTCCCATCCTCCCCCTTCAGTCTCACTATCCCTCCCTTTGTCCTTCTTACATTGCGGAAGGACTGGAAGGAAAAGTATGTCTCTTTGCAGATGACACTAAGATCTGCAACAGAGTTGATGCACAGGGTGGGGTGGAAAGGATGAGAAGGGACTTGGCAAGGTTAGAGGAATGGTCAAATGTATGGCAGCTTAGATTCAATGCTAAGAAGTGCAAGGTATTGCACCTGGGAAACAAAAACCCAGGGGAAGAGTACACAACGGGTTGAGATACTAACAACAACAAAAATGGAAAGGGACCTGGGGGTAGTCATATCAGATGACCTAAAGGTGGGCAAGCAATGTGAGAGGGCAGCAAGGAGGGCTGGGGGGATACTGGGATGCATAGGGAGAGGCATCACCAGTAGAAAACAGGAAGTTATTATCCCTCTGTACAGACAGCTGGTGAGACCCCATCTGGAGTACTGTGTGCAGTTCTGGAGACCCAATCTCCATAAAAGACATAGACAGGATGGAAGCTATCCAGAGAGGAGGCAACTAAAATGGTGCAGGGTCTGCACCAGAAGACGATGAAGAGAGACATAAGGAGCTTAATATGTATAGCCTCGAGGAAAGGAGGGAGAGGGGAGACATGATAGAAACTTTCAAGTACCTCAAGGGAATCAACAAAGTCCAAGAGGGTAGCATCTTTCAAAAGAAGAGGTGTGCAAGAACAAGAGGGCACAATTTGAAGATAGAGGGGGGGCTGCTCAGATGTAATTTAAGGAAGTATTTTTTCACAGAGAGGGTTGTGGATGCATGGAACGGCCTTCCGGAGGAGGTCGTGGACTCAAAAACAGTGGTGGAATTCAAGCATGCATGGGACAGTCATAAGGCAATTCTGGGGGGTGGGGGTAGGAAGAAGTAGGCTGCTGGTTAACTAGGATCTGCAGCTTATCCAGTAGGTAGGGAAATGGGCAGACTGGGTGGGCCAAGCGGTCCTTATCTGCCATCAGATTCTATGTTTCTATGTTTCGCTACTACCTATTCTATCCAAACTGTTGGAAAAAATTGTAAGCAATCAGCTTAGAAACTACCTAGAAGCAGAGAACCTGCTTAACCCCCTATAATCAGGCTTTAGATCTTGTCATAGTACCATCTTGGCTCTTGCTAAAGTGACTAACAACTGGCAGCGTGAATTGGATGATAAGAATTTTGTTTGTGCAGTATTTTTAGAACTGAGCAAGACTTTTGAAACTGTTGACCATGACCTGCTTTTTACATCCCTCTGGAATGCTGGTCTAAACTTATCATCTTTGAGATGGTTCTCTTGTGGGTTGGCACCAGCAGGTTAAGGTAGAAGGGGAATATTCACCATAAAAATCCTTAGTGAGAGACATACTGCAGGGCTCTATTTTAGGACCATTACTCTTCGCGATCTACATTAATAGTATCGATGTCAGCATCAAAGCAGATAACATTCATCTTTTCGCTGATGATACCGTGCTCTATGCCGGCAGACCATCCCTTGAGTCTGCATGTAGTGACCTTCAACATGACTTCAACCAGCTCCAGCATCCGCTCCTAAACCAGAAACTACTTTTAAATCCCAAAAATACTAAGGAATTGTTATTTTCTCCCCGTGTTCATGTGGCGGATCCCATAATGGCACCTTTGATGGTTACACTCCTGGCAAAACCCTTGGAATTTATAGTAAAGTTCAGATATTTGGGGGTCTGGATCGACCATAGACTGTCCTTTATAGACCACATAGATGAGCTGATAAAAAGGCTTAGGCAGAGACTTGGTCTCTTCTATAAAATCAACCACTTCCTCTCAAGGGAGGCCAAGATGAGGCTGGTCCAAACCACCTTCCTGTCCATACTAGACTATGTAGACTTTCTCTACAGTCAGGGTCTGGCCACTGCACTTTCGAAGCTGGACATGCTCTACCATAGAACTCTAAGGTTTATTACAGGTCTCCCCTACTCGACGCATTGCTGCTCCTTATACTCAGCTGTGAGATGGTCGTCTCTTATGCATAGGCGTCACATAAATTAATCTGGTTCAAGGTCAGTTGGCATTCATCTATATCCCCCTCCCCCGGGTCGTGCCTGAAAATAGGCAGAATTTGTCTAGTGCACTTACCCGGTCAACAAAAACTAACTAAACTAAACTAAACTAAATGTGGCACTTTGGACAGTTAGAACCATCACTAGGAAGCTACCCCAATATACTGTATTTCTGATTGCATGCCACTTAGCATGATAGGCAAGTATGTACTGAGAAGTGCTTCCTATATTACCTTGTCTGTACCCAAGGTCAAATTGCATTTTAGTAGGGCCTCAATAAGTTATAAGCTACCTCAATTGTGGAATAAGCTTCAAAAAACATTGAAAATGGTCCTCCCTATTACATTGGCAGCTTTCAAATCACTGTGTGCCCGTTCCTTTATAGAATATTGCAAATGCTTCTCTAAATCCTGGCTTATCTTTTAACAAGGACTCATGCTTGTTCAGGCTGTTCCCTGCCCCCCTTTCCTCATCATCCCCCAACCCCATTCACTGTTCCCTTGTTCCATTTTTCTCAATATCTCTGTTATTCCTGCGATTGTGTTTGCAACCATGACCAACAGCCTATACTTCCTCCACCCTTATCAGATACTTCCTCTACTCCCACCACATTTCTGTCCTGTTACAGGGTATTGTAACCACATCCTACGGTTATACCTGTTAGTGGATATAGACCCCCTCATGCTCTCATTCTCGGCTCCTGTATTCTGTTATCTCAGTTTAGCCGGTCAACAGTTCCGGTTGTTCCCTGGGCTGGCTGGCTTCCTTCCTTCCTTCCTTCCTTCCTTCCTTCCTTCCTTCCTTCCTTCCTTCCTTCATCCCTCATACTTCTATCACTATCTGCCCCCCCCTCACTTTAATCTATTTTACTCTTCCCTGGATCTCTATTTCTCTTCCCTTCCCTGGTACCTTCAGGCAATTGTGTTGGGTTACACTTTTACATCAATCAATAAAACTCTTATATATTCTGTAGACTTTTTTTGTTTATGCCCTGCTGTTATTGTCATTTTGCTCATTGTAACTGTTGTGGTTCTAAACTTTATATATACATATTTTTTTTTTCTCTTACTGTTGTAAACATTGTGTTAAATTATGGCTATGTGTACTGTTCAGGTCCATCTTGAAAATGAGCATTGCTCAGTGGTGTTTGCCTGGTAAAATAAAGATTTTGATTGATTGATTGAAACCAAAAGTTCCAGTTTGGGCCCAGACATTTTCAAGAGTCAGCGAGAACTGAACAGCCAAAGTTCAAGATGTTCTATTCTCTGGTAGAACTGAACTTGTGGCTCAAATTAGTAATACAAGACCTAAACTGATCTCCTGTCAATAATATATATGTTGTGCACCAAAGTATGAGGCCCGACAGTAATTTAATTAAATAAATAAACACCCATTATGGCTCTGGGCAGGGGGGCATCAGGGGTGGCATAAGGGCAGTGTGTGGGGCCCCTTTATTAATGTCCCCCCCCATCGCTAGGCAGTGGGCAGAAGTTTTTCCTTCCTTGTCCCCTGCTGCTTGCTCCGCTCTGTTCAAGAACCCCCCCCCCCGAGTGAGCAGCGCAAGCCATAGGCATCTTGGCTTGTAATTCTGATTTCCTAAATAAATAAATCTTTCAAAGTCCAGCCCGTGTGGGACTGTTGCAGGGAAACCAGGGTTGTTAGGGATGTGGCGTCCCAAATGCTAGGGAGTTGGGACAGTTGAGTAAGTGCTAGCGAAGTGGTCGGGTGGCTGCCATTGAGCTGCGGGCAGAGAATAGCCCAGGAGAATTGCTTTCAGGAACTCTGAAGACAGGAAAAAGAAATCCTCTAGCCTTAGAGTGAGAGAGAGAATGGACACAGGTCAGTGGCAGTGATTTAAGTAGCTTACCTGTTGTCCATCTCTCATCCCTCGATGCAGACATTGGGTCTCGTTGCATGGTGCTCTGCGAGTGTGTCGGCGGTCCCAAGCTCCATCCAGCCATGGTATGGGCTCTCTTTAGCCCCATTTATCATTTTCCTTGCTTGGTTTAAAAAAAAAAAAAGAACGAAAGAAAAGTTCCCCTACTGGTTGCATGAACAAGGGGTGGCTGTGGCAAAAAGAGCCCCAGCGAAAGGAAGCGTGAAGCCCAACGAGGTCCCTCAGTTGTCCTCTCCATTGCCTGCCTCCTTTCTTTAGTTCCTCCCACTGTCAGTACCTCCCAGCCTCCCGACATGTTCATCTTCACCCCGGAATGGGGCGGTGAGTTGGCAGCAACACTAGAGAGAAAAGCTGACTGCCTGAAGTGAAATAAGAAATAATTAAAAAAAGTTTAAATTGTCAGAGCACCAGGGGTAGCAAGGAACGGCTGACGGCCAAGGGGGTGGGCTGCGGGCCTGACATTGGAATAAGTTAATATATTGATTAGCTCCCAGACATGGAGCAGGGTGGGATTAAGGGCAATAAGGCCGTAGAACAGTTGTTTTTGCCCTCTACAACCTGCAATTGTCCGCACTGTGTTCTGCACCCTGCAATTGCCCTGAACTGCGTTCTGCAACCTGCAATTGCCCTGAACTGTGTTCTGCAATCTGCAATCACCCAGTACTGTGTTTTGTAACCTGCAGTTGCCCCAAACTGTGTTCTGCACCCTGCAATTGCCTGAACTGTGATCTGCACCCTGCAGTTGCCCTGAACTGTGTGCCGCAATCTGCAACTGCCCTAAACTGTGTTCCACAGCCTGAAGTTGCCTTGAACTGTGTTCCACAACCTGCAATTACCCCGAAGTGTGTTCCACAACCTGCAATTGCCCCAAACTGTGTTCTCCAACCTGCAATTGTCCTGAGCTGTGTGTTTTTGCCCTCTGCAACCTGCAGTTTCCCCTGTGTTCTGTACCTGCAATTGCCCAAACTGTGTTCTGCACCCAAGTGCCCCAAACTGTGTTTCACAACCTGTAATCACCCCGAACTGTGTTCCACAACCTGCAATTGCCCAAATTGTGTTCTGCACCCTACAATGGCCCTGAACTGTGTTCTGCACCCTGCAGTTACCCTGAACTGGATTCTGCAACCTGCAATTGCCCCGAACTGTGTTCCACAACCTGCAGTTGCCCCGAACTGTGTTCTGCAACCTGCAATTGCCTCGAACTGTATTCTGCAACCTGCAATTTCCCCGAACTGTGTTTGAGTTCTTCCCTATGGTGGCGTGTTACCTGTTGCTGTTGACTTCTGCATCCTGGCTACCAAACTCCTGAGTCTTCCTCCCTTGCTATTGTGAATGGATTGCTGTATTCTTCAAGAACCTTTTGGATTATCCCAGTGGGTGGCCATGTGAGCTAGAGTTAGTGGATAGTCATGCCAGGGCCCTTTCAACTGTTTCTTCATTGCTGCATCCCAACCCCGATAGAAAAAGTCAAGTCAGCTTAGTAGCCACTCCAGGTCAGTAGTTAGGGCTCAGGTGCATAGTGGGTGGGATTTTGATTTTCAGGACTGGCAAAGCTGCTGAACCAAGGATATTGTACATTGGAGCTGCAGGATATCTTCATTGCTGTATTACAGGCCTCAGTTGACCCTAGTCAGGGGTCCTACTTAACTTCTCACCGATGTCCGAGGGTCCTTTGGATGAGAAGCTGTCTACATTGACAATCAGCGGTCTGCCACAATGTTCAAATGATCAACAGAGCCCTTGTGTTCCCCCAGTGGTCTGAATGACCTGTACCAGGCATCCTTCTTCCAGCGTTCATCAGTGCACCCTACTCCTTCTACAAGTGTATTTGGCCTAGCGGTCTGTTATGACCTGTCCTGGGCTACCAGTCTGTTCTTTGGGGATGAGGAGCCTCCTCTGGTGATCCCCACTTCAGAATAAAGAACTTACGAGTCCTTGGAAAGTTTTGTACTGGGCCCCTGTGTGGTGCATTTGTCCCTGAAAGTCCTGCCTCCAATGCACCCTCGTTTCTTCGGATCATCTCTTCACAGCTGCAACGAGGGTTAAAGAGCAAGTGCTTAGTGAGGATATATATCTTAAAGAATGAAGGTATGGGGCCTTTACATGCCTCTACAATCATTCAGTTTGCTTTTATTCCTTTCTTTACTTTTCCATCATTGTATTTGTATTTTGCCAACTGTTAGTGAAACAGAATCCAATGGAATCCCTTTATGATGATGTCAGAAACTCTTTACTGGCAAGGCTGCCAGTGTATTTCGATGGGAAACTGCAAATCTGTTTACAGATTTTTATGGAGAAATAACACTTCCTGCCACCATAATATTATGTATTTAATAGAAATATGTGATTTTTGATACTGTGATCTTTTGTTACAGTATAGCAGGTGACATTTTCTTCATAACCAGATTTTACTTGGAAAGAAGAAAAGAGAAGCTAATTATTTTTTTTTTTAAATGAAAAATCATACAGATGGAGCACAATAGTGCAAACATATAAAAGGCAAAGTTTGTTGATGAAGTATCAATTTCTTTTGAAAAAGATAGAAAAGTATATTTAGTTTCTCATTGAAATACATTGGGATCTTAGGTAGCTGGCAGTTTCTGACATCATAATACCAGAATTCTACTGAATTCTTTTTCACTAGCAGTGTGAAAAACAAACATGAAAATCCACTTATTTCACTGCTCTAACACATATTTTATTATAAAAGTAGAAAAAAATTGCTAACACATCAAAATACAATAAATAAAATAGTTTTCTATTTATTAGAAGTAAACACCTGCTCTTTAACCCAAAGCACACTATAGTAACCCCAGACCAGGGTGATAGTAGTAATAGTAGTAACAGAGTAATAGTAGTAATTAAGTAATAGTAGTAATTGTAGTAACAGTAGTGATCATAGCAACAGTGGTATAGCAGTAATACTAGAGTCATAGAAATACCATAGAGTATAAAGCTGATTGAAATGGGTCTTTATTAAAGTAATATGCCTCCAGTGTGCCTGCTGTTACCTACGGTGGTCAGACCCCTGCACTTATATTTGAATAAACTGTTAGTTGCATTTGAAGCTGTAGTCTGCCTTTCCTTGCAACCCCTCTCCATCTTCATAGAATGAATCCCGAGTACTCGGTAAGTGATGAAACCTTGGGTACGCTACAAGCCAGGTGCTCTCTGCAATCACTACAAAAACCTGGCATAGTCGGCAAGATTCTCGAAAGTTAAGGAGTCCAAAGCAATACACTCTTCAAGTATGATACCTTTCAGTCTGGAAAGTACCAGCGGGTCTACCCATGGAGAAGGAGAAGGTGATCCCAGAGTACACATGTCACCTCTTATGATACCCTATTATGCTGGAGCTCCGAGGCAACCTACAGTAGATACACATGAGAACTGACAGATTCTACTGCCAGCAGCTTAAAGGAATTTAAGGCCAAGATGAAAGCCATGTTCAGACTGTACAACTTTCCTGAATGCCAAAAGATTGAGATCCTTATTGGACAATTAGGAAGCGCAGCACACCAGGAAGTGGTCTCATGGCCAGAGCGTGAAAGGAGTACAGCTGAGCAAATATTAACAAGGTTGGGTACACTACAAGCCAGGTACCCTCTAGAATCACTACTTAACATCAATCACCTTGTTTACATATCCTAATAAGTGTCAGTGGCTCAGTAGGTAGTACACTCACCTCTGAGGCTGGGAGATCAGAGGGCTGTGGGTTCAGTTCCCACATCTGGCACTTGGGCTAATATCCCAGTACTGTCACTGTAGTGCAGCATGAGAGGGGTGCTGCACTTCTGAGGTGCCGTCTTTTAGATGAGACGCTAAACCGAGGTCCCATCTGCCTGGATTGGTGGTAGTTCAGGTAGATGTTAAAGATCCCATGGCACTTATCGAAAAGAGCAGGGGCAATTTTATTGTAATAATCACATAAATACAAGTCCACAACAAAACACATTGCGTAATATACAGAAGTAACAAAACCACAAGAAAAAAAAAAACAACAAATACAATAACTGAAATAAACTATACCTTAACTTGGCAATACACATAATCTAATAAAGGCCCCTTAATTTAAAACCTAAAGAAACACATATATATTACCAGAGCACATATAAAATCCCTTTACCTCTACAAATATTCATACCCTCCTAATATATAAATTCACATTCCTCCAATTCACCCTAATTATTCCTAGAAATAACACTTTAACTATACAAGTCCTAGTTTAAGGTACAAAAGAAGAAAACATTCCCCTAATCTACTATTTATATTTAATAATGTGTGAAAACCCTTTCCACCATAACCTCACTTTATCCACATTATATAATTGTACATCTGATAAAAAAATATTTCTCAAAACATTAATTACGTAACATCTAAATCCATCTACAGAGGGACTCCTTTGATATAACACCCATTGAACTCTTGTTTGCCATAGGCAATATCTTAGACATGCCAAGAAAACTCGCAAAGTCCCCTTCTCGTATTGTATTAAAGATGGTGGAAAACTCCCAATTACCAGAATCTCATAATTTAAATTAGCTAACCATGGTAGGTCCCATACTTTTGCCAAATGTACCCATAATTTAGTTGGAAAGGAGCAATGTAGAAAAAAGTGTTCTATTGTTTCCTCCTGATTTATGCATTCAGGATAAGGACAAGATCTCTCCTCCCTTGCCTTATATTTCGCTGTTCCCCTAACATTTAATCTCCCGTTACATACGTAGCCGTTGATTCTCCACATATACGCTGGCAATCTGGGATTATTTAGTTGATCTAATATATCCACGTTCCGTTCCCTAGGGCAGTTTTAAAACTTGGCTCGGTTGAATAGTTTACTGTCATAAGTTCTTCATATAAGGTTTTGATGAATTCTTAATAATTTGGTTTTAGTAACTTTCCATTTATATAATTTCTGTGCAGCGGTCTAAAATACTCTGGTAACGATAAATGTGGGGACAATTTGGGTGCACAATGTAACCAATTAAGTTATATACCTCTTCATTATATTATTAAAGAACAAATTCCCTGACATCCTGAAAGGCCTACTGCCTGTTTTAATGAAAAGGAAAAAATAATGAAAAACAAAAACAATTGGGTCCACCATTCCTAACCTCCCTTTTTTATCTAAATAAGTAAACCCTCTTTAACAGGATTCAATCTATTTCCCCACAACAACTGAAAGCAAATACTATAAAGCCTAGTCTCATAATGTACTGGCAGTGGAAATATTACAGCTATATATTGCACACAAGGCAAAATAAATTGTTTCAAAACTTGAATTCGTTTAATCTTGGAAAATTTAAACCTTTTCCATCTGTTTACTTTGACTTCTATTTTCTCCAAAACCAATTTCCAATTCACCTCTGGACAATTTAGGGGCCCAAACTGTACCCCTAAAATTACCAAAGGCTCAGCAGACCATTCTGTTGCATCAAAAGCAACTGGGTTTTGATGAGTCGACCCCAAAAATAAACCTTTAGACTTTTTAAAGTTAATCTTTGCGTTGGATAACTTTGCATATGTCTCAAATAAGGAAAACAAAACCTTAATTTGTGATTCTTTTGAAAAAAAAAGGCATACATCATCCGCGTATGCCTGAATGGTAATAAATGAATTTGTGCTAGGAATTCTCACCCCCTGCCATAAAGGCATCAGACTCACTACTCTAAGCAAAGGTTCCAAAGAAAAATTATACAGAAGTGGGCTTAGGGGACAACCTTGTCATACCCCATATTTCATTTTAAAACCCTTTCCTAATTCTCCTTTAATATGTGGGAACACCTGAGCAGATGCATATAGCCCTTTAATTAAATTTACTAATTCCTCTGGCACTTTGAATGCTTCTAGAGAGAAAAATAAAAAATCATGACAAACCCTATCAAAAGCTTTTTCCAGATCTAATGACACAATATAACCACTCTCCCCTAAATCATTCTTTTGTTCAATTATATCCCTAATCAGACACAGAACAGACTGGATTCTCCTATTAGAATACCACAGTGCTGAACTGGGGTAAACATCATCTCCGACCATACTTTCAATCTATTATTAATCACAGTTGTCAGTATTTTGTAATCAGAATTCAACAAAGTTATTGGCCTCCAATTCTGAAATTCCCCCTTATCTCCTGATTTGAATATATATATTTGTAAACCCTCTGCAAACGAGCTAAGGTTCACCTCTTCCTTCAAAAAAATTAAAATTAACTCCAAACAATTCACAATTTCAAGCTGAAAAATTTTATAAAATGAATTAGAAAGTCCGTCTAAGCCAGGTGAAACATTAACTTTCAGAGATTTATAACCTCTTTAATCTCATTTTTAGTGAAGGGCTGCTTAATACTTTTAAAATTTCTGGATCGGGTCATTTGCAATTATCGGGCCTAGAAACTGTTTGACCTGTCTTAAAGTAGTAGAATTATAGGGCTCCATCTCCTTAAAATGTTCTATAATTTTATCCCTATTTCCTGTACTAAAACTACTTTCTCCTTTCCTTTATTTAAGAATTCTAACGAGACCTGATTTTTTAAAGCTTTGCACAGCTCAAACGGGTCTCCAAACACTGATTTTGTCAAATGATTTGAAATTACCGCTTGTAAGGTTCTAGACCTATCATATTGTAATTTCCTCATTTGTGCTTTAATTTCTGTGATTTGAGATGAAAAATCTTCACCCGAGGCATTAGCCCAGGTTAATAATTGTTGTAGTTGCCTTCTTAATTTTAAATATTCAAAAAATTCAGTTTTTTGCCGTTTCTTCCCAAACTTTTTAAACCATAAAATACAATCTTCTTTTGTTTCCTGCCACCACTCTCCTAAATTCTGATACAAAAAGCAAACTGATAGTCTGGCTTGTAAAATCATTTTAATAGAATTCACAACTACTTTATCTTGTAATATGGATGTGTTTAATTTCCACCTGGTCCGCTGTCTACCATATCCCTCTATTTCACCTACTTTTACCATCAACAAGGCATGATCTGAAAATTCTACTGGCATAGTCTGTGGACTATCTATTGGGATTTTTTTGGAAATGAAAAGATAATCAATTATAAAACTTCTCCCTCCTTTGAAAAAGGTCCCTTTAGGCCCAGTATTCCTGTTGTCATTACAGGATACTAGCTCTGCTGTTTTAATGATTTCTCTTAAACAATTTGTGTCACAATATATTTTTTTCTCTTTTCCAGGCCCCCCCCTGACACTCCTATACTACAGTTGAAGTCCCCTCCCCAAAGAATAGGTATATGTGTCACCAGAAACGGTTGAATCTCTTTAAAACAAGCTACCCTCCCTGATTTTGTTTGGGGGTTATAAATGTTAATTAAGCATAAAATATTAGTGCCCACTTCCTTCTATAATCAAAATCCTGCCTGGATTTAAATCTATTAGTTTATGTAACCTAAAATTATAGGAATTGAAAATAATCCCTATACCGTCAGCTCTATCCTCTCCAAATGACCAAAGGATGGTCCCCATGGCCAATCTTTAGTAAAACAACAATTTGATTTTGGGATGACATCCATGTTTCTTGTAGAAAACAAATAGAAATCTTTAAATCGTGAATTAACTGAAACACTGCCTGTCTCTTCTGTGCTTTCCAACAGGCTATGAGTATTTAAAGTAGCCCATAACAAAGCCATTACCAATAAATCAGACCTTTTAGCCAAAATATCTATTTTATTTTTCCTTCTTTTTTTTCTTCCCCTTATACTCCTCCCTTGAAGGTGCCACAGCATCTTGTGTTGACACTTGTGAGTCTGTATCTCCCATATCCATTTCTGAATCCCCCCAAAATAAAGCCGCATAAGAATTTTTAGTTTCAATGGCTTCTGGTTCTATAGTTATAAGTGGCTTAGAAGATCTACTTGACCTTCTAGGAGGTAATGGGGGTTGTAAAGGAGGCACTTCAGCCACCGCTGAATCTTCATTTGGGGCTATGTAACACACCGGCTGCAAAAGCTCAGAACTTTCCTTTACCACCTCTTTCCCCCTTGCTTTGGGTGGAGCCATAATAGTCCCACTAGTCCCTACTTTTGCTCTAGAATCTACATTGCTCTGTGCTACCAAAGGGGTCTTTGCAATATTTTCTACTCCCTGCAGGTGTTCTCTAGCATCTTGTGCTTTTTGAATAATTCTATCCGTATTTCCACAATTATTCTTATTCTGTGCTGCCCATGGACAGTCCCTAAAAGCATGGTTCCGTTCATCACAGAGATCACATTTTATAGCGTTTGCACAAAACATGGCAACATGCCCCACTTCCCCACAGTTATCACATTTCGGCTGATCACAAGTACTAGATAAGTGAGTCCTGGCCCCACATTTATAACAAGCCCTCGGCTGCCCACTATAAAAGCATACCCCCTATCTCTACCCAACAAAAAAGAGTTTGGGATATGCTCAATTCCCAAGGCTGTTTGTCTTAATTTTACTTTAAATTTCCACCCTCCTGTCCAAAATTGTTCAGAATCCAAATTGAATCTGGATCGCTCTGAACCTCACACTTCTGTGACAACCAAATACAATATCCTCCACATGAACCCCTCATTTCTAAACATCACCGTCACAAATTTAATTAAAGGTTTTGACAAAGGAATGACAAAAGGGGCCCATAAAGGAGAAACTTTACTTGGTTATACCTCTCCCAAAACAGATCCAACAAAGCAGGAGAACGAAAACTAACATCATAATTGTCTTCCCGAGATGTTAATAAAAGCAAAACATCTCGAGGAAAAATCTTAAAGACTCCTTTAATAAAGTTTTACCAACAAAATATCTATTTGGTCTTTCCTTTAAACCACCCTATATCTGATCGTACTGCATTCCTCCTGGGTGCAGCCTCCCTCTTACACTGAGAAAATAGACTGGACATTAAAGGTATCTCAGGGTTAGGCCTTACACATTATTAGTGCCTTGAATTGGTGTTACCTCATTTTCCACATTCCATCTTTAATATTAACTATTTCTGTTGTGCTTACTGTAGAATTTGTTTTAATCAGACCCCTCAGGTTTCCAAACTGGCTCCGATTTGTCTAGCTCTAAGGATTTGTCCCAAGCTAAATCTGGAGTCTAAATCCCCTGCTCTAATTTTTTCCAACCTGCTGATAACAAGGCAGTCTGCGGTGACCAATTTTCATCGTGCTCTACAGGTTGCATAAAAGTGACAGGAATAACAGGGCTATCTTTAAAAACCTCTTTAGAATTCTGTAAATCTTTTAATTTCTGCTGTTCAACCTTACTGCTACTGTTTTTTTTAAAACTAAACTCAGTAACACCCTCTTGTACTCCAACTGTAGTCTGGTAAGTCACATGGTTATTTTCTTGACTCCACCACAACTGTTTTCTCAGGGTTAAAACAAACCCAGTCTCTTTATTGAGTTTAAATGTGTGAGCTCTGTCTGTGGCCTACAGTACTCACAGCCCTTTTGGGAATATATGTTCTTTGGTCTTTATGCCCTCTGGATCTTTCAGCCTCGATATAAACGACTGCATCGTCCTCTTTCCACGCTTCTTCTGCCTTTCTCCTCAAGGTCTCGTGGCAATTCCGTCCATTGCTCCTCCAGTCGCTCCAAAGCCCACCGCGACATCACTGCTAAACGGGCTATCTCTTTCTTTCTTGACGCATTTCAGCATTCCCGCTTGTTCCTCTGCATCACTTGCCGGTTTTTAAAGGCGCCGACTTTGTAAGCTGTGTAGATTAGCCCAAGGATCCTCCACAAAAGTTGCATTAAAGGAACTCCCCTCGCTTTCAGCTACTATATCTTTTTCCAGCACCTCCGATGTATTTAAAGCATCCACAAACTCTTCTTTCTCCTCCACAACCTCTCCGATACGGTTTGCTTCATAATTCCACTCTCCTTCCAATTCTGCCGCCACAGTTAACGCAGCCTCCTTCTCCTACGACGACCTGGCCATAGTGGCCATTTTGGCAATGGCTATGTAGACTCCCCTACTGGCCACTGAACGCCAGCAGTAGGGGAATTTCCCCGGTGTCCTGGCCAAATTTCCCTCATTCACTAAAAATACCACCAACAGCTTAATCTGGTTCAAGGTCAGCTGGCATTCATCTATATCCCCCTTCCCTGGGTCGTGCCTGAAAATAGGCAGGATTTGTCTAGTGCACTTACCCGGTCAACAAAAACTAAATAAATAAATAAATACCAGGCAGTAATCAGATTTTTGAAGTAATCAGATTCCCTGAAAATCTGATTGAGTTTTCTGTGGTGTGATTTACATGCAGGCTCTCTTAGTAATCTGATTCGGTGTGCCTGTTTACATGTTTGAGTGGAATCTGGTTTCTTTTACCTGGGGTCCATTTGTAACATTACTGTTTTGTCTGCAGTATGCAGTTATCATTTATTTATTTTACTTTTATTTAGGTTTTGTTGACTGAAATTGAAAACAGAAATCTTATGCACAAAAAAAGTAAGAGTATTTGACCTCAGCTACCTTAAACCCCAAGCTCTACCCCACAGGTACCCCACTTTAGTAATATCTCATGTCTAACTACTCAATATTCTGGCCTGCAATTATATCACCACAGTATCGGGCTCACAACTACCCTCACTCCAGTATCCCTCTCATATTGACTACCCAGTATTCTGCCCTACAACTACCACCACCCCAATATCTAGCTCACAACAACCCCCATTCTAGTATCCCCTCTCATAAGTACCCAATATTGCACCCCGTAACTCCCTCACCCCAATATCTTCCCAATAACTACCCCCACTCTAGTAAAACTCTTGAAGCTGCCCAATATTCTGCCCTGCAGCCACACACCCCCAGTATCTGCCACACAACTACCACCCTCTAGCAACACTAATGCAGGTACATGATATTCTGCCCTTCAACTTCCCCACACCACAATACTTGCCCAAGAACTGCCCACTGTACTAACATTGTCAGTGTCATAGCTACCTAGTATTATGCCCCATAACTACCTGACACCACACTATTTGCCCAAAGCTACCCCATTCTAGTAACACTCTCACAACTACCCAATATTCTACCCGGCAACTACCCGCTCTCAAATATCAGTCTCACAACTACCCCCACTGTAGAAACACCTTAAGAACTACCCAATATCTTTCCCTGCAACTACCCCACATTACAATATTTCCCCCACAGCTACCCTATGCAATCTAATACTCTGTCCTGCAACTACACTACACTACACCCCAATATCTGCCCCATAGCTGCACCCACTCTAGTAACACTATTGCAGCTACCCAACATTGTGCTGTACAACTACCCCACTCCACAATATCTGTTTTACAACTACCCCACTCTACTAACACACTCACAGCTATACAATATTCTGCCCTGCAACCACCCCAAGCCAAAATATTTGCCTAATAAGTGCCCAACTGAAGTATCACTCTCACAGGAGCCCAGTAGTGTGTCCTATAACTACCACACATTCCATATCTGCCTCCACAACTACCCTCACTCTAGAAACACTCTTGCAGCTACCCAATATTCTGGCCTGCAGATACCCCATTACCCCATATGTGTCCCACAACTACCCCACCACTAGCAATACACTCACAGTAACCCAATATTGTGTCCTTCAACTACCCCATGCCACAATATATGTCCCAGAACTATCCTACTGTAGTAATACTCACAGCTTCCCAATATTCTGTCCTGCAACTACCCCACATTACTACTGTATACCTATCCCACAACTACCCCAGTCAAGTACCACACTTACTGTAACCCAGTATTCTTTTCTGTAACTACTCCACACCACAGTATCTGTCCCACAGTTACCCCATTAGTAACACTCATGCAGCTACCCAGTTGTCTGCCCTGCAAAACCCTATAACCTAATATCTACATCAAAACCACTCTGATCTCAT
The DNA here is from genome assembly GCA_016271365.2 of Neoceratodus forsteri. Taxonomy (NCBI): domain Eukaryota; kingdom Metazoa; phylum Chordata; order Ceratodontiformes; family Ceratodontidae; genus Neoceratodus; species Neoceratodus forsteri. Next base: position 47,665,684 of record CM028134.1, read on the forward strand.
ATCACGCATAAACTTACCAAGCATTTTTCCCTACAACTACCCCAAATCTTAGTGTATGCCCTGTCAGTATTACTTACCACTGTATCTGCCCCATAACTATCCCACACCATGGTATCTGCCCAGTAACTACTCCTTACCCATATATTTAACAACTGCCCCTACCCCAGCATCTGCCCTAAAGTACTAGTACAGTATTCATCCCAAATCACAGTATCTGCCCCACAAATACCCACACTCTGATATCAGCTTCAAAACTATCCAATATTATTCTAACAATATACCACATTCCAAAATCTGCCCTGCAACTACCCATCAATGTATTATCCACAGTCTACACACCATTGTTTCTGTCCCTTAATAACCCTACACCCTGGTACCTGATTGAAAACTACCCTTTGTCCTTCTATCTGTCACACAATTACATCACACCACAGTATCTGTGTAAATCACCCATATATCAGTATCTGCCCCACCACCACCACCACTACAGCCAAGTAGTTGCTACACAGCTACTAAATACCCACCATCAGTTCCTGAACTAATCCCCATTTCAATGAACAGCAGCACTGAGTCAGCTACTGGGGTGTGAGCTGATTATGGGTGTGTACTGGGGTGTAGTAGCTGTGAGTCAAAAACAAGGGTAAGGCAGTTTGCAGAGCAAAAATTAATTGAAGTATGACAGTGGTTGTGGGCATAACCTGGACTGTGTGGTGGTTCTTGGCATATACTGGGATGGGGATAGTGGTGGGGTAGATACTTGAGTGTAGGGACTACCTTACAGGTATATGCTCATCAATTACCCAACATCAAGATATCATCCCCACAAGGTTCCCAATCATTGGTGGGGGGCCACAACCTTTCAGATATAGAATGGGGACTCCAGAGGCTGGGAGCCAGAAGAATCAGACCTTGGTGGAGATCACAAGGGCATGCTTCCTTAAGTAACTTTGGTATTTTTCAGCAAGGGTGTGATATTTGTATATATATATATATATATATATGTATATATATATATATATATATATATATATAAAAGAAATGAGAACCAATGAAGTGTCCTATCTGGAATTTGAACCCAGATCATTCTGAATACTATTCTGCTGCATAACCAACTGTGTCACCCAAGAACTAGAAACTGTGACTCCCAGAGACACCCATTCTTTCTCAAATATGCAACCTGGTGTTACACATATTTTAATAACTTTCAACCCCCCCCATGACCTCAACATCCAGCCCACAGTTGCTGGCAACAAAGGAGTGACCTTAATAGTAAGGCAGGTTCTCTGATGTTGGTGGTGAGTGAACACTGGTATTGTCATATTTGCAGGAGAGGAGGTTTTCAGCAGTTTTACCTATTATCTCCCCAAGAGAAGCTGATTTAAATAAATGGATTATGAAGCCAGCCCGGTGGTGCTGAGGGCTGAGGTGCTCCATGCCTTACCTCATGCTATGCCGGTGACCCAGTTTGGGGAATGACCTCGAGTCGTCAGGGAGCTGGCATGGGGGGAGGGACAGAGCGGGATCAAGTAGCCGCAAAGCAGCTCTCCCGTCCCAAGGGTGGTTGCCCGCACCCACGTAGTTCCGCTCCCACTGGGTGGAGGTCCAGTGGGAAGCATAGGTAGGTGGGGGCGGCACTGATAGCCAGTGGTGGGGCAGAAGGGGCCAAGCCGGTACCCAGTGTGTGCCTTCACATACGTGTCTGCTGGGGTCCCAGGTTGGGAAGGAAAAATGGAGTAAAAACCTAAACAAACTACATATAGAAAAAAATTAAATGGATTATGTAAAAAAATATTAAAAATGTTTCACTTCACATATAATACAAATGAACAGTGAACTATTTTACAATTGCAAGTATTTGCACTTTTCAGGGGTATAAAGATACTTGACCTTCAGCTTTGTGCTGCACACTCCTGGGGTGTGCTTTAAAATAGAATAAAGTATGGAGTGGTGTGTGTAATGAGAATTTTACACACAGCTGAGGTGTTGGGTGCCACATAAACCCCTGGAGTGAATCTCGAGGAGTTTATCTATGCACCCAACACTGAGGGTGTGTATAAAATTTGAATTTCTTTTGCTGTATAAATGAGAAAAGGGACAAGAAGGAAGGGATTGTTAGGCTTAAGAAAGGGGTGGAGTGGGAGGAGGATAATTGGAGAAAAGCAGAGATACTAAATGAATACTTCTGTTCCATCTTCACCAGGGAGAAGGACAGACAAGTGCCTTCAGGTGGGAAAAGAGGAGCGGGGGGGACGGACATAGTGATAGAGAATAGAGTGAGGGAGTGAGGGTCTGCTGGCATTGGAGGTGGACAAATCACCAAGCCCAGACAGAGTACATTCAAGGGTACTAAAGGAACTGACTGAGGAGCTGGCAGGGCCACTGGCAGACCTATTTAATAGTTCACTAGAATCAGGCATGGTACCACAGGACTGGAGAACAGCGCATGTAGTGCCCCTCCACAAAAGTGGTCCCAAGGATGACCCTGGGAATTACAGACCAGTCAGTCTAACCTCCATTGTGGGCAAGCTCATGGAGACCATACTAAAAGAAAGGTTGGTGGAATATCTAAAGAAGCACGGTCTCCAGGATGCTAGACAGCATGGGTTCATTGGGGGTGGGGTAGATCATGTCAAATGAATCTGATTGACTTCTTTGTGTCACTAAGACAGTAGACAGGGGCCAAGTGGTAGATATCCTCTATCTTGATTTCAGCAAGGCCTTTGTCTCTGTGCCCCACAAAAGATTGATCAGGAAGTTGGTGGATCTTGGGGTTGGGAAAACGATGGCCAGATGGATGGAAAACTGTCTGAGGGACAGAACCCAGAGGGTGGTTGTGGGGGGAGAGTTATCTGACACCAGAGAGGTAACCAGTGGGGTCCCTCAGGGCTCAGAGCTGGGGTTGGTGTTGTTCAATGTCTTCATCAGTGACATTGGGGATGGCATTAATGGCAAAATGTGCCTATTCACAAACGATGCCAAACTCTGCGGGAGAGTGGACACAGTTGAAGGGATGCAGGACCTACAGAAAGCTCTGGAAAAGCTGGGGAGGTGGTCTAGAATCTGGCAACTTTGCTTCAATTACAAGAAATGCACAGTTATGCACTTTGGAGCCAAGAATCCCAGGACAGAGTACTACCTGGGTGGAGTCTGAGTATCTGCATCAGAGGAGGAGAAGAGCCTGGGAGTGATGATCACTAGTGACCTGAAACACTTCACACAGTGCAGGAAAGCAGCAGCAAAGGCAAACAAGGTGCTGGGATGCATGTCTAGGGGGTTCAGTAGTAGGAAAGAGGAGGTTATACTGCCCTTGTACAGGTCACTGGTAAGGCCACATCTAGAGTATGAAGTTCAGTACTGGTGCCCACACCTCAAAAGGACATTAACCTACTGGAGAAGGTCCAGAGGAGTGCTACAAAGATGATAGTGGGTCAGCAGGGTAAGGCATATGAGGAGAGGTTGAGGGCACTGAACATGTACTCCCTGGAAGATGGGGGGGGCATGACTGGGAACTTCAAGTACTTGAAAGAGATAAATAAGATTGATTAGGAGAGTCTCTTTAAGCTGAGTGGTAACCATACCATGACGGGGCACAGTCTTAAGATGGAGGGTGGGAGGTTTAGGAGGGAGGTCAGGAAACACTTCTACACAGAGAGTGTGGTGGACTCTTGGAATGTGCAGCTGGAAGAGGTCATCTCATTGAAGAGAGTGGGCAGCTTTAAGAGAGGCTGGGATAAGCATAGGGGAAAGGTAAGGATGATGGGGAGGGAGGATGGGAGGAATGGGGAAGGAGGGCAGGGACAGTAGCTCAAGCTGTGGACCCTGCAATACAAGTAGACTTGATAGACCAAATGGCCTTCTTCTGCTGGCTTCTTTGTATGTTTGTATGTTTTCCTCAAGCACTGTTTTCTTGTAACTAAAATGTAGAACTAGCATACTAAAGAACAGGCACTGCACTTCTGAAAATACTGCTAAAAACCTGGTCCAAATGAACTCTTTTTATTACTTCAAATGTAAAAAAACAAAGGGCTAAGCAGACACAAAATTTGTAAAGAAGGATATCATACAAGACAGGAGGCAAGGGTCAATTTAAACTGGAATAAAAAAGTATAGGTAAAAATGTTTATCCTAACATGCACAGTAACGTTCAAAACAAAAAAAAAATTATATGAAATATATATTTTCTTTAAAAAAAACATTTTTGATTTCTCTTTTAGGCACTTTATCTAAAATTCCAGAACATTTTCATGCACATATGCATCCATCTAGTACACTTGATCACCTAACAAACCTATCATCACCCCCCCCACCTGCCTTTACTTGCCCTTGCTGGTTTTGCCCATTAAAACTTCAGAAGGTAGTATTTGTTAATCTAAAAATGTTACCAGATCTGTTTATATGATCAAGTAATCAAATCTGAACAAGATTTGAACAAGACAACCCAGGTATGTGAATCAGATTTCTACTAATTCAAGAAATCTGATTCGAATGAGAATTCTCCTGTTTACATGGATCTGCATAATCTGATTCGTTATCAGATTTCTCAGTATTCCAGTTTGAATCAGATCACTGAGTGCATGTAACCATGGTGAGTGTTAGTGGTTCAGTGGGTGTGCACTTGCTTCTGAGGTCTGAAGATCAGGAGGTTGTGGGTTCTAGCCCCATCCCAGAAACTTGGGGGTAAAATCCCAGTACTGACACTGTAGTGCAGTATGAGGGGGGTTGCTGCACTCCTGAGATGTTACCTTTCAGATGAGGTATTCAGCCCAGGTCTCATTTGCCTGTTCTGGTGATTGTTCAACAGGACGTTAAAGATCCTGGGTTCTATTTTAGTGCCTCTCAATTGCTACACTCTGTGGGTGCGCTGAAGAAATGGTGCACAGTGCTTGCTACAATCACCCAGCCAGCAATCAAGATTTTTGATTCCATGCACCAACTGGCACAAGTTAGACCGTTTACTGGCCTAGCTAGTGTCAGTCTTGGGGACTCTTTTTATGGTTCTTGCACCAATGATTTGGTGCAAACTGCGTAAAATGGGTAAAGTGTCACAACTGCATCCAACCTACTAAAATTGGGTGCAGTTGCGGAAAAGATCATTGCCTCAGCTGCACCAAAGAAAGGGTTTGAAACACGGCTTGACATAAGCCCTGCATCACCCTTTGAAAATCAAGCCCCCCCATAGCACTTCTTGAAATGAGAAGGGAAATTTTATTTATTAAGAAAGAAATTACATCAAACGTCAAACATACAACATAATGCGACAGTGATCTCTAGGGAAATTCACTTTACTTCAGCCGATTGCTAAATTTGCTTTAAGCTATCCTAAATTATCTCATTATTGCAAGATTTTGAAAGAGATGGGTTGGCTTCAGTTTTATTAAATTTTCAGTATTATGTAGCTAAATTTACACTTAGAATTGTTAATTCTGGAGTTCCCCAAAAATTTTGTAAATAGTTGAGGCCATATAATGAGGGCTATTTTCTAGACATAGGATAGATGGTTTGGTTCTCAAAATACCATTTATGAGAACTAAAAGTGGACAGAGAGCCTTTGCTTATATTGCTCCGTTCATTTGGAATGAAATTCCCTGTGATATAAGACAGTTACATTCTGCTAAAATGTTTGCAGAAGAATTAAGGATGTTTTTTGAATCTCAGTCTAACTGTAAATGTTTTTTATGATTATCTTTTTTGTAACAAAGACATTTTTGGTCTGCCATATTTGTATTGTATATGTATGTCTTTTGTATTGAATATATGTCATTTTATGTGGGTCGTACCTGTAAAAGGAATTAGTTTTCCAGTGTGCTTACCCGTTAAGCGAATAAACAAACAAACAAACAATAATCCAATAATCATACGTAATTACCCAAATATATTTACCAAAAACATCACTGTATTCTTTCATTTTAACTGAGCCACATTTTCCTCATTCTTGTTCCAGAGACATATTTCAGAAGACCTGTGATTGTTCTAAACCATTTTATTCACATTAATGCACACAATATTTCTCCATTTACTTCTAAGTGCCTTTTGTGTCATCCAAGTGCTTGCCTGATAATATTTTGATTGTATTTCTCTTTCAGTTAACAAAATAATACCTTTTTGAGTCAAATGTTGTTGTTGAAATAAAGACCTTCATCTAGCCTATCATAAGAAAAATTTAATACACGAAAAAGCACACCCTCAAAGTACTCTGGTCATATTTAGCCCCGAAATTAGGGATGGGCAGACCAGTCCCCTCAAAATCAGACCCCCCCCGAATCTGACACCGTCCAGTGGACTCGGGCAGATCAGGACTCTTCTGCTGGTGTCCTGTACTCAGTCCGTTTTTCTTTCTCTGGCCACAACAGTGTAATTTAAAAATAAAAAAATTCCCACTTCAATCCACCAAGGCAAAATTCCTGATCCGAAGAAGATGACGCCCAAAAAAAAAAAAATTCTGTCTGTCAGCATGCTGTTCACTGATGCTGCTTCAGAAACACAAGATAATGGCAGTGACCAGAGAAGCAAACAGGAAGTCATGCACCGGCGGGAAATGTTGCAGTCGGTGTGAATGCAAGATTTATAATGGTGTATGCTGGCTGGTGAGTGTAGGCTGAGTGGACATACCATACAGCAAGCGAGCAGAGTCCAGACAGGTGGGCGGATGAGTGCGTCACTGAGTGGGAGAGGAGTGAGGACTCGGGAGAGACAATTATCACCTCAGGTTTTTATGTTTTTGTGTACTTAATATGACATACAGTGTAATGGAATGGGGAGAGGGAAATGACATCAGATGCTGCTTGGCCTTGCATAGCTCTCAACAGTCTCACATTAGAGGGAGTGTTGGTGTTCCGTATTTTGCCCCTCAGAATTGCTGTGCCCCACATCTGCCACACAATGGTTAAGGTGCTGCTGCCCAGACAGAGAAGGTGCTGTAAACTCAGGCTTTAAAACACCAAATATGAAACAAAATTCAACTTGGCACAAAACTAAATGCTCTAATTAACTTCCAGTGTTCTGAGCTTGCATGTTTCCTAGTTTGAGGCATGCCACGTGTGCCACAGTTTGAGCACCAGAGTCCCACATTTCATTGACAAAAGATTGAGAGGTATGGGTGACAATGGTCTGTCAATCAGTAAATAGGGGTATGGGTGTAACAAGGTATATGACAAGAAAGCCAAGGCTTACAAGTTGATTTTGGGGGGGGGGGGGGTTACATTGCGGACCCTAGCATCGATTTTGGTAACTCCTTCAGTGCTTCAGCCTGATCCCCATTCCAACATATATGATTTGGCCCATACTGACTGTACATGCACTAGACAGTATATTTTTGCCTTTTGTCATGTTACTGTTTTTTATTACCTGTGTATGCATTTTCTCTCTTGCACCCTCTTTCCCAGGCCACACCTTGAAATGTGCCTTGCAGTGTTCTTGGTCACCAGTCACAATCACCGATTTCTAAATAAATAAAATCTTGTACTCTGAATGCGTAAAATTAAGTACATCAAGTAAATGTTGCTGTCATACACTTCTGAAGTACAACTGTGTGTGCATGTGTGTGTGTGTGTGAGGGGGGATTGCAAAGAGATGAAAAGGATTCTGGTATAGACATTTTACTTTCCTAGCTACAACACTGAAGTTTTGTCAGAATAGATGGAGGGAGGGGACAGGGTTGAATATATTGGGCAGGGTGCATTTCAGCAGATGGGGGTAGGGATATGTATACTGGATCAGAGTAGGTGCCTGCAGATGCAGGCAGTGATTTTCACGTTGGATTGCGCGCATGCCCAAGCAACATCTTGTGGTAGTAGCACATTTCAGAGGTGTGTCGGTGTCGGCAAATGCAGGGCATGCTTTAGTAGAGCTGTCCCTCATTCCACAATAAGCCAGCATGCTAGTGCTGACACAAGAGTTATGTAAAGTGGACACAACTTGCAAGAAAAGTGCTGCTGCAATCAGAGACAAGCTCATCATGCAGCGGCACCAATGACATGCCTCCCGAAATGCCTTTCCTAGTGAAACATTTCAATAAACATAGCGGCAGAGCTGCCGCCACACAATCCCCAAAAAAAGCTAACAACTGGCGTGCAATCCCCATGTCGGCATGTCCAGCCCCCCCCCGCACTGTGTGGCACACTGTGAGCACCTGTTGTTCTCACAGTATGCCAACCGTGTTGGCATGTGTTCCTGCCCCAGGCCCCCACCCCATTGTGTGGCACACTATGAGTCCACCCCAGTGTTGCCAACATCAGGCCCCCTGAAAGTCATGGGGCACACTGGGAGCCCACCCTAGTGTGCCCAACATTTGTTTTCTTTCATTTGTAAAGAAAGAAAACTGTCCTGTTTTTTTTTTGGTACCTGAAACAAAGAAAACTGTCCATTGTCCACAGCACCCCCCAACTCCCACCCACTGTCTGCACACCTCACCCCCCCCCACTTACACCCCTCACCCCATGCTTACCTCCGGAAGTCCAGCGCTGAGATCTTTGGTGGAGCAAGAACATGTCTGGACTTTTCAAAGTCGAACTGCAAAATGAAGAAGTGCCAGTAAGCTATATAATGGCATAAATGGGAAGAAGGGGCATTCAACTTAGGTGGATAACTCAGCCATTTATTTGAATGTTGGCTTTGAATTTTCAACATGGGGTTCTTGGGACCCCACCTTATGAACACATGCACTGTTATCTCATTATTCATTCCCAAAAGGTGATTTCGTGGTCACTGCACAGAATCCCCTTTCAGGACAGATTAACAAAATGACAGTGCCACTGTTCATGAAGTGGGGTCTTAAAAAAGCCTATCTTGAAAATTTGGTGAAAAAATTCCAAAAAATTACTGTTATGAGTGTACATTGCGCAGTTTCCATGCCTTTCGTAACCCGACAATTTTTTATATTTTCACTCCAAATTTTCAACATTGCTATTTTTTCACACCTCCTTATGAATAGTACAACTGTTATTTTTCACATGCTGCCCGAAATGTGTTTTCACACATGTGGCCCACAATGGCACAGTCGCTGTGGGAAATCAATGTTCGGGACAGATTAACAAAATCACAGTGACACTGTTCATGAGTGGAGGTCCAAAAATGCCTATGTTGAAAATTTGGCTAACATAAATCCCCAAAATAATTGAGTTATGGGCATGCATTGTACAGTTTCTACGCATGCTCATGACTTTACCAATTTTTCATATTTTCACTCCAGATTTTCAACATTGCCATTTTTTTACACCTCCTCATGAACAATACAGTTGTCATTTTTCACATCCTGCCCGAAATGTGTTTTCACACCTGTGGCACAAAATGGCGCAGTCACTGTGCATAATTAACTTTCAGCTAATGAACTGATAACGCCACAGTTCACGAGGTGGGTTCATAAAAAGCCCATGTTGAAAATTTGGAGTGAAAATACCAACAAACACCTGTGGCATTAGGGTTTCCAACCATAACATCCTACCCTGTAGTGACTGACAGGCATCAGGGGTGTGACTTGGGATTGTTGGCTGTAATGCTCATGCCATTCTACCCCCAAGCTACAGCCTGTGACAGGCATTGAGGTGTGCCTTGGACTCTTCAGTCCCAGAGTTCACCCTATTCTCCTTTACTGCACCCATCTCAGCATATTTTCTTATGGAATGGGGTGAGCATAAGGCCTGAAGACCCCAAGGCACACCACAACACTTGTCGGTGTCTGTAGGATAGGGTGAGGCGAAATGGCGTGAGCATTATGGCCGACAACCCAAAGGCACACCCCAGTGCCTGTCACTCTCTGCAGGGTGGGGGTGGGGTTGGCGTCAGTTCAATACTTCACTGCCATTCCTATTATGCATCTCTCTAACTCCTGCACTACCAATGTCAATGCCAGCAAGCCAACATTCGGCATTGACAAATGCTTGTTTTATACTGGGATATTGTGGGTGTTTCTGCATAAGGGAGCAGGATGTTCATCTTGGGGAAGGGTGGGTGTCAGCACTACCAGACTGGAGAGACTGGGGACTTGTACATGAAGTTACGGTGGATGAAGGAGAGATGTTTAATCAGTGAGAGTGTCAGCAGCTCAGAAGCGTATGGGACTGTATGTTTTGTGATGGGGATGGCATCTGTCTCTTGATCAGTCAGTCAATTGAAAAGTGTGGTGCACAAGTGGAGTCACTTTCAGTAGAGAAAATGGGAGACAGAACAATAAAATGCCCAGAATGCTGTCAGAAACACACTCAGGTTAGCAAAATGCTTTATTTTCTATTTTTTTAGGGCATTTAGTGATTGTTTTCAGGTATTAGCATTAATCTTCTGAAGATTCTGATTTAAATCAGAACTAATCAGGATCCTGCCCTGGATCCTGGTCCTGATGATAAGGGTCAGGACCTTTTCGAGTCCTCCAAGCCTACCCCAAATGTAGAGACCCTGGAATAATTTCCTCATATGTTAACTGATTCCACATTTTATCCCTCCATTTTATTTTCACCATCCCTTGAAATGTCTGAATAAAATCCCAACTGAATAAAAAATGTTCCATAGGTTCGGTTTGTCCAGAACATCTCTCTCTGTCTCTGGGGCGCATCCTTTCATGTAAAATGTTTGTTTTGCATTCCCTTTCACTGCCAATCTTCCATGGCAACACAGCCATGTTATATCTGACATTCTAGCTGGTATTCTTCTATCTAATAATTTTATGTTTGTTTGTAATTATGTGGACAAACTCCTGAATACTCTGGTGTTGCATCATATTCCTGAGTCAAAAAGAGAAGGGGAATTTCTCTGATGTCTTGGCCAAACGTCTCCCATTAAGTAAAAATACCACCGACAGCTTAATTTGGTTCAGTGTCACTTGATTTCTATCTATCTCCACACCCCATTCCCCGGAACGAGGCCGCAAATAGAATTGCCTTGCCCTCCTTTCATAGTCAGCAAAAACAAAATAAATAAATAAATGAACACATACCACTTATGAAGTAACCATACCCGAACAATATGTACTCTCAGAAGTGTGCAAATAATGATTGACAGAGATGATCCAGAGGCTGGGGGACTTACCATACGAGAGGAGGCTGAGGGAGTTGAACATGTACTCGCTGAAGGAGAGGAGGGATGGGGGATATGATTGAAACCTTCAAGTACATGAAAGGAATAAACAAGACAGGTATGGAGGGGCTGTTCAAAGTAAAAAGGGGGGTACACCTGGGGCCATGATATGAGGCTGGCGGGAGGAAGGTTCAGGAGGGAGATGAGGAGACATTTTTTTACGGAGAGGGAGATAGCTGGGTGGAATACATTACTGGTGGAAGTGGTATCCAGTAGAAAAGTAGGCTGCTTCAAATAGGGGCTGGGACAGGGAAAGGGGGAGAGAGAGAAGGCAGGGGGAGGGTGGAATGCAGGGGCAGTTGTAGAATAATGGGTGTTAGCTGCACATTCGAGCAGACTTGATAGACCACTAGGCCTTTATCTGCACATCAAGTTTATGTAGCGGATACTCCATGAGATGCCTTTTACCTTATGAGTGTTATCTTGTGCAACTGTATGAGAAAAGTACAGCTGATAATCTCGCAGTGAATTAGCCGACAATTAGCACTCAGCTGCGATACAGTAGCAGCTTCAATTGAGCACTGCCAGTTGAGCATTCAGAACGCTAAGCCCTCAACTCATTTAAATAGTTTGAAATCTGAACACTACAGCAGTCAAATGCTCGTAAGGTGAAGTTACACTACCTTGGGCATTGCGTTGTTGACTCCTCCGTTTTGCCGCCACTTCACCCACATCACTCCAGGCTCTTGTTTACACAGGCGGCACTGTGCATCATTTCAGGGTCAGGCTGTTGTGATGTCCCCTGATGAAGGGAGTGATTTCCAAAGAGCTGGGACAACTTTGCAGCAAACAGTTTCCATCGACACCAAGCGCTGAGCTTTACTGCTAATAAACACTGCTAATTTTTAACACAGCTCAGTACCTTGGTCTCTCTTTCCACCATGGCATTGCCAGCTGCATTACTGCCAGAGTCTGGGGGGTTGGGGTGGAGGGTTATGGCTGACTTAAGGAGAAAGAGTTTGGGGGCAATCATCACCAGATTCGGCACAATGAAGACCCCTCTTTTGTACTTCAGACCTTCAGGAGGTTTCAGTATAGCAGATGTGCTGTTAAAGGAATGCACGACTTGTAACAAGAAGACCTCCACCAATGCATTGAATAAAACACCTGGGGCCTGACAGTCAAATATGGGCAAAAGTGGAGTGCAAAGGTTTGTGCTGTGCTTACCCTTGCACCCAACCCACTAACCCAGCGGTTGCTATTTTCAGTCGGACAGCGCACTGGCACTATCTGACTGAATATAGGGCCATTTGGGTGCAGCACTAAGTCAAGTAGCACTGCCTTGACAGGGATCTGGACTTTATGCAGCCCGTAGGGACCTGCAGGGAACTGTGCCCACAGGCCTGATAATATTGTGAGCCCCTAGCATGATATTTAGCCAGAAAATGCAAATGAGCACGATGGGCATGCAAGGTGCTAAGGGGCCATATGCGTATCTATTGGGGCTCATTTGCATGGGAAATGGCGGCAGGTTTATTGGCATCCTGTGGCTGCCCACCTCAAATGGCTAACCCCTCCATGCAAATGGCCTCCCTCATATCCAGTGACACCCACCACCCTCCAATCGCCCGCCAATACAGGCTTAATGTTGTCCCTTGTGTCTAGTGGCACCCCAACCCTACAGTCGCTTGTCACTGTATTCTTACTGTTGTCCCTGGTGTTTAGTGTCACCCCCCACCTTTTCATTTCTTGCTGCTGTATTATTCATGATGTCCCTGGTGTCCAGACATATCCCCCGCTGGCTGATCACCTGTTTCTCATGTGATACATCAGTTTAACAACCTTTGAGCCAGAGGCTCATTTACAAAGGTACCTCGTCAAGAAGGGAGACAAAGACATACATATAAGAGACAAAAGCAATACAGCACAGCAAAAGGCACAGGCAGGTACATGTAAGGCGAAGTAATCAGCAACACAGTTCAGCAATAAGGTACAGTCATGTCACAGGGGATACGAGCCATAACACAGTTATCAGCAGAAAAGTAGGATATGTGATCCCTTTTTTTTTTGAAGTGGTTGGTGGGCAGAAGAGTTGAAAGGAGGCACAGCAGGCGGGAGAGCTGGGATAAGGAGAAATGCAGCTCAGCAAGCTTTGTCAAGGGGGGTGGAGGTGGGGGGGTCAGGGGCAGTGGCAGGAGTGTGAAGTGAGCAGGTGAGTTTTCAGGCTGTATCTGAAGCTAGCCAGCGAGGGGGCATTTGTGATGCTTGCTGGAAGGGAGTTGTACCAGGAGGGGGCTCTATAGGGGAAAGCCCTTTGGCCCTGGGTGGTCCGTGCCCTTGGGATGACAAGGGCAGCTCTGCCGGAGGCGCGAGTACGCGCTGAAGAGTTGGATCTGTGAATAGAGTTAGCAAGGCCAGGCGGGGATAGACCATGGAGAGCTTTATAGGCAATTTGACAGGTTTGGAACAGGAGGCGCTCATCAAGGTTGAGTATAGAGGACATGGAGTATAGATGGCAGGTATGGGTGAGTCTATGGGCACTGGTAATAAGTCGACAGGCTTTATTGAGCTTAAGGCATACCTTGTGGCGGGCCGTCTGGTCTGCTGAGCCATACACAGGAAGGCCGTAGTCGATTAGGGATAGTATCGAGGAGGTAACAGCCAAGAGGAGGGCATTTGAGGGGAGGCATTTTTTGTGCCGGTAGAGGATACCCAACCGTGCATTGGAGGCAGAGGTCAGGGCAGCGATGTGGTTATGAAAGGAGGGAGCAGAGTCAAAGATTATGCCAAGGTATTTATAAGAGCGTACAAGTTCTATAGGGTGCTTAAGGGCGGAGTGGACAGAGAGAGGAAAGTTGCTGGACTTATTTTGAGGGTGTGTAAACAGCATAGATTTAGTTTTCTTAAGGATGATGACGAGACGGTGGTCAGAGAACCAGGTTTCTGCCGAGGTGTAGGCGCGGCTGGGAGGAGTTCTGGAGGCGAGGTTACTGTCGGAGGCAAAGTACTGCATCATCAGCGTGAGTAGGACATTTCCTGCACAAGCGTTGGGCAGGGAGTTGAGGAAGAGAGACAGTAAAGGACCGAGAATGGAGCCCTGGAAACTCCCGAGCAGATTGGGCAGGTATCAGAAAGAGCGCCACCAATCCTAACACGTTGTGAGCGGTTGGACAGATAGCTGGTGCACCAGGAGGCTGGGCCAGAGGCAAAGCCCACACTGGCAAGTGTAGCTAACAGGAGAGGGTGTGAGACTGTATCAAAGGCTTTTGATAGGTCTATAAATACCGCACCAGCGAGGGAGCCTGCATCAACTGATTACTCTTGTGTCTAGTGGTACCCCCCCACCCACTGTTCACCTGTTCTGGCACTCCCTCTGATACCCTGGTGCCTAGCGACCCCTCTGCACTGCCGGAACCAAGCACACCACACAGCCAACCCCCCAACCCCCATACTTCCAAGGAAGGGGCCTGTGCGGTGATCCTGTTGAGACGACTGGCACAGTCCTCCTCCCACCTTTTCAGCCAGCTGCCATATGGGATGACAGGAAGCATGCATACAGTATACAGTATACTGTACACATGCTCCCTGTTATCCTGTAAGGCAGCCAATAAAGGTGTGAAGAGGCTGTGCAGTTGTTGCATCAGGATCACCGCACATCCTCTCTGAGTAATGTGGGGAGGGGTTTGGCTGGGTGGCGCATCGGTTCCATCGCTGTGGGGGGATGCCACTAGGCACCATGACATTGAAGGGAGCACCAAATAGTTGACTGGTGGGTGTAGGGTGCCACTAGACACCAGGATAATCGATGCTACATCAGGGACAGGTTATCGGCAGGTGGGGGGTTCCACTAAACACCAGGGACATCGCTGCTATCAGGGACAGGTGATTGGCAGGAAGGGGTACCACTGCACACAGGGACATTATTCATAATATGGCAGCAGTCGATCGGGGGTAGGGGTGTCATTAGACACCAGGGATAACAATAAGAATATGGTGGGGGCGATCAGAGGGTGGGGGTGCCACTTGACATGAAGGACTATAATTCTATTATGGGGACAGGCAGTTTGAGGGTGGGGGGGTGCCACTAAACACCAGAGAGAATCAGGATATTATGGGGATGGGTGATCGGAGGGCGGTGGGTGCCACTAGACACCAGGGCATCCCTTTATTTTCCCAGTAAGGGATAGGGAGGTGGGGGGCAGGTGGTTGCAGTATCTCTGCCCACCACCAGGGCCTTGTGCCCCATTAAGTCAAGGTTTGCAGTGGAGTTAATTTGCACCCATTCTGGTAGCATTTACCACCTATGTAAACCTCTGAATTTGCTGCTGCACCCCTATGCAAGGGATGACTCCCTCATTTGCATGGGCACAGTGAAAAATTAGTGCTTGAGTGCTAACAGACTTTGCCCACAGTGTGAGGTTGTCTGAATATAGACCCCATTGGATGAAAACCAGTTAGCATGAGCAAACAACCCTTAGTGCCCAGGATAAGGTTTTAATATCTACCCCAGACTGTTTACTTCTCTTGTTGATGGTAGGGAAGTTACTGGGGGGGTGCAAGCAATGCGGTTATAGTAGGGCTGGCACTGTCAGGGGGTTCACTGCCTCAGAGGATGGCATTAAGAAAACCATTAATTGTTAGAAACAACCTTGTAGCTTTCTTTTCGTACATTGCTTTATTTGAAATTGGAGCTGTCAACAGTGGCAGCAGTAGGGGGCTGTGCTGCAGATTCCGACTCCGGGTTCAAGGGGCCGGGAAGGAGGAGTACAGAACAAGAAGCAGTAGGGCCTGGCTGTTACTCAAACCATCTGATCTTGGTGCCGGTGTCACCAAGAGCAGTAGGGAACAATCACATTGTTCGGTCTCTAAATCAAGGTGCCAGCAGTGGAGGGGGGGGTCATTTCTAAATCATGGTGCTAGCAAGGGGGAAGTGGGGTAGTTTCTAAATCATGGTGCCAGCAGTGGGGAAGGGGGTAGTTTCTAAATCATGGTGCTAGGAAGAGGGAGTAGTTTCTAAATCATGGTGCCAGCAGTGGGGAGGTGGTTTTCTAAATCATGATGCCAGCAGTGGGGAGGGGTAGTTTCTAAATCACGGTGCCAGCAGTGGGGAAGGGGTAGTTTCTAAATCATGGTGCTAGCAAGGGAGTAGTTTCTAAATCATGGTGCCAGCAGTGGGGAGGGGTAGTTTCTAAATCATGGTGCCAGCAGTGGGGAAGGGGGTAGTTTCTAAATCATGGTGCTAGCAAGGGGGAATGAGGATAGTTTCTAAATCATGGTGCCAGTAGTGGGGAAGGGGTAGTTTCTAAATCATGGTACTAGCAAGGGGGAAGGAGGAGTAATTTCTAAATCATGGTGCCAGCAGTGGGGGAGGGGGTAGTTTCTAAATCACGTTGCCAGCAGTAGGGAAGGGGGTAGTTTCTAAATCATGGTGCTAGCAGGGGGGAAGGGGGAGTAGTTTCTAAATCACGGTGCCGGCAGTGGGTCATTTCTAAATCACGGTGCCAGCAGTGGGGAAGGGGGGTAGTTTCTAAATCATGGTGCTAGCAAGGGAGAAGGGAGGCAGCATAGACAATCTACGGATGCTCAGTAGGATTGACACAATAGAACAAAAGAGCATGTGATCACACTCTGTGACTGTCTGGTGGCAGCCAGCCAAGGAGGTGAGCAGAAGGCTGTGCTGGCCACCGCTCTGTACCAGTAGTGAGGGTGACAGGCAATCAGGTTGGGGGGGTTGCAGGGCAAAGGTTCACAGCAGGTAGGTGGGTGGTGGGTTATGATTGGCTGGGGTGGGGGCACTAGACTACAAGGGATATATATTTAAAGGCTGGAAGGGAGACTGGGGGGGGTGGGGGGACCTCTAAACCATCAGGGACTTACTATTACACGGCAAGATATGTGTTCAGGGGTGGGAGGACTCTTGGCACAGTGGCGGATGGCTGTAGTACAGCCGCCCTGCTTTCAGGGGGTGGGTTCACAGGTGCGGGCTTAAAGCCCAGATAAGACATGGTTTTCAGTGGTGGAAAACAGCCACTGTAAACCTTTGAATATACTGATGCACCTGTGTGTAGGAAGGACCCCTCATTTGCATAGGCACAGCAGTATGGGTAGTGGCTTGGCACTGCCGGGAATGTGGTCTGCCCAGAGCACCGGTGCAAACTCAGGTTAGCAGCATCGCTAATCACATTTGCACCGGCGTGAACCTTTGACTATGGGGGCCTAAATGTCTAAATGAGATAGTTTCCCTGCAGGAGAAACACCGATTAACAGTCTTATCTCGATATGTGGCAAAAGTAATTTCCATAAGCTTGAGGTACAAAATATGTATTACACAAAAAGTAAGAAATTATTACATCAAAAGGATTCAAAGGTTCTTAAATTGTCAACATTTTCCCCAGGGATAGTACTGTACATAATGGCCAGGATTTTCAAATGGCCACATCTATTTGTCAGACACAGACACATGACATCTGTCTGGATAGTTAGAGCATCTGAAACTGTCAAAAATGTGTCAGGTTGTTTGAAAATTCGATGCAAGCATCCTGATGCGTTTGCCAGGACAGCACGTATCGAAGAGACAGACGGAAGTGCTGTGCCTGTGTCCATTCATTTGAAAATGACAGCCAATGACTGTAATCATGGGTGGAAATATTACCTAGACATGCTAGAGAATCCAATTTTTAAAAGGGCTTATACCCTTTTCAGACTCGAATTCTCTGAAAGCAATGGCATGCTTGAGTTATAAAAAATCCACTCTGTCAGGTAATGTGAACGGTAGTTGTAAGGTGGGAGGAAAGGATGATTTCAAGGCTGTCGTGTGTTATGGTCCCTAGAATGCTCAGGCCAGATGTATTTGGTTGGGCTCAGTCCTTCGTTCACTATGATATACTCATACGGGCACAATCTTCCTTATTGTTAGGGCAGTGGGGGATGAATGATAGCAAAAGATTGGTCAATAACAGAACATGTTAAAGTAGCACACTAAAATGAAAAAGGTTTTTCTAAAACTGCTAGTTTTAGCAACAGTTAACAACCATTTGTCAATGTCAAATGTTGGCTTGCATGCTGTTGTACCGGGTCCTGCTTGTACACATTTTTACTATATATTTACCCAAGATAGACCAGATGAGATGTAATATGTCATTTGCAGTGGGATCCTGATTTTATACAGTTTTATACTGCATTTACTCAGGAGAGTAGAGATAAGATGCCATATCTAATTTTTATGTTGGCTTGCACGCCAGCCAACATCTTGTATTAGTAGCAGATTTGGAGGCGCGGTCACTGTTGGCCGAATGCAGGGTGTGCATCAGTAGGTGCGTCCCTCATTCCCCAATAAGCCTGCATGCTGGCGCACACCATGAATACATAATGTGGTGAGCACATCTAATGAAAGGTCCACTGCAATGTGAGCAAAGCTCGTCATACGCACCGGCACCTCCCGACATGCTTTCCCTGGTGAAAAAGTACATTAAACATAGCGGCACACTTCCTGCCATAATGCCAACTTCAGGGGTGCCCAATCCCCCTGTCGGCATTCCCTAACCCAATGTATGTGCCGATGGGGGAGCCCACTCCCTGTCTGCATAATGCATCCCCCCATTTGTTATGTGCCAAGGGGGGCCCAATCCCCCTCGGCTCTTGCTCCCTCCAGCTTTCACTGTGTGCCAGCAGGGGTGCCCAGTCCCCCGTCGGCTACAGCATCTCCCCAAAACACCTAGGTGGCATGCTGGGAATCCACCCCAGCTTGTCAAATCACCTGAAAAAGAAAAACCATCCCCGATGTTTTCTTTTTACCCCTGTGAAAGAAAAGCGGTCTCTCACGTTCTCCTGCCCCTCCCACAACCCACGCCACCATCTGCGCACCCTGCCTCCCCACTCCCCCACCCCATACTTATCTCCGGAGTCTGTCGCGATGATCTTCGGTGGACTGGGAACACGTCTGCACTCTTCAAAGCCGACCGCAAACTGAAGAAATGCCGGTAAGCTGTATAATGGCATAAATAGGGTTTTTTCAACTTTGGTACATATCTCTAGCATGTTTTGGAATTTTTGCACCAAATTTTCAACATGGGGTTATTGGGACTCCTCCTCATGAATTCAGTCACTGTCATGGCGTTATTCCATCTCAAAAGGTGATTTTGCGGTCACTGCATGGAAGCATCTTTCAGGACTGAGTAATGAAATGACAGTGCCACTGTTCATGAGGGGGGTTCTGAAAAAGCCTGTTTTGCAAATTTGGTGAAAAAAATCCAAAAAATGGCTGTTTTACTAGCTTGTGTTGCGCTGTTTCCACGCACCCTTGTAACTTCATGAATTTGCAATATTTTCACTCTAGAGTTTCAAAATTGGCATTTTTCCACACCTCCTTATGAACAGTACAGCTGTCATTTTACACATCCTGGCCGAAATGTGTTTTCGTACGTCCTGCACATAATAGCTCGGTCGCTGTGTGAAATCAGTTTTTGGGACAGTTTGAGAAAATGACAGTGACACTGTTCATGAGCAGAGGTCCTAAAATGCCTATGTTGAAAATTTGGTGCTGAAAGTCCATAAAATGACTGTGTTACAAGCGTGCATTGCGCAGTTTCAACGCACCCTTGTAAGTTCGCAAATTTGCAATATTTTCATGCCAGATTTTCAACACTGACATTTTTTCACACCTCCTTATCAACAGTACAGCTGTCATTTTTCACAGCCTGCCCAAAATGTGTTTCCGCACCTGTGGTGCACAATGGCATGGTCGCTGTGGGAAATCAACTTTTGGGACAGATTAACAAAATCACAGTGCCACTGTTCATGAGGGGAGGTCCCAAAGTACCTATGTTGAAAATGTGGCTAAAAAACTCCCACAAATAATTGGGTTATGGACGTGTGTTGCCCAGTTTCTTTGCATGTTCATGACTTCACCAATTTTTCACATTTTCACTCCAGATTTTCAACATTGCCATTTTTTTATGCCTCCTCATGAACAATACAGTTGTCATTTTCCACATCCTGCCCAAAATGTGCTTTTATAGCCACTGTGCAAAACCACCTTTCAGCTAACAAACTGATTGTGCCGCTCTTCATGAGGTGGGGTCACAAAAAGCCTATGTTGAAAATTTGGAGTGAAAATATCAACAAACGTCTACAACGTTAGGGTTTCCAACTGCAACACCCCACCCTGTAGAGACGGCCAGGCATCAGGGGTGTGACTTGGGATCATTGGCTGTAATGCTCACGCCATTCCACTTCCACCCCCAGCCTGCAGCCAGTGACAGGCATCATGATGTGCCTTGGAGTGTTTGGCCCTAACGTTCACCCCATTCTCCTATACTGCACCCATCTCAGTGTATGTCCTTATGGAATGGGGTAAGTAAAAGGCCCAAAAATCCCAAAGCACACCACGACACTTGTCGGTATCTACAGGGTAGGGTGAGGCCCATTCTCCTATACTGCACCCATCTCAGCGTATGTCCTTATGGAATGGGATAAGTATAAGGCCCAAAGACCCCAAAGCACACCACAACACTTGTCAGTGTCTACAGGGTAGGGTGAGGTAAAATGGCATGAGCGTTATAGCTGACACCCGAAAGACACACCCCAGTGCCTGTTAGTCTCTGCAGGGTGGGGGCAGGGCTGGCATCAGTTCCATACTTCACTGCCATTCCTATTATGCATCTGTAACTCCTGCACTACTGATGCTAATGCTAGCGAGACAACATTCGGCATTGACAAATGCTTGTTGGTGTAGGCCTGCTTTGATAATTGAAAGGCTTGCCTGTAATTCAGTGGCCAAGCAGCCAGCGACTCCCACTTCCTGAGCTATATAAGCAGTTCCTCTCAGCCTCAGTGTGAAGCATTTTGTCTTTGCAGCTGGAGGCTATGTTAGTTTGTTCTCTGAGCTGGCTGAGGCCTACCCCCCCACCCACACTGTTTCTGTGTGTCTCTGCTGGACTTCAGTGTTTGTTTTCTTGCTTCTGGTTTGTACAGTATCTTTCCTCTAGCTGTGTGTTTCCCTGTGTTTTGTGTTTCTTGTTTTGTGTTTTTTGGGCCTTCCCCTGTTTTCTGTGTTTTGGTTTCCTCTTTTGGGGGGCTTTTATTTTTAAAACTCCTAGCATACTGCTACTACAGAGCTCATTCTGCTTGGTTTCAGTTACAACTCTCAATTTACTGCACTGCAACTGCAAACCTACTCAGAGCTCATGCTACTGCTTTCAGTTACCTACAACTTCAGCCACTGCTGCTGACTGTTTACTTTAATTACTATTGTACCCAGTGCCTGTGTTTTAACACTGTACTCATTTAACAACTGCTGTACAGGCCCACTTGCTTCCTGCTGCTGCATTGTTTACACCCATTCCTATTCTACCTTGTTTACTCTGAGGTTAGCTGAAGCTCCTGCTGAGGCTATTAAACTAGCTTTTATATCTGCATGTGGTTCTCTGCCTTTCATCACTTTCTTGTTTGTCCTACGGCGGGGACTGGGAGGTGTTTGGGGGGTCATGGCCTATGTGGTTAATTAATTTGTTCTAAATCCTGTCTTCGCCACTGAAAATCATCAGAGTTTGTCACCTTGATTTGGCTATTCATGTCTGGCTGGCTTGCCCCTAACTCAGTGCTGTTTACTTGCTATACAGTTGTTATGCAGGTCCACCTATTACTACTTCTGCTTACTGACCTATCAGGTCCACACTTGCTTATGCAATCGTTGCTCCTTGCTTACGCAAACCATTGCTTCATGCCTAGTGCCATCCCCTTGGCTTTGGTCTGGGATTCTCCTGCTCTCAATCTGCATTCGACCTTGCAAGATCTCGGCACTCAATGCTCATTACGATCTCAGCATGCTGTGCTCTTTCAGTGCACCAGCTTTGCAGCTCTCAATCAATTCCGGGGCATGCCAGCCAATCTAGTATGGCACAGGTTCCCGCAGCCGATGGTCTCGCTCTGCATTTAGTCCGCATCATCGAGCGTGTCCAACTTTGGGCGGGATCCTTCTCACCTGGCCCATAGCTGGGAATGTCCTCACCCCAGGCTTGGCATTAGCTGCATGCTATGTGACAGCAGCTCCTGGTGTAGAATTTAAGACTAGCAGTGAAGGGTGGTTACGACGATCTCCTTTGGCTCTAGTGTTCCACTATAACGGTTGGCCATTGACTTTAGTGGTTTCCCAAGCAAGGCACCTTCACCGCATACTCCCCACGACTGCATCTGGTTCACCTCGTTTGATTTAGGGCAGGTAGGCCAGGTGAGTGCCTCAGCAGTTGTTGTTCTCCTCCTGTGCCTTGGATGCTTGTATTGTTGCAGAGTTTTCTCGCAACCTTCCACGACGTTCCCGCTAGATGGTTTGAGTGAGAGCCTTCCTCCAAATTGGAATATTTTCCACCTCCCTTTAATTGGGTTTTCCAAATTGCAGCTGCAGAGCTGTCACTAAATACATTTTCCCAAGCCTGGAGGGAAGGTGACCTAGGCCTTGGATCCACAGAGATTTCTTCCTCATTGGGTTTTTTTTCTCTCCTCCATTGCCTCAGGTCATAACACTTAGTTAGCATAGTTGTTTCCCCTAGTTTTCTTAGGTAGGTTCCATTGTTGGATGGAGGTGGAGGATGTCCTACAGTTCCCTCTCTTCTTAGGGGATCCCCTTCTCTCAATGCAAGCCATCACTATTCTTCTCTACTACTATGTTCTAGTTACTGCTTCTATGTCACTGTTACTGCTTACTCATAAGCATCCTGTTGTCTCCTTTGGGTACGATACTACATTTCTTTTGGGGAGTCCTAAGGTACCTTTAGCAATGGGAACTGTCCTGTGGCACCTCTAGGGGCAGAACCCTCTGAGAGTTCCTTGCTTCGTACCCCTACAGGGTAGTAATTCCTCTGGAATAGAGTGCAAACGGCTACAACCAAAACTAACATAGTTACACAAGCATAACACTATACTGGCTGTGTAGGTCAGTGAATTGAAAAGCTTGCCTGTAATTCAGAGGCCAAGCAGCCAGCCACTCCCACTTCCTGAGCTATATAGCAGTTCCTGTCAGCCTCACGCATTTAGTCTTTGCCCCACCATCCTCCCCTCCTCTTCCAGTGGCAGTGCTCTCTCCTTAGGGGGATCCCTAAGGTACCTTTAGCTATAGGAACCATCCTGTGGCTCCTTTAGGGGCAGAACCTTCTCTGATAGTTCCTTGCTTTGTACCCCTACAGGGTGGTAATTCCTCCGGAATAGAGTGCGAATGGCTACAACCTAAACTAACACAGTTACACAAGCATAACACTATACTGGCTGCGTAGGTCAGTGAATGTATTTTTATAGAACAGATCATCTTAGATACAAGGGCCCAGATATTCAAACTGCACCAGGCTGTGGAGCAAGCCTGTGCGCCGCTCAAATTTGTTGCGCAGGGGTGTGGCCAGGGTGATATTCAATGG
Source organism: Neoceratodus forsteri (assembly GCA_016271365.2). Taxonomy (NCBI): domain Eukaryota; kingdom Metazoa; phylum Chordata; order Ceratodontiformes; family Ceratodontidae; genus Neoceratodus; species Neoceratodus forsteri. Next base: position 47,689,092 of record CM028134.1, read on the forward strand.
AGTTGAGCTATGGCGCAACTGCTTTGAATATCGCACCCTGGCCACCCACACTGTGCATGGCGCAGTGGAACTGTGCCAGCTCAAGTGGTCAGAGTGGAGCATTGAGATGTGGTGGCGCAAGTGCCATTGCGCCATGCACAGCACCTGCGATATTCAAAGGGTGACATGCAAATGGGGCCATAATTTATGCAAGGTGCACAGGGGGGCCATTTGCATCTGATTACGGACCCATTTGCATGCCATTAGCATGCAGGTGTGCCGATCCCCGACAACTTGCGCCTGGCGCCCTGCCAGGCAGGAGCCGTCGGGGACTGACGCCCACTGCAGCCGGATCATGGGACATCCCGTAAGGGACAAAGAACGTCTCCAATCCCTGGTGGTCCAGTGGACCGCGATTAGCCAGATCGTGGGCATAACTGTATCCCCCCCCAAAGTCCAATATCCCTGGTGGTCCAGTGGACTGTGAGTAGCCTGATCGCAGGCATCATTATCACCCCCCAAAGTCCAGTATCCCTGGTGGTCCAGTGTACCACACGGAGCCCGATCGTAGGTGACATTCCTCACCCCAAGTCGAAATCCCTGGTGATCTAGTGGACCCGCACCCACCGCCACTGAGCCCCACCACCCGCTCCCTCCCCAGTAAGGTGACACACACCCCACCCGCCCGACGCCCACTGCCCGCCGACTGACAGCTCAGTATGGCTGCATGCCCATTTTTCAGAGCATGAGATAATGGGCGTGCAGCCATCTCTACTAGTCGTCCAGATATGTGAAAGAATTCATTCACATATCTGGACTGACTAGTATATGGGCGGTGCATGCCCGCTGGCTCATGCTCTGAACCAATGGGCGTGCAGCAATACCGAGCTGTCAGTCGGCAGGCGGCAGGGTGGCGTATGGTGGTGCTGTCACCGGCCGGGTTGACGGGGAGCGGGGTGGTGGGCTCAGTGGGCGGGTGGGGTGGGGGTCCACTAGATCACCAGGATTTCGGACTGGGGGGGTGAGGAATGCCGCCCACCATCGGGCTCCGTGTGGTCCACTGGACCACCAGGGATATTGGACTTTGGTGGGGATACTGATGCCCACAATCGGGCTACTTGTGGTCCACTAGACCACCAGGGATATTGGACTTCGAGGGGCTTGTCTGATGCCCGTGATCGGGGCACGGGGGGCGCCGCCAGGTGCGGCGGGAACAGCTGATGGCCACCCACAGGTGGCAGCTGCTGTGTTGCACCCTGCAATGCGGCAGCTCACCTGTGGGTGGCCCTCGACTTGTTCCTGTTTTTTTCAGGCGTAACTTTGTGCTGGCTCAGGTAGGGGTTGCACCTGCATAACTCTGCACGCCCGGGCTGAATATCGGGCTGTGCAGTTTATGCATGGGCACACCCCCCCACCTGTGCCAGCATACATTACTGATGTACCCCAGCACATAGGGATTTGTGCAGAGCACTTTTCCCTTTTAAATATCTCACCGGGGCGCATCAGTGGGTTCTGCATGGCGCAACACCGTTGCGCCATGCGCAACCCTTTTGAATATCTGGGCCAACATCTAAAATGGCTGTAAAGCATAGTGGTTAAGTGCAATGGGCTACAAACCTAGAGACAGGGGTTTGAATCCTACAGCCCCCACTTGCATAATACTGCATGTTACCCTGAGCAACTCACTTAGCTTTCTAGTGCTCCCAGGTCGCACCTGGAAACAAGCTTTGCACCTTTCCTGGTTAAACAATTTCCCCTTTCCCTTGTCTCCTTTTCAGTGGGGTTCTACATTGTTTCACAACATTTTTACCCAGGATAACCCAGCTGAGATGCAATATCTCATTTTCAATTGGGGTCCTGCTTTGACACCTTTTTGTACTGTATTTACCCAGGACAGCACAGCTCAAATGCTATCTTGTTTTCAGTAGGATCCTGCTTTTCCCAATTTTTTTAATGCAAACTTTATTAAAGTTTTTTTTATAGTAAACATGAATCACAATAAACTTGGATAATACACCATTTAATCTTATAATACGTGCACTCTGGAAAATATAAACTTAGAGGATATATTCACGGATAATTTATATTAACACGTTAACAGAACTCTAAACGATGTTAAGGCATAGTTGCATGGGGCAGCTGATAAGACGTAATACCTTGTTTTTTATGGGACCCTGCTTTTGCCCATTTTTATAATGTATTTACCCAGGACAGCCCAGCTGAGAGGCCAGTTACATCTTCAGTGGGGACCTGCTTTTACACTACATTTACCCAGGATGGAACAGAATAGATGTGTAGTTCATTAGGGGCTCTGATGCATTGGGGTCCTGCTTTTACATATTTTTACTATATAGTTAACCCAGGATAGACCAGATGAGATGCAGGTATCTCATTTTCTGTAGTGTCCTGCTTTTACACATTTTTAGATCATATTTAACCAGGATGTGCCTACTGAAAGACAACATCTAATTTTCTGTCGGCTCCCACATTTTAAGCCCACATTTCCAACATGGACTTTTTATGACCTGGTATTACGATAAAGACAGGTGGAATTTTTTAAATCCCATCAGAAAGGTGATTTTGTAGTGCAATTGCAAAAACATGTTTCTGAGGGGGTTTGAAAAATGACACTTGTCATGTTCATGAGGTGGGGTAACACAAGGGATATGTTGAACATTAGGGGCCAAAATCTGCACAAAATAAAATTATGAGTAAATGTTGGAACAAGTCAATGTTTATTCATAACTTAGTTTTTTTTCACATTTCGACCTCAATTTTTTAACATAGTCTTTTTATAATCTCATGTTATGATCAAGACAGCTGGATTTTTTTAATCCTGTCCGAAAGGTGGTTTCACAGAGTAACTGTGAAAACATGTTTCAAAGGGGATTTGAAAAATGACACCTGTTGTATTCATGAAGTGATACAGCAAAATGGCTATGTACACATTTGGGGTCAAAATCTGCAAAAATCATAAAGTTATGAGAAAATGTTGAAAAAATTCAATGTTTCCTCCTATCTTTGTTGTTTTTTTTTCACATTCTGACCTCAAATTTTCAACACTGTCTTTTTATCCCCCCACCTATGATCACAGCAGGTGGAATTTTTTTAAATCCCATTTGAAAGGTGATGTCACGGATAAATGCAAAAATGTTTCAGAAGAGATTTGAAAAATGACGGATGTCATGTTCATGAGGTGGGGTAACAAGAGGGCTATGTTGAAAATTGGGGGCTAAAATCAATACACTTCACCATGTTATGAGTAAACACTGAAACATTTCAATGTTTCTTCAAAACTTTGTTGTTCTGTGACATTTTGACCTTAAGTTTTCAACATGGTCTTTTTATGACCCCCCCCCCTTCAGGCATCATTTATAAAATACTTGCCGAAATGCCATTTCATGCCACAAGTGCGAAAACACTTTTTTTTTTCACTTAGCCTGGTGCTCGCCCGTTATCCCTCCCACCTTGCGGCAACAGGGGAGACATGGTATTTGTATTTTCTCCCCTTGTTACTCAGATCCCAGAATATGGTCACGCATGTACGTGGAAGCGCACACTTGCCCTGCAGCTCCAGTGATGGTCCCATCTGCCCTCCCGGCCTAGTGCCCAAGTTCCCCCCTGGCCTGGAACTGCCACCTAGCCTCCACCAGGTGACAGCCAAGAGTCAGGGAAACCTCATGTCCCTCTCTGGAGAGAAGAGTTGCCTGGCAGCTGCTCGATCCTGGCTCCTTGACCTCCCCCCAGCCGACCCCTGGTGGCCGAGCTCACTCCCTAACCCAGGTTGCCAGTGTGGTGTGAGGTGTGGCATCCAGCGCTTGAACCCTCAGTGCCACCGAGCCAGCCCTAGAAAACACATTTTGGCCAGCATTTGAAAAACAACACTTGTCACATTCATGAGGAGAAATGAGAAAAAATGACTATAATTTGGAGTCAAAATACTGAAAATTACCAAAGTTATGAGTAAGTATTGAAAACTTTCAACATACCTTCATAAGTTTGTTATTTTGTTTAAATGTTTTGACCCCAAATTTTTAACATAGTCTTTTTATGACCCCACCTCATGAACCCGGTAGATGAAAATTTTCAAATCGCACCTGAAAGATGCTTTTGCACAGAAACTGTGAAATTACCTTTTGGGCTAGATTTGAAAACTTTCACCTACATTGTTCATCAGGTAGGTCCCAAAAAGGCCATGCTGAAAATCTGAGGGAAAAACATGCACTTTCTTGATTTCCTCAGTTAAAGAGTGAAGACGTGTCTCTGGTCAAAAGAGGATTATGGTGGGCTGGCCCGGTGGCATTGGGGGTTGAGGCAGTGGATGCCACACCTCACACCATGCTGGGGACCCAAGTTCTGGAATGAGCTCAGGCTGCCAGGGGTCGGCCAGGAGGGGGAGGGCGAGAAGCCAGACTAAGCAGCTGCAAGACAGCGCTCCTCTCTGGGGAGGAACGTGGGGTTTCCCTGGCTCTTGGCTGCCACCCAGTGGAGTCTAGGTGGCATTGCCAGGCCAGGGAGGACCTGCCATTAGGCTGGGTGGGCACAAGGGGCTGTCACCAGAGCCACGGTATGCATGCATGATTCCACATGCATGCGCGATCACGATTTGGGGTCTCAGGTAACATGGGAGAAAATCAGAAATACCGCGACTTCCCTGTTGCCAAGTAAGGTGCAAAGGGTAGCGGGGAATCAAAAAGCTATATGGGGTAAAAAGTGATTACAGAATTGGACCCCTGATAAGTAATAAGGAGGCATGTGGGGTGGTGGGTGCTGATTTAGGGTGAGGGTGAGGGAGAGTAACAGCTGCGGGGGCAGCGGCAGCAACAGATATAGCTGGACCAGTTTCTTTTTTACAGGGTGTAAGAAAAAATTTAAAAAGACATCAAAGGACTGTTTTCAATATTTAAGGTACTGACACTGGGGATTAGGCACCCCAGTGTTGGGTTCACGTTTACGGGGCACGGGAAGTGATTTGGAGATGGGCAGGATACTTGGCAGAGGGTGGGATATTTTTAAAAGAGAGCAGGTACAGGAATCAAACAGGGAGATTGGAGGGATATTTGGCAGAGAGGTGGGTTTCTTTCTGTATAGGAACTGGGGATGGCATTCGATTGGGTGGGTGTGGGATCTTTGCCAGTGGGTGGGATTGTTTTTGTATAGGAACCGAGAACAAAATGCAACTGGGAGGGGGTGGGATCTTTGCCAGTGAGTAGGTTTCTATTTTTGTTAAGCGGGGATGAGGTTTCATTTGGGAGGAGTGGGATGATTGGCAGTGGGTGGATTTGTTTGGTTTATGAAGTGGACACTACTGTAGGCACTTTGGAGTATGCAGCACGACGGGGCCAGTGATTGCTACAGGTGGAGAATGGAACAAGGCATAGGCTGAGCATGACACCAGTCAGCTAATTGCTGGGAAGTGTCACACAGATCAAAGCAAATAGCTGCCCTGTGATATGGATGGCTCTTTTCTTTGAACTCCAGAAAGTTTCCACCCTGCAAGCCAGTGTCAGAATCTGTGGTCTACCCCATGAGAAAGCCTGAAAGGGTGCTATGTAGGGTTGTTGCAATAAAATATTTATTATTATCCTCCAGCACCGGTGTGTGAGAGTGTGTTCCACCTATTTTCATTTTTTGCTTCTCTCACCACCATGGCTGGGGCTTGACTTCTGTTCACCACCGCTGATGACAGTGCTCTGTAGGAGGAGTGAAAGGGGACCACAGGAACCACCAAACTGCAGCTAAAATCGTTTCTCTTTTAGGGGGCATACGATGGAAACCTTCAAGTTCCTGAAAGGAATGAGCAAGGTGAACTTCGGAGAACTATTTAGCAGGAGTACAGGGTCATGAATGTGAGGTCAAGAGTGGAAACTGGTGGGGAGGAGGGTTCAAGAGTGATAAGAGGAAATTCTACTTTACAGAAAAGGTGGAGGAGCCATGCAACAGTCTCCCAGCAGAGGTGATGGGTGCTACATTCGTAAATGGCTTCAAGCATTGCTCAGACAGAGTGAAGGGTTTATTGGTTGCTCAGGTCAGTAGGGAGAGGAGCCAGGAGGTGGACTGGGAGGGTTAAAACCCCATGTGGATGATAGGTTCCGAGGCAGATAGAGAACTCTGGGCAGATTAGATGGGCCTTTGGTCATTTTCTGCCATCGCTGTCCGTGTTTCTACCCCCAGAGAATCCAATGTGTCCTCTCTCATCCCTGGTCTACTGAATTCTGCCTCAGCTGCCCCAAATATTCACTGACAGCCTCACTCAATGACTCCAAACCTTGGGGTCTCTGGCATTCCCCAGTTACTGCCTTAAGCTTGAAGTGGAGATGTAAAGAGCTACTCAGTCCATGTGTTGGGGAGTCACTGCAGAGTTCCCAGTGCAGGGCAAAAGGCTGTAGGATTCTCTCTGTAACCGCAGGGCTGGGAAAAGGCTGCAAAAGTTAAAACAAAATAGCAGTCACATTTTTCTTCAAGGGCAAATGGCAACTAAATCATCACAAGCACATGATACCCATTCTCTCCTTGGGCCCAGGGAATAGGTAACTGTAGATAGGGAAATGGCAGGGCACTTCCTGTGGGAGTGGAAAACTGGAACACCAGCCACTGCCAGGGACTGGGGCATTACATTACAACTTCTGGACAGGTAGAAGCAGTGGGAACAGAGGACGTTTTAAGATGCAAAAAGCCAATTTTCATGGAAGCATCTTTAGTAATAAGGAATTAAATGCACTGAAATTCAGATCTTTTTGTTTTGTTTTGTGAGACTGAATCCTGCTTAAACTGGCAGACATACCTGGGGTTTGGTGGGTCAGTGGGTGACATTGCAATGCCCCCCCATTAAGCACTATAAGAGGCACTCCCATCAAAGTATCCTTTGGAAGCTCATTTCATTGTTTCAGGCTGCGTGGCTGTAGCTTGTTCCTACCCACCCTCCTGTTACCTGCCGTAGCTGCGGGGCTGCTGCCGCAGCACCCCCGATCTCCCCAGTTTCTGGTGCCGGTGGATGATCACTGGCTTAGTCTGCTCCTCTTTGCCCAGTGGCTGGAGCTTCTGGCTTACCACTTTCTGATCTGCTGCCAGTGCTGCTGACATTGTTCTTTAATGGGTGTCTTTTCAATTCCTGCCACCTGTGTTCTGGTTTCACTCCTCCTGGTGGCCCACTGTGCTGTTGTGCTGCCGCTGCTGTAGGTGTTACTTACTGATTTTCCTTGCTCAGTGCCCTATTGCTCACCTTGGGAATGTGCTGGGGGGGTTCTGCCCCTGCTCTCTGATGCCACTCCTCCTGCTTTGGGTGCTTACTGGGGCTGGCCCACTATTCCCTGCTGGCTCCTATGGCCACTCCTCTTTGCCTGCTGGGCTGCCTTTTCTGGTTGCCCCCCCATGTTCCTGCTTGTTTTGAGGGAACCCACTGGGGCTAGGTTTCCTCTCTCCCTCATACCATACCTTGCTTGGCACTGCCTACCAGCAGGCTGCTGTCTTGCATAGCTGTTGCTGTGGCCATGCTACTTTTTGGGTCTTTTTATTGTCATGGCTTTGCCTACATCTTCTTGCAGGGCTCGTGCCCCAACTACTATCAGGCTTACGCCATAAGCACCATCAGGCTCTTACCTCATGACTATAGGGTTCAAGCCACACTGGCACCTGGGCTGACCCCCCCCCCCCAGTAACTCTGGGCTCATACCCTAAAACAGCTGGGCTTACATCCCATGACTACTGGGCACAAGCCCTCTTCACAAGCAGGTTTCACAGAGGCTTACAATGACTACTGGGATCCTTCCCCATGCTACTGGGCTGACATCCAAAAGCACTCGGGCTTTAACCCAACTTTATCATCAAGATTCAGAATGCATCACCCCTCCTGACATCGTACTGCAACTAACGGAATCCCTCCAGGGCTTACTTTGCTCACCCACATGTATATGGACCAACCTACACCTGACTTATCTGTCTGCACTCTTTCCTCCTAGCAGTACCACCACTCCTCCTGGGATCAGCTTAAGGCCTAGTTCTGCTAAGGCCTAGCTTGATAAGGACAAGGGGTAGTCAGATTTCTTTTTCGGTCCTGTAGTTTCTAAGTCTAGCCTGGGCTGTTCTGTCTTCCAAGAGTAGTTTAGCTGTCCTGTAGTCTGAGCATAGTGCAGGGGTGGAACCCTTTCTAGGGTTTTCATTGGTGATATAAATGCAACTCTGTGACATCCACTACCTATCAACCCAGGAGGGGTTTGGGCAGCTCATTTACTTGGCACTGATTTGTCCACTTTACCTGGTATTTATGCACGTGCCCATACCCATTCCTTTAGTGGGACCTTGCTCTTAGGGACCTTTCTCTCTAATCACAGGGTGGAGCTCCAGCACTTAGAGTTCCTTTAGTCATACAACTGCAACTCTGTGACACCCACCTAGGTTTAGGCTTCTAGAGGTGTGAAGGTTGGGCATTCTTCCATAACAGTTCAGCTCCTCCTAGAATGCTAATCTTCCTTATTACAGGAGCCAAGCCTCCTTCCTCCAAGGATGCGACCTTCCCGATAGACCAATGGAGCGAGTACCTAAGTCCTTCAAAGTATGCCAATCTCCTGTCCCTTCCTTGGTTGAACAAAAGCTCAAGCCATTCAAGTTGCCCAGTCTTCTCTTTATTTTCTTTGCTCCCTGTTTTCAGTATCTCCAAGTATGCCCTGACATAAAAGACAACTGTGTGGCCTGAAAGGAAGGCAACCTAAAGCCTTGGATCCCCAGGTGTTTCCCCCATGGGGGGGGTCCACTCCTCTATGCTGAAGGTCATAAACATTAGATAGGTAGACTGCATTGCTAGGTATCTGCTAGCTGAGTTGTGATTCAGATGGTGGAACCTTCACTCAGTACAGCTGTGCCCTTTCCTCACTACTTAACGGAATGATGTCCCGATGGTCTTCTACACCTTCAGCTCTGAGCTTTTGGGCATCTTTCCTAAGGTACATTCAGCTAAGAGACCTCACTCCTGCAGCTCCTCTAGGGTGGATCCCTCCTCAAGAGGGTTCCTTGCAATTTTACCTGGAAAGGGTGGTAATTCCTCTGGAACAGAGATCGTGAAAGGCAACTCATATCCAACCATAATGTTTGCCATTGTTGCACAAGCACTACCATATTGCAGACGCATTCTACACACTTAGTTGACTACTGAACCAGTGAACTGCCAGGCCTGCAATGGGTTCAGTTAGACAGCGGGTGATACTGACTCCCCCACCAAGCATTATAAGAAGGGCGCATGTCCAAGCATTCTACAGATGCTCATTTCATTGCTTCCACCATCTACCCTTTCTCCTCTGGTTGGCTCACCACTCTCCGACTGATCATCTTATCTCTGGTACCTTCAGACAAGTGACCTTGCTACTATAGCACTTCTAGGGGTGCAACGCTTCTCAAGAGGGTTCCATGCCATTATACACTAAAAGGATGGCAGTTCCTCCAGAACAGAGATTGTGAAAGGCCACACCCATATCCAACCATAACCTCTTCCATTGTAGCACAAGCACTAACATTTTGTCCAAGCATCTTACATTCTTAGTAATTTGCTGAACCATTGACCTCACTGTAATATAGAAACATTGAAACATAGAATCTGTTGGCAGATTAGGACCATACTGCCCACCTAGTCTGCCCATTTCCCTACTCACTGCTGCAACCCCAGATCCTATTTGATCTGCAGCTCTCCTGCTCTGCACATCAACAGGGTACCCTTATGTTTATCCCATGCACTCTTGAACCTCCGTATTGTTTTCACACCCACCACTTCTGCTGGAATGCTGTTCCATGGCTCGACCACCCTTTCAGTGAAAAGGTACTTCCTAACATTACCCCTGAACCTTCCACCTTTCAGCCTCATTTCATGCCCCCTTGTTCTTGTGCAGACTTTTCTCTGAAATATGCTTTCCACCTGTACCCTGTTTATTCCTTAAGGTACTTAAAAGTCTCTATCATATCTCCCCTCTCCCTTCTTTCTTCCGGTGAATAGATATTAAGGCCCTTAAGTCTTTCCTCGTAGGGCTTCTGGTACATTCCATGTACCATCTTCATTGCCTTTCTCTGGACTGCCTCTATTTTGTCAATGTCCTTCCGGAGATGTGGTTTCCAGAACTGGACACAGTACTCCAGCTGAGGCCTCACCAGTGATCTGTACAGTGGCATCACCACCTCTTTCCTCCTGCTTGTTATGCCCCTCCCTATGCACCCCAAGATTCTGTTTACTCTCCCCACCACCTTTTCACACTGTTTGGTCACCTTCAGGTCATCAGATATGATAATCCCCAGGTCTCTCTCTCCTGACTTGTGGTGGCCAGAATTTCCCCACCTATCCTGTACTCCTCCCTTGGATTCCTGTGACCCAGGTGCATGATCTTACACTTTTCAGCATTGAAACTCAACTGCCAAACACCCAGCCACTCCTCTAATAGGCTTAGGTCCTTTTCTCATTTTTTTCCACCCCCTTCGGTGTGTCCAGTCTGTTGCAGATCTTGGTGTCATCTGCGAAGAGGCACACCTTTCCCTAAAGATGCCCTGCAATGTCATAATTTTATGCAGGAAACTGCAAACTCACTTACAGAGTTTGTTTTGCTCTACATTTCAGATCTAGCCATGTTCTGAGAGTACTATTTGTTTAGTGCTGATTCTGCCCCAACCCTATACACATTCCCTTCCTCATCACATTCCACATTAGATAGGAAGGCAGGGCTGGGGCAGGCACATATGGATCCAGGAGTCTTGTTGTGCTGGCAAATTCTATGTTTCTACACTAGCACAGGAGCCACCAACCATACCACCCCCCACAAATAATTTTTGAATGTAGTACATGCAGGATGAAGATAGCAAGAGCACGAGAGAAAGCAGAACTGAGAACAGTGAACCTAATAAGAGTTCTGTCCAGCAGAATGCAATTTATTTGATTTAAGTTCCAGCTGCACAACCATCGTGCTCCCATTATGGGGATGTAGCCTTCCAGCAAGTGTTAGAAAATCCATTCGACTCCAGCTCTGGAGGGGCATTACATACGCGAGTTTAATAGCCTTGGTGCTTCGGGTTAGTACATTCTCACTGTTGTGTAACACCATGCATTCTGAAGTCACGCAGGAAATGCTACATTGTTCATCTCAATTTCATCTCAAGACTACATGAGGTCAGAGGGCTAAAGCTCAATCTAATGTTTTTAGCCAGATGCTCACAGTTCTATAGAAGGCACCAGAGAAACAAATTGCCATACTATTCAACTCGAAATGCCTGCAAATGAAGGGACTGCAGGAGAGCTTAGGTGAACTTTTCTATTCCAGCCATTATCTTTGTAGATAACATATAGTAAGAGCAGAGTAATATCTGTGTCTGTATTGGTCCTTTTCTTGCACAAACAAGAGAACAAAGTAGGTGATTTAATATCTTTTATTGGACCAAAAAGAAATTTTCAGTACACAAGCATTCAGGCCTACCCAGTGCCCTTCTTTATGAGACGGCAGTTTTTAAACCGAGCATTACTTACATACACTGTCTGCATTGTGCTGTGTACTATGCAGAAAAGAGGAGAGGGAGAGTGAGGTTAAATGACAGGACAGCTGCTAGCAGATGCGAAAAGTCACTGAATTGTCATTTAATGTAGCCGAGGACAGAAAGGAGTCAGACAGAGATGGGGAGGGAGCACTGAAATAGAAAAAAAAATATATGCATATGTTGCACAGGCATGCTGCATAAATATAGATACAATGTAAAGGCGGTTCATATAATCACATATACATATACACATGCATTCATGAAACAGTGGGAATGTATATGGCCTGATACAAATCATACTGTATCGGTAAGTGACATATTTACAAAATATTTATTTGTTTTATTTATTTATTTAAGTTTTTTAAGCAAGTGGAAGCACTACACAAAAACACCTATTTTCAGGCTCGACCATTTATGACCTATAACATACATGATTTCCCATTTAACATAAGATAATCCGACATATTATATACAGTCAGGATATAATGACTGTGAGAATAAAAATCGCCAGATAATGCGTTTATTGTCAGTGAGGATTTTATTTATTTTTAAAATTTATGTTACCCAGGGACAGCCTAAATGAAATGTAACATCTTGTTTTCAGTGGGGTCCTGCTGCTATCCATTTGCACAGCTAGGTGGACTGGACCACTGGGAGGTTTAGTGACTTGCCCAAGGTGATCACACAGTGAGTATTTGACTCTGCTGTAGTATCCCAGTTCCCAAGTCAGTGCTATGATCACTTGACCACGTTGCCTCCTCCTGATGAGACTCCTGAAGTGTAAATAAATCATTACAGTGTATGGTAGAAGGCTGTTCTGCATGGAAATCTATGCCTAGAACAGCGCTGTTGGGCTGCAGTAGCTACATCACCTTCTTTGTTATGCTGCACTAGCTACGTAGCAACTGCAGCACAACTTGAAACACAGTCTCGCATGTGCATTCTGGCGACCTCTGCTCTTCAGGAAATGGCCATGACAGTGAGAGCTGGCAGGGAAGTGAGAGGTGATGAAAAAATGCAAAAGTAAGGAAACCAACATTAATTTAGGAGTGCCCATACACCATAAAAGACATTGTATGAGTGCCCATACACAACAAGGGGAATTTTAACTCCCGAGGTTTCCCTAGTAATGAGACCTCTCAAGCTGTGCTCTCGAGATCTTCTGTTACCACAGAAACCTCTCGAGTGAAAAATATCCTTGTTGTGTATGAACGCTCCTACACTATCCTCTATACAGTGTATAGTGGAATGCAATTGCCAATGGAAATCCATTGCTAGAATTGCCTTGTTGTGCTGCAGTAGTGGTGTTATGATGCTGTTGTGCTGCACTAAGGACATTGCTATAGCAGCACAACAGCATGCAATGACAGCATGCCGTAACTCTGGTCAAGCAGCGGCTGCTGTTGTTAGTGCTGAGAAGTAGCGTTTGTCAATTTCAGTGATAACTGCAGCTCTACATAGTTTTGTTTTTTCAAAATGTACCATGGAAGCAGAAGGTGCCCATAATCATCGACACCAATTCTGACACCAGTTATTGTAACACTCAGTGCCCTTCCACGCTTGACCGCCCACTTCCTATTGCAGCAAGTCATGTAAATACTTTTTCAGAATCTGACAGTTTAGCAATAAGTTAAGTCTGTTCCATTAAAAAAAATTGATTGTGAATTATATGTAAAATCCCATTTGTATGCCCAACATATTGAAGATAAATAAATAAATAAACTGTTTAAGCAATCAGTTAAGGTATGTCTAGTTTCTTAGCTAAGTATTGGTGCCCATACACTATAAAAAATAATGTATGGACATCCATACACAGACAAGCCTATGTCTGAATCTTGAGGTTTCCATGGCAATCTTGGGACCTCTCGAGCTTTGTTCTTGCAGTTCCTGGTTGCCATGGAAACCTCTCAATTCAGACACAGGCTTGTTGTGTATGGATGTCCATATATTATCCTCTGTAATGACCACTCCAGAAGTGTCAAATGGATATTATTATGCATAATAACATTCACGAATTCCTAAATAATGCAAGTCCTTACCAGGACTTATTTGGAATGTTTGGAATACTTCATGTGAATGTGCATGGCAACAGAGGATTGATCCATTTCAAGAGGGAAAAAAGTCCTGAATCAGGGAGGCCCATTGGAAGTGGTAAGGCTACAACTCATAATGCTGGTGACCTAGGTTCAGGAATGAGCATGAGTCGGGGAGTAAAGTGGGAGGGAGGATTGACCAGCACAGGGAAAGCTCTCCTCACTTGGTGTGGGGGGGACTCTGCATCTCACTGCGAGACTGCCTCCAGGTGAAGGCCAGGTGGAAGCACATGCAAGTGCACCAGAAGGTGATAGGTTGCTAATAGATTATGGCACACATGCATGCCAGTGTGTGCACTTGTCCATCATTGCATGCTCACACCCTGCGAGGAAACCAGAGGAAAAACAGCCACAGCTCCATCTGCCACCCTCCCTGCAGTTACCACGTGACTGACATGACAGGCTACCAATCACCATGTGTGGCCCTGGGCAAGTGGTTGATACCTTGTAAATCCATGAAATGTGTGGTGTTGGAGCTGAGAGGGTGCTGCAGTGACCAGGGGATGCAAGGAGCAGACACAGATAATGTAAAGAAAGGCATCAAGTTCCCAAATCAAGGTTTTAAAAGTTACTTTTCAACTGTTCCAGTGGTGTGGGGGGGGGCTGAGGCATCATGCCTTACCTCCTGCCACACCAGTGACCCATGTTTGTGGTATAAGCGGGTCATCAGGGGTCAGCCTGGGTGGGAGAGGATCGAGCATCCAAGGGACAGCTCTCCTCTCCCAGGGAGGGTGGGGAACAGAGACTTGCACCTGCCTGATCTCTAGCAGAGGCTAGGTGTTGGCACGCTGTGTCCTGTATGTCAGGGCATGGAGGTGGAACAGCCTACCATCTTGCTGCATGGAGACACATGCACAGCTCAGCCACTGGTGTCACTGCATGCTCCCCTCTGCAGAAAAGTGGGAAAAAATGGTCCCGATCGAGTGGTATGATGGCCATCCTCCGCAGGCGCCACCCCGGGAAGGCACCTCTCTGAACTGGATCGGGTCAAGTTGAGGGCTCTCCGCCACCCTGCCATAGAAGGTAAGTCATGGGAGAAGAAAGGTAGGTAGCCTGAAGGTCAGGAGATGGAGTTGGGAGGACGGCAGGATAAAGGGTCGATCGGGACCAGGGGAGAAAAATACCAGCTAAAAAAGAAAAAAAAAGTTTCTTTTCAATAAAGTAGTAGGACTGAAGCAGTAGGGCTGACCTACCTGGATTATAGAGGTGCACTGCCATTGTATAAATGACATGTCACTTGAGGCAGGAAAGAAGTATCACGGGGACAGTTTTCAAGGTCGGAGTCGGGTGGTCACGTGACCCATCCCAACTAGTCACATAACTCCAGGAAGCAGGGAGAGCTACATAAAAGCTGCTGTTTTCTCAGTGTTCTGTGCGCTTTGGAAACAGAGGGATAGCAGCAGCCTGCTAGTGCAACTAGCAGAGCACACTGAGAAAGGGGTGCAAATTCACTTTGCTGCTGAATTCTCTCTTTTTGTTGCTGGAACTTCGGGGCTGTTTTTAAGACTTCCTCTGCCCAAGGTCACTTAAAGCGATAAGGCAGTACTACAGGGGACAGTTTTCAAGGCTACAGTTAGGTGGTCACGTGACCCGCTCTAACCAATCACATGGCTCCTGGAAGCAGGAAAAGCTGCATAAAAACAACCACTCCTAACGTGTCACCACACACATTCATGTCCCAGTGAGTGGAACAGCAAAGGAGTGGAACAGGTGTAAAGAGTGGTGCCTTAGGTGTTGGCAGTGACATCCACAGGAGGAAGCAGGCAAGCAGGGACTCTGCCAGTTGACTAGGGTGAGGTACCTGTTCACTCATGTTGTTGCATTCAATGCCAAGATGGGTGAAGGATGAAGGGTATGCCAAAACAGGGAACAGGAGCAATACCTTAGCTATGGTTGGTGTACAAAGGGGATTAACAAAAAACAAAAGGGGTTAAACTAAAAACACCCTATCGGGGGAAAAGGTACACAAGGGACGGGTGAAAGCAAAAGGTAGGCCATAACTGGGAACATGAGCAACACCCTATCTAGGGTAGATGTACAAAGGGGTACAACAAACAGCATAAGGGGTAAAACTAGAAACACCCTATCAAGGGCAAGGGAACATAAATATTTTCAGGTAACACAGGGACAGTAAGAATTGGGAATGCTGGGAGTGGTGCAGTGCAGTGGCTGTGGGGCAGCAGGTTTCAGAGGGACCTTGTGGAGACTGTGGTGCTGCCACATCTGCATGCACCCCTCTGGGTTGAGGGAAGAGGTCACTTGACTCTAGGCTGAGTTGGCTAGGCTTAGAGGGACTCTTTCCCTCACCCAGGGGCCACCATGTCTGCCACCACTACCTCAGAGGACATCAGAGGGGAAGAATGGCTGGATTATGGTGGATTCTGGAAGTGTAGGGGTGGTGGGCTCTGGAAGGGTGGGAGTGGTGGGTTGGAGGTACAGTCCTCAACTGGCATCACTACAGAATTCATACACTGGTCTGGTGTGGCAGGACTGCCAGGGGGAGGCACCCACAGTAGTGGCTAGGGAGGAAGTGGGGATCCTCCAAGGAGGGAGGGAGAGAACCCCAGAGGAGGTGGAAACAGCTTCTGATGGGGGACTCAAATGAAAATAGGAAGGGGGTGGAGAGAGAGGTCAGGAGCCTACAAGGTGCTGTGGCCCAGAGGGATGGGAAGTGGATCCTGGGGATCGTTAGGGCAGCAGGATGGAAGGGGGATCTGGATGTCACTGTCTACCTGGAGACCAATGACCTGGCTGGGGATGAGTATTGGATAATGCAGGGGGCGTTAAGGGAGATGGGAAATGGTCTTAGACAGGTAGTGTGCTCAGTGACTTTCTCTGAGGCACTGGCTGTCTATGAGAGAGATCTCCACATCAGGAGTTTCAATTCATGGTTGAAGGAATAGTGCAGAGAGGAAGGGTTCAGCTACATTGGGTAATAGGAATCCACCTGGATGGATAAGGGTCTATACAGGGGTGATGGCCTACATTCGTTTGGGAGGGGAACTGGTGGGAGAAGTCGGGAAGGCAGCAACTGCCCCCTTCCCTGGCTAATGTAGAGAGTATGGAGGACCTGAGGGAGAGAGGAACCCCCCAGGGTGCAAATTAATAAAGGAAGCAGGGTGATAGAAATGGAGGGGGATGTGAACAGGAGCATTAACAAGAGGTGGGGGAGGAAGGGGGCAAAAAGCAAAAAAGAGGAGTAAAAAGCAGAGTGCTAAAATATCTGGAAGGCCCTGTGTGTGAATGCTAGAAGTCTAGGAAATAATATTCTGCACCTAGAGGCCATCATGGCAAAGACCTACCTGGAGACTGTAGCCATTACTGAGTCATGGTGTACTAAAAACCATGACTGGGACATGGCCATACCAGGCTATACTCTGTTCAGGAAAGACAGGGTAGGACGAAAAGGAGGGTGTGTGTGCTTTATGTTAGAGAATGCATAAAATCAGCTGAGATGCAAAGAATGTGGGGGGGAGCAGAGGTACTGTGGGCCACCCTGGAGACAGGAAACAGAGCCATTATTCACACTGGTGTGATCCACAGACCTCTGGCACAGGGGAATGAGATAGATAGGATACTGGTGGAAGTCACTGGCAAATTGGCAGATGAGGGAAGGTGCTCTAGTGGGGGACTTCAATCTGCCGGATGCAGATTGGAGCTTCCCAGCTGCAGCTTCAGCTAGAAACAGAGACATCCTGGACTCCATGCAGGGGGCATTCCTCAGGCAACTAGTCAGTGAACCCACACGTGATGGGTCAATACTGGACCTGGTACTCACTAACAGGGACAGTGCTGCAGAGGTTAAGGTGGGAGGTCACCTGGGGACAAGTGATCACCATACAGTCTGGTGCGACATAAGGATGGCTACAGAATCAAACAAAAGGGCAAAGGTCCTGGACTTCAGAAGGTCAAATTTTATAAAGATGGATGAATGCCTCAGAGATGTCCTGGTGGGGGATGACGTTGGAGAGGGGTGATGAAACAGTGGGTGAAGTTAAAAGGAGGAAATAGAGTGACAAACCTCTGTATCAAGCAAGTTAGCAAAAGCAAAAGGAAAAAAGTTCACTATGATTCTCGATAGAGGTGGCTGAAAAGGTACAAGTTAAATGTGTAGCATTCAGAAGGCATAAAGAGAGGCAGTGGGAGGAGGATAGAGAGGTGTATCAGGGAAAACAGAGAGAAGCAGGGAAAGCAGTAAGGAGCGTGAAGGCACAAACTGAAGAGAGACTAGCTCAGGCAGTAACAAAAGGAGACAAGACATTTTTTAGATATGTAATGAAAAGAGGAAAACCAGGGGAGGGACTGAAATATTAACAAGCATTTGTCAATGCCGAACGTTCACTTGCAGGTATTTGCAGTGGTGTTTGGTACTGGTACTGGCTTCAGAGGAGCTAGGAGGCAGTAGTGAGAGTGGTTGGTGCTGCAGGGTGGAAGCTGCACTGTAAGTGCAGCTAGGAGCTGCTAATCAGAGAAAGCACTCCCATTGGCCTTAGTGGACTGGGGAGAGGACTGGAGAGAGAGAGAGAGAGAGTGTGTTGGGCAGCAGGAGCCACCAATATGTAAAGCCGCACCGCGGTTAATGTAGAAGCCTGGGGGGGTGCAGTCAGGGAAGCGAGGACTGGGGAGAGAGAGAGTGCAGTTGGTGGCAGGAGCTGCCAATAAGTAAAGCCGCACCGTGGTTAATGTAGAAGCCTGGGGGGGGGTGCAGTCAGGGAAGCGAGGACTGGGGAGAGAGAGAGTGCAGTGGGTGGCAGAGCTGCCAATATGTAAAGCCGCACATGATTAATGTAGAAGCCTGGGGGTGCAGTCAGGGAAGCGAGGACTGGGGAGAGAGAGAGTGCAGTGGGTGGCAGGAGCTGCCAATAAGTAAAGCCGCACCATTTCTAATGTAGAAACCTGGGGGGGCAGGGGAGCGAGGACCAGGGACAGAGAGTGCCGTGGGTAGTAGGATACACACACACACACATACACACACAGGACAGTGCAAGCAATTTCATTTACACCCTACTGCTGCTGCCACTGTGTCTCTACTGTGCTGTCTGTGCTTCTCACTGTCTGTCCCTGCAGCCTGAGTGTCTCTCCCTGCCTCACAGGGTTAACCTACAGCTCTGGTGCCAATGGTGCCTCTCTCTCCCTCTCTCTCTCAGCACTGTCGCTGATCGTAAACACAGAACTGTTCCTTTCCCATGCCTAAACAGGGTTTTCTCACTCTCTGTCTGTTGCTCGGTCACCCTTTGGCGTGTACTGTGGATTGTGGGGGAGGGGGGGCTCATTAATCTGCACTATACCATCGCCAGTGTGACACAGGTAACCCCTTGCCACAACTGTGCTGTGCTGTGCTCTCCCGACCAATACTGTGCATTCTGGGAGGTGGGGTGGGGGGAGCCGCAAAATTACTGTGCACTGAGGGCTGCGGTGCAGCAGACTGCACAGTGGGTTGCAGGGGCCAGAGGATGATGGAAGGAAGACATAGACTCAGCAGAGAGAGAAAACAACAGGGCACAGCACATAGAACACAACGACTTGCTCTCTCACTACTGGAGATCATCGCCACGTGAGGTGGAGGATTAACACATTGGTGCAAGTGTCACTGTCTCTCCCTGCTGCTGGTCATCTCTCTCTCTCTCTCTCTCTCTCTCTCTCTCTCTCTCTATCTCCTCGCAATACACAATGGCAGCACTGTGCTGCACAGAACCACAGGCCATCAACTGAGAGGGCAAAGGGCAGTCCTGCTGACTCTGCTTTCCTTTGTTAACAGTGGGATTACATCATGCGGACAGGTGTGTGGTCTCCCCCTTTCTGACAGTGACAGGGGGCACAGTTGTGCTGTACACCTGTATATCACGACCTGCTGTCACTACTTTCTCCATTCTACTGGGTATACCGATAGGGAGAGGACACTGGTGGGGGGGGCAACCTGAACTGCTCCTTCCCTACAGGAATACACAGAAGGATCAGAGGCATGCACAGATGAATGTAGTCACCAGTGGCTCCCTGGACGTTTAGGGGCCAGGTAGAGCTACACTGTGTGGCTCAGTTGACTGACATCTGCCAGGCACCTGGCTTGGAAGACAGGAATGGGCAGCTGACCTGTGTTGTGCCAGGGTGCAGTTGGTGCTGGTTCCTTAGAGATCTGTGGGGTGGGTGGGTAACTGGTATTGAAAGTTCATCAGCTGTTTGCTGGTTGACGAAGTCCTCTCTGATTGGAGTGGCTTCTTTCTTGGAAGTACAGACCAGCAAGCAGCGAGTTATGTCATGGTCACAGTGTGTGGTGTTTGGTGTAGACTGTTGAGTCCCTTGCAGTTTCAACTACAATGGGTTTGGCAGAGACACCACCCCCCGAAACCCTCTTGTACTTGTCCCAAAACGTTTGATGTGTAAGGGCAGCAAACGTATAAAGAAGAGGGCTGATGAAGTCAATGAGTCAGATTACATGTAAAATGGTGCAAACTCTTTGAGTACCACTTACATGATGGATTATTTATTGAAGATTAACAACATTATGTTCACTGAATTACTGCAGTTGTCTTTTTTACATTTACAATTTTATGAATATGTTTTACCATGTTAAAGAGCTTGTGAAATCAAAACAGGCAGACAGGAAAATAAGTCAAATTTTAAGTAGTCAGTCGTAACTTTTATTTATTTTTTTCCATTCAGGTTTTTTTTTTCTCCCCTGAGCCCTAGCAGGGGCTTCCGCCCTCTGAAGGAGGACTCTCTCTCTCTCTCTCTAAGGTTCCACCGCTCCCGCACTCACTGACCCTGGTGATTCCGCCATGGCTTGCCCCCCCCCGGCAGGGCCAGGGAGGTGGTGCCCCCTCCATGGAGACCCAGTCCAGAAGTCAGGGTTGACTCTTGGGTGCGGCGGACCATCATGGAACCCTGCCCGGCTCCTTTTTCTCCTTTTCTCCCACCCACCCCACCGATGTGATTACGTTGGATCATGCCTCCTGACCCATATCGCCCTCCCGCCACCACCAGAGGGCGATCAATGGGCTGGATGATATGGCACTCTCCCCCTGAGAGAGGAAAGCAGTCCTCCAGATGCTCAGTCTTCTCTCCCCCCACCAACCCGCGGCAGCCCAGGCTTGTTCCCGAACACGGATTGCTAGCATAGTGTGAGGTGTAGTGCCCAGCATCTTGACCTCCAGCACCAATGGGCCAGCTGCAACTTTTATTTCTGAAGTGTTTTTCTTTTTCCTTTTGCTCATTAGGAAGTATCCCATGTGATAATATGTAATGACATTGTGCTGGATGTGTGGAACAGCTCTTAGGCAGGCAGCAGGCATATCTATCCCTATCCCCTCACTACATCATCAATATTGTGCTCTTACTGATAGTGACATCACAGGTGACTGACCTGGCAGCTACTGAGTGGCTGTTGCTAAGCAGCGGTGATGTCACAATCAGTGAGATCACAATGCTGAGGATGTAGTGTGTGTGTATATATGTGTGTGTGGGGGGGTAGAGCCATATATGTCAGCTGGGGAACAGTGTGCTGTCCTACACTTCACCACATACTAACATTGTGTAAACCATCTTCTAATTAACCAAAGGTAAAAGCAAAAGTACCTCAGATATAAAAGGTAATGGTTGACGGCTTTTTAAAAATGAATATTAATTTTAGGCACTACACTAGCTCGTTAATGAAACAGAGTTATAAAATCTATTTGAAATTGTTGAGGAAATCCAGCCTTCTAATTGGTTGGGAGTTGAGACCCTGTGAATACTGCATTATCCACATGGACTGTGTCCATGCCTTGTTGTGTGATGCAGGGACTCAATGAAGATATAGTCATATGTTTCATACACACCCTGGAGTGGCTTATTGCGCTTATAAAATGGGCTTCTTCTTTTTAAAAACTTTTTACAGTTAGGAAAAGCATGTTTATATGTAGAAACAATAGATTTACTTGTGTGCATTTATGATAAAATAGTCCTTCCACCCACTGCAAATGATGTCATAGGTGATGTCATTGTATTACTGCTGGACAAAGTTTGTCCTTTGCTGGTATCAAGATTCAAGATATGGAATGTTTATCATGAAATGTTTCCCATGGAATACATGGATTAAAAATTCTTCTCAGTTCCACTGGCAGAATGTTCCTCTCCTAACATACTGTACACACACACAAAACAAATGCCTCTATTACAGCCAGAGGCAAGCAGAAGAGAGTTCCCTGATGAGCAGGTAAAGATAAGAAGTGGGGGAGCATTGTCAGCGAAGAACGAGTTGTAGTGAAAACTATAAACAGCACTTATTGTTTCTAATTTGTTTATATGTGTAAGGAAAGTGTGATGATTAGGGAAACAACATTTAATTGATTTGTTTTATTTTTTATTCAAGGTAGTTTTATTTTTAGGGCCCAACTGAAGGTTTTTTACAGTGTAAAGGTAGCAGCCATGTTTGTGATGGAAGATCAATTCTGGTTGTAGGAGGACTGATTTTCTCATTGTGTGATGTGGTTGAGTCTGAGCCCCTAGTATGTTGAGTGTTCCAGGCAGGAGAGAGGAGAGTTTGGACTCCAGGAGGAGAAAAACCAAGAGTTGTTTTCTTAGCCATTATGCATGTTTGGTATTTTATGCGGTTTAAAAGTTGTAAACAGCCAGATTGGGCATAGAGGTCACATGTATAGGTGAGATGCTGGTATCCAGAAATGAGTCGACAGGCTTTATTGAGGGTAGTGGATATCCATCAGAGAGCCGTGGCACGGCTGTAAACTATCAGACCATAGTCAATTAAGGAGACCACAGAGCTCTGAACTGCAACCCTTAGGGCTTCTGGGGTAAGGCATTGCCTGTGCCTGTAGAAAACTCCGATACGAGAATTAGCAGCTTTAGCAACATTTTTGATGTGCAAACCAAAGGATAGGTGACTGTCGATTGTGACTCCAAGGTATTTAAAAGAATGTTCTTGTTCTAAGGCAATACCATTGCAGTTTGAGATGGTCAGGGGGTGATGCCTGTATTTGTTGTGAGGGCTACAGAAAAGCATTGTCTTGTTTTTTTTATAGTTGAGGGCAAGCTTGTGTTTAGTAAATCAGTTTTCAACAGACTTGAAGCCAAGCTGAAGTTTGCACTGTAGGGCCTGGAGTTCCTTGTGGATGAAGAGGATTACTGCATCATCCTCATAGAGTTGTGTTTGTTCAGGGCAGGACTATGGAAAGCTATTCAGAAAGAGGCTGAATAGGAGAGGACCTAGAATGGATCCCTGTGGGACTCCTGAGTTGACTGGTCTGGCATCAGAGAGGACATTACCAGTTTTTACCCTTTGCAAACGGTTTTCAAGGTAACTTTTGAACCAGGTCATGGACTTAGGTGAGAGCCTGGCATTCAGCAGCTGGTCAATAAGAAGGCGATGATGGAGGGTGTCAAATGCCTTGGTTAGGTCAATGTAGACAGAGCCAGTGAGATGACCTATGGAACTATGGAACAGGGAACTATGGATAGCTCCGCTGTATTCCAATTGGGCTGACGTGGTGCTGTGTCCCTTTCTGAACCCTTGTTGCTGTGGGCACAAGATATTATATTTGTCCAGGTAGTCAGTAAGCTGGTCTGCTACAATCCATTCAATGGACTTTGGGGCAGTATGGAAATAGGATGATAGTTCATATGGAGTGCCCGGTCTCCACTTTTGAGGACAGGAGTAACAGTTGCAGATTTCCATCTGTTGGGGAACTGACTGAGGCTGAGGGAGAGGTCGAAGATTTTTGTTAGTGGAGGTAGAACTTCATCAAGAGTGAAGGATAGCAATTTTAGGTCGAGTGAGTCTCCACTTATTTTGGTTTTGGCAAATTGCTTTGCTAACATATGTGTGGACTTCATGCATCAGAACTGCCTTAAAGTAGAAAGGCGGGTATTTAGGGGAGAAGGAGGAGGGGCTAGTGGCATGTGATATAGGTACATCACCATTGAAGAAGTCAGGAGGGAAAACACTACTGAGGTCGGTGAAGGCTGCGTTGAAAGTATTTGCAACTGTAATAGGGTCCAGGATTGTAGTCCCATCAACGTTCAGCATAGAGGGAGAGGTTTTGAGCTGTTTCCCGGTAACTTCTTTAATATTGTTCTAGAACGATTTGCCATTTCCCTAGGTGTTAGTGAGGGCTTCATTATAATATAGGCTTTTCTTTAGTCAAATTAATTTTGTACAGATATTAAGAGCACGTTTGTAGTTCAGGATGTCTGCTTGATTTCCAGAGGCCCGTGCCCATATCCAGAGGTGGTCCCTGGCCTTTATTTGAGCAAGTAGATCAGTGGAGAGCCAAAGGTTGCAAAGGCCTTTACCTTTGTACTTTTTGAAGGGGGCATGGGAGTCACAGGCAGCATTAAAGATGCTAATGAAGTATTCCAGGGCTGAGTTGACATCTGTGGCGTTATGGACAGGAGACCAGTCTTGTTGTCTAAGATGGGATTTAAGGTGTTTCAGCTGCCCTTTAGGAAGAACTTTGCTGTAGATGAGCATGGGGGAGTCATGATGAATTTGTTCGTCCACTTGCAGATGACTGGGGAGTGGTCACTTATAGAATCGGGGAGGACAGAGATGTTAGAGATACGGGTCAGGTGGCTGGTTAGTAGCTTGTCCAGAAGGGTACTTGTGCCAGTTCTATAGTTGTGCCTAGTGGGGAACTCAACTAGCTGGGAAAGGGTGGTAGCAGAGATCGCATGCTTGATACCCCCCCATATCAGGTGCCAACCAGTTAATGTTGAAGCCACCCAGCAGGATTGTTTCAGAGCCTGGGGGGAGGGTGCAAATAAAGTCCAGGATGGTATTGATACCTTTGCCTTGTTCTTTGGGGGAATGTACACTGTGGCAACTATCAGGGCTTTGTTTTGTGCCCCTAGGATGATTTTGACAGGTAGAATCTGCATAGCTGTATTAGAGACTAGGCATTCTAAGGAGTGGCCCAGAAGAAGTTCTTTCATGAATATGGCACACACCCCCACCTCTTTTTGTCTTTCTATCAAGTCTGAAGACATTATATTTTGGTAGGGCAATAGACATGTCGGGGATTTTTGGAGAGAGCCAGGTTTCGACAACTGTGAGGATATGCGGGTTGTGGAGGTTGGCAAATTTTTGCAGTGCATCAAGCTTGGGGAGGAGGCTAGAGATATTGATCATTGCAAGGGTGAGAGACCATGTCCGCTTTACTTTGATGGTTGAGAGGGAGGTCATTGGGCCAGGGTTGGGGTGAACATTACCCGATAGCAGCAAGAGGAAGAGCATTAGCTTCAGTGTGCACCATCGTATTTGCCTGAGGGAGAGTTTAAGCTTCTGCTTTTTTAGGGAACGTTGGCAGAGGTGCTGTTTGTGGCATCAGAGAGATGTAAGGTGTGCCAGAGGTGGAGTGGTAGATGATTGTGCAAATGAACCCCAGACATGCTCACAAGGGTGAGGCAAGGTAATGTCAGGGAAGGGTGTGAATCGGGGGAAGTAACAATGGCTGAAGTGCCTGAGTGGGTATAGCTACAGTTGACAAGGTAGCTAGGTGGTAGAGAGAGGTAACAAGCTCCGGGAGTATAGCTGAGAGGTACCAGCGAAGTATGGATAGCCAGGCAAAAAGGTAACATAGACAGTGCCATTGAGCCCAAGGGATCAGTGATCGAGAGGTCAGGCTAGTGAAAAGGGGAAAAAGGCCCGGTGAGGAGCTGAGACGTAGGAGTGGGGGGGGAGTGTGCGACAGGTGTGTGGAAAAGGTGCCTAGGGGAGTGTAGATGAGACGAGGGTGGGTAGTGCAAAGGGCAGGAGAGAGAGAGAGAGAGAGAGAGTGGAAGAATAGTTAGTGGAGGTCCTTCAGTGAAAACTCATCTTCAGAACTGCTATAATCTCTAGGCTATACTGCCAGTGCCAGCTGATCATCAAAAACTACACATCTCAAGGCTGGCTCTGTGGTGCCAACAGGCATTGGGGCCCCAATTAAACCCTGTCTGTGTTCATGTCAGTACAGATTTCCAGGACTGCCACAGCACCAACTTCAAACTTTTTCCATTCCCTCTCTTGCAGACTTTTCTCTTACAATTTCAGGTGTGAACTGGGTTCTGAAAGCAGATAATTCTTTCTGCAGACAGAAAAAAAGTAGTTCTTTCAATTGCTCTGGTGTTTGCAAAGGAGCCAAATTCTGCACTCCCTGTGTGGCATCTCTGTTCCTTCAGCATTACCAGCTGGGTCTGTCATGGGCTCTGTCGGTACGGCAGGTCCATATTGAACTTGAGTACAAGGTAAGAAAATTCCAGCATTACCCAAAACAGCATTCTCCATACATTTAGCAGTGGTCTCTGGTTGTAAACAGTCAGGGAGGAGACCCACTCCCCTATCTCCATGTATTCCATCTGTTCCTCCTCCACATCAGGAGACCCAATCTTGGCAGCATGCCAGGATGACATAGGGTACCCCTACAGTCAGAGTAGGGGAATTTTTTATTCAAAACCTGAAACAAAAACTTACAAATATTGTATTTCATCATACAAAATCATAATCATAAGAAACAGAAAAAAAATAGTGCAACATACAGAAACATCAAACAAAAATAATGCACATATGTACATAACCCCCCGTCCCATCCTTACTAAAAGAGTAGGGGAATTTTTTTTTTCTATAACTTAAAAAAAAATCTAAACAAAACAGTATTCACATCATACAAAATCACAAGAAAATTTATAAATAAAGTGAAATCATAAAGCAGTATTACGGCATACATGCAATCCTATACATAGAGAAAATTATATTAAACAACCCCCTCCCCATACCCTACTAAAGGAGAAGGGAAATTTTTATTCAGAACTCAAAAATCAAAACAAAATTGTATTACAGCATACAAAATCAGAAAAAAAAATTAAAGGAGCCATACATGATTAGTACCACATGCCAGAGACACCAACTAAAAAGAAACAAAACCCCCTTCCTCTCCCTACCAAAGAAATAGGGGCATTTTTATTCATAGCCGAAGAAACCATATAAACAAACTAGTATTGACAGCATACAAAATCAAAATAAAATTATCCATCATACTAACATTCCTATATGTTTAGAAAATGTTTACAACATAGTTGAAACCAGGAATAGGCCTCACATCAAACATCGCTCCTATCTAAACCACTCTCTTCCCCACAGATGAGTAGTGGAATTTATTTGAAACCATAAAAAATAAATTATAACTCAGTATTATATCATACCAACTCATAGCCAGTCTACACTGTGCCACCAACACTTAAAGATTTCAGGTGGCACTGACTTGCTTTCTGAAAATCTATGGTTAAAAATTGCAGTAGAGATCATGTGAAATAATTGCGCTTCGGTGTACAATATTTGTTGTAGTGTAAACCTGCATCTCACATGCCATATGTAGAATTTAAAGCCAACCAAAAATAGCCATAGTGTAACCCTGTCATGTTTAGTCCACTTAAAAGGAAGAATTCCTAAATATAGAATCTACAGGGTTAAATCATAAAAGGGTGATGTAGGCCACCTCCCCCATAAAAAAAAATTCCAAACTTGTTGCACAAAAGGGCAAAATAAAAACAAACGATCCAGAGTTTCCACAGTCTCCAAACAAGTGTCCCTAGGACAGTAACCGTGCACCACGCTTTTATGTTTTAGATTACCTTTAACATTGAGTTTCCCATGTAAGGAAAGCCACATAACATCCCACATATAAACAGGAATATGGGTAGACGTCAACATTTTCCCAATCAGCAATTTGTCAAAAATAGGTTTGGAGTCAAAACAAGCTGTAGTTTGGAAAAAAGTAGATATAAGGTGGGCATATAATGTCTTCCGATCTTGTTGAAAAAAATGTTCTGGTACTAAACTTCAGAGTTTTATTTTCCACGAAACATCCCGTAAAGTCTCAGGAATACCATGCAAAGATCACTTCTTTGGAATGCAAGAATGAGGGAGCCAGAAAGGGAGTATCCCCATCAGTGAGTCCTGAACCCATGGAATCCAAATTCCCTCAGATTTTAACAACAGTGGTCTCAAGTTAATATTAGCAAATATTGTGAAAAAAAATACAATGGGGTTAATCATTTTAAGTCCCCCCAGTTTTTTTTCTCAAAACAGTAAACATCTCTTGACGGGATTCAGTCTGCTACCCCAAATATCAGAAAAAAAAACAACCATATATTCAGGGTTTCTAGCTTAGGGGACAGACTGAAAACTGCAGCAAATACAAAAATTTGGAAGTAAAAAGGTCTTGATTGTGTACACCCGTTTCAATTTAAATAGTCTCCACTGATTCCAGTGTAAAATTTTCTCATGTGAAATGTCCAATTTGGAGGACCAACTTAAGAGAGCCAGATCCCCAGAACCAAAAAAGAGTCCTTATATTTTGCAGGTCCCTGTTACAACAGGGATCCCGATTAAAGTAGGTTCTAAAAATTGTCCCAAGCCAAAGGGGAGGCACTTACTTTTCACATAATTAACTCGGGCTCCCATGGATTCTGTGAATTCCGAGAGTGTTTGTCCCGCTAAAGCGGCCGATGGCAAATATCCTACAATAAAGCAGATATCATCCGCGTATGCAATGCTTTTCATTTCTTCCGTGGTACTAGAAAAGGAAACTCCCTGGATAGCAATATTGTCATTAATGTGGCGAAGTAAAGGATCTAGTGTAAAAAGATGCAGAAGGGGACTCGGGGGACGTCCCTGTCTAACTCCACGGGTGACCTTGCAGGTCCTCCCAAGCCACCCATTACAATATGCTAGAGCTTTAGCATTAGTGCAACATGATTTTATCCAGGATATGAAAGTAGATGGAGTCCCATATCTAGCCAAACAATCCCAAAGTTAATCATGATTTACCCTGTCAAAGGCTTTGGCCTGATCCAAACTAAGAATAAACCCATTTAATTCTCCAGTCTCCCCCCAGGACAAAATTTCCCTTAACAAAATTAAACCATCCATAATACTCCGTTCACTGATAGTGCAAGTCTGAGAAGGATGTATAAGTGAAGATGCACAAAGCAAAAGCCTGTTATTTAACAATTTAGTAAATAATTTAAAGTCAGTGCTTAATAATGTAATAGGGCGCTAATTTGAAAGATCTGTCCTATCACCGGATTTATACATAAAAATAACTAACCCATTTCCCATGGAATCAGGTAGTTTCCCTTAAGAAATCATGTCCTGAAATAATTCTATAAATTCAGGTAGCAAATATTGCAAAATTACACTATACAATTCATATGGGATCCCATCTGTCCCTGGTGCGGAACTCTTTTTAACCATTGCCAAAGTGGCCAATATTTCAGATTAGGTAAGTGGTGCTACCAGTACCCATTGATCTGATAACAAGGCTTGTGGAAAGGAACATCTCTCTAACCATGCCTTATGACCATCAAGTGAGGACTCCTGAGAACCGAAAAGAGAATGCACATGTTCCTCCACAACTGTCACAATATCACCTCTAGTGGTACAAGGAAGGCCTTTAGCATCCCGAACTAGAGACATCCATTGTATTGCTGTTGAACGCAGAACTGATATGGATTCATAAAATCCTGTGATCCCTGGGTTCCAAACTTTCATTCCTGTTCCAAGGATTTAAGTCTATCATATTGTAGATCATTCAGTTTTTTGTCTAGTTTCTGCTAAATCTGCAAGAATCTTTTTATCTCCTTGGGAGGCTTGAAATTCCAAAGTCTGAAAAAGTGTCTTGTAAATTAAATATTGGTCTCTTTTAAATTTCCCGTTCAATCTGCCAATATGTTGGAAATATCTCTTGATATCCATTTTTGTATTCTCCCACCATTCCTGTGAGGTGTCATATAAGATTTTAACAGATCTGCATACTTCTAATAAAGAGATCAAACCATCTTTAATGGTTGGAAGAGACAAAAGTTCCAAATTCAACCTCCAATACCCAGGCCCTTGCTGCATACCATCATAATTGGAGACCGTCAGTTCTATAATAGCATGACCAGATGCGGCAACAGGAAGGGTTCTGACATTTTTAATCTCCAGGGCAGGAGATATAAACCAAAAATCAATTCTGGTAGCAAGTTTACCTCTGAAATAGGTCTTATCTGGCTGTCCAAAATGTCCACAAGCATCTATCAGACCAGTTTGAGAAATCAAGGCAGCTAAGTAATCGGTATCGCAATAAAGTTTTTGGGTTTGAGGGCCTCTGTCTTTCAAATATAGCCCACAATTAAAATCACCCCCCAGAAAAACATATCGAGCAGTAAATAAATATGATTGTATAATATGGAAAAGCTCAATTCTGTCCGTCTTTGTTTGTGGAGCATACACATTGATAAAACGGCAGTGTAAGTTATTTAAAGTAATATCCAACAGTAAAGCACATCCCGGGGCGATGTCCACTACTTGTATAGACTTTGCCAAGGGAGAATTTACACAAATACCAACTCCACAACAAAGGTCATCTCCAATAGACTAGTGGGTTACCCCCCACTTCCACCCCAATGAGGCTCTATCCATCTCCTGTCTACTATGCAACCTGGTATCCCAAAAAAACACCACATCATAACAGATAGAGTCAAACAAAGCATAAATCAAAAGTTGTTTCCTTGCTGACTGAATACTATTCGTATTTAAGGAGGCTATTTTGATGTCAAATAGCTCATTCATAGCAGTAAGAAACAAACAGGGCTATACGAACTAAACTTAAAGAATATATTAAACCGTGGGAGAGACTGAAATGCATCAAGATTTTTTCCTAACCCATTTACCGGAACCCATTCTAGATTTACTTTTTGGAAGGGTGGTCAGGTCTTCTGTGGACCGTTCAGTATCAGATCTCCCATCAGCTTGGGAGGAGTGAACTGAGACTGAATCCGATTCCGTTCCTACATCAGGATCTTCAACCTGTAAGGTGGAAAAAGTATTTTGCACAGAGAGTTGGAAGACTTCTGAAGCAGAGGCCACAGCTTTATTCCGTAAACTCCTTCTCTGATTATTAACTATGGTAAAGGCACCTTCTGGTGGGAGAGGGGGAGGCATAGAACCTGCATCATTAGGTAACTCTGAAACCACTGGTTCTGCCTCAGGTGGAGGTAATTTAGAAACTGAGATTGTCATAGGTAAAATCTCAGAAGGGGGACCAGTAGGTCTTTAGGGAGTTGTCCTGCTGGTTGGGGGGGGGCATAATGCTTTAGAGCTGTCTTTAAAGCCACATTCAGATAAAAATCTTGTGTAGTATAATCTCTATCTGTAGTATTGTGAGCTGCCCAAAGACAGTCCAAAAAGGAATGCTGCTCCTCACAAAGACTGCATTTGGGAGGATGGTGGCAATCAGTCATGATATGTCCCAGTTCCCCACATTATGCGCACTTCAGCGTGTAGCAGATTTTGCTCAAATGTCCACTGGAACCACACTTGTAACAATGACGTAGCTGTCTGGGATAAAAGATGAAGCCCTTATCCCGTCCCAAATAAAAGCAACTTGGGAGATGTTGAAGCCCATTCTCCATTTGCGATAAAGTCACCTTGTACCTCCATCCTCCATTCCAAAATCCTTCAGAGTCAAAAACTGGTTCCAGGTTCCCCGTATTTGACATCGTTTCTCTAGCCAGTAAGTAATGTCCATAATATTAACCCCTTCATTCCTAAATAGGACAGTAATTACTTTAAAAGTTTGTTTTGTTAGGGGTATGGCCTGAAAATGGACCCAGGCAGGATTTGTTTTAAACAGGGCATACTTCATCCAGAAACGATTGAGTATGTCTGGGGAACGAAAACTAATATCATAGGTAGACTCCCGTGGTGTATGAATCGAGGCATACACCTCAGAGGAAGAAAAACCCAGAATCTGTTTTAATAAAACTTTCCCCACATAGAAGCAATCCGGCATATTGTCCACCTGTCCCAAAAACCGTAGCTGAACAGCATTACGGCGTTTGGCTAAGGAGACAGGTTTTTGGAATAGACTAGCAAAGGTGGGAGCAGTCAAGGTCGGGGGTACTGGAATACTGTCAGGAGATACTTCAGGAAGAGTAGCTGACACTTCTTCCATCTGGGGGGAGCTTTTAACCAAAGGTGGATCTTCCGGGGGCCCCTGTTGTGAGGGAGACAATATAGGGGAAAAGGAAATGGAGTCTGGTTGTGAAATAAAAATGTCTGGAATAACCACCTCTGTATCTGTTGCTGCAATCAATGGTGAAATGTGCCCTGTAACAGGGTCTAAGTCTAGCTCATGTGATGTACGAGGTAGAGCTTCATCATGGAGGAGACCATCCACAGTTCCCCCCAAGTACCTCCATAACAACCCCCGAACCCGGAAGCGGAATATTGGGATCCGCAACCCACTGACCTGTCTCCGTTTGTATCCAACCGGCCCGTTCCAATGCTCATTCCAGAGACCATGTAGGATCGTGCTGTAAGTAGCTGTTAATCCCTGTTTCTTTATGTGGAACTTCCAGAGATGTACTTTCCTCCACCAGGGGGGCTGCTACAAATACTTTTGCTGTAGATGCTGTAGAAGGTGAAGGCGAACCGTGAATTGGATGCTTCCATTTTTTTTCTTCTGCATGCAGCTTTGCATCTGCTTCTGCCTGTAGTAGTAGGTCCTCTTTCACTCGGATCACTGCATCGATATCCTCATCTCCCACCATAGGCACGAAGCCTGCTCCGGGACCTCCTAAAGAACCTGGTATCGCTGCAGTAGAGGGATTCAAAATGTCCCTATTTTTGGTGGATTCTCCGGCCATTTCTACCACAGCAAGCAGTGGGGGATGAGGTATGAAGTGCTGGCCACCCAGAGGGTGTTTTCCAGCTGTACCATGCTCCCATCTGAGACTTATAGGCTCACCAGCCACAACATGTCCTCCTCCACTGTCCTTCTCCATCTGACTGAGAGATTCTTCATAGACACAGCGCCACCCGTCTACAGAGTAGGGAAGATTTTTATTAAATGAAACATAGTCAATAACACTACATAGATTTATACATTTTAAACAAGACACAGCCAAAAAATTAGAAAAACAGCTACTTAAACTTTATCACTCTGTGAAAACCTTTCCACCACCGTGTTACTGCTGTTGTAGTGAACATTTGAACATCTTTTAAACATACTTTTGTTAATTCTTGAGAAACAATCAGACTATAACCTTCAAGGGATATTCTTTTCTGGTAAATTACCCATTGACAATGTGCCTGCCATAAGTAAAATCTAAGGCAACTGAAAAAGAGAGATAATGTGTCTTGGTGAAAGTGGGCTAATCCCAAAGGATAAATTCCTAAAACTAAAATATCGTAAGTGAGGTAATGTAACCAAGGTAACTTTCATTTTGTACCTAAAAAAACCCACAATCATTTCACATAAGAACAATTAAGCAAAAAAATGTTCCATTGTTTCTTCCAGGTTGATACATCCAGAATATGGATAGCTGCTTTCTAACTGTGCTTTATATTTTGCATTGCCCCTTATATTTAAACTCCCATACATAACTAACCACTGTGTTTCCCACGTATGGGGGGGGGGGTCTTTTATTATTCAATTGTGTTAATACAAAATAATTTTATTTTGTAGGGCAGTTTTTAAAGCTAGGTTCAGTAGGGTAAATTTGTGGAAATAATAGCTTCATATAAAGTGCATACCGTAGTGGTTTGCACCAGTGTCTTTGAAATTTGCCATTTATATAATTTTGAAACAGCAACTCAAAAATATGAAGGAACATGAAAATGACTGGATAATTTCGGGGCCATATTATGCCAAATATGAAAATATCTGTTTAAAGCTTTGTAAACCCTTGCTTGACCTTCTCCTTGTTTAGATTTTAGGCCAAATTTAATAGTTTGAGAAAAAAATAAAGCGTGAAAAAGCACAACAGGTTCAATCATACCCAGTCCTCCTTTCTTTTTTGTCAGATATGTATAACAACGCTTAACAGGGTTCAATTTATTCCCCCATAACATCTGGAAAAATGAACTGTAGATCCTGGTTTCAAACTGTTGAGACAAAGGAAAAATCACTGCTATATATTGCAAGCAAGGAACAATGTATTGTTTTAAAATCAATATCTTTTTTGTTTAGATAGTTTCCACTGTTTCCATTTAGAAAGTTTACCTTCAATTTTTTTCAATGCCAGATTCCAATTTTCATTTGGTAAATTCTGTGGCCCAAAAAGAACCCCTAATATTAAAAGTGGAGTAGATGAAACAAAGATATCCCTAAAATAAAAATATTTCTGTATACCAGACCCAACCATTAAACCTTTTGTTTTGGAAATGTTCAATTTTGCATTAGAGATGGATGCGTATCTTTCAAATTCTGCCAAAAATGATGTTAATTGTTCCGGTGCTGTTAAAAACATACAGACATCATCAGCATAGGCCTGTAAAAGTAATTGTTTCCCTGTGTCCTGGCCATTTTGGTACTTCTGTAATAGAACGCAGGAAGGGATCTAATGAAAAAATATATAATAAAGGGCTTAGGGGGCATCCTTGAATGACTCCTGTTTGTAAAAAAAAAAAAAAAACCCTTTACTGTCATACCTTTTATTATAGGATAAACTTAGCAGATTTATATAGACATTGAATTAAGTTCAATAAGGGGGCTGGAACCCCATATTTAAGTAACACCTGAAATAAATATGGCAGATGGACCCTGTCAAATGCTTTTTCTAAATCTGCTGTAATTATATAACCTGTTGATCCTTGAAGTGTTAAATATTCTATCACATCTCTTATAATCATTAGTGCTGCCTGGATTTTCTTATCTGTTAGACCACAGAATTGGTAGGGAGAAATGACTCTTAAAGCAAAAGCTTTAAGCCTATTATTTATCAAGATTGTAAGGATCTTGTAATCTGAATTCAAAAGTGTAACAGGCCTTCAATTTTTTATATCTTGTCTATCACCAGATTTAAATAAATATATCATAAGTCCTTCAGTAAAAGCTGGGGACGTTATCTGAGATTCCATGAAAAATTGAAAAACCAATTGAAGACAAGTAATTAACAATGTAGAATAAGTTTTGTAAAACTTATTAGGAAGCCCATCTGGGCCAGCTGATGTGTTAAGTTTAAGCTGCTGTATTGCAGATTTTATTTCTGGTTCTGTAATGGAGTGTTGTAAAGACAGGGCATCCAAAGGAAAGGATGGCACTGTCACTGAGGCTAGATATGTTTTTATGTGAGAAGGAGAAATAAAGGCCTGTGGAGATAAAGAGAAAAATGCTGTTTCATCAAGGCTTCAATATCAGCTTCGGTAGTTAGAATATTACCTGTTTCATCCTTTAAAGAGTCTATTTGCATGGACTCTTTAATATGTTTACATGCTTCAAAAGGATCTCCCAAGGGTGATTTTTTTGTATGATTGGCTAACATTGCCTCTATGGTATTTGTTCTGTTATATTGGTTTTTCTGCATCTCTTTTTTTAATGTTATTAATCTGAGATGTATAATCTATCCGAGATGTATTTGATAATGTATAAAGTTTCCTTAATTGATTTCTAAGCATAAGATACTTATGAAAATTATTCCTTGTGTAATTTTTCCCAAATTTTTTAAACCAGGTACTAATATCCATTTTGGTGTCTAACCACCAAGCCACTAAATCAGTATATAAAAAAGCTACAGAAATCCTTGCCATAAGTATTGACTGTATTGTATTAACTACCATTTGTTGAGACAGGATGGAAGTATTTAGTTTCCATCTGTGAGCTTGTCTAGGTATTGCCAAGGTGGATACTAGAGAAAAAGTTAAAAACAAATGATCAGAAAATTTTGAGGGATGTGCAGTGAATTTTCCGGCAGGAACATTTGAGGATATAAATAAATAATCTATTCTAGAGTGATATTTACCCCTTTTATATGTAAAATCAGGTCCCTGTTTTTGAAATTTGGAACAATTAAGTAAACCTGCCACTTTAACAATTTTCTGAAGA
Source organism: Neoceratodus forsteri (assembly GCA_016271365.2). Taxonomy (NCBI): domain Eukaryota; kingdom Metazoa; phylum Chordata; order Ceratodontiformes; family Ceratodontidae; genus Neoceratodus; species Neoceratodus forsteri. Next base: position 47,724,502 of record CM028134.1, read on the forward strand.
GAATCAGAATCTCAGTAAATCTTTTTTGAATCACTAGTTTGACGATTTGGGAGACTGCAATTGAAGTCCCCACCCCAAAATATTTTTTTTGAAGAAACTAAATAAGGTTGTACTGCTTGCATGCATGTCACCCTTTCAGCTTTAGATTGAGAATTATAAATATTGATAAATCTACAGGCCTCAGTTCCCCAATTACCATCCAGAATTAATAATCTTCCTGGAATGAGGTCTATCAGATTATAATATATGTATATATGTAATTTTTTGTTTACTATTATTTTATGTCATTGTACTATTGTTTATGTTATTTTCTTGTCCATGTAAAAAAAAAAAAAAAAATACTTGTACTCTGATTTGTATGACCACTCAGGTCCATCTTGTAAATGAGCTACGCTCAATGATGTTCGCCTGACTAAATAAAGATTTTGATTGATTGATTGATTGATTGATGGATAAAGTAAAAGCTTAAGAATTAAATAGAATCCCTATCCCATCTGCACTGTCAGGTCCGAAAGACCAAAAGGATGGACCCCAAGGCCAATCCCTTTTGAAAGAAGCTATCTGATCAAATGTATTCATCCAGGTTTCCTGTAAAAAAACATACTTGGATTTTTTCATCATGAATATATCGAAAAATTACTTGCCTTTTATCAGTTTTTAATAGACTATGAGTATTTAAAGAACCCCAGGTCAATGTAGGAGAACCCATATAAACATGCCTTTATTTTTTCCTTCTTCTTTTCTTTTTTTCTTTACATTCTTCCACAATTACCATTGAAGGGTCTTGTGAGGATTTTTGTGAATCTGTATCTCCTACCTCCATTTCTGAGTCTCCCCAAAAAAGTGCCGCATAGGAATTATGAGACTCAAAGTTAACTTCTTGTGAGGAAACAGAAATGGGATTGTGGGGGAGGGTTCACTTTAGAAATTCTTGTAGATCATCTGTGAGTCTGAGGAGAGGAAGGAGGGAGAACTGTCACTTCCTTATCCTTTATTTCTGATTCTTTGTAGCAGACAGGAATCAGCAAGGAAGGAATGGGTCCCACAGTTGTGTCCATTTCCGGTTTTGGTTTCACCACCAATATTTCTTCCTTCAAAGGGAGAGAGGAAGGGACATTACCTTTAGGGGTCTGGGAGGGTTCTGGAGGTTTATCCTCTGATTTTGGAGGGGGAAGGGGCAGCAGCTTCCTGTGCTTGTTGAATTAGTAAGTCAGGGCTAATACAGGAGGCCTTATTTTTTGCTGCCCAAGGACATTCCCTGAAAAAATGTGCCAAATTCTTCATAAAATCTGGCGTGTATGATTAGCGCATTACATTGTAACATGCCCAATTTCTCTATTGTCACAGAGATCTGTCACAAACGCTAGATAGATGAGTTCTTGAACCACATTTATAACAGGCCCTTGGTTGACCCCTGTAAAAACAACCCCCCGTCATGACCCAACAAGAAGGAATTTGGGATATGCTCTATACCAGAATCTGTTTGCCTTAACTTCACTTTGTATTTCCATCCCCAAGTCCAAAACAGTTCAGTGTCCGGAATGGTTTCAAAAGAGCTTAAAACATCACATTTTTGTGATAACCAGTAAGTTATATCCTCTAAATGGACCCCCTCATTCCTAAATGTAACTGTGACATTCTTAATCAAAGGTTTGGTAAGAGGAATCACCAAAAAGGCGGTCCATGTAGGGGAAAACTTTACTTGTCTGTATCTCTCCCAGAAAAGATCCAATAAATATGTAGAGCAGAAGCTAACATCAAAATTGTCCTCTCTGGAGATGTTAATAAATGCAAAGACTTCTTTGGGTGAAAAATGTAGCGAGTCTTCTAGTAATATCTTCCCCATGTGATATCTCTCCGGTCTGTCTGCTAGGTCCCCAATATACCGAATATGCACAGCATTTCTTCTGGGAGCAGGTTCTTTCTCAGCTTTGGAAAACAGCTCAGACAATTGGGGTTTTTGTTCAGTTCCTGAAGAATGCTCCAGTGAAGGGAGTGAAATGTTTGGTAATTCAGGTTCTGGGGTTGAAATGGAAGGAACCTATTTAGAGTCCATAATAGAGATTGATACGTCTGTAAAACTGGTGCCCCAGCATTTTTTAAATCCCTATCAGTTGATTTTAAGTCCTTTTCAATAACCACCCCCTGTTTTTCTTCTGGTTTCCAAGTCAGGTTTGATTAAGAAAGTGAGAACGAAGAGTCCCAGGAGGGATCAGGTAACCAAATGCTCTTGGGTGATTGCATCCATCCGGATCCCAAAAGAACATTTTTTGGTGTCCATATCTCTTTGAGGATAGCTTCTTCTAACAATTTTGGAGCTGCAGTCTCTGTTGAAATCTGAGTTGAATGACATGGTACTGTTGCTTTAAGAGAGGCCGGCTCTGCCGATTGTTTCAATGCCTCAGTTTTCTGTTTGTTATTTAATGAAAAAGTTGTTGCTCCCACTTGTGACGAGGGACATTTTTGTTATGTTGTAGCCTCAAGTGCTGAATCTGCTACAGCAATAGAGTCGGGAGCTTTAAAAACAAATCCCAATGTTTTCTAGAGCTGGGGTTGCGACTGAGTCGGAGCTTTGTTAAGAATAGAAACAGCTACCAGTTTGTTTGCTGAGGGATTACTAGGTAAATGTGAAACTTCCCCATTTATAACTTTTCCATGAACCTCCAAAATAATAGCAGGCTTTTGGTACTCACTCATTGTAGCGACCATATTGCCAGCCTTTTCATGCTCATTATTTGTATTAGAGGTAGCTGTGTTTGCAGATGAAACTGACAATGACTTACCAAGCTCTGGCCGGGCCTTTGATGCTAGTACATCATTCTGCAATTTGACATCCGAATCAGGGTGTTTGACAGGGGGTGTTTCTGAAGTTGTTTCTATGTCATGCTGCTTCAAGGAATCCATTAATAAAAGTACTGGTTTACTCAAGGAAGTAGTTGAAATTGTAGAGTCAGTCAGTGTTTCAGTTTCTGCTGTTTTAGGCAAAGTTAGATCCTCAGTAGAGAAAAAAGCTCAGGAACATCTTTTTTCAAATCCAAATTCACTGACAACGATGAAAAATCCTCAGAATCAGCAACAGTGAGAATGTTTGTAGGCCTTGAAACCAGGTCTCCTCCTTTCAGCACATCCTGCTCCCCTGCCACATCAGCACTTCCACCTCCTCCTCCTGTATCCAGCTGCAAACTGTGCCCCTCCATCCTGTCCACAGGAAGTGACAGCACCCCTGCAGTCAAAGTAGGGGAATTTCCCCGGTGTCCTGGCCAAATTTCCCCATTCACTAAAAATGCCACCAACAGCTTAATCTGGTTCAATGTCAGTTGCATCCATCTGTATCCCCCTCCATTGGGACAAGGCTGAAAATAGGCAGAACTGTCTAGTCCTCATTTCCGGGTCAACAAAAACTAACTAAATAAACCAATGAATCAAATCCAGTCTGACTTCTCAAATCTCCATGCAAAGGTGACAGAGAAGTTCTACTGTTGGTTTCTCAGAAATCCTCCCAGTCTCTAGAGCCCCAGATTTACATCAACAAGAGATTAGAACATTTAACTCTTGGTTGTGGTATACACGCAAGAAAGAAGGGATGGGTTTCATTAGGACATGGGCTAACTTCTTGGGCAGGAGTGATCTGTTTGCCAAAAATGGGCTTCAGCTAAGTGGAAACTGCACAATGCACTCTTGTAACATAGTCATTTTATGGACTTTCATCACCAAATGTTCAACATAGGCATTTTAGGACCTCTGCTCATGAACAGTGTCACCGTTATTTTCTTAAACTGTCCTGAAAACTGATTTCGCACAGTGACCACGGTATTCTGTGCCAGAAGTGCAAAAACACATTTCAGCCAGGATATGTAAAATGACAACTGTACTGTTCATAAGGAGGTGTGGTAAAATGCCAATCTTGAAAATCTGGAGTGAAAATATTGCAAATTCACAAAGTTACGAGTGTGTGGAAACTGCACAATGCATGCTCGTAAAACAGCCATTTTTTTGATTTTTTTTCACCAAATTTGCAACATAGGCTTTTGAGAGAGCCCTCCTCATGAACAGTGGCACTGTTGTTTTGGTAATTGGTCCCAAAAGGTGATTCCATGCAGTGACTGAGAAATCACCTTTCGAGACCGAATAACACCATGCCAATGACTGAATTTATGAGGAGGGGTCCCAATAACCCCATGTAGAAAATTTGGTGCCAGAATTCCCACAAATGGCCGAGATATGCACCAAAGTTGAAAAAAAAATATTTATGCCATTATATAGCTTACCAGCATTTCTTCAGTTCGCAGTCGGCTTTGAAGAGTGCAGACGTGTTCCCAGTCCACCGAAGATCGTTGCGCTGGACTCTGGATGTAAGTATGGGGTGGATGGATGGGGAGGCAGGGTACACAAAGGGTGGAGGAGGGGGAAGGTGCAGAAGAGACTGTGAAGGACCGTTTTCTTCTTTTACACTGTAAAAAAAAGAGAAAAAGACAACGAGTGCTGGTTTTCTTTTTTTGCAGGTGTTTGGTACACTGGGGTGGGCTCCCAGTGTACCACCTGCATAACGGGGAAGGGGACTGCAGTGACAGGGACTGGCCCCCATCGGAACAGAAATGGGTGAGGGGGGACACGCATGATGCCGAGGGGGGATTGGGCACCCCCTTGGCACACAGTACACATGGGGGCTGGGGACATTATGCCGATGGGGAGTGGGCTCCCCCGTTGGCAAACTAAATTTGACAGGGGGGACTGAAGCTGATGGGGATTGGGCCCCCCATTGGTAAGGAAAGACTGTTGGGAGGCCATGATGCCGAGGGGGATTGGGCACCCCCTAGGCATACATTTGGGATGGGAGGGGGAAACATCATGCCGACAGGGAATGGGCTCCCCCATCGGCAAATGAAGTGGCTGCGTGCTGCCATGTTGTGTAAACTGCTTCACCAGAAAAGGCACGCTTCGTGAGGAGCTTGGTGGCTCTCAATGCAGCGGACCTTTTCTTTGATCTGGTGGCCAGTTTACATATTGCTAGTGTGGCGCCTGTGTGTTATCTTATTGGGGAATGAGGAACGCGCCTACTAATGCGTGCCCTGCATTCGCCCACAGTGACCACACCTCCAACTCTGCTACTATCGCAATATGTTTGCTGGCACACACGCCAACATAAAAAGGATGTAAAGCTAATGTAGTCAACTGTATCCTATCAGCTTATCCTCATTAGGTAAGAAATAATGGAATCAATAATCAAAGATAGAACAGCAAATCAAATGGCAAGCAATGGAGTAACTGACATTAATCAGCATGGTTTTTGCAAGGAAAGGCCTTGTATCACTAATTTATTGACTTTTTATGAAAATGTTAGCAGATCAATTGCCATGGGGGTGCCAGCTCATGTAATTCCTGCTGGATTTCAGCAAAGCCTTTGACATGGCTCCACACTTGGGCATCATAAATAACCTTCACTCAATTGAAATAAACAACACAGTGATAAACTGGGTCAAATCACGGCTGTCAAATAAAACTCAAACACTAGACATTAATGGGCTTGAATCAGAAGAGGAAAGAGTGATAAGTGGGGTACCCCAGGGAGAAGTGTTGGGTCCATCACTGTTCCAAATATATGCAAGTGACACTGAGAAGGGGGTAGATGGTGTGCACACTACGCAAATGACACACAGCTAGGAAACATAGCATCAGTGGAACATAGTGATATGTTATAAAAAGACCTTGATACTCTACTGCACTGATCCCAGACATGGGCAATGGATTTCAATGTCAAAAAGTGCAGTTATTTATACGGGGCAGAATAATTGTAAAACAGATTACTACCTAGGAAATATGAGAATAGATAGCAAAGCAAGCAAAAGAGATGTAGGCATCATGACAGACAAAAATGTAAATATGACTGAACAGTACAATAGTATTATCATGAAGACCAGTTATATGATACATAACACAAAAAAATTACTCAAAACCAGGAATGAAAAGATATGGGATAGGAACTTTAGAACCTTTATTTATCCCCTTCTAGAGTATGGTTCACAGCTATGGTTCCCATTTAAGAACAGTGATATCCTATCTTCAGATATGCAGGTAGGGGAAGGAGGGGCAGCTGCAGTGTAGCAGACTGCTAGCTATGCACTCGAGCAGACTTCATAGACTGTATGGCCTGTATCTGCTGGCGGTTTTCGTATGTTCATATCCTGAGACTAGAAAAAACAGGTTGATGGATATAGCATATAATGATAGACTGTATCATCTGAACCTACAGAGCTTTGAAAAAAGGAAGAAAAGCAGTGATATGCAAAAGGACTTTGGTATCATAATAGACAAGGAGTTGAAATTCAGTAACCATTGCACCAAGCTGGTTCAAAAATCCAACTATATAGTAAACTGCATAAAAAATGCCTTCTTAAGTAGAAATACACAATGTATTATGTCTCTGTATAAAGTATTTGTCAGATCTCACTTAGACTACTGTACTCCACTGTGGAATCCTTATATGAAGAAAGATATAGATATGTTTAGAGGGTCCAGGGCAGAACAACTAAACTGATGTCTGGGTTGCACCACATGACACACAAGGATAGGTTAGAAAACCTAGGGATGTATCGCTTTGAGCTCAGGCGAGTGAGAGAAAACCTTGTAATGATGTTTAAAATAATAAATGATACAGAACTGATGATGGAAATGGAATATGAGATTCATAATAAACCCCTCAGCCTTAGATCACACAACATTCAAATTAAGCTGGACTATACTACGAGGAATGGGAGACTAAATACCTTTTCACAATGTGTGGGTAGGCTATGTAATGTTCTACCAAACAATATGATACAGCGCAATAATGTAGAAATATTTAAGCACAAATTAGACAAATACCTGCTCAGTCAGGGGGTTCATTGGACCCACTAATGTGGGTAGACTGACATGATGGGCTCCAAGCCTTCTTCTGTCTATTACCCAGCATAAATATCCAGTATAAACAGAAACCTTTAAAGCCAAACTGGAGAATGATATGAGACTGACAAAATGTATCATCTGTTGCTGAGAGTGGGAGGTGGGGTAGTCTCATGATGGGTCTCATGGACTAATACTACCTCTGTAGACATTAGTAGTAACATTAGTGTTAGTATACACACAAATATGATCTTTTAGCTAGCTTGTGGCTCACCCCATATTTATACAATTTATGTGTGACTTAAAATGTAACAAAAAATTGTGTTTCCCCCTTTTTAGGGCTGTAGGTAGGCGGAGCCTGCAGCCCTATTGCATCAGCTCTAAAAATGAGCTGCAGGATTCAGACCTTGGAGCACTTCCTTTGGAGTTTTCAGTTGATCCTTCCACCTCTTTGCAGCCCTTCAGTTTAACCCTTACAGTGCTGCAGACTGAACATCTATCCAGAGCTCAATCAAACAACTCCATTCTAGTTCTTTCAGCAGCCTAGGGATTAAGAAACAAATACTCTGAAGAATCACCTCTCCTCCTCAACTTTGTACTGCTTCAGTGAGTACGAGATACACATGTTTTCATTTGAATCCAACTTGGTAAACAGCTGTATCCTTCTACCTTGCCTGCAGTATATAGCACTGTTTCTGGAGTCCCTTAAAAAATTGTGCCTCTTAAAAGAGCTTAAGGCAGTAATGGTTGTAATTTCTAATGAAACACATTCATCATTTCAAGAGCATGTAAGATAAATAGCTACGGAACAGCTAACTTCCATAAACAATGAAAAGATTATTTCTTTTCAGTGGCACTTCTTTTCCTGCACTATAGCATATTTACCTGAGTCTGTAGTATATGTGTTGATTTACTGCAAAATGTGTCTTTTCTGGTATTTTAATGGTTTCAGCTCCCCCTGTTCTCAGATTTCCTTGCAATACATTTGAATCTTAACCTTTGATTATGCTGGTCATTAATCTTCAGCCTTCTTGTGTGCTTTTGTATACATAAATGTTGACATTTTATTTTCTTCTTCAGTACCATAAAAACATTGTGTTTTTGCAGAGTTTTTCGAAAATTCCTCACCTCTTTAATTTTTCTGTCCAGTGTCCAAATTTAAATTTTTTATTTCTATTTGATCAAGTTTCACAGCATGTAAGGCTAGCAACAGTGGCAGCCCCAGCTTCTGTTGGTTACCAGAGCACTGGCTAGGCGCTACAGTTGGAAGCCAGGGCACCTATTGAAACTGGAATGGAAAGCATATGTGCTTACTTCTTGGAGTATTTGCACTAATGATGAATGTTATGTTTCTAAAAATAAAAATGCAAATTCCATTTTATTTTGTTACAGGGAACGGCCGTGCTTCCCCTGTCTTGGGGGTGGGGGTACAGATGGCCCACCTTCTCTTGGCTTGGGATGGATGGCGCTGCTTCTCCTGGCTCAGGGAGGGGTGGAATGGCCCTGCTCCCAACTTTCTCTAGTAGGAGAAGCTGGGCCACTTGACCCAGAAGATAGGGCCACCCCTCAAGCCAGGAAAAGCAAGGCCACCCCCAAGCCAGGAGAAACAGGGAGATACCCTTACCCCACGCCCAAAGAAGCATGGCCATCCTCAACACCCCAAATGGGGAGAATCAGGGCCCCCCCACCAGGAAAAGCAAAGCTATTCTCCCCGGGGCCGGAGAAGTAAAGCCTTCCTCATCACCTAAACAAGAAGAAATGGCCATCCCAACCCTTTGCAGTGGGTATCCACCTGCCAAAATGGTTCTCAATAGATTGGCCACCAGCAGTAGCAGGCCAGGAGATCGAGAGCCATACATTCTCTCTTTTCAGTCTCTCCCCTCCTATCCCTACAGTACTGAGACATTTTAAAATAAATCCATCCACTTACCTTAATGAAAAGGCATAAGCAGCCAGAACCCTGTCATTCTAATTCTGCAGGCAGTTTCTTTCTTGGCTGTTTTTGTTGCTGTCAGGACTTTTACTTGAGGGTCTGACTCTGTGCTGTAGCTACTGACTGGGCAGGGTGGCTAGCAGGTGCTGCACTCTCTCATTTCTGGCCAGACTGTGCTCTAGTATTTTATGAAAAAAGCACAGCATAGTACAGCTCTTTGAAGGTTAGATACTACTGGGTTGTGGGGAAGGGGACTTCTCTGCTGCAGCTTGCAAGCAATGGCAATGCAGTTCTGGTTTGGTGTGCATGGTCGGCTGGGTGACTCCTGATTCAGGCAGCTAGGCAGTCACCAGGAGCCAAGCCACAGCACCACTCATTGCCTCCAATACTGGATGCCCAATTATGGGGTAGGGTGGTAAACTGAAATGAAAGAAAGTAGCCACTTTCTGCTCAACCCTGTTGCCACCAGACTTCCTGAATTCTGACATCCAAGTCCATAAACCTAGAGTCAGACAGTAAATGAAAAAAAGTAAGCAAACGATAGCCAAACCCCAGTGCTGCCAACCCTCCATTCTAACACTTTGTTCCAACAGTCAATGAAAAAAAAGTAAGCAGACAATGGGACCCCATCTCCAGTGATGTTTTAGAAAGAAACGTTAGTTGTTTTCTGCATTAATCTGTTGTAGCATTGCTCCCTGTTATTCATTGTACTATTGCACAATTGTGTACTTGCCACTTGTACAGCAAATAAAAAGCAGTGTTATTCCATAGTCAGCAGTAAAACCTTAGCCTGCTTAATAGAAAAGCATATGGGAATTCATAGGATGAATACTAAAAACAACAGAAGTGCAGCAGTGCAATGAATATCAGGAAGCAATGCTATGCCATGTTGGGGCACAAACAACTAACGTTTCACTCCAGAAGCAGAGTTTTATCAGAGTTAGTAACTTAATGCAGAAGTGCCCTTATATTATCTGTCACTAGGTCAGAATAGCACATTGTCGCAGAGTGTTCTGTGAAACATTGTCCCCCAGTAGCTGTAGGTGCTTTTTCTGGCTACTGCCTGGAAGCCTTGTGTGACAGCGTGTACTGACGCATGGTCAGGCCGTATAGCTCTGCTGTTTTATTCTGTTAATAATATAAAAAGAGAAGGGCAACTCCTTTTTGTTCTCTAAGTGTGTAAAATGAATGAAGAATGTCAGGACTGTTAAATCTCCTAGACATCCTATCCCCTTTTCATAAATTGTATGTTTAAGGTTGGTTGGGCACCTTCTTAAATAAGCGCTTTGATTTCCCCGGACAAAATGAAAGTTTTTGAGCTGTTTATGCTTTGCAGGCTATTCCTTGACAAAATATCTGCAGGTTAGCTCCGTGTTAAAAGTTTGCAGGGCACTGCAGAAGAAATGCCCTGTTTCTGTCCTTGCGAGTTTCAGGGTTTAAAATAATAAGTGAGAACCTGGGGACTCAATAGCTTGTTCCACGAATTGCCCAAATTAAAGAAAACTCCTTCATGACAGTATGAGTACGAACCCCAGTAAGCTTCTAAGCCTCCTTGAACGAGCGCACTATCATGAAGGCATTTAGCCCTGTAGATATATTTAGAATACAGTTTTCTGGACATAGTTAAGATAATGAAGTAGTACATACCCCATGACTTGAATGCGGGTATTTGTGGGCTGATTTTGGGTAGCTGGTGGGGGCGAGGGTGTTGCTGTTTTGTGGCTGGCATTTTAGAAGCCCCAAATTCATTTCCCATTGCTCCAGCTTTCTTCTAAGAGCTGACTGGCCATTTGTAGTCTTCTTTTTATGCTGCAGCTAGAGGTGGGTGGTGATTATTGATGCTCAGGAGATATTATGGGGTTTTCCTGACATAAAACCAGTAATAAAAATACACTTTCCTGGTCTATTATTATGCCCTAAAGAGAAAACCAACATATATGATTTTAATCTAGATAGCTAATACAGCCTGATAATCAAGGAAATGAGGGGAAAAATGTCCTTACTTTCCTTCACTGCTTGGTGGCTGAGGGTGCGGTCTGATGCTGTGGAAGAAACACACAGACTAATCATTAGGTGAAGCTGTATAGGGAGGGAGTGGCTCAATGCGTGCTGATTTTGTACTCATGTTGAAGCCTCCTTCCTGTCTTACTGGGTGGAGCATCTGTTAATGCAGCCCATTTTTACAGTTTAGTTTACTTCGTAAACTCTTCAGAGGGATACAATACAAATAGCTAATAGTAAAGTTGATTATTATAAAACAGATATGAAAATCTTTGTTATTGCAGTAAAACAACTGTAGTACTGAGATACACAAAAATGTTATTTTAACTTGTTGGGAGGGGTTTCAGATTATGGGAGGAGATTAGAACCTATTTAAAGAGTAAACTGAGACTCCCAAGTCAGATAGGATGTTGGGTCTGGAGAGGAACTCCAGGGAGCTCTGCCAAATGCTCCACCGTGTTGGACTTTGTCTAATTTATTCATATTTTGTTATGTTGATTTGCTGTCGAACCAGTTCGCTGTAATTCATGTGTCCTGCTTGGAGGAAGAAAGAAAGAAATTAGAACTTTAATGATTGCTGATGTGTCAGACTATCAGTGCTGTCCACTTGCTCACCTGTGCCCTATCACACACATGAATGAACATCGCTGTCAATAACAGCACCTTCCATATAGCACTATGCAGAACTGGCAGGAACAAATGCAGCAAGTAAAGGCAATGCCACTGGTAGTGGTCACAAAGCACACTGGTGACTGCTACCAGTCCAAACATTTATTTTAGTGGGGACTCTGCCCCCCTACACCCCTTAACTAAAATAATCAACTCTGAGTTGGAGTTGGATTACCGGTGAAAAACAAAATTTTGACTGCCAGGATTAGATCCCTGATCTCCACCATTGTGGCCAAGCAGCTCCATGTCTCAGTCCTCTCTGCCACAGGAGCAGCTCATACACTATTTTCAATTTCCCAGCCCTTGCCTTCTTCTTAGTAGTATGGACAGTGACCTAGGTAGTGCTTACTGCACAGCACTGCTTAATCCCTGTCTCTGTCTGTGGTACCCCATTCGGACATTGCTGTTTTTTTCTTATGCTAAATTTGTAGCACTATTGTATCCGATTATTATATTATCCACCACCAGTGACATGTACAAACAAGAAAATTGAAACAGTGAATATGGTGCATCCTCAGGATACAAGGAGGCACTTATAAAATTACAACCAGCAATTAAGGTAATGAAAAGTATATCAAACCTGGTTTAAACTACCCAAAAGGCATATTTTCACAGTTGGTTAGTGCATACAGTTATAAAAAAAGCTTTACATATAACTACACTATCAGGAAATATAAACTGTATAGAAATACATTTTGTGGATGTTGGAGTGAACCAATAAGGATTTAAAATTGATAGGTATTCATTTATGTATCACTTCTCTTGAAAGACTTTAGAACTGTGGAACCAATGAACTTGTCAATACAATGTTTCCAAATATCATTCTTACACTCATTCTAACATTCTAATTGCCAGCAGATATATATCAGGAATCTATTCTAAAACATTAGATAAAAGTAGGGCATTATTATATCAGATGCTCAGCCAGAATGGATCTATACCTTGGGGGCTCGCTATAGCCCAGGTGTGAATGATTTCTATAGACAACCTTTATTTCCTGTATGTAAAGCTGGCAGGCATACTTTGCAGAAGTGTATTTTTTTATTGTATTACAGTGGTAGTTATCTAAAAGTTGCCTACCTCGAGGTACCACTGAGGCACTCAAGTTACAATTTGCATTGACTGTAATGTGATTCTGCCCCATTCTGCCTCAGTATACCTAGGTATACCTCAGTACTGCGAAACGTCTAGGTATACCTCAGTACGGACACACTTTTCTATGGCTGCCACTATATGATTGACTAAATGAGCATCGGATATAATGATGTCCTGCTTTTTATTGTTTTTTAGAATACATGCCTGCCATTGGTATTGTGCATCACAGAGTTCACTGGATCCACAGTGCAAGAGAAAATGTCTCTCAAGAGAAGGAATATATATGGATGAACACCTAAACATTTTATATCCTCAATGCTTCACCCCAACATGTGCAAAATGGACTTCAATATAAATTTATATTTACTGTTATTGTGGTTTATATGTAAAGTTTTTTTTAATATTTTCATCTAGTAACCAACTGTTGAAAATATGTCTTGTGGGTGGTTAATACCAGGTCTGATGTTATACTTTTCATTACTTTTATTGCCAGTTGTAACTTTATGTCCCTCCTCGTATCCTAAGGATGACCCACATTCCTCTCCTGCAGCCCTATCAGCTCTGGCCAGAGTTTTCTTCCTTTATGGTGTGCCTGTGTAAGTTGTTTTTTTAATCTTTGATAATTGGCTAAGTTCATTTAGGTTCTGAGGGATTGCCTGGTTACACCCACATGGCCTCTACTTGGGCACTTCTTACGCTGGATATATTAGAAAATGTTCTGTGATTGGCATGTGTAGGTCTCTAGTACCTTGAGTTGCTAGTTTGGGGGGTTGGGGTGTGCTAATAAATTAAGTGCACATATTTTGCATTTAGGGATATTGCAGGGTTATGCACCTCTAGTGTTCCACTGTTCCAAAAAGGAGTTGATTTGTTCCTGATAATTAGGCTGGGTCAGCACAGGTGTTTTTTTGAAAGATTGCAAAGTCAGTTCCTGGGAAGTACATTTTAGGGTATTCTCATATGAAAGGTAGTTTGCACTGCATGATAGTGTGGAGTGTGTCTTAAGCTATCTGCCAGGACATCAGAGGGCTTGGATGGTGCCTTATCTAAATATACCTGAGCCTGTTGGCTGACAATAATGGATTTTGAAGTATATCTTGTCTGGATCCATCAACTATCAGAAATGAAATGGATTGTGTCTGCAGAACCCTAGTGCTAAGTGTAACCCCAGTTCCCATTGCCATGATAGCAATAGCACTGCTGATCGAGACTGAGCTGTCCATATAGAAAGGGCTTTCCTTTATGAAAACTCCAACGCCATCAAATGCTACAATGCTACAGAGTTTAAAGAGCTGGGAATTAATTTAAATGATTGGCATTGACTGAAGCAAGAGACCTGCAAAACCAGTTGGGAAAGGAAGGTGTAGAATTAATCTCTTTGCACATTGCACTTACACACGCGCAGACACACACACACACACACACACACACACACACATACAGGTCAGCTAAGGAACAGTGAACAGAGGAAAGTGCCTGTTCTGAAATCAGCAATACTAGTTCTGTCGCACATATTATAAACGAGTGTTTTGTAAAATGAAAACAATGGGGGGGGGCATGCTACAAGCAGATGCTGCTGAAAGGAAACGCATGTGCATTTGAATTGCTAAATTGGCTTAAATGGGCTTTGTCTTGAAGTAATAAGTTAACATTTAGCTAGGAGCTGCATGGCTGTACTTGAGTACTTAGAAACATTAGACTTTGATGGCAGATAAGGCCCATTTCCCTACCTATTGGATAAGCTGCAGATCCTAGTTAACCAACAGCCTACTTCCTCCCACCCCCACTATAATTGCCTTATGTTTGTCCCATGCATTCTTGAATTCTCACACTGTTTTTGACCCCTTGACTCCTCAGGAAGGCCGTTCCATGAGTCCACCACCCTCTCCATGAAAAAATACTTCCTCACATTGCCCCTGAGTCATCCCCCTCTATCTTTAAATTGTGCCCCCTTGTTCTTGCACATCTCTTTTTCTGAAAGATGCTACCCTCTTGGACTTTATTGATTCCCTTGAGGTACTTGAAAGTTTCTGTCATGTCCCCCCTCCCTCCTTTCCTCGAGGGTATACATATTAAGCTACTTTAGTCACTCTTCGCATGGCTTCTGGTGCAGACCCTGCACAATTTTAGTTGCTGTCTTCTGGACTGCCTGTATGCAGATCAAAGGCAATCCAGATCACATGGTTTGTGGCTATCAATGGATCAGCTATTGGGGTTGGGCTATGAGGCTGATCTATGTTGCCTCCTGGGGAGGAAGAGGAGGGTAGCCCATACAATTGGTGCAGTGCAGTTCTTGTATGACAAAGTTTACATCGAAGTCCTGTTGCCGGCGCACTAGGGTGTGCATGTGTGTGTGTGTGTGTGTGTGTGTATGTGTGTAGTGCAGGCTGGAAAAAGCAGCCAAGTGTCTCAGGTAGGCAAAGAGGATCCGGAGGAGTGGGGCGTCATGCATGGAGGCCAGCATTTCTGAGATGCTATTAGCTCCTATGGGAGGCATGGCATGCAATGACATAATCATGTCAAAGCAGCAATGTCCAGCATGCCTCCCCACAGTTTGGGCTCCAGCAGTTGCTCCCCCCAGCCTCCACCAGAGGTCAGTCATGCACCACATGCACACCCACATTCCCCAGAGGAGGAGAGCAGTCCATCAGACACTCAGTCCTCCTACCCCCAGCTGGCCATCTGACTCTTTGGGTCTGTTCTGGAACCTGGGACATTGGCATTGCAAGCGAAAGCCCTACTGCTGCACCAATGATCCAGCTTTTTGTGTTTTTGATATGTCTCATTGCATATTGTATACTCTTTATGACTGTACACATTGTAACAACATTGCTCTAAGTACCCCTTTGAAAATTAACTTCTCAACTGGGTAATCCTTATTCCTATGCAAATTATGAATAAAATATAGTACTACTACATACATTATATGTTTATACATAAATGTATATTCTTTGCAAAAAAACTGCATTAATGCACTGGTTAGGGTTCAATTTAATGTATCAAAAGTGGGGAAATGTGGCATTAGGGCTTCCAACACTAATCCCCCCCCATCAGCTAAAAGAAAGAAACATTAAGGTTTTGAGTTTCCAGAGTCTTGGCAAATCAGAGGTGGGGGTCTTCCTTGGGGTTGTCATCTCCCCTCACCCCAGCCCATAGCCTCCTGTCTGAGGCACAAAGTACAGCTCCAAGCCAGTGCTTCAAAGTGATACACTCTTGAAAGGCAGAGAGTATGTCTTGCCACATGTTGCCAACATAGTCTGCTGTAGATTCCTTCAAGCAGGGCCCCACTGGCCTAGTATCTTGCTGGCCATCCCTAGGAAGGCAAACAGTACTTGGCCAATAGGGATAAGAAGCACTACTTTCCCCATCCCAAAATGGACTCTGTGGTAATTGTAGCTCATGAAAGGTCCAAAATGCATTGCCAATGGGCACTAAGGCCCCAGATAAGGGATACAGAAAACTGGATATTATGTGGAAGAAGACTTTTGCTTCAGCCACACTTGATTTCAGAACTGCAAACTACCAAGCCTATGTGATGAACTACCATAGATACATAGATACATAGATGTTGATGGCAGATAAGGACCTATGGCCCACTTAGTCTGCCCACGTGCACACGTCCTTAGATAATAAACTGCCCATGGAAAGAAGACCCCCTTATTAGTGCACTGAGTGCGTCCATGCCTTGGATACCAGTGGACACGACCTATGATACTCTCATGTCTAGGGGTATTGATGATAAGCTTGGTGGGAAACCCTTCCCAACAATTGCAGTATCAGTTCACCTCCTCCTCTCTCAGGAGCTGCTGTGACAAGCACACCTTTTTACTGGTGAGAATAATAACTCTGACACGGGATTCCAAACATGTGTCTCTCTTTACTAAGACAGATGATCAGTTCATGGCAGAACAGTTCATTCTGGTCCAGGGACATTGTCATGCAGCTTCTACACAGCTAATTACGGTACTCTCAAACATGCTCCATCACAGCTGCTTGGTCCCAGTACCGCAACAACAGTGTGACCTAAGAAATGTCCTGGACTCTCCTTGTTCTTGTTCTGCTCAAGGATGTCCATGCCTGCGAAATACCTATTCCCAACTTCCCTACCTTTGTGCCCTTCTAACTGAGCCTTCTCTTAACTTTGGCTTAAATAGTTTGTCTGCAGGGTACCTAATTGTTCAAGGTGAAATGTTTTCTTTGTACGTCCACTGGACTGGCACTCTCTTGCCATGCCTTGGTACTCTGGAACTCCTAATGCCCCTAGACATGGCAAGATCTGCTTCAGCTAGAGCTCCACATGCTGAGAGACACTGTAGTCCCCGACCGGGAGCAAACAGGCATAAACAGCCAGAAATGTTTAGCTTACATTTGGGGAACCCTCTTTACTTTCCAAGGGATTGGTAGTTACTCAGGACGGTAGCAGTAAAACGGGATGCATGGGGACGATTAGTATGGGCTAAAACCCTGTACAAACAAAAGGTCTTGTGGCATTATAGGGTGTTATAGGCAGACTGGATGGGCCAATGGACTGTTTCTGCCATCACTGTGTATGTTTCTATGTTTCCGCCCAACTTCAAATCCCACTGTCTCCAAGCTGCTCCATCCATTCCTCATCAGTTCACATACTGATCTCCTCCTCCTTTCCCTGACTGCACTGCCCCTCTCATACAGCACACCATGCCACTTTTTCCAGTAGTAGTGATCATAACTGTGAACTTCACTGCTTGGCTGCCTGACCACCCTTTGCTCATCCTCACTTGTTAATTGCACATGCCACAAAGGTGGAGAAAGACTGCAGTCACATGTGACTGGTGCAAAAGGAAAGCGTTGTTAGAAAGTGCATTGTACTGTCCAATCGGTGGAAACCAGTTGGAGATAACCATGATCAAAATCATGGGCAAACCATGGATCACCGTATCTTACCATGGTTTTACCCATACAACCATGGATTATCCATGATCTTAAGCATGGAGCTCCTTTGTATATATTCCCCACATTATTATTCATGAGGCATTGCATGATATAAATATTCTCTGTCCCAGTCTTGCACTGTTTTGCTAGCTACTCTACAGTACCTTGTGTTATATTATTGTCTGTACTGTTTTATGCCATGTGTATTTTTAACCTCTTATACCCCTTCCTAGGGTACACCTGCAAATGATCTCAGCTCTGTGTGTCCTTCCTAGACACCAAATTTTAAATAAATCGGTAAATAAATGCATTTCCACGCATTTTATAATATATTACAGTGGTGTCTGCCATGATTAGATGCAGTGTTACATATTGTTTTTCAGGGCCTCATCTAATACTCCATTTCCTGATTAACCTTGGAGCGTGCCCCGCCTGATGACATCATACACAGCGGATGTCTTGCTGCCCATTCAGCATCTTCCTCAGAGAAATACCAGCCTCATGCTGCAGTAATATTCTAGGCCATATGGAACTTGCAATAAACTACTGAAGCTGGACTGGGATATCTTGGTTACCACTAAAAGAAGCAACAAAAGTAAGTGACAGCATCTCATTTTTTCTTGAGTGCCACTCAAATCGCTCCCACCATGGAGTAAGTGTTTTGCCTGTTTAACATGCACCAAATCTGAGAACCAGAACTTAGGACTGCTGAACGTTGAATTGTAGTTTCCAGATTTAATTTTCTGCAGCCTTTGCTAAAATCTTTATAAAACAAGCTTATATTCAGGAACATTAGCTCCGTCAACACCACTATATTACATTGCCCTCACTATACTGATGTAACAGTTTGCTATTAAACAATGTTGGATATTGCTGGATCAGGTTAGTAAGAGCAAAGTAATGTGGTGTCAACTCTGGAGGTAATGCTAGTTTGTGTATAAACTTTAGGCTAGCGTCTGGTATCTCAGGCAGACAGTCACAGCGGTAACCATTTACCTTCCATTTTGGGAGTATCTGACTGTGGAAAAACAACTTTCAAAACCAAGAGAAAGGAATATTTGATTTCCACAAGGGAAGAAAAGGCAGTGATTATAAAATTCAACTTTGCGGGCCTGGGAGTCAAAAGGTGCGTTTGCACTTATCTGACTGCATGGTTATGAACAGTTCGTAACAGATGCTGCAGATAGAGTAGTCTCCGTGCACCTGGAGTCAATCTGTTTTGGCAGTGCTGAACCACTTACATGCCAGGGAGCCAAAACACTGTGGGAAGTTTTCTGCACCTGTGTGGGCATTCTCCACCACCTTCAGAGTTGCCAGAGATACATTTGCCCCATTTCTCCCTGATCAAAAATGAACACATCCCTGGTAGTCCAGTGGTACCCCTTCTAGCCCCGATCCCCATTGTGAAACAAAACTCTCCCTGTTAGTCCAGGGGTACTCCTTGATCCCTATTAGATAATGTCATACACCCTCTGACTAACCCACTAAGCACCCACCGCCCCTACACCATCCAGCACCACACGCACCCTATAAAGCCCTTGGATGATTGCAGACAGATCGGTGGATGGAAACTGGCTGAGAACCTCCTCTCACAACCTCTGTTGGTAGCCATCTGAACACCTGGGACTGAGCAAGCATGTACTGTAGAAACAGCTTGTTCTACAGTACATGCATGCTTGGTCGCAATCATTCAGATAGTGGCTGGCCGAGGTTATGAGACATGGGCCTGTGCCAGTCAACATCCACCACTCTGCCTGCAGTTATTCATGGGCCTTCTAGGGTAAGTCATGTGCCATATGGGTGGGTGAAGGAAAGTGGGTACCGAGTGGGTGGGCCAGTGAGAGGGGTATAACATTATATAATGGGGATCAAGGTGGGGTGTGGGATACCACTGGATTACCAAGGAGAATTGTGTTTTGCAATAGTGATCAGAGTGGGTGGAGGTACCATTGGATTACCAGGAAGTATTCATGTTTATACCTGGATTAGGTGACAGTGAGGGTGATGGCTGAAGCTCCACACACTGCATTTATACATATAAAGGTGCACAGCCACTGCAGAGAACTGCTAATGGCCACATAATGGCATGAAAATGGCCCTTTAGTATCTTGCATGTCTAATGTGGTAATTAGCAAGCTGACCTCTGACTATGGGATCCAGGAGCAAAGGTGCAAACTTGTGTGCGATGCGCTATTTGCTCCTGTGTGTGTGTCACCAGCTGGGGGCAGTGCTGTACATCACATATGCAGTTTGTGTGGCATTTCTACAACCTAATTTTCATACTGGCAGTATGTATCATCATAAGGTGCACTGCCTGTTATGAATATGTCTCCCTGATGGCTGCATGCTGTTTTGTGCTTGACTTAATGGCTTGTGCGCACAAGAGGCCATGTCTGACTATGGAGCCTACATGTTTTATTGCAGACATGACACTGTATTCCGAATTGTGCTATCACAAATAAATAACTTGTAAAATAACAATGTCGCAAGTTTGACAAAAAACAGGCTGTGGGTTGTACTATCTGTTTATTATGCTTCTATTTGGCCATGTGAATCGCAGAAGAAAGCTTAGCAGTTCTATCAGGCAATAATACACAAGATAGCATTCTTATTTAATGAGACACCTAACAGAAGTGCTACAAACAAAGTATACATTTACTAAATGTCCTTTTAAATCAATGCATTTAAGTTTGAATTGTTTGTTTTAAATAGTTTGAAAGCTGATTCCCCCCATGGTATACAGCACTCAGTGGTACTGTCTTAATAATGGAGTATCAGACTTCAAATCTTCGTTGGCAGCTGCAATATTTCAAAAAAGGCAAGAAAACGACGGTGGGGGGGAGAGCATGGTTCACATTTTGGATGTCAGCAGTTGCTGCCCAGTGACTTTGCTCATCTCAAGGGTTCAATATTCCTAACAGTAGTCTCAGCTTCTCAGCATGACAGGTGAGCCTACAAACTGTGGAAACTTCCAAATGTTGGGAGGTGCATGACTGATAGCACAGTTGTAGAGGATAAGTGGGCACGTTCACGTAACCCCAGTTCCACCCCCGGTTACTAGACTGTTTTTACTGAAGGTGTACTAAATGTGTTTTCTACAGTGTGTTTACAATTTTCTAAAGCAGAGTCTTTAAAATGTTTAACAGTGTAGTAGAATCCTATGCAATGCAATGGGTTTCTTTTTGTTTAGTCATTCTGGACAGCAAATGGTTAAAACGTTCAGGTCTGGCCCCACTGTCAGTAGCTGGGCAGAGGTGCCAAGTGGGAGGAACTCCAGCGACAACATAAGCCACAATGGAATGTTGCAGCTTAGAGTCACTTGCTCACTCAGAGGTCTGAGTTAGTCTGACCGAGGAGAGCTTCAGGAGAGGTGCCGACTCGCTCCTGTCCTGTTTCGGTACTTAGTTCGAACTTGTAGTAGCACAGTATTGAGTTGTGGTGGCGGCCCTCTCCAATGGCATACCACAGTGTGGGTATAGGACTTTTAACACACCTGGTCAATGGAACTGTGAGTACAATGTGAGAAACATTGCTGAACTGTGAGAGACTTTTTCTTTGTGTGGCAGCCCAGAGCTGACTCCTACAGGATGGTGCCAATGGGAATGCCTGTGAGGGTTTGGAAGGACTAAACTCCAGTTTGTCAGACCAGAAGTTTGAAAGAGAGCAAACCCTGTCATGCCTCACTGGCACAGTTTCTGTAGTGGACAGAGTGGATCACACTAACTGGAAAACGGACAGTACGATCTCTGACCAAAAGACGGGGAAGGGCTCATGTGTTACAAACCAAGTTGTGCATGTCACAGAATGTGTTTTCATTAAGGACGTTTCTTTATTTTATTTTTGTTTATGCAAACATTTTGTAATCGGGAAAGGCACACTGAGCCAAGGTTCATTTCCAGGTGTGACCTGGGATAAGGGTAACAGGAGATGAATACATCTATCTACATATCTGTCTGTCTGTCTGTCTGTCTACCTACAGACTCTATCTATCTATTTATCTATCTATCTGGGGAGCCCACCCCCAGTGTCCCAAAATGTTTATTTATATAAAATATACCTGAAAAAAAAAGAAAACAATCCCCCAACTTCTTATTTTTTTTAAATCTTGTAAAGAAAAAAACGGTCCCTCATCGTCTCCCCTGCCCCTCCTTCCTGCCCCTCCCACTGAGCACACCACCGCACAACCCTCTTGCCCTATACTTACCACTGGAGATCCTATTCTGTCATCTTCTGTGGACTGGGAAACATCTGCACTCTTCAAAGCTGAACCGCAAACTGAAGAAGCAAAGTAAGTGCCATATAACGGCTGTCAATGGTGTTTTGAACTTATGTTGATATCTCAGCCATTTTTCATTATTTTTTCAACAAGTTTTCAACATGGACTTTTTGGGACCCCACCTCATGAACACTGGCACTGTCATTTTGTTACTCGGTCCCAAAAGGTGATTTTGCAGTCACTGTATGTATAGGGACCAATTAATGAAATGACAGTGCCATTGTTCATGAGGTGGGGTCCCAAAAAGTCCACATTGAAAATTTGGTGAAAAAATACAAAAAAATGCCTGAGTTATGTGCAGTCATTGAAGTTTTGCTATGCACTTGCGTAACATTGGCAATTTTTAATATTTTCACTCCAAATTTTCAACATTGCCATTTTTTCACACCTACGCATGAACAGTACAGCTGTCATTTTTCCATATTCTGCCTGAAATGTGTTTTCACTCCTGTGGCACAGAATGGCTTGTATGCTACGCGAAATCACCTTTTGGGACTGATTAACAAAATGACAGTGCCAGTGTTTATGAGGTAGGGTCCCCAAATGGTCATGCTGAAAATGTGGTGCAAAAAATTCCTTAAAATGCCTGAGTTACCTGTGTCCATTGAATTTATTCAATGCACACTCATAACTTGGGTAATTGTCACTATTTTGATGCCAAATTTTCAACATAGCCATTTTCTCACATCACCTCATGAACAGTATAGCTGTCAGTTTTCACATCTTGTCCAATATGTGTTTTCACACCTGTGGTACAGAATGGCATTGCAGTTGTGCATTATTAAGTTTAACCTTGCATTTCGCAATTTCTCTGTAACGGGGTACATGAGCTGGGGTGATAAATATGGCTATGCTGACAGTTTGGTCACTGTTGTTTGACATATGTAAGTGCAGGGCCCAGAGGGCCCTGTGTTTCCACACCTACATACATATGTGCATCTCAGAGGGACTGGAGTGCAGGGTCTGAAGGACCGTGTACTCCCACAGTAAAATAAGGACACTATTATACAGACACTGTTATACTATCTCAAAAAGTAAGGAAATTCATTGCAAAAAAACTCCATTAATGCATCAGTTAGGGTTGCTATTACAGAGACAAAACTATGGAAATTCTGTGTTAGGGTTCCCAGCCCCACCATCCCATCTGCCCACCCCACCCTCCACACACCAACAGGCATCGGGGTGTGCCTTGGGGTCACTGCTTCAACTCTCACCCCATTTTCCTATATTGTACCATCTCAGCTTCCTTACTCATGGAATGGGGGAGAGTTAGGCTGATGACTCCAAGGCACACCCAGATACCTGTTGGTGTGTGGAGGGTGGAGGGGTGGGTGGTAGGGGTGGGAACCCTAACACTGAATTTCCATACTTTTGTCTCTGTACTAGTAACCTACCTAATGCATTAACAGAGTTTTTGCAATGAATATATATATATATATATATATATATATATATATATATATATATATATTATAGTGGCACGGTAGTGCTACTATAGTTAGGGTTGAGGAGCCATTTCTATGTTAAACCCCGAAACTTTGCACCTTAATAACTTTGCAACCGTTTGATAGATTTGCCTGAAATTTGGCATACACAATCAAGAATCATAGGCCTTGGGATTTGCCAAGTTTCATACTTGTCGGATATATGGCTGTGGAGTTATTAAAGCGTCTGTCTTGCTTACATTATGCTTTTTCTGGAATTCTACGGTCACACCTACAGGTGCATTGTTACGGTTTGGCGACTGGCCCAAAATCTTCAGGGAACATGTGCCGGGTCCCCGATGTGCCTTATGAAGATTTCGTGAAAAAATATTAAACGGTTCAAAAGTTATTCAAAAAACAGTTTCCCATTATAAGTCAATGGGAAAAGTTAACAAAAAGTTCGACAGTGTCGCAAATGCATTTTTACTTTCGCAAATGAGCCTGTTACTTTCGCAAATCGGCCATTTTGTTTTCAGTTGGTGATCAGAGAAATGGTTGGCATTTAAATTTGGGACCCTCTAGCAACCTAATTATTTTTGTATTCACCTAGTCGGACCCTGAGGATGCTTGCCATGTCTTTATTTTGTGGTAAAACACCCCAGAAATATGTTTTTCAAATTTCTTGAAAAAGAACTTTCGCAAATTACTTTCGTGCTCACGAAAGTGTCAAACTTTGTAGGCTTTCATGAATTGCGACAGTAGTTTTCCATCTGTGGGACAGTGACAGCGATTCTTTGGCACTGGCGCTGCAAAAAGAACCATGGGAGTTTTAGCTGAAATTTGAGGAACGGAGCCGACATCTCTGCAGATGTGCCTTTCAGTGTTGTATTGAAAAAATATTACATGGCGGTAAAGTTATGGCACTCCAAAGTTGATGGTTTTTCCCATAGGATAACATTACGGCGCCCGATGCATTACAGAAATCCTTTGGCTCCCTGCTGCAAAATAACGGTTTGGTCTTTTTTCCTGAAATTTGGAAGGAAGACGGCCAACAGCCCACAGATGTGCCTTTCAGTGGTTTGGTGAAGAAACATTACAGGGAGACAAAGTTATGGCGCTCCAAACTTTTCTTTTTTTCCCATAGGATAACATTACGGCGTTCACCACGCCTTTCAGGGCCTGTATCTCGGAAACGGTGCGAGATACGGACTTTTTGTCGGAAAAATTCTTAGCCCCCTACTGGGGGCTAAGTAACAAATTAGCCAGAACAGTTGTAAATAATATGACTTTTAAATTTTTTTTCTATGTCGTATGGTTCCTGAGATATAACATATTTAACATTCCAAGTTCTCATTTTCTGCGCCGATACTCATTATTATGCATACATTATTTGTACTCGCTGTCTTTCTCTATGCAGGTTTTTGGGAAAACCAGCCTGTGCGCTTACATTACTGTTACTGTGGCCCTTTCCACTTGTGGTTCTGTATCCGTTTCACTTACCGTTGACGTCTCGCGCCACCATGTGCGTTATCCCTTATGCTTTCATTTGAGCTATGCTTTGTAATTTTTGCCATTTCTGTCTACAGTACTGTTTATCTTTCTGTTTCACTTTACGTCACCATGCCCATTGACATTTCTGTTTGCAGGCACCATGTTACTATATGGCAACACATCACGTGACAGACCGTTCCCGTCTACGCCACCATGTGCATTACCCTTTCTGTTCTCATTCGCGCTTGTGTTACCATGTGCGCCACTGTTAACATTTCTGTTTGCGTTGCTGTCCCTGTTAGTATGCCACAAGACATCATGTGGCGGGAGCGCGGGGCCCCGCCGCTGCATTACATTCACTATTTCTCGTTATCATTCTCAAAAAGAATGGAAATTAGAGGCAAAAAACTCCGTTTAATGCATTAGTTAGGGTTGTTCCACAGCGACAAAAGTGAGGAAATTCGCTGTTAGGGATGAAAACCCCCCTTGGACCCTCCTGCCCACCCCCAACCGCATTGGGGTGTGCATTGGGATTGTGGGTCCTCTCACCCCATTCTCCTATACTTCTGCTGCTTTACACATGTCATGGGGTGAGAGTTAGGGCTGACGATCCCAATGCACACCCCAATGCCGGTTGGGGGGGTGGATCCAAGAGGGTTTTTCAACCCTAACAGTGAATTTCCTCACTTTTGTCGCTGTGGAACAACCCTAACTAATGCATTAAACGGAGTTTTTTTGCCTCTAATATAGATATAGATATAGATAAAGATATATATGGAATACATGATGGGCATGAGTGTGATATGGAAAATATCTTCACTCCTATAGAGTGACCTCTGAATACTCACGAGTGGTGAAGCCATGAGTGAGGTTTCAGAGTTTACTGTACAGGACTGAACATATTTCCCATATCACACGAGTGCCCATCATGTATCCAATATATACAATGGGGGCCTCATTGTTGCAAAATGCACCATTTGCGTGGCTTTGCACGAGTGTGATAAATGTCAGATCTTATATTTATCACACCTTGGTGAAAATAACATAATTTATCACACTCATTTACCACTCACCCCCATTGTGTGTGTGTGTATATATGTATATATATATACACACATATACATATATACACACACACACACACACACACATATATATATTTATTTTATTTAGATTTTGTTGACCGGGTAAGTGCACTAGACAAATCCTGCCTATTTTCAGGCACGACCCATGGGAGGGGGATACAGATGAATGCCAACTGACCTTGAACCAGATTAAGCTGTTGGTGGTATTTTTAGTAAATGAGGGAAATTTGGCCAGGACACCGGGGAAATTCCCCTACTCATCAGTAGGGGGATCCTTTTGGCCATCAAAGGATGGCTGAGTCAGTTGTTGTGCTGCTGCCTGAGGAGATGGACGTGCAGCAGGTCGAGGAGCCCATCTCCTCCTCGGCTACGGCGCTGTTTGCAATGGATGCTCCTGCTGAAGCTACTGTGTCTGAGCAAATTTTGGAGGTTGCCTGCTCGACAGCTTTGCCTATTTTGGATGGCTCGGTTGAGTCAGTCTTACCTACTGTGGAGTCTCCTGATGTTGAGCTGCAAAAGCTGTTGCAGTTGGAAGAACGTCAGCATTTACTAAAGAAAAAGGAACTTTTGGAGCGTTTTCAATCAAAATGTTCGGTGACTATGGCTGGGGCTCCTGGACGTGTTTTTGACTCTAAGCAGTCAGTTTCCATGGTTACGGACCAAACGGAGGTTCGGACTGATCAGAGTGTAGTCTTTCACTGCTTAGGACAGGACCAAGCTGCTGCTACTGTTTTTTCTTTCAACGCTGCACCAGACAAACCTCGCATGGAGCGAGTTACTCGTAAAGGGTGCCCCAACAAACTCAGTTGGGCCGATGTTCCTTTTGTGGAAGGAGGTCCCTGGACCGTGGAAGACTCATTGCAGGCCGCAGGCTGGGTGCGCACCCTGATACTAGGTCTTGGATCTCGAGCTTTGCGCCCATTAAAATTCTGGGAGTCAAGCTATCACCTCCTACTTCTACTTGTACTATATCAGAGACTGTAAGTACTAACCCTGAGACTGTAGCTGCTGCATTAACTGTTGGGGTTTCTCTACCTGCTTTACCTAAGCCCTCTCCTGAGCGGGAACCTCGTCCAGCTATGGACACTTTACAGCATTCTCCTCTCCACTTGCCTTTGGATTTGGAACTTTCTCAAACCCCAGTTTTACAGCAGCTTAGCACAATAAGGGCTAGTTCTCCACTATGTGTGGTGGAGGCAGCTGAACTTAGTGACATTTCTGACTTTTTGAATATACCTAGAAATATTCCAACTGATGTTAGGAATTTTCTACAGGCCTCTCATGGTGTGGAGGAGCAGCCCCCCTTTCTGCCCCTCCTAAAACCCCTCGGCCTTTTGTCTCCCTTTTTCATAATTCTGCTCCTTCGGCTAAACACCATAATGCTGTTCACCTCATATATAAAGGGGGTCTAGATACCTTTCCTGATAGGGTTTGTGTGGGTCGTACATTATTGAAAAGCAGTTTAAATTTTCATGTTTCTGAATTGTATGCCCTAATTCATGTGTCCGGTGAGAATGTATTTGATGTCAGCTTTAAACTGGGGAGTGGCCTTGACAAGTTCTGGACACGTTATCACCAGGTAATGGCCACCCCTTTGTGGGCCACTTCTGAGGTTCTTCCTCTTACCAGTCCTGCTCACAAAACCATTACAGTTATCTTCCGAAATGAAGGGGTCAGTGTTACCGATTTGTTGTTTTTGCTTAAACAACATTGCACTTTAACTGGTCATCCAAATGCTATATTTGACTCTGAGAGAATCTTGACTGGAGGATGGAGAATTAGGGTGATTTTACACTCTGAGGGTGGGTGTCTCTGCCATCTCCCTAATAGTTTTTTTCTAGGTAGGGATAGAGGTGTTCTATTTTATCCTGGTCAACCCAGGACTCGTTATAAATGTGGGCTCCCAGGTCACATTAGTAGTGCTTGTGACCAGATGAAATGTTCCCTTTGTCACAAGACTGGTCATCTTAGTGGTCAATGTTCCAACTCGGTTCATTGTAACCTTTGTGGGAAAGAAGGACACGTTTACGGGCCTGTCCTGAGGCAGCTCATGGGAAATCCTCTTCTGCTGATGGGGAGGAGCAGCGTCTCTTGGTTACTTTAGCCCAGAGGGAATTTACTAAAGCATCTACCACACGGTTAACTGAGGATGTTCCTCCTTCTAAATTGCCTGTTCCTACTGCCCCAGGCCCTCCACCCCCTAATGTGTCTGTAGCTTGCCCTGTTCCAGTTTTGCAGGAGACTTCACCTCCTCCAGTTTTAGAACCTCCAGTTGTAGAACCTCCAGAACACTCCCCTGTTTTGCATGCTGCCTCGGTACCCACCAGCGTTGCTGAGGTTCTACCTGGCTCCATGCCCCCCCCATGAAGTAGAGGGTCCTCCTGAAAGGAGAATGTCAACCAGAAAAAGGTCTACTGGGGACCTGCCTACCCCTAAAATGCCTAAAGCTTCACTGCAGGATTCCTCTAATAGATTTTCAGTTTTGTTGGATGCTGATCACTCCGACACTGATTTAGTGTGTTCCTCAGCAGACTCTGTTCTGACCAAAGATGCTCCTGATTTATTGATACCTAATGAGGGCGAAACCCCCCCACAACCCTCACATCGGAAAGGGAAACCCAGGAAGAAAAAGCGTTGATTTAGTCTCCCCTGTTTTTTAATATAAAATCCTTTTTCTCCTCCATTCTTAATTTTGACATCTAACATCAATAGTATTAAGAATGCAGTTAAATGGAGTGCGGTGTTTTCATTTTTACAGACTTTCCCTCCCAGAGTCTTTCTTTTAAAAAAATACTAGGCTCCACACTACTCTAGAACTTACTCTTTCCACTAAAGCATGGCTCTCGGGGATTTCCTTTTGGTCGATTGGCCCGGAACGTTGCATGGGGGTTGGTATCCTATTTCACCATATTCGGCCTACTGTTGTTCGGCTGTTGAACCTCATCCCTGGTAGAGTATTGTTACTTGATTTCATTTTGGACACAGTCTTTTTTCGAGTAATTAACACTTATGATCCCCAGACTAAAGCAGAGCGTACACTTCTTTTTCAACAAATCAGTCCCTTTCTGCATGTTGCTCATTATGTCATTTGGGGATGTGATTTTAATTGCGGATTGAGTAAATGGGATCGGGGTTCTGCCACAATGATGGAAAAAATATTTGGTGATATGACTGCATTGAATAAGGCTGTGCGAGATGCTCGTCTTAAGGATGCTGTTTTTTCACATACGGGTATGCGGGAGCAGACTTTTTTTAAAGGGGCATTATCTACCCATATTGATTTTTTGTTTCTATTTCTTTTTTACTACAGACTGTCTCTGTGGAACCAACTGCTTATTCTGACCATAGGCTTTTGAAGGTTTCCTTGGGCAAAGCAGTTGCTCCTATGGGCCCTGGATACTGGAGATTAAATTCAAGACTTTTGCAGCACGCTGATTTTCTACAGCTCATCTCTACTTTTTTGGCCTGCAGGAAATCCTTGTATCCCTTATATGATGATCCAGTGGTTTGGTGGATGAAGACTAAATCAGACCTGCACTCCCTACTTATTTCCCATAGCAGATACTTTAGGAAGGGGACTTATTTTTCGTACTTACAGGACAGAAAACAGCTACGACACTTGTATTCTCTCTCACATCTTACCCGACCTGATTTTTTGGCCCAGATTGCTCATTTTCAGAAGAAAATGATGCAGTATCATTTAAATTTATCTGTAGATCTTCAGTCACGGCAGCAACATGGTACACAGGAACCATTTGCTACCACTTGTCCCTTACTTAGCCATCAGGGAAGGTACAGGCTAAATCTATTTCCGCTCTTTATGACCAACAGGGGGTGGTCCACACTGAGCAGGGTAGTGTTCTGAAACACTGCATCTGCCTATGCTGCTTCTTTATTTACTGCCCAACCAGTTCAACCTCTAGATTTTGTTTCTTTTTTTGGTAACATTCAGGTTCCCCAGGCACCGCAAGATCAACTTTTAGGCTTAACGGCTCCTTTTCAGACCCAGGAAGTTGCTGCTGGCATTCAATCTTTATCTAAAGGTAAAATCCCTGGTCTGGATGGCCTCACCTCTGATCTTTACCATCTTTCACATAGTGAACTTTTGGAAGAACTAACCTCAGTTTATAATTCTATTGTGCAGACTCAAAATGTCCCTTTTGGTATGACTACAGGAATTCTCATTTTTATCTTTATAAATAAAGGTGATAAATTGGATCTGTCTAATTGGAGGCCTATTAGCCTCTTGAATAATGATTTTAAAATTATTTCCAGACTTTTTCGGATCACCTGGTGAGCTGAGTCAAGCAGGACGGCTCCCGAGCTGCTCCGAGGCTCAAAACTACTGTTTAAAGTTTAAACCTCTTTGAGACCAGCCAGACCTAGTGATTGAAATCCCTTCCCAACTTACAAGATGCTGGTGGATGTAATTGGTGGTGATCTGAAGAGAAAAGGGGATTCCTGGCAGTTTGAAGTTACGGCTTCCAAGGAGCACTTGCGAACATTGCTCAGTCGCAATTAGGAGTTGTAATGGAGCCCAAGATAATGGAGCCCCTGACGAGGAGATCACCAGCATCTAAAAGGCCAAAGCCCCAATCCCCCACCCCCAATGATCAAGAAGAGAAGGTGGGAGAACAAGGGGGGGCCAAATCAAATAATGAGGACCTACAAGAAATTAAGTGTTTGCTGCAGGGGCTAATGGTGGATTTTGCAGCTGTTAAGCCTGCGCTGCAGTCACTAGCTCAAAGGATGGGTGATGTGGAGGTCCGGATTACATCACAAGAAAGGAAAGTAGCAACAGTGGAGCAAGAGCTTGTGATGGTCAGAAAGCAAATCAAAAAATTGGAAGAAAGGTTGGAAGACCAAGAGTCTAGGAGCCGACGAAATAATCTGATTTTGGCTGGGCTTCCTGAGAGGGCAGAAGGTTTGGACTGTGTTCTTTTTATGCAAGACATGCCGCTTAAACTGTTCAGCCCCATGCCATATGGGGAAGCCAATTTAGAGAGAGCGCATAGGGCTTTGAGAGAGGTACCACCACCGGGAGCCAGACCTTGAGTAATTATAATGCGCTTTCTCAATTACAAGGAAAAAATGTTTGTGTTGGCTTCAGCGAGGCAAATGAAAGTAATACAATGGAATGGTGCCACCTTGTGGATGTTTCAGGACCAAACGCCGTCAGTAAGAAGTAAACAGAAGGAGTACATGGAAATCAAAAAGAAGCTATATCTGGCTGGTATTAAATTCCGGCTCCAGTATCCCGCTACTCTGGTGGTCCGGTTACAAGCGGGGGAGAAGAGATACCTCACAGCTAAAGATGCATTGGAAGGGCTATGAGTGGAATTGCCGGATTTATTCAGAGCATCGAGCTGAATTGCCTGAGACGAATGGAAGAATTATGTTGAGTCTCGTTGGACTGGGACTGTTGAAATATTAAGCTGGTTAAATTTAAGTTTGTTACATTTAATCTAAATGGCTGAACCCAAAGTTCTAATTCGTTGGTATGAAACATGGATACAGAGATAGGGGCAAGAAAAGGGTTTGGGCAAATACGGGCTTAACAGAAGAAAATCACGGGGGGGGGCACACAATTTAATTTGCCACAAGATTGGGGATGGAAGGTAATGGTTGAAAGGAGTGCGCATGGGGGAGGTTAGCACTAATACTGGGGCACAAATGGAGGCTAGGAAACTTGCTAAGTGAGGCGGAAGGGTTGAAGGGGATAGAGGTAGGGATTGGGGGAAGTTACTAAACGGGCTGTGGGGGGGGGCCTTGAGGTGGAATGCAGGGAAGGGGTCCAGCATTCGAGGGACAATAATTATAATAGGGGTTTGAAAGAATAAAGCAAGGTTACAAACCAGGAAAAGTGTAAGCTATAATTAAAGAGGGGATATGGAGGA
The DNA here is from genome assembly GCA_016271365.2 of Neoceratodus forsteri. NCBI lineage: Eukaryota > Metazoa > Chordata > Ceratodontiformes > Ceratodontidae > Neoceratodus > Neoceratodus forsteri. Next base: position 47,756,163 of record CM028134.1, read on the forward strand.
TATATTCGAGAGGGACTTGAAACAGTGGGGTTGGCTCTACCGCTGAGAAGGGGCTTTTTTTTCCGGATCCCTCTGTGGGACTATGCTGCTTTCTTACTTCTTTATTTAGGGGCCTCAGGGATCTCCCCTGCTTACCCATACCCTGACCGTTCTGGTGAAGGGGAAAGGTGTTGATTAGAGAAAGGTTCAGGATATGAGCCCTGAGCATAATGATATCCCAGAGGAATATTTGCCCCAGGAGAGGAACCCTCAGCTTAATGGGAACTGCAGATGGGAGAACAGATTAGTTTTATACGTCTCCCAATAGCTATAGTTAGGGCTAGAGACCATTACGGCTTACAAGGTCGGAGAATGGGGAAGGTTTTTCTTGAAAGACTGGTCAGGGGGCACGGGCAGAGATGGGGTGGATGATCAATTAGTCAAGGGTCAGGAAAAAGGAATCAAAAGATAGGGCGAATAGAGCATCGGGTCAGTAGAAACTTCGCAGTGTTTTTAAGAAGTCCCGGGGAAGAGAAGGTCAGGGAGGGCAGGGGAACGGCACGGGGGGGAGCTCATCGATGATCCAAGGACTAGAGGATGAGCGATCTAGGGATCGGGGCAGGGGTAAGGGGAGGGTTTGGGGAAAAAGAGAGCAAGAGAGAGAGAGTCCCTTATGGTAGTTCTTAGGAAGGCAGGCTCGGACATGATTTCAAGAGTCAATTGTCCCAATATATGTCCTTGGCACTGTTAATGGTGACTATTAAATTGATCTCATAGAATGTTAAAGGGCTCGGGGTAGACGCAAAAAAATTGGAGATTATGAGGCACTTGGATCATCTGGGAGCTCATATTGTGGCTCTACAAGAAACACACCTTTTGACAGAGGAATTGAATAGCCTCAAGCGATTATGGGTGGGACAGGTTTTCGGGGTAGGCAATGAGAGGGCTTTCTGGAGGAGTTGCGATTTTAATCAGGAAGTCCTGTACATATAGTGTTGAACAGGTGGTTACAAGAGAGGATGGTAGAGGGATCTATATCTTGGGCTTGCTCTATGGTAGGGCCACCTTGGTGGCTTCCATATATGGTCCGACACCTCCCAATGTGGAGTTTTTCACGTCAATAGAGAGGGATATAGCTGGCCTACTGGGGTATGCTCTCATTTTGGCAGGAGATTGGAATACTTTTTCCGATAACTGTAACGATAGGATTCCACCAGCTAGAGGACCGGTAACCAAGGCCCAAATAGCCTTGAACAACCTGTTAGAGGCTTCGGCTTTAGTAGACCCGGCACGGACCTACACGGGTGGACGTTTGAGTATGACATTTTACTCAGCGTCGCATAAGACTCAATTTCGTATTGACTTTTTTCTGGTGAATAGGGAGGTACTTATGGGGATTAGAGAGCTGATGACGCAAGGTAGAATTTTTTCAGACCATTCTCCGATTTCATTAGTTTGGGAACCGAAAGTAGGCCCACCCAGACCTTTTCGTTGGAGGCTGAGCGACATGCTAATATCTAAACCTGGGACTAAAGATAAGCTTGAGGGAGCCCTGCTGGAAATCATCCAGCAACAGTTACCTACGATGACAAACAGGAATCTGGTCTGGCCGGCTTGTAAAGTACTCTTTGCAGGGGTGGCTCAGGAGCTGACAGCTAAAAAAAAAATAAGTAGCAGAGGGCAAAGGAGGATTTTATTTTAGGGGCTATTAGCTACTTGACACCTTTAGAGGGGTCCTCAGAGGAAATCAACGGCGAACTTAGGAGTTTAAGGCATGAGCTGGAGGACATGGCCTTTGGCAAGATGGATTTTTGGTTGGAAAAGATTAATGCTAAATATCTCCTGAAAGGAGATGTTCCAGGTCGGCTGTTGGCGGCTAGAGTTAGGGAGTGGGAGGCGAGTAGAACGGTGACATCTATCCGATATGATGGGAAGTTAATTACTGATTCCCAGGAGCTAGCAGATACTTTTGGGCTGTACTTTAAGGATTTATACCAGATTGGAAACACGGTAGGGGAGGAAGAGATTAAGGCATTCCTAGAGCACATACCTCTGCCCGTGATAGACCCTTTACAAGTTATGGAATTGGCAGCTCCCATAGGAGCGGCGGAGATTGTAGAGGTAGTCAAATCCCTGCCCGGGGGTAAGACACCGGCACCAGATGGCCTTACAGCAAAGTTTTATCAGACTTTCATTCAGACTTTACTGCCCATACTCCAGGACTTTTATAATACTATAATGCAGGAAGGGGTGCCCCATTCTCCCCTTTACAAGGCCTATATTACTTTAATCCCCAAAGCGTGGAAGCCCAAAGATGAGCCAGCCAACTACAGGCCCATTGCATTGATGAATCAGGGTATTAAGATCCTCACCAAAATATTGGCTAATAGAATCTGGCGGATAGCACCTGGCATAATTAGCCAGGAGCAGGTGGGGTTTATGCCAGGGAGGGGGGTTCACGATGCTTTGAGGAAGCTTCACCATATCCTGAACTATGCAGTGGACTCTCAGATTCCTATAGCCTTAATATCACTTGATGCTGAGAAGGCCTTTGATAGGGTCTCTTATTCCTTTCTTTTTTCTACAATGGAGAAGATGGGCTTCCCTGAGGGCCTCCTGAAGGGCATTAAAAACCTATATGCTGCACCGACAGCAAGAGTCCTGTGCAATGGTTATATTTCGCAGGAAATACAGTTAGAAAATGGGATGCGTCAGGGTTGCCCTCTCTCCCCGATACTGTTTAATATTTATTTAGAACCCTTCCTGAGAGCAATTAGTAATGATAGACAGATAAGGGGGATAGAGATAGGGGGAAGGGAGTTAAAATTTTCAGTTTTTGCAGACGATGTCTTACGTCACCTAAGAGACCTGGTGGATGGATTTAATAGGATTAGAGGACTAACTGAGCCATTTGCTAAAGTTTTGAACTATAAATTAAACTTGGCTAAAACTCAGATTTTACCCTTGACGCCACATGTATACAGGGCAGAATTTGCCCAGTTACAAACCCAGTGGATGGCAGATAGGATGAGATACTTGGGCATATGGATCACAAGAGACTACGAGGCAGGGGCCGAAACAAATATGGAGGAGATAATTTCAGTTATTAGGGGAGAATTAGTGAAATGGAATAAGTTGCCCCTTAACTTCATGGCCAGGGTTGGGCTCATTAAGATGAACCTGTTGCCGAGGCTGCTATACCCGGTATACTTAGCCCCATACAGTATCCCCAAGAAATGGTTCAGACTGATTAAGAAGTTAATTTCAGATTTTCTGTGGGATTGTAAACCACCTCGGAAACAATATAATGATTTATGATTGCCTCCGGGACTGGGAGGAGTCAAGTTGCCAGATCTTCAATTGTATTACATGGCAGGGCAGTTGGGTTTAATGGCTCAGTGGGGTAGGAGTATGGAGGGAGAAGTCTACGTTCCAGACTGGTTACATTTAGAAACCCAAATATTGAGAGAGGCAGGCTTATCCCCGGAGGTGCCCTTATATGCTAATTTAGCTGCTTGTGTTAAACAGAAGAGGGGAAGCCCAATTTTGAAGATGGTAGAAGCTTGGTAGTCGTTTTTGACTGTGGTCCAGAGAAAAGAGCAAATGAGGGCCCAAGAACAACCACTTATGGGCAACCCTAACTTAACCATCTGTAACAGGGTAATTAGGGGCAAATGGGCTAACTGGGTGTCAGGCTTAAGCTTAAAGGAGGTCATCCAGGACAGCAAGGTTGCCCTCCCAGCACAGTGTGATAGAATGCCTTTTTTCCATAGATTGCAACTCACGTGGGTACTTGAGGGAACACTAAAGAAAATAGGGGGCCTCTCAGATCGTTCATTTAACTGGGGCGAGTTGAGAGGGATTGACCCGAAAACCAGAGATCTGTTGCAAGTTTATAGAATTCTGCTGGGCTTTTTTAGGCCGATTTCTCCTATAGTAGTGCCATATTGGGACAATAAGTTGGTGCCTCGAAACATTGACTGGGCTAATGTATGGAAGAGCATCAAATATATAGTGATACCTAAATATAGGAGCTTACAATTTTTCATTGCTTGTAATCTATATTTTACCCCTGTGAAACTGTATGAACGAGGCCTCAGACAGACAGACTGGTGTTTTAGATGTCAATTAGAGAAAGGAGACTTATTACATGTGTTGTGGGATTGCTGTAAAATTCAGCCCTTGTGGGATGAAGTTAAGAGGTGGATGGATCCATTGTTGGACTACTCGGAGTTCATAACACCGGAGATATGTGTTTTGGGGGACTTCTCGCAAATCGAGGGAGTTACACCTAAATATCATTTATCTCTGATGGTAATGGTAATTAAAGCGTATGTGGTCCAACACTGGAAGGATGATCAATTTTATGGGTACAATCACTGGGTGGGAGATCTTATTGGAGCCCAATCTAGGATTAAGAGACAGCTATATTTAGAGGGGAGGAAAGGGTTATATGATAAAAGATGGGCGGTATTGGAGGCAATTTACTCCCAGTAGGGGCCATTTGGCTGGGCTCGGGTCTGTCAGTCGGGCTGTGTCTAGCTTATGCTGAATTGGAACAAGATTATAGAGATGTCAAAGGGGTTCGAGGACTATGTTATACATGAAGACGGATTGGAGGGGTCTTGGGGACTCTTGTGGAAATAAGAATACTGGGTCTGCTATAAAGATGGGAGGATGGGGACTCTCTCTCTTTCTTGGGGGCTCAGGGAGGTGTCACCCCTCGAGGAGGAATTAATACCTATAAAATGTGGCCAAGGAACACCTATCAGGCCATGGTAGCTATATAGGACTAGAGGGAAGTGGTCTGATTTGCAACTGGCCTTATGATGCTGTTTTTATATAAGGGTATTGCCTGATTTAAAGATAGTCTGGGTTGGGGGGGGGCACCATTCCTGAGCATGTACATAGTTGTAGTGTACATAGTTTACACAGTCAGTTTTTGGGCTGTGTGCCTGGTTCGCCAGGTTTTGTTGTATGTTTGTCTTGTTTTTTTGTTTTTTTTTATCTAAAAGTGAATAAAGAGATATTTAAAAAAATATATATATATTTCCAAACTTTTGAACATAAGGCTGTTAACAGTGGCAAAGTTCTTGATTTCTGCGGCACAATCTTGTACTGTGCCTGGGAACTAGATAACAGATCAACTACTTTTATTATGGGATCTATTTTTTCACGATTCTGTTTCACCACTGGATGGTTATGTGCTTTCTCTAGACCAGAACCAAGCCTTTGATAATGTGGTGCATGTCTTCTTATGGCATGTACTATGTCATTATGGTATTCCTGCCACTTTTATAGCATGGCTACAGGCCCTTTATCGTACTGCCACTGTTCACCCCTGTATTAATGGTTTCTTAGGCCCTCATGTTCCTATTAAGAAAGGTGTTCGACAAGGGTGTCCGATCAGTCCCCTTCTATATGTATTTAGTATGGATCCTTTATTAAGGCTTCTCAATTCCACACCCGGTATTGCTCCAATTCAGATATAAAATTTTATGGTTCCTTATACTGCCTTGGCCTATGCGGATGATGTAGTTATTTTGGTTGGGAATACCCAGTCTGCTGAAATGGCGCTGACTGTTTGTAGCACTTACGGTACATTCTCAGGAACTAGTTTGAACCTATTGAAAAGTATTGTGAAGCCCCTAGGTGGTCAGATTGTTCCTACTAATCACATAGCTGGTTTCCCTTATACGTTAGGTCCTTTAAAAATCTTAGGCATTGAGTACGGGTTGTCCCAAATGGATATTGCAAACTGGGACAAAAAATTATTGATTGGATCACAAATGGTTCAGAATTGGAATAAGACCAAAATGAGTTATTGCAAACATTTTTATTTGATAAGGACTTACCTGGTGCCTCTTTTTTGTTTCTTAGTTCTGTTTTTCCTGTTCCCAAGTCAAGGGAGGTTATGTTGTATAGCCTATTTTTCCAGTCCTTCTGGGGCAGCTGTCTGAATCCCATCAAACAAAATGTATTATATTTACCTTGCAATCAAGGTGGACAGCAAATGATTAACCCTGTATTGTTTTTTTTCTGTCAGTTTTTGCATGCTAATTTGAAACCTTTGTTTATTTCTCCTGATAAATACTGGTGTGTTTTTTTTATTCAAACCATATCACCCTGGTTTGTAGCTTGGGATTTGGGTCATTTACATCACATTAAGCAGGTAGCCACTGCTCCATTGTATTTGCGTGAGGTCTTTGTCAAGCTTCGGTCATGGGGGATTACTAGTAGACTTATGATCTCAAAATCAAAAAAACAGTTATATGCATTTGTTATGGAGAATCATTTTAGAGAGTTGGACATCTTTCCAAAATGTCCGGTAACACATAAAGGGACCTTATTAACTTTTCTGAATGAGAAGAGAATCCCACAAAAATTTAAAGATCATCACTGGCTTAATTGTCATGAAAAACTGAATGTAAAGGCTAATCAGAAGCATAAATGGGTGGAGAAACGTATTTGTTCTAGACCTCGGTGCATTAATCAATCAGAAACCCTTCTGCATTTGTATTTTACTTGTACTTATATTGTTGATATTTGGAAATTCCTATATGTCAAATCCCTTCTTTCTTTTTTTCTACAACTTACATATCCTGCACTAATGTATGGTAGTTATCCTAGCAACTGGGATATTTGGGACACAAGTAGATTGACTGTAATTTTTACTGTTATCAAATGGTTTATCTGACATTCTAGATGTCTGTTCACTCTTCAACAGCATGAATTTTCTTATTATGATTTGTATGGTAATATTTTCAAATCCCTACAGGATGTTTATTTTTTTGAATCTAAAAGTCTCAGTAGGATCCGTTTGCAGGCTATTTGGTGGAATTTGCCCTGGATTACTGACAATTACTTTCCAATTACTTAATGACTCTCATCAAGACTTGTCCTTACCTTTTTATTGTATTTGTTTATTATGGATACTACAGGAACAGCTTGTAATTTTTGTTGCTGTGTGTAATTTTGAGTTTTGTACTGTATGATTTCTTTAATAAAGTCTTCCCCTACTCTTTTTGATAAGTGCCGTGGGATCTTTAACATCCACCTAAACTACCACCAATCCAGGCAGATGGGACCTCGGTTTAACGTCTCATCTGAAAGACGACACCTCAGAAGTGCAGCACCCCTCTCATGCTGCACTACAGTGTCAGTACTGGGATATTAACCCAAGTGCCAGATGTGGGAACTGAACCCACAGCCCTCAGATCTCCCGGCCTCAGAGGTGAGTGTGCTACCTACTGAGCCACTGACACTGCATATGCTATATATATATATATATATATATACACAACTGGATACATATAATAACCACAGTTATTTTGGCTAGAATGAGCTGACATCTGTACAGAATTTAAAGAGTGATAATATTTTACATATAGCAAACTGACAGGAAATATATAGTGAGACTAGATTAACTGCTTCTGAGAAGAGAAGCCAGGTATCCTATATAGTTTAATATTTCACAGTGCGGATTGTATGACCTGTGGGTGAGGCTGGAGGAGGTGAGAAGCAGGAGAATGTCGGGGGAGGTAGTAAGTGAAGTTGTTGTCAGACTGAGTTGTGCGAGGGCAAGTTATTTAGGAGATGAGGTAGTTGATTCCCTTGGAAAGGGAGCCTGTAGGAGAATGCGGATTTGCCAGAAGACAAGGATGTTTGGGCAGTGAGAAGGAATGGATGCCTCTTGATCTTAAGCTGTAAGGAGATGGGTTTATTGGAGATAACCCGTCTGAGAGGTAGGAAGGTAGCAGGTTGTACCAAAATTTGGATATTAGGGAGACTGAGTGGACGTGGCAGCAGCCGAACAGGGGTGCAATATCTAGAGAGGAGAGAAGAAGAGAAAGCAGTGGTGGGTTCTGAGGGAGGAGTTTGAGGCGAATCAGCAGAAGCCATTTAGGAGGGAGTCCAGGCTGCATAAAGATGATGCAGGGGCTGTACAGCAGATTACATCCACATAGTCAAAAATAGGTGTGATCATTTTTGTCAGTTTATCACTCCTCACTGACAGTGGGGGGGGGGTTGGGGAGTCTCTGTTGCAATACAGCAAAGTAAGCTTAGGGCGGAGGTTCGAGGAGATGGCTTCAATGTGGGTCGAGAAATTTAAGTGGTGGTCGAGCCATACTACTAAATATTTGTAGGATGTGACAGCGCTTACAGGGGTCCCATCCAGGGAGGTGAAGGCAGGAGATGGAAGTACTCTGGCTAGTTTTTGCGCTGTCCCAAAAGTCATTTTATTTATTTATTCATTTATTTGAAAAACTCGGATTTACAGACCTTTGAGTCAGAGACTCGTTTACAAAGGCACCTCATCATAGTGAACGAAGACAAACAATATTACATGGATCCAATACACAACAATAGTTACAGACAATATTACATTGCTCAATACATAGTAATAGTTACAGGTTTCAGACAGTGGTTACAAGGTTTAACAGATGTAACAGGAGACAGTGCCTTGGTAGTACATTAGTTGAACAGTAGGCATAGTGAAATACTGAGCAAGCACATTGAGGTGCCAGGAGTCGATAGAAGATAAGGGATTCAAAAACAAAGCCCTGAGGGGGACAGCAGTAACTGTGATAGTAAGGGGTTGGGGTGGACCTGAGGGGAGGCTTGTGGAGTGGCTATGGAGTAGGTAAAGCAGTCCGAGGGACATTGTCAGAATCCAAGGTGGTAAGGCCATTAGGCATAGCACAGTAGGCCCCCCAGGGACAGTCCAGAGTAGAGAGGAGCCCAGAGCTAGGTACACTTACAGCAGCGGGTTGTAAACAGATGGTTCCTGAGGGCTGCCTTAAAGGGACCTATTTTAGTAGTGTTGGTGACATTGGCTGGGAGGGAGTTGAACCAGGAGGGTGCTCTGTGGCTGAGGGATCTCTGGGCTAGGAACATCCTGGTTCTGGGTACAAGAATGGAGGTCTTGCAGGAACTATGGGTGGAAACCAAGGTGGCGGCCCGGAGGAGGGAGGTGGATACCCTGCGGGGGAGAGCCCAAGGAGAGTTCTTTTTGCTAGCAGGCAGGTCTGGTAGCAGAGCCACTCTTCAAGGTTGAGCAGGTTGGCAGTGGAGTACAGCAGACAAGTGTGGGTGTGCCTGGGGGCTCCGGCCAGGAGCTTGCAGGCCTTGTTGATGGAGCGCTGGATTTTGCCTAGAGCAGTGCTGTCAGCAGCTCCATAGATAGGCAGGCCATAATCCATTAAGGACAGGACAGATGAGGTGATGGCCAGCTGGAACGCATCTGGGGGAAGGTAATCCCTGTGGTGGTATAGTAGCCCAATCCTTGAGTTGGTGGCAGTAGAGAGGGTGCTAATGTAGGAGTGGAAGGTGATGGCAGAGTCGAAGGTAATACCCAGGTATTTATAGGTGGACACTTGTTCAAGGGGGTTCGGAGTGCTGGGTAGTATCAGAAGTGGGGCATTGCTGGACTTGCTTTGATGGTGTGTGAAAAGCATTGCCTTAGTCTTTTTTAGGTTCTTGACCAGCTTATGACTGGTGAACCACCGTTCTGCTTGATGAAAGGCTAGCTGGATGGAGACTTGAAGAGATGCAGGGTTTGTGTGGGAGGAGAATAGCACTGCGTCATCCACATAGAGGAGAATTTTACTAGTACAGGCTGTGGGAAGTGTGTTAAGATAGAGGCTGAAGATAAGGGGTCCCATGATGGAGCCCTGGGGTACTCCGGAGTGGACTGGCCATGTGTCAGACAAGTCACTATTGATTTTTGCACACTGTGCTCTAGATGAGAGGTAGCTGGTGAACCATGTTAGGGGACTAGCGGAGAAACCCATATGAAGGAGGGAGTTGAGCAAGAGGGGGTGGCAGACCATGTCAAAGGCCTTGGAGAGGTCAATGAACATGGCACCGGCAAGGTTGCCAGAGTCAAGGGCAGAATGCAGGAAGCTGGAGAATTCCAGGAGAGCAGTAGTGCTGTTAAGCCCTGAGTGGAAGCAGTGCTGCTCAGGGCACATAATATCATACTTGGTCAGGTACTCTGTGAGTTGGTCTGCTACCACCTTTTCAAGAGCTTTTGAGAGTGGGGGGAGGATAGAGATCAGCTGATACTTACTAAGGGAGGACTGTGTATGGGCATGATGATGGCTGTTTTCCATGTACTGGTGAACTGACCCCGACACAGTGAGTGGCTTAGTAGGTCTGTAAGAGGGACCAGGATAACATCTAAGACCTTATGTAGGATCCTAGTGTCCTGGGGGTCATTACTGGGGTTATTGCTATTGACGGTTTTTAGTAGGTAAGGCCTGGCTTCGAGAGGGGATATTGTGCAAAGGTAGAACGGTGGGAGAGGGGGGATGGGGGGAAGAGAGGCCAGTATAGAGTCAAAGACGTTGGTGGGTAGGAATGAGCTAAGGGCAGAGAATGCAGTATTAAGGCAGTCTGCAATGCCAAGGGGATCCATGCAGACCGTGCTGTTTATGGGGAGTTGGGGGGGTGAGTCTTCCTGTTCAATTCTTTCATATTATTCCAGAAGTTCCTGGCTGACCCCCAGGAGGAGGCAAGGGTGGTGAGGAAGTGCTAGGCCTTAGCCTGTTGGATGCCCCAAGTGCACTTATTGCACTCAGTATTATAAGCTTGCCTGTCTGCTGGTTTGCCAGATTCCCCATCGATGTGCCAGAGGTTATCCCTCATTTTAAGTCATAGAAACTGTTTTGGACGTGTTGATTTTGATCTGGTTTGCCTGGAACCAGGACTGCATGTTATGGAAGTCCTGCTGTAGTAGGGATTGGACATTGTTTAGAACTGGCCCGAATGTGAAGAGGAGGTGTCCCAACGTGTGCAGTTTCTGACAAGAATGTGAAGTGTTTTAAATTAAGGAAACCAGCTGTCCCCAACAGTTTCCTGTCGAAGAGTGTTTTCAGTATGGGCAGCAGCTGCCTTCTACAGTGCTTCTGCCTGTGTGGAAAAAAAGTGCTTTGTGAATTAAAGTGTTCAACACGGTTTCAGAAAGGGACACAGCACCATGTCAGCCCTCTTGGAATACAACAGCACTACACACAGTTCCCTGGATAATGGTCATCTCACTGGCTCTGTCTACATTGATTTAACTAAGGCTTTTGACAACGTCCATCATCGCCTACTCATCGACCAGCTGCTAAACACCGAGATATCATCTAAGTCCATGGCCTGGTTCAAAAGTTACCTTGAAAACAATTCACAAAGAGTTAAAATTAGTGATGTCCTCTCAGATGCCCGGCCAGTCCACTCAGGAGTCCCACAGGGATCCATTCTAGGTCCTCTACTATTCAGTCTCTTTCTGAATATCCTCCCAAAGCAAATACTACTATATGCAGACGATGCCATAATCCTCTTCACCCACAAGGAACTCCAACCTCTACAATGCAAATTACAGCTTGGCTTCTCGTCAGTTGAAAACTGGTTAACTAATCACATGTTAGTCCTCAGTTATAAAAAAAAAACAAGTCTATGCTTTTCTGTAGCCCTCACAACAAGTACAGGCATCACCCCCTGACCATCTCAAACTGCAATGGTGCTGCCATCGAACAGGTACAGTGTTTTAAATATCTTGGAGTCACAATCGATAGTCATCTATCCTATGGTTTGCACATCAACAATGTTGCTAAAGCTGCTAACTCTTGTATCGGAGTTCTCTACAGGCACAGGCAATGCCTTACCCCAGAAGCCTTAAGGGTTACAGTTCAGAACTCTGTTGGCTCCCTAACTGACTATGGCCTGATCGTATGCGGCTCTGCCACTGCCACAGCTCTCGGACATATATCCACTGCCCTCAACAAAGCCTGCCAGCTCATTTCTGGATCCCACCGGCTCACAAATATGTGTGACCTCTATGCTCAAACTGACTGGTTACAGCTCTCCAACCGCATAAAGTACCAAACTTGCATAATGGCAAAGAAAACAACACGGGGCTATTCTCTGCCTGGAGTTCAAGCTCTCCTTTCTCCTGCTCATAATCCTCACCATACTAGGGGCTCTGACTCTCAACTCCTTCAGATCCCTTGCTGCCGTACCTCACAAGGGTAAAGAGCATTTGCCCATAGGGCCCCACTCTGGTTGAATGGTCTCAGCAGTTACATCTCCTCCCTACCCAAGCCAGGCCTTTTCAAATCCAGGCTCCGTCTACTCCTTTCAGCCTCTAGCACCTGCAACTGTTTCCCTTAAACAGCTCTCCTTACCTTCAATCATTCTCTGCCACCACTGCTCTTCTACTCAGCACTTATTCTCCCCTCCCAACCTCCTTCCTCCCCCTACCCTTCCACAGTGTTCCACGTCCCCCTCTATATCCTCTTCACTTCCCTGTGTGTTTCTGACAATGCCCCTGGCTGCTCCTCCCTATTGTATCCTTACCAAGTATTGTTTCTTTTTGTATATTTACACAGACTAGATATGTTATGCCTCCATGTAGCTGTAACTCAACCTTATTCTGCAACTCTTTTTACTATATTGTCCTGTATTGTGTTGTATTGTACACTTCTGACGTGGAACCTTTGTAAAAGAGCTTTGGTTCAAAGGTACTTGTAATCCTAGATTCAAATAAATAAAAAATTAATAAAATCCTGTGAGGGCATGCTCTTTCCTGGTTCCAATCCCATGAGGGATGGACAAAGCTACTTTTGCTTGATCCCAAATTCAGGGACTTTCTTAGGCTTTTGTGTACAGTGCAATGGACTGTGCACCCTTTGTACTTTCTACACCTGCAGCCCCCCAGAATAAACCTACTATTTGACCCTAGTTAAAGGAGAGGTCATGTATTTATGATTATTGTGTTTTACTGGTGCCCCACCATGATTAGACAGGTCCTCAGTGTCGTCATGGCCCACCCCAGTTCCCGGGTTAAATAGAAATGTCTGTATAACAAGAGTTTTAAATAACTGCAAAACTGATGAGCATTTTCACGAGTAAAACTGCTAATCAGTTGGGATAATGCATAGGTTGTGTCTCAATTTGTTTAGCAACGTGAACTGCTACAAAATGCATATATCTACTTTTTCTCAATTGATTACAATGAAAGTGCTAATCAATTTTGAACCAAATGCTGTAAAGCAGCCCCTAGCTAAGGTGGGGGAGGGGCAGGTGTGAGCAGCAAGGCAGACAGATGTTGTAAGAATACAGGGTTACATTCATTCTGTCCTGTTATTGGCTGAAACATGTCAAGTAATTTATCATTTTTGGGGAAGACACACAAAGCTGTAAACTCATTTCCAGATATGAGCTAGGAGAGAATTAAAGGAGTACTACACTGAAAATTTGCGAAAACATATGCTATGCAGAGTGTTTTGATTTGTATGCATAGTCCTAGTGTGTCCTTCTCTTTGTTTGCCATTAAGAGGTTTTTCTAAATTTGCCCACTAGTTTTATGGCCCGTGGGATCTCCATGTTCAATTTTTGATTGCTCTTCTTTTTCCCACGATGCTTTCTGTCCCATGTGACAGTGATGCATCTAAGACCATTGACTCAGTTAGTGACAGCTGCTGCAGCATCAGTCTGCTGTTAGGAGCCTGATGTTCTGGCCTCAACCAAATAACTTCTTCTAATTAATTTTTTGCTTTTGTTTTCTATTTACTCTATTTATTTAGGTCTAGCTAGCAGGAGTAAATGTTTTGTTTTGAAAGCTTTTCATTTTATCAAACTGCGCACAGCCATAAAAACACACACACACATATCACCCCCAGATCATGATCCATTAGTATCTAATTGTTTCCTTACAAAGTAACCCACTCAGTTATCTCTCAGGTGTATGCTAAACTATAAATATAGCCTTTATTTCTCACTGGATCAGGAAAGTTACTTAAAATAACAGCTCTACTGCTGTAAAACTGATTGTAAACCAGTACTTGCTGAATGTGTGGTCATAAATGCATCACTGTCACATGGGATATGAGGCATTGTAGGAAAAACAGGAGCAATAAAAAATACGAACATGGAGATCCTCATGGGCCATGAAACAAGTAGCAAAATTTAGAAAAACTCCCAATAGCAAACAAAGGAAAGGACACACGAGGACTACATACATACATGAAGCTAGAAAGGGGGGGGGCTTAGAGGAAACATGAGGAAGTATTTCTTCACAGAGAGGGTGGTGGATGCTTGGAACAGCCTCCCAGCAGACGTGGTGGGAGCTAGAATAGTCACATGATTTAAGAATGCATGGCATAGACACAAGGGAATCTTAGAAGCAAGAGGGTGGTGTAAGCCGGAGTCCAAGTAGGGTCTCCGGTGGCACTATAGCTAGGGAATTTAGGGTAGACTAGGTGAACCAAGTGGTCCTTATCTGTCAGCATTTTCTATGTCTCTATGTTACACAAATCAAAACACTTTGCACAACATGTGTTTTTGTAAATTTTGACTGTAGTACTCTTTTAAACATGGGGAGTACAAGAGGCTTACTCAGGGCCACACAGGACTGTATGCAAGGCAAGTGATGGTTGAAGGAGCCAAATATGGATCTGTTGGGTCTCCAGGTTCACAGCTCTGTCCTTTAACCTGCACACCATGTTACATACCTTTTACATGTAATTTAAACATTCTGTCCAACACAAAATATAACAAAGAGGTGTGTCAAAATAGCATCTGTATCATTTAACTGACTCTTTTTCTATTCCATTAATAATGTGAACGTGAGAAAACATGGCATTGTGATTTGCTAGAATGTTGAATACATGCCACCCATTCAAGCAGGAGTCATATGGCAATGTGTGTTAAAAATAAATAATAAAAAATGTCCCTAAATAATTGAAAACACACAAGTGATATCACATACACTGAATGGTGTGGTTTAATGCTTATCTGTCTTCACCTTGAAAAAATATTAGCAAGAATACAGAAAAAATGGTTTATTCCTTTATGCAGGCATTGCATAGCCTACTATCAGAAAACAAAGTCTCTATACAGTAATGGTCTGTTGTACTCAAAATGTCATCCTTTGCTAGCTGTGGGCAGTATGCATTAGGGGTATCCTGGTCCTACATGGCTTTTAAGCAGTGTGTAGGGCTGGTTTATGCAGATCCAGGTGTCCAATGCACTAGTGGCATGCATCCACTTTGCACCTCCACCCAGAACAGTGCACAGGGGATCTGGGCTACTACATAGGATGGCCTGAGCAGGAGGAGGGGAAGGAGTGAGTCTGCAGAGGCTCGGAGGAGCGCAGCATGAACAATGCCATTTGCACTCTGCTGGGTTGGTGTCGGGGCTTACCATTATGCCAGACAGAGGGCTGCAGTACTAGCTGTGCAACCCTGACCAAAATTCCTATGGCCCTATTGCACCCTATAGCCATTGATCCCACCCCCTCAGTGCCACAGAGAGCTTGGGGGTGGTGGCAAAACCAAAGCATGCAGCTGCTGCAGTCTGTGAATAACTGATTAAAGTCCATGCCAAAAGAGAGATGCTAGAATCATCTGGTGCAGTGAAAAGTGCCCTTTACTGCGGATGTGACAGTGCAGTATAAATCAATACTCAGCCCACAATAGTCCTGGCACTTCGACCAATAGTGGGCTTTGTCAGGGGGTGGTGACAGGCTGCAGGACCCCGACTTTTGAAACTGTATATGTTTACGTATCCACTGAGGAATTGGCAGCCCATATGTGGGTCACCTGCATGGGTACTGGAACATGAGGAAAAGTGGAGGTGCTGAAGTGAAGGACACTGGGCAAAAATGGTTGTTTGTGCAAGCAAAGAGGCCCTTTGCATGCTCATGGGCAAAAGTATGGGTGCTACAGCCCCCCACATCCATAGGTTCTGGTGCCTATAGAAACCAGGTCTCTTGATCCCCTGCTCCCACGGAGTGTGGAGAACCACTGTGGAGCCCAGTCAGGGCTTTCGATTAAAAGTCACCTGTCCGTCCCATGGCTGGACACCCCCTGGCTGCACTGCCTCTGGCGTGGAACTGCGTGGCCATTCTAGGGGTGCCTGGACCCAGCAAGGGAGATATGCATCCCAGTCCTGAGCATTCTCCAGAGCTGGTTCTGTGGCAGACACTTGTGTGGCCTGGTACAGGCCCCTGCTGGTGCATACTGGCCCTATTAGTGAATAGAGCCCTTACTGAATATTGTCATAAATCTTTACTGCAAGGTAAGTAGTATATATTCTTCACTGTTAATCCATGTGCATAATATTAGAATTATACAATCTGACTGTTTTAAACCCTTGTTTTGTCTATGTAATTTATGTTTTTTTTTGTCTTGTGTAATCTTTCTACATAAAGTTCAATAAAACATTTTAAATAACAAAACATAGCACACGGGTCCTGTGCAGTTTCAGTCAGGTGCACGCACTGCTGTCTAATTTTTATGTCACTTTTATTTATAGGTGTTGGCCAGGAAAGCACAGACAGTTAATGGCTCATTGTCACTTGCAACCTATGCGATGGGCTGGGCGGGGATCGGAGTTAAAAATACAAAGACACTGGCATACAAAAATGTGGAGCAATATAAGCAATATATTCAAAGAGTTGCAAAAGTGGGATTTTTCCAAGAAGCTACACCATCTCACTTTTTCACATACTCAAGGGGGTGGACATGATCAAACAGTACAGAATGTTTGAACAGATGTGCTCCAGCAGGATACAGTGACATGTCCTTGAGCTCAAAAGTGGCAAATTCAGGGGAAACATTGGGAAGCACTTCTCCTAGAGGGTTGTGAACCTATGGACAGACAAGCAGTGGAGACAGTGGACATTAGGACAGCACCTACCTTCAAGGTAAACCTGGCTAAAGTTCTGCTTACCAAGAAAATCACAGGGTACCCTCGGTAATACTGTGGGTGTGGAGTGCTGGCTAGCAGAATGCTGGGGTGCATGAAAAGAGGGGTGCCCAGTAGAGTAAGGGTTAGGGAAGTAATTCCATCACTTTATTTTTTTAGTGTGCCTTCCCCTGCACCACTCGACCTTCCACTCCTTCTGGCTGCTCAACATCCCCGTCTGCCCATTTGTCTCACCCTTCACTGGCGCTTTCTGTCACCTGGCTCCTTAGGCTGTCCCCACATCCTCGGAAAGTCCTGATTATCTTTGCCAGGGACCCCCATTCCTGGGGTAGAAGAGGGGAGTAGCATTCTGGGGGGGTCCTTTGAGGCATGCAGGGATGGGCAATAGGATTGATGCACTAGGGTGACTGTAGTGTGGAAGGGGAACTGGGCAGTCATCATCTGGCAGGCCAGGATGGGTGCTAGTTTTCATTTTCTGGGCCCCTTCCCACACCCCAAATGTGCACACTGTGATGATGCCCTGGCGGCAGAGTCAGTCAATGTGTGGTCACCCAAGCCAGCAAGGCTCCACACACTACCAGGTGTTGCTCTCTGAATGGTGCTCCGCAGCACCCTCCCACAGGAGGAGAGTGTCTGTGCAGATGCTCTAATGTCCTTCCTGCCTGCCTCCTTTCCTGAAGTCTCTGGATCAGGGCTTGAACTGGGGTCACCAGCATGCCAAGTGGGTGTCCCACTGCTTAGCACCATGGATCCCGCCCTGCCACTTTTTAAGGCCCTGGTTGGATGGCCCCACCTGGAGTAAAGCTGAATCATGCAGTTCTGGAGTCCTCAATACAAATGTTACATTTAAGCAATCGAGATAGTGCAATACAGGGCCACTAAAATGATCAGGGGTAGCTGGCCCACCAGTACAGCGGTAGCACTACTGCTAGCGATGCGACAACCTGGGTTTAGGAATTGGCTCAGAACATCAGAGAGTCAGCCAGGGGGAGGAGGAGGATCAGGCATCCAGCAGACAGCTCTCCTCCTCTTGGGGGTGGGGGGAAGTGACCTGTCAGTATGGTGCCTACTAGTAGCAGTCAGGATGTAGTAAGCCTTGGGGCCTTGCTAGGGCAGGGATTGCTGGGACATGGTGGCTGTCAGATCATCAGGCATGGGAGTGTGCTTGACGCTTCTTGTCATCATTGTGCATATCTTCTTCCTCCATGGACAATACATGGATGAGCGACAAAAAAAAAAAAATTATCAGGGGCATAGGGGACAAAAGCTATGATAAGACGCTAAAGGTCCTTAACATGTTCACCCTTTAGAAAAGAAAGCAGATATGGGACATGATATAACGTTTTCACATACTCAAGGGTATCGATGGGATTAAACATATGGAGATATTAGATCTGGTGTCTTACAGCAGTGCACAGGGACATACCCTGAAGCTCTGAGGTGGTACATTTAGAGGTAACATTACAAAACTTTTTTTTCCCCCAGAGGGAGGGTGAACTTCTAATCCCAGGAATCACTCATTTTAAACTGATGCAGTCAGCCTCCTGTGTTGAACTGCCCGAAGAGATGGAATTATATGCAAATGATGGAACTCTCAACTGGATCATGCCAATTTCAAACTGCTGCCCTAGCAACTGTTGCACTCTGAGTGCTTCAGATTCTTTACTCAGCCTGCCTAGTAAGTACGTACCGGAGAGCTCTCCTTGAACTGTCTTCAGAATAAAGGAGCTGTATAGATAAATACTCATTTTAAGTTTAATTTGAAATTGTTGTCTTAGAAGTTTAGGTTTTTTTGATAATTGTAGTAGTTTGTGTTATTTGCGGTTCCCTCACGGTTCCTTGGAACCGAGGGTTCCATGTCTCTTGGCGAGGTTTGCCTCAGCTTTATTACCTAAAGTTTGTATTTGCAGTTGGTTCCTTTGACCGCTTTATTTTTATTTAAATTTAAAGTAATTTTTTGGTTCCTTTTCTTTTAGGGAACCAAGTAATTCCAGGAACTGTTAGTTGTTTAAATTTAGAACCTCCGGTTCCAAGGTATTATTAAAAGTTTTGTGATTGCTTTTTACTGTCTTACTCAATGTCAGAGGTCCATTTAGACAAGCCTAAAAAATGCACAGGACCCACTGGTTTTAAATATAATGAGTCTTGTGGGCAGATTATAGCAAAAGCAAACAGACATTCCCTTTGTATTTCCTGTGTGGGTATCAGCCATATTTTTGCTAATTGTGAGATTTGCAAGACTTTTTGTCCTAAAACTAACAAAAAGGGCCAAAAAGTTAGAAGAGATGGCTTCTGCTTCTGCTACTGATAGTAATGCATCTACCTCTATTCCTCAAAAGGATAGAGGAAAAGCTAAGGACACTGACAAGAGTTCAGAGAAATCTGAGCAAGGTAAGTCAAAAAGGGCTGTGGAGACAGTTGCTGAGTCTGTCCCACTAAAGAAAAAATGCAAAGAAAAGCATGTTGCTGCACCTCTGGCTGAGAAGGCTAAGGAGCTCCCAGCAGACAAACATAATATGCCCTCAGCTGAGGACATTGCTAAGGCCTTACAGGTCTTACAAGCCCTGCAGGCTGCAGTCCCTTTTCCTACACCGGCTGCACCAGTTCCTGGTTCAGTTCCTGCCCCTCAGGAACCTCAAGTTATTCCCCATGACACACATCCTAGAGTGCATTACTGCAGTTATAAAATGGCTTACTTGTAAAGAAAAAAGGTGAAAAAATACTTTTTTTAAAATACATTTTTAGTTGCTTTTTGAATGGCACAGTGTTGTGCTGGGATAACATCACTGTTGAAAGTCAGCACTGATCAATCAGATCCCAGGAATTTGTCTTGTAATAATATGTCATTCATCATCGGGCATTCCCTATTTCCTAAGTATTTACTCCTCTAACATTTAAAGCAATTCTTAATTAACATACAAGTTTGTAAGTCCTTTAAACTTCAACATTCAGTTATTTAAATCAGAATAATGAAAAAAAAAAAACATTAACTCAATCTTAGAGGAGGTAGGTGCAACAACAAAATCTTGTGCCATACTTTATTAGAGTTATCTTGTGTGTCCCCATACTTTACAGTTTTTCAACATTTAGACCATTCAGCAAACTATTGTATTGATCCTTTTATCTGTCTTCAAAGCCTCCAAATGGGGACATTCCACTGGTCCAAAATCCATCTTTTTGTTATCGTAGTCATTGTTACCACCCTTATATTTTCCTCTATGTTCATATATATGTTTGCAAAATCATTAACGAGAAGAGTGGTGGGTTTAAAAGGAATCGACCTATTGCAAGAATTTACAAATTTCCTGATGGGTTATAATAATGGCACCCATTTTCTTTTGATAAACCACAGTGGGAGGGTCAAACAGAAATGTACTGAAATTAAAGCTGATGGGGCTGAGTATTATATTTTGAAAGTTTTCTGGGAGATTGGTTTGACTTCCTTATGTGAGATGAAGGAACATTCAAGAAGGTTAATTGCAAAGAATGAGGAGATTAGGCTGATTACGTGACCCAGGGTCATTCAGTGAGTAAATGGTGACTGTGGGCTTTTAAACTGGATCTCTGGTTCAGAGCTTTGTTCTCTAGCCCCTAGGCTACACTGTCTTTCAGATCTGAGAAGACTGGAAAACTGAATACCACCTTTCACACAAAAACACAGGTAGCTTGACTTCTGTTTTGCAGCTGAACAGCAGATACTAGCATAAAGGGTCAGGGAGGCACTTATATGGCAAGCCGTTAGGGACATAATTCAGAATCTCTGGCTGTATAGTAAAACACACTATATGGTGAAATACATACATCATATAGTGAAATATATACATTATATAGTGAAATACATACACAATGTAGTGAACCACATACAGTATCTACTGAAATATATACATCGTATAGTGAAATACATATACTGTATACTGAAATACATATATTATATAGTGAAACACATACACTACATAGTGAAATGCTTACACTGCATAGTGAAATACATACACTATCTACTGAAATCCACATACTGAGAACTGAAAATCCACATACATTATATACTGAAACAAATGTACTATGTACTGAAACATATACACTACCGATTGAGATACATACACTGCAGACTGAAACATCCACATAAACTATCTACTGAAACAAATACTCTATACATTGTAACACATACACTATATATTGAGAAAAAACTGCATACACTATACACTGAAACAAATACACTATATATTAAAATGCATACACTACACACTGAAAAAAGCATATACACTATATATTGAAACACACTATATATTGAAACATCTACACTTTATATTGAAATACATACACTATCTATTGAAATAAATACACTATGCACTGAAAAATCTGCATTCACTATATATTGAAACAAACACACTGTAAATTGAAATACATACACTATCTATTGAAATGCATATACTACACACTGAAAAAAGCACATGCACTATGTACTGAAACAAATACACTATATATTGAAACATCTTCACTTTATATTGAAATACATACACTATCTGTTGAAATAAATACACTATGCACTGAAAAATCTGCATACACTATATACTGAAACAAATACACTACAGGTTGAAACACATACACTATCTATTGAAACACATACACTGTAGACTGAAAAATTCACATACTCTATATACTGAAACAAATAAACTATATACTGAAATGGACTATGTTCTGAAACTACCCATCCCTCTGCCCCTCCTCCATGAATGTCCTAGAGTTGAACTCATTGCCTGCTGCATTCAGTTAGCTGCTAGCTTGATGAGAGGATCTCTGAAACTGCAGGGCTGAGGTAAACAAAACAGGGCTATCTCTTGTTCTAATTCTTTATGGGGTTTTTCCTTTTGTTTTGCTTGCACACCTTTAGTCAAATATCAGACCATTGTGATGTAACAAGAAACTTTTAATACTAATTTAAATGCTGTAGTTTATTCTTTTAAATAAGTGATGCCTTCATTTACTGTCAGACAACACATTTGTATAGGAAGCTAATACAGGATATTCCTAACATACCTGTATACATAGGGGGCTGGATATTCAAACTGCGCCATTCATAGGCGCAAGCCCTTGAGCTGCACAAAATAGTTGTGCTAGGGTGTGTCCTGGGCGATATTCAAAGGAGTTGCGCTGTTGAGCAACTCGTTGAATATCACCCCAACCACAACCACTGTGCATGTTCCAGTAGAACTTGTGCCACCGCAAGTTGACAGAGTGGAGGTCAACTGGGCGGTGGCGAAGAAAAACATTGCGCCACGAAAATCACGACATTCAAAAGGTGACATGCAAATGGGGCTATAATTCATGCAAGGCGTGGGGGCATTTGCATGTGATTATGTCCCATTTGCATGCCATTAGCACGTAGGTGCGCCGATCCCCAAGGACTTGCGCCTGGCGCCCTGCCAGGCAGCAGCCGTCGGGGACCGACGCCCCCTGCAGCCCGATCGCGGGCATAGTGTACTCCCCCCCACCAGCCCAATCGCAGGCATCAATGTAGCTCCCCACCCTCCTCCCGTACATATCCCTGGTGGTCCAGTGGACTGAAATGCCCGATGGCGGGTGGTATGTTTAATAACTCCCCCCCCGTTCACATCCCTGGTGGTCCAGTGGACCAAAATGCCCGATTGTGGGCGATATGTTTAATAACTCCCCCCCCTCCCGTTCACATCCCTGGTGGTCCAGTGGACCGAAATGCCCGATCGAGGGCGGGCGTTTAATAATCTCCTTCCGTTCATCATTTGTGGATCAGTGGACCGAAAGCATCGCGGGCGGTAGTGTGATAAACCCCCACGAACATAGCCCTTGTGGCTAGTGTCCCACCCTACCCACCATGAAGCCCACTACCCCGCTCCCCGGCGGCGGCGGCAGCATCCCACCGCCTGCCGCTCCGCCGCCCGCCGACTGACAGCCCGTAGGCTGCACGCCATTGGCAGAGAAGAGCCAATGGGCGTGCAGCTCATACGATCATGACAGTCCAGTTTTGTGAATGAATCATTCACAAATCTGGACTGTCATGAGAGTATGGCTGACGCCCATTGGCTCTTGCTCTGCACCAATGGCATGCAGCCTACCGGCTGTCAGTCGGGCGGGGCGGCAGGCGGGTGGATGCTGCCGCCTGCTGCCGCCGGGGAGCGGGGTGGTGGGGCTTCGGGTGGGTAGGGTGGGGACACTAGCCACCAGGGCTATGTTCGGGGGTTATCACACATACCGCCTGCGACGGGCATTTCGGTCCACTGGACCACCAGGGATGAATGGGAGGAGGGGAGCTACATTGATGCCCGCATCCGGCTGGTGGGGGAGTACACTATGCCCGTGATCGGGCTGCGGGGGCACAGGGACTGGGTTGAGGCCAGCCACAGGTGGCAGCTGCTGTGTTGCACCCTGCAATACAGCAGCTCACCTGTGGTGGCCTCGACTTAAGCCTTTTTGGCTCAAAGTTGTGCAGGCGCAGGTTGGGGTTGTGCTCAGACAACTCTGCACAGCCCGGCTGAATATCGGGCTGTGCAGTTTATGCATGGTTCCTCCCCCTCCAGTTCAGCATGCATTCATTTGCATTGTGCTGTTGCTCAGCATGTTTTCTGTGGCACAACTGCCTCCTGCTGAATATTGCAGAATGGAGCAAGTTTGGACTTGGGCAGGCGCAACCCTATTGCGCATGGCGCAACCCTTTTGAATATCTGGCCCAGGGAGCTGCATGCATTTTTCCAAGATAAAGTGTTGATTTGTTTTATGTGTAATTAATTACTGTGTAAGTCCAGCAACTTATCTGAGTTGAATGCTTGGGAAGCACTTCAGGAGCTGTGGAAGTGTAAGCCAAAATCATTGCTAGTTTGTACTCTATGGACTTTGTTTTAAGTTTTTATTTTAATGTTTTGTTTAATAAACGTTTCTTGGTTAAGAAACAAAAATATATATTTTTGCTACAATCCCTCAGTATTCAATTCTCATCAGGAGTTTAGCTGACATATGCATATAATTTGCATTGTTTTACTGAATAACTTTACTGTGAATCCTCACTGAAGGCATGCACAGTCTGTTTTGGGGTTTGAGCTTCTCAAACTGTGTTGTATTTTTTTTTTTCCATATAGATTTTTATCTCCTTAGTCACCCTGCTACCCCTTTGCCCACTGACATCTCCAGCCCAATCACTTATCATCCACAGGACATATTTGCTCTGAGATCCCCCCCCACTCACATCCCCCGTGTTCGGGCCAGGAGGGGGAGGGCCATTGACAAGGAGACACATATTCCGATATGAGCAGAGCCTGGTTAGCAGGGCAGAATCTGCAGCAGGTTGTTGGATCATTTTGCCGTTAGTGGGTTTCTGCCTTTTGTTTCATCCCCTGGGCAGCCAAGCATGGAATTATGCAATTGCGTATAAAGATGCATGCTTGCTTTGTGCCTGCCTGAGCCCTCCCCTTTATGCAACTCCACTGCCCTGCCAAACATCCTCAGCTAGGTGGATGTTGAAGAGCGGGGTGGTCAGACTTCCCCTCACTGAGAGGAGAGCATTCCCTGAGATGGTCAATCATATCCCCCCCCCAGCTAACCCCTGTGCAACTCAGGTCCACCCCCAAAACTGGGCCACTGGCATGGGAGGCAGTGCAATCACCACCAAGCTGCTAGGCCAGCCCACCAGACTGTGTTTTTATAAGTAAATAAAGACAGCATATAGGTAAAAGAAGAAAACAAACTGTATTTTAACTAGTCTGTTATAAACATTTTAAGTCACATCACAATGTTTTGAAATCGGATAAAGGTTTTGCAAGCAAAATACGATAAAACAATACATAAAGAAATAGATAAGATAAACCTTTTATGTTTACCTTCTGCATCTTAGGAGGCATCAGCCAGGATTTTTAGTCAATTGGGGCCCCATTTTCAGAAAGTTAGCGTGCAGAGCAAAACATTACACTGTGGGAACAGCGTAGTTGGATCGGTGTCGTATTCAGCTTCACGTGATGCTACCCTGATCATGTGCATGTGCATATATACTACTACGGCCATGTAAATGAGCAATCCTCTCCTGCATACAGAGCACAGTGCTGTATAAAAGGTTTCCTTAGTGACCATAAGTACCTCCCTCTACATTTTATACTCATCCTCTAGGCTTCTAGTACCTAGATGCTTGATTTTGCACTTTTTGGCTTTGAACCCAAACTGCCATGTCCCATAGCACTCTTTAAGTTTTCTAAGGTCCCCACTCATTCTCCATCTGCACCTATCAATGCTATTACAGATTGTGGTGTCATCTGCAAAAGGCATATCTCCCTTCCAGTTCTTCTGTTATGCTACTTATGAAGACACTGAAGAAGATGTGTCCTATTACTGAGCTCCTCGGCACCCTACTGGTCACTTTCCTCACTGGAGGAGTGCCATTTGCTGTTACCTTCTGTGGCTGTGCGCTTATCTCGGGTGCAGCACTTAGGAGTGCACAACACTAATCTGAAAATGGGGGCCCACATACCACTGTAACAGGACTAGCACTGCATTGTGATAGGCATAGCTGGTACTATTTTAAAAAGCATTCTTCTGTGCAGTGCTAACCTGTTAATGTGGCACTATTTTTTTTTTTGCACAGGATTACTAATTGCAACCACATGCTCATACAACTGGGGGTTACGCTAAAGCATATAAGGTGTACAGGTATATTACATGCTTTTTTGAAGTGTTAACACCCTGTGTGGTTAGTGCTAGTTAATGATTCTGGGAATCGTGTTTTAACTGCACACACAGAGCCTGCAATCAACCCCCCACACACATACACACACAGTCAGTTCTGGACACAATAAAAAAACAAGCATTTGTCAATGCTGAATGTTGATTGCGTTGGTCCGTTGAGCTCGCTCACTGGCCCTCTGTCACTCGCTTGTTCTGTTTCTCCTGGTGCTGCAGGCTGCCATTTTGTACTGAGCTCCTTCCTGCGTTGGCACCCTTGTCTGTCCACAAAGAAATCCGCAGATGGCCTGACAGAGCTCCGTTGAGGTGGGTCACTCCCCCCTCTGAATCCCTCATTCTGTTTCTCCTTGCGCTGCAGGCTGGCCTTTTGTACTGGGCTCCTGCCTGTGTTGCCGGCTTTTCATGCCCACAAAGAAATGTGCAGCAGTCATGATAGAGCTCCATTGAGCTTGCTCAGTCCCCCTCTCTCACTCGCTCATTCTGGTTTTCCCACCACTGCAGGCTGCCCTTTTGTACTGGGCCCCAGCATACATTGCTGTCTTTTTCTGCCCACAAACAAATCTGCAGCAGTCCCAACAAGCTCCGTTGTGCTCATTCACTCCCTCTCTCTCACTCACTCTTTCTGTGTCTCCTGCCACTGCAGGCTGCCCTTTTGTACTGGGCTTCTGCCTGCATTGGTGGCTTGTTCTGGCCAGAAAGAAATCTGAAGCAGTCCCGAAACAGCTCCACTGAGCTCGCTCACTCCCCCTCTCTCGCTCACTCATTCCGTTTCTCCTGGTGCTGCAAGCTGGCCTTTTGTACTGGGCCCCTGCCTGCATTGCCACATTTTCTGCCCACAAAGAAATCTGCAGCAGTCACAATACAGCTCTGTTGAGCTCACTCACTACCCTCTCTGTCACTCACTGATTCTGTTTCTCTTGGTGCTGCAGGCTGTGCTTGTGTACGGGGCTCCTGGCTGCGTTGGCACCTTTGTCTGTCCACAAAGATATCCTCAGCTGTCCTGACAGAGCTCTGTTGAGGTCGCTCAGTCTCCCTCTGTCACGCGCTCATTCTGTTTGTCCTGGCGCTGCAAGCAGCCCTTTTGTACGGTGCTCCTGCCTGCACTGGTGCCTTTTTCTGCCCACAAAGAAATCCACAGCAGTCCTGCTTGAGCTCTGTTGAGTTCACTCAGTCCCCTGTCTCACTCACTCATACTGTTTCTCCCACCGCTGCAGGCTGGCCTTTTCTACTTGGCCCCTGCCTGCTTTGACACCTTTTTCTGCCCACAAAGAAATCCGCAGCAGTCCTGACAACGCTCCGGAGAGTTCACTCACTCACCCTCCCTCACTCGCCTCTCATTCTGTTTCTCCCAGTGCTGCAGGCTGCCCTTTTGTACTGGGCTCATGCGCTGGGGCCTTTTTCTGCCCACAAACAAATCCACAGCAGTCTCGACAGAACTCAGTTTAGCTCGGTCACTCCCCCTCACACTTGTTCAATCTTAATCTGTCCCAAACACTGATTTCCCACAGCGACCGTGCTATTCTCTGGCAGGAGTGCAAAAACATATTTAGACCGGATGTGAAAAATGACAGCTGTACTCTTCATAAGGAGGTGTAGAAAAGTGCCACTGTTGAAAATGTGGTTGAAAATATTACAAATGTGCGGTTACAAAGGTGCGTGGAAACAGTTCAACACGCGCTTGTAACACGGTCATGTTATGGAGTTTCGCCACCAAATTTTCAACATAGGGCTTTTATGACCTCTGCCCGCGAACAGTGCCACTGTCATTTTCTAATCTGCCCCAAACACTGATTTCCCACAGCGCATCTGCATTATTGTGTGCGTAACCAGAAACCACATCAGTCAGATGTGAAAATGACAACTGTACTGCTCATAAGTGAGGAAAAAATGCCACTGTTGAAAACTGGCATGACAATATTACAAATCTGTAGTTATGAGTAGGTGGAAGTGTGCAACGACACTTGTAATACAGTCATTTGATGGGCTATCATCACCAAATTTTCAACATAGGCATTTTAGGACCTCTGCTCATGAACAGTATCACTGTCATTTTCTTAATCTGTTCCGGACAATGATTTCCCACAGTGACTGCTCTATTCTGCACCAGAAGTGCGAAAGACATTTCGGCCAGGATGGGAAAAATGACAGATGCACTCTTCATAAGTAGGTGTGGGAAAATGGCAATGTTGAAAATCTGGAGTGAAAATATAAATTCACGAGGTTACGAGCATGTGTGCAAACAGCACAACACGCGCTCATAGCACAGTCATTTTATGGAGTATCATTAGCAGATTTTCAGCACAGCCATTTCAGGGCCTCTACTCATGAAAAGTGTCACTGTCATTTTCTTAATCTGTCCCGAACACTGATTTCCCACAGCAACTGCTCTATTCTGCGCCAGAAGTGTGAAAACACATTTCCACCTGAATGTGAACAATGACAGCTGTACTGTTCACAAGGAGGTGTGAAAAAATGGCAATGTTGAAAATCTGGTGTGAAAATATTGCAAATTCATGAAGTTACGCATGGGTCACAACTGGCAAGCAGTGCACACTTCAAAACAGTCATTTTGCATTTTTCTTAATTAAATTTAACATAGGTTTTGAGACCCACCTCATGAATGATTGGCACTGTCATTTCAGTATTGGCTCCGAAGATGATTCCATGCAGGACCGCGAAATCTCCTTTCGGGCCGATTAACGCAATGACAGTTCAAGAATTCATGAGGAGGGTCCCAAAAACCCTATGTTGAAATTTGGTGAAAAAAGTCCCAAAAATGCCCGAGATATGTACTAAAGTTGAAAAAACACTATTTATTATGTTATACAGCTTACCGGCATTTCCTCAGTTCACGGTCGGATTTGAAGAGTGCAGACGTGTTCCCGGTCCACCGAAGATCGTCGTGCCAAGCTCCGGAGGTAAATATGGTGTGATGGGTGGGTGTGGGGAGGCAGGGTGTGCAGTGGGTTGCGCGGTTGCAGGTGGGGCCAGGGACACTACGAAACCGTCCTTTTTGCAGGTAAAAAATAAAAAATACACGGGACCATTTTCCCTTTACAGGGCATGTGCACGCTGGATGGGCACCAGCATGCCACCAATGGCTTTCTTTTGTGGGGACAGCAGTAGCCGATGGGGATTGGGCACCCTGTCAGCAGGAATAAAAGCAGGGGGGTGTTACAGAATGCCGACGGGGAGTGGGCTCCCCCGTTGGCACCAGAAAGAATGGGGCACCGAGGCCGACGGGATTTGGGAACCCCGTTGGCACATAAACACGGTGGGTGGGTTATATTGTTTGGGAACACAGTGGCAAACAATTCACAAACAATATCATGGTTTTTACATCCCACCCTGCAATGACGGGTCGCTCCCTCATTGCAGCAGATGGCTGACGCTGCAATGACGAGGCGGCCCCTGATTGCAGCGGTGAAATTGCCAGCAGTTGGTGCAAGTATTCCAAACTACTGTCACCAGCAGACTGCAATGGCATTGGGGGAAGCAGGACAAGCCTTTGCAGGCTGTGGGGGCATTGGCCACAACAGTGCCGTGCCTCCACAGCTTGCTACTGAGAAAGCTGCCGAAATATGTTATTTGCGCTCTGCGCAATCAACATAAAAATGGTATATCTTGTCTGCCCCATTTCCCATATTAAACCTCAGAACCTACTGTTCATGCAGGGTAATATCCTTCACTATCCACTCCCTTGTTTCCCTCCCTACTACTATCAGCATGAGTAACCATTATACCCTTCACTTTGTCACAGCCATTCTTGAAACCATTTATGGTTTTGGTGCCTGTCATCTCAGTTGGCAAACTATTCCACATTTCCACCACCATTTCTGGAAAATAAAACTTTCCAATATCCCTCTTGAACCTCCCTCCCATCAGTCTCTACTTGTGCCCCCATAACCTTGAACTGTTACTCATGCTAAGTAGTTCTCCATTCACTTTGTTTATTCCTTACAGGAACGTGAAGGTCTCTATCATATCATTCCTCTCTTGTCTGGTCTCCAGTGAAGACATGTTCAGTGCCTTGAGCAGATCCTCATACAATCTGTTCTGTCAGCTCTGAATCATCCTGATCACCCTTTGTCTTTATCTTTCCTGAAGTGAGGTCTTCAGAAGTTCAGAACTCTGAACAGTATATCCAGTGCAGCCTCACCAACGATCAATAAAGAGGCAGTAAACCTCTTTTCTTCTACTATCAGAACCCTTCTGGCACATCCTAGTATCCTATTTGCCTGACTAGATGCCTCACTGTACTAGCTTGATTGTTTAAGGGAGTCACTAATGACGAACACTAGGTCCCTTTTCTCAGCTGTAGTGCTCGGCTCTATCCCTCCTATCCAGTACTCTGTCCTGGGGTTCTTGTCCCCTAAGTGAATCACCTTGCACTTTTTGGCATTGAATTTCAACTGCCAAACCTTAGGCCACCTCCCTAATCTTTACATGTCAGTCTGCAGTTTCCTACTTCCCCATCACTATCTACCCTCTCATGAGCTTGGTGTCATCTTCAAAGAGACACAATCCCAGATTCATTCTCAAACATTGTTAATGAGCATATTGAAGAGAACAAGAGTCAGGATGGATCCCTGTGGCATTCCACTCTTGACTTCCCTCTTTTCTGATCTGACACCATAATCACAACCCTCTGATGCCTCTCATTCAACTAAAGCCCCCTCACCCCCATCAAAACACTGCTTATATTTTCCTTCAAATCCCTGGGCCTCACCCCCTTGTGCCATGATCTAAGTCACTCTGATTGGTCTCCTATCTCATTGGTCTGCTCCACTGATTCCATGCTAACATATTTCAAAACAAAATTACTCTAAATATATATATATATTTTTTAGTTGTTTAACCAGGAGTAGCACACTAAGCTGAAAGCATTTTTTACAGGAGCGACCTGGGAGCACAGGGAAGTTAAGTGACTTGCTCAGAGTCACACAGTATGCAACTGGAAGCTGTGGGATTCAAACCCAGGTCTGGTCTGCTGGATGTCACCAGATTTGCAGCTCAGAGCCTTAAACCACTGCTATACTGCCTCCCCTTTATGGGACTGCCATGCCCCCCTCAAGAGCAGGACATGAGAAAAGGTACACCACCTCCCCTAGATCATGGCTGACCTCATAGCTTACTTGCAAGTGCATGATTTGGCCTGGTCAAAAAATAAGCGTAACCCATCCCCCATGGCTTCCAGAGGTATCATCATCTCCGCTGCACCTGTATCATGGCAATAAGCTTCAGGTGACTGGTCAGGGAAAGCCAACCTAGTTTATCATAAAGCTCACAATGGTGGGTGAGACGGGGCGGCCAGTGCAAAGCGACAGATGTTATTGTATGTTGTGTGCCACTGAGTAAGAAGAGCTTTGGAGGTACAGGCAAATTGGTGGAGACCATAGCTAAGGGAGGGAAGTAGTACACCTCTAGCAAGTGTCAGACGCGCAGCAGGTGTCAGGTTATTTTTGGCCCTATAGGCCACACCCAATTTACAATTCACAGTTCTACAGACATTTAGGATATGACTCCCTAGGTCCAACTGGGAGTCAAGTGTCACCCCAAGGTATTTGATGGAGTTCACAGTTAGGAGGGGAGCTCCATCTGCACAACTGATGTGCAAAGGGGCTGGAGAGGCTTTTCCTTCAACATTAGCTATAAACATTTGTGCATAATGCCTAGAATGGAAGCATAGGTGCCAAATTTTAGCTGTACCTAAACTGGAAACAAGTAATAGGAGAGCAAGAGGGAAAACTAGAGCAAGTGTAGGAGGGAGAGGTGAGACCACTGAAGTGGTTTGAAAAAATCCATGGAAGGAGATTGGTGAATGGCTGGGACAAGGGAGTTCCAGATTTTAGGGCAGCGGTGGCTGAAAGTGACTTTGCTGATGGTTGTGGAAACTGAAGGGACTGCTAGGGTTCGAATATTTCAGCTTCTGATGGTATGGCTATAACAGGGCAGTTGGAGAGATAGGAGGGTAGGGAAACAAACCAGATTTTCCCACAAAGCTGGCACAGTGGGCATGGTGTTGTCCACAAGAAAAGAAAAGGAGACAGATTTATATATAGAACAATGGTGAGTCCAAGAAGGATAGTCGAGAGTGTAATGGCAGAAATAGTTGAAGAGTGTGTCCAGTCTGGCATAGTGGAAGGGCTAGCTTGCCAGACCACATCACCATAGTCAGAGATTTGGAGGATCATTCTCGATAATAGCATGGTATGCTGGAGATGGGATACAGTCACAGTTCCTGAAAAGTGCACCAAATTGTGGTGCAGCTTTTTGACTATAGCATCCACTTGTTCAGAAACATTTAGGTGCTGGTCTAGCCAGATACCAAGATAACTAAAGGTGGTGACATCTTCCACAGGGAAGCCATCCAGGGTATGGAAAGTAGGAAGGGGAGGGAGCCTAGAGAGTCTGGTGCCTTGTGCCAAAGGACATGGAGACAGCCTTCTTGGCATTGAGGAAAAGCTGATTTGTGTGTGGTCAGGGCTGAACTTGATCAAAGTCCAGTTGGAGTCTGTGGGCCTGCTGTGAAGAGGACCGTGTCATCCATGTACATGTGAATGGATACAGACAAGCACATGGAGGAGGAGTTCATTAAGGAAAATGGAGAAAAGTAGTGGGCTTAACACAGTTCCTTGTGGGACCCAGTGGATACAGGCAGGGAGGAGAGAGGGGGTCACCACTTTTGACTGCTTGGGACCTACCCCTGTGGTAGGAGTGGAACAGATGATGGCTAAATAAGAGAGGCCTGCAGCCTGGAGTTTGGCTAATAATTGGGTGGTAGACAGGGTTGAATGCTTTGGCTAGATCGATGAAGATAGCAGAAGTGAATAGGCTGTGATCCATACCATTATGGATGGATTTGGTGAGCCTGAGCAGGTGGTGGAGTGATTTTTGTGGAAGTCAGACTTGTATTGGGTGAAAAAGGAAGAGGAGTACCAAAAGGAAGAGAGTTGTAACAAGATAATTTGTTCCTGTATTTTGAGGAGGAGAGAAATGAGTCGTAGTTGTTCAGTACTGACGGGTCACCGCCTTTTGAAGGAGGAGGAGTAACAGTGGCAGCCTTCCAGTCAGCAGGGATGGAGGAACACCAGAAAGAGAGGTTAGGAGGTCATCCAATGGGAGATTGCAGAAGCAGTCAGATGGAGGAGCTTGCTATCCCAGCCATCTGGGCTCCTACCCTTGGAAGGATTAAGGGCGGGAAGTGTGTCGGGGATAAAGGATGGAGTTACTGGAGAGAAAAAAACAATAGTGAGAATGAAGGAGATGACAATCATGCAGGCTGGCAGGGAGGTGAGGAAGGGGAGAGGTAGGAGAGAAGAGGAGAGGAGAGATGAGGTACAGGTGATGAAAAGGAATTACATCTCTCTGGTGATGAAGGAGAGGTTAGAGACAGGGGTGTTGCTGACTCTGAGGACAGGCAATGAGTGGGAGGGGAGAAGAGATTGTGGCAGCCTTTCAAAATTTAGACAGGTAACCAATGTTGGTACTGAAGTTAGATGTAAAATTCTCACCTTTGGCAAGCTTATTGCCATGGTACAGGTGCTGCAGAGAAGATGATACCTCTGGAAGCCATGGGGGATGGGTTACGTTTATTTTTTGACCAGGCCAAATCATGCACTTGCAAGTAAGCTATGAGGTCAGCCATGATCTAGGGGAGGTGGTGTACCTTTTCTCATGTCCTGCTTTTGCTGGGGGGGGCACGGAGTCCCATAAAGGGGAGGCAGTATAGCGCAGTGGTTTAAGGCTCTGAGCTGCAAATCTGGTGACATCCAGCAGACCAGACCTGGGTTTGAATCCCACAGCTTCCGCTTGCATACTGTGTGACTCTGAGCAAGTCACTTAACTTCTCTGTGCTCCCAGATCACTCCTGTAAAAAAGCTTTCAGCTTAGTGTGCTACTTCTGGTTAAACAACTAAAAATATATATATATATATATATATATATTTAGAGTAATTTTGTTTTGAAATATGTTAGCATGGAATCAGTGGAGCAGACCAATGAGATAGGAGACCAATCAGAGTGACTTAGGTCACGGCACAAGGGGGTGAGGTCCAGGGATTTGAAGGAAAATATAAGCAGTGTTTTGATGGGGGTGAGGGGCTTAGTTGAATTGAGAGGCATCAGAGGGTTGTGATTATGGTGTCAGATCAGAAAGAGGGAAGTCAAGAGTGGAATGCCAGGGATCCATCCGACTCTTTGTTCTCTCAATATGCTCTATTAACAATGTTTGAGAATGAATCTGGGATTGTGTCTTTGAAGATGACACCAAGCTCATGGAGGGTAGATAGTGATGGGAAGTAGGAAACTGCAGACTGACATGTAAAGATTAGAAGGTGGCTTTGGTTTGCAGTTGAAATTCAATGCCAAAAAGTGCAAGGTGATTCACTTAGGGACAGAACCCCAGGACAGGGTACTGGATAGAGGGATAGAGCTGAGCACATAGCTGAGAAAAGGGACCTAGTATTCGCTATTAGTGACCTTTAAACAATCAAGCTAGTACAGGAGGCATCTAGTCAGGCAAATAGGATACTAGATGTGCCAGAAGGGTTCTGATAGTAGAAGAAAAGAGGTTTACTGCCTCTTTATTGATCGTTGGTGAGGCTGCACTCGGTATATTGTTCAGAGTTCTCAACTTCTGAAGACCTCACTCAGGAAAGTTAAGGACAAGGGTGATCAGGATGATTCACTGACAGGACAGATCCTATGAGGATCTGCTCAAGGCACTGAACATGTCTTCACTGGAGACCAGACAAGAGAGGAATGATATGATAGAGACCTTCAAGTCCCTGTAAGGAATAAACAAGGTGAATGGAGAACTACTTAGAATGAGTAACAGTTCAAGGGCATGGGGGCACAAGTAGAGACTGATGGGAGGGAGGTTAAAGAGGGATATTGGAAAGTTTTATTTTTCCAGAAATGGTGGTAGAAATGTGGAATAGTTTGCCAACTGAGATGGTAGGCACCAAAACCATAAATGGTTTTCAAGCATCGCCTGACAGTGAAGGGTATAATGGTTACTCATGCTGATAGTGGTAGGAGGGAAACAAGGAGTGGATAGTGAAGGCTATTATCCTGCATGGAGAGTAGGTTCTGAGGATTAATATGGAAATGGGGCAGACAGGATGTACCATTTTATATTGATTGGACAGTGCAAATAATATATTGCAGGTTGCTGGTGACAGTAGTTTGGAATATTTGCACCAACCACTGACACTGGCCACAGTAATCAGGGGCCACCCTCATTGCAGCCTCAGCCATCTGCTGCAGTGAGAGAGCGACCCATCATTGCAGAGTGGGATGTAAAAACTCTGATATTGTTTGAGAACAGGGCGGCAGGTTGCCGCCCTGTTCACAAACAATATAACCCCGCCCACCATGTTTATGTGCCAATGGGATCTCCAAACCCCGACAGCCTCGGTGCCCCATTGTTTCTGGTGCGGACGGGGGAGCCCATTCCCTGTCGGCATTCTGTAACACCCCCCATGCTTTTATTCCTGCCGATGGGGTGTCTAACCCTGTTGGCTACTGCTGTCCCCCAAAGACATTATTGTGCACACTGTGCCCATCCCAGCGTGCCACATGCCCCTGTAAAGGGAAAACGGTCCCGTGAAGTATTTTTTTTTACCTGCAAAAAGGAAACTGCTCTCGTGTCCCTGGCCCCCACCTGCAACCCGCACCAACTCACTGCGCACCCTGCCTCCCCACACCCCCCTGTCACCCCACACTTACCTCCGGAGCCTGGCACAAAGATCTTCGGTAGACCAGGAACACGTCTGCACTCTTCAAAGCCGACCGTGAACTGAGGAAATGCTGGTAAGCTGTATAACGTAATAAATAGTGTTTTTTCAACTTTAGTACATGTCTCAGGCATTTTTGAGACTTTTTTCACCAAATTTTCAACATAGGGTTTTTGGGACCCTCCTCATGAATTCTTGAACTGTGATTGCATTAATCTACCCCGAAGGTGATTTTGCGTCACCGCGCGGAATCACCTTCGAGCCAATTAACAAAACGATGAAAAGCCAGTGTTCATGAGGTGGATCTCAAAAGTTTGTGTTGCAAATTTGGTGGAAAAATCCAAATGACTGTTTTGACAGTATGCGCTATGCAGTTGCTACCCACAATTTTAACTTCGTGGAATTTGTAATTATTTTCATGCCAGATTTTCAACATTGGCATTTTTTCACGGCTACTTGTGAACAGTACAGCTGTCATTGTTCACATCCTGTCGGAAATGTGTTTTCGCA
Source organism: Neoceratodus forsteri (assembly GCA_016271365.2). Lineage (NCBI taxonomy): Eukaryota > Metazoa > Chordata > Ceratodontiformes > Ceratodontidae > Neoceratodus > Neoceratodus forsteri. The sequence goes on from CM028134.1 coordinate 47,791,787, forward strand.
CTTCATGCAGAATAGAGTGGTCGCTGTGGGAAATCAGTGATCAGGACAGATTAAGAAAATGACAGTGACACTGTTCATGAGTAGAGGTCTCCAAATGGCTGTGTTGAAAATCGCCAATGATACTCAATAAATGATCGTGTTACGAGCGCAGGTTGCACAGTTTGCACGCACGCTCGTAACTTCGTGAATTGATATTTTCACTCCAGATTTTCAACATTGCCATTTTCCCACACCTACCTATGAACAGTGCATCCGTCATTTTTCCCATCCTGGACGAAATGTGTTTTCACACTTCCGGCTCAGAGTAGAGCAGTCGCTGTGGGAAATCACTGTCTGGAACAGATTAAGAAAATGACAGTGATACTGTTCATGAGCAGAGATCCTAAAATGCCTATGTTGAAAATTTGGTGATGATAGCCCAGCAAATGACTGTATTACAAGTGTGCATTGCACACTTTCCACACACCCTTGTAACTTCACAGATCTGTAATATTGTCATGCCAGATTTTCAACAGTGGCATTTTTTCACACCTCCTTATGAGCAGTACAGCTGTCATTTTTCACATCCTGACTGAAATGTGGTTTCACAGTTGCCACACACAATAAAGCGGTTGTCGGTAAATCAGTGTTAGGGACAGATTAAGAAAATGACAGTGGCACTGTTCATGAGCAGAGGTCCTAAAAGCCCTATGTTGAAAATTTGGTGATCGTAACTCCATAATATGACTCAAAGTTATAAGCTTGCATTGAGCTGTTTTACCTAACCCTTGTAACTTCGCACATTTGTAATATTTTCACACCACATTTTCAACAGTGCACTTTTTTCACACCTCCTGGCGAGAGTACAGTTGTCATTTTCACATCCGGTCTAAATATGTTTTTGCACTCTTGCCGGAGAATAGCATGGTCATAGGTAAATCAGTGTTTGGGACAGATTAAGATCGAGCAAGTGGGGGGAGGAGGACTGAGCTAAACTCAGCTCTGTTGGGACTGTTGCGGATTTGTTTGTGGGCAGAAAGCCCAGTGCATGGAGCCCAGTACAAAAGGGCAGCCTGCAGCACCGGGAGAAACAGAACGAGAGAGCGAGTGAGGAGGGAGGTGAATGAGTGAATCCACCGGAGCACTGTCAGGACTGCTGTGCATTTCTTTGTGGCAGAAAAAGGTGTCAAAGCAGGCAGGGGCAAGATAGGGCCAGCCTGCAGCGGTGGGAAAACAGTATGAGGAGTGAGTGAGATGGTGGACTGAGTGAACTCAACAGATCTCTAGCAGGACTGCTGCGGATTTCTTTGTGGGCAGAAAAAGGCGCCAATGCAGGCAGGAGCACCATACAAAAGGGCTGCTTGCAGTGCCAGGACAAACAGAATGAGCGTTTGACAGAGGGAGACTGAGTGACCTCAATGTAGCTCTGTCAGGACAGCTGAGGATTTCTTTGAGGACAGACAAAGGTGCCAATGCAGCCAGGAGCCCCGTACACAAGCACAGCCTGCAGCACCAAGAGAAACAGAATGAGTGAGTGACAGAGCGGAAGTGAGCGAGCTCAACAGAGCTGTATTGTGACTGCTGCAGATTTTGTGGGCAGAAAATGGCAACGGAGGCAGGAGTCCAGTACAAAAGGCCAGCTCTGCAGCACTGGGAGGAACGGAATGAGTGAGTGAGAGGGGAGGGAGTTTATCAATGGAGCTGTATTATAGACTGCTTCAGATTTCCTTTCGCAGAATAAGTTAATTAATGTAGGCAGGAGCCCAGTACAACGGGTAGCCTGCAGTGGCAGGAGACATAGAATGAGTGAGTGAGGGAGGGGAGTGAGGAGCACAACGGAGCTCTTTGGGACTGCTGCAGATTTATTTGTGGGCAGAAAAGACAGCAATGCACGCTGGGGCCCAGTACAAAAGGGCAAGTTCTGCGGTGTGGGAAAACCAGAATGAGCGAGTGAGAGAGGGAGTGGAGTGGAGCTCAGTGGAGCCTATGGGATGACTGCTGCACATTTCTTTGTGGGCATGAAAATGCAACACAGGCAGGAGCCCAGTACAAAAGGGCAGCCTGCAGCGCTGGCAGAAATGGAATGAGCAGAGTGAGAGGGGGAATGAGAGCTAAGCTGAATGGAGCTGTAGTCGACTGCTGCAGATTTCTTTGTGGGCAGAAAAAAGCAGCAATGTAGGCAGGAGCCCAGTACAAAAGGCCAGCCTGCAGTGCAAGCAGAAATGGAATGGGTGACTTAGAGAGGGGGAGTGAGCAAGCTCAACGGACCTGCGTCAGGACTGCTGCAGATCTATTTGTGGCAGAATAAGCCAATGCAGGCAGGAACCCTGTACAAAAGGACAGCCTGCAGCCGTGGCAGAAACAGAATGAGTCAGTGAGAGAGGGGGGAGTGAGTGAGCTCAACAGAGCTCTATCGTGACTACTGTGGATTCCTTTGTGGGCAGAAAAAGGTGGCAATGCAGGCAGGAGCCCAATACAAGAGGCCAGCCTGCAGCGCCTGCAGACACGGGACGAGTGAGTGACAGAGGGGAGTGAGCAAACTGTACGGACCGTGTTAGATTATAGCAGATTTCTTTTGTTGGCAGAACAAGCCACCAACAGAGGCAGGAGCCCAGCACAAAAGGCCAGCCTGCAGCGCAAGGAGAAACAGAATGAGGGAGTCAGAGGGGGAGGACCCACCCAACAGAGCTCTGCCAGGCCATCTGCAGGATTTCTTTGTGGACAGAAAAGGTGCCAATGCAGGAAGGAGCTCAGTACAAAATAGCAGCCTGCAGCACTGGGGGAAACAGAATGAGAGAGTGACAGAGGCCAGTGAGTGATCTCAACGACCAATGCAATCAACATTCAGCATTGACAGATGCTTGTTTTTTATTGTGTCCAGAACTGACTGTGTGTGTGTGTGTGGGGTTAAGGCAGGCTGCGTGGTGTGCAATTAAAACATCGATTCCCAGAATCATTACCTAGTACTCATATAGTACTAACCACGCAGTGTGTTAACACTTCAAGAAAGCATTTAGTATACCTGTACACCTTATATGCATTAGAGCAACTCCCAGTTGTATGAGCACCTGGTTGCAATTAGTAATCCTGTGCAAAAAAAAAAATTTGTGCCACATTAACAGGTTAGCACTGCACAGAAGAATGCTTTTTTAAAATAGTACCAACCATGCTGATCACAATGCAGTGCTAGTCCTGTTACAGTGGTATGTGGGCCCCCATTTTCAGATTAGTGTTGTGCACTCCTAAGTGCTGCACCTGAGATAGCGGCCAGCCACAGAAGGTGGTGGCAAATGGCACTCCCTCCAGTGAGGAGAGAGTGACCAGTAGGGTGCTGGAGGGCTCAGTAATGGGACACATCCTCTTCAGTGTCTTTATAGGAGGCATAACAGAAAACGGAAGGGAGATATGCCTTTTGTAGATGACACCACAATCTGTACATAGCTGATAGGTACATGGAGAGAATGAGTGTGACATTAGAAACTTGAAGAGTGCTATGGGACATGGTGTTCGGGTTCAAGCGTAAAAAGTGCAAAATCAAGCATCTAGGTACTAGAAGTCTAGAGGCTGAGTATAAAATGTAGAGGGAGGTACTTATGGTCACTAAGGAAACCTTTTATACAGCACTGTGCTCTGTATGCAGGAGAGGATTACTCATTTACATGGCCGTAGTAGTATATATGCACATGCACATGATCAGGGTAGCATCAAGTGATGCTGAATACGACACCGATCCAACCATGCTGTTCCCACAGTGTAATGTTTAGCTCTGCACGCTAACCTTCTGAAAATGGGGCCCCAATTGACAAATCCTGGCTGATGCCTCCTAAGATGCAGAAGGTAAACATAAAAGGTTTATCTTATCTATCTCTTTATGTATTGTTTTATCGTATTTTGCTTGCAAAACCTTTTATCCGATTTTCAAAATATTGTGATGTGACTTAAAATGTTTATAACAGACTAGTTAAAATACAGTTTTTTCTTCTTTACTTATATGCTGTCTTTATTTACTTATAAAAACACAGTCTGGTGGGCTGGCTTAGCAACTTGGTGGTGATTGCACTGCCTCCCATGCCAGTGGCCCAGTTTTGGGGGTGGGACCTGAGCACAGGGTTAGCTGGGGGATATATGATTGAGCATCTCGGGAATGCTCTCCTCTCAGTGAGGGGAAGTCTGACCACCCCGCCTTCAACATCCACCTAGCTGAGGGTGGCTGGCAGGCAGTGGTGGTGCATATGGGGAGGGCTCGTGGCAGGCACAAAGGAAGCATGTGTCTTTTATATGCAATTGCATCATTCCATGCTTGGCTGCCCAGGGATGAAACCAAAGGTAGAAACCCCTAATGGCAAAAGTGATCCAACAACCTGATGCAGATTTTGCACTGCTAAATGGACTCTGCTCTATATGTGTCTCCTTGTCAATGGTCTCCCTCCTGGCCCCAACACGGGGATGTGGGAGTGGGGGGGATGAGAGCAATATGTCCTGTGGATGGTAAGTGATTGGGCTGAGATGTCAGGAGGTAGCAGGGCGACTAAGGAGATAAAAATCTCTATGGGAAAAAAAGAAATAAAACAGAGTTTGAGAAGCTCAAACCCTAAAACAGACCTTTGCATGCCTCCAGTGAGGATTCACAGTAGTTATTTAGTAAAACAATGCAAATTATATGCATATGCCAGCTAAAACTCCTGATGAAAATTGAATACTGAGGATTGCAGCAAAATATACATTTTAAAATAAAACTTAAAACATAGTCCATAGAGTACAAACTAGTAATGATTTTGGCTTACGCTCCACAGCTCCTGAAGTGCTTCCCAAGCATCTAACTCAGATAAGCTTGCTGGACTTACAAGTAATTAATTACACATAAAACAAATCAACACTTTAATCTCTGGAAAATGCATGCAGCTCCCCTATCTATACAGGTATGTTAGGAATATCCGTATTAGCTTCCTATACAAATGTGTTGGTCTGACAGTAAATGAAGGCAGCACTTATTTAGAAGAATAACTCACAGCATTTAAATTAGTTTTAAAAGTTTCTGTCACATCACAATGGTCTGATATTTGACTAAAGCAGTGCAAGCAAAACAAAAGGAAAAACCCCATAAAGAAGTAGAATAAGAGATAGCCCTGTTTTGTTTACCTCAGCTCTGCAGTTTCAGACATCCTCTCATCAAGCTAGCAACCAACTGAATGCAGCAGGCAATGAGTTCAGATTCTAGGGCATCCATGGGGAGGAAAGAAGAGTGGACAGAAGTTTGTGAACATAGTCCATTTCAGTATATAGTTTGTATTTGTTTCAGTTTATAGAGTATGTGAATTTTTCAGTTCATGTATGTGTTTCAATACATAGTGTATGTAATACCATGTAGTGTATTTGTTTCAGTATATGTGTATGCAGATTTTTTCAGTTATAGTGTATTTATTTCAAATAGATAGTGTATGTATTTCAATATAAAGTGAAGATGTTTCAATATATAGTGTATTTGTTTCGGTATATAGTGTATGGGCTTTTTTCAGTGTGTAGTATATGCATTTCAATAGATAGTGTATGTATTTCAACATAAAGTGTAGATGTTTCAATATAGTGTTTTGTTTCAGTATATAGTGTATATGTTTTCGTGTGTGTGTATGTATTTCAATATATAGTGTATTTGTTTCATATAGTGTATGCAGTTTTTCTCAATATATGGTGTATGTGTTACTATCTATGTATTTATTTCAGTAGATAGTTTATGTGGATGTTTCAGTCTGTGGTGTATGTATCTCAATAGGTAGTATGTTTCAGTACATAGTACATTTGTTTCAGTATAGTGTATGTGACTACTCAGTATGTGATTTCAGTAGATAGTGTATTTATTCACTATGCAATATAAGTATTCTACTATAGTGCATGTGTTTCACTATATAATATATGTATTTAGTATACAGTATATGTATTTCACTATACAATGTATATATTTCAGTAGATACTGTATGTGGTTCACTACATTGTGTATGTATCTCACTATATAATGTATATATTTCACTATATGATGTATGTATTTCACCATATAGTGTGTGTTTTACTATACAGCCAGAGATTCTGAATTATGTCCCTAATGGCTTGCCATACACTTAGACACATGTTTGTAAGTGAAGAGGGAGCTGAATGATCTTGAGTGATTGTCTAGTGTCATCACTCCAGGCCTCACTTACTTATGACAATTTTTTTTTCTTTTTTTCCCCCCGTTTGCTTATGATAGGTCATGCTTGGTTAGTGAACAATTCTCTGAGTGCTGGCTGAGTGATAGTAAACAGATCAAAATTGCTCCTATGTTTTGAATTTTCTTCTGTGGGTGTGGGGGAGGGCGGTGGATTGTGTGTTGACCCTGCTGCCATTTAGTCAGATATGCTCCGATGCTCTGTTGGGCACTGAGCAAAGGTTGGACTTTAACGATTTATTTAGCTTCAATGTAACTGGATTTACAGGATGTGCTATATGTTTACAAATCCAAAAGCCAGATATGATCGAGAGAGAGAGAGAGGGAGGGCAAGAGAGATATCCCAGGTTAGCCATCACCTCAGTGCTTTATTATAATGCACTATATACAGTAAATAGTAATGAGAAGTAGAAGAACATGATTGGCTGAAACACATCCCATGACTACACAGGTCCAAAATAAATTGTCTTACAACATAGTTAATTGTCAACCCAAATCAGCAGTTGTTTTTAAACAAATAAAATGTATTGTTCAAACATTGTTTCACCTAAACATACCACTGTGTACGTATAATAAACCACAGCAGTGTGCTTGGCAAGATGGATCTTACCATACTTCCCAAGACATGAAAGCACTAGGCTGTGTCTTGGCTTCTCAGTACACCTGGGGTGTGTGGTAAGACTCCTGTTACTGCACACCTTGTCATAGGTTATGTATATCCCTGGAGAGAAAGTCACATGGCTTCCTACAACTTTGGCCCTGTTGCCCAATGTAAATGTGATCTGAAGCAGAAAATCTGACATAACATCATAAATCAGAGGAGCAAACTGAAACAAAGAATTCTTTCTCTAGGTCACTCTGCTTAAGGGCAAAGCTTTAAAGCAGCAGCGCATATTACGGTGAAAATGACAGGATGACTTTTAATTCTATTTTAGATTGCCCTTTTTGGAACTGTCTTGTAAGAAGTGATTTTTTTCTCATTCTGAGCTGTCTGTAGTAATAGTAGTAGTAGTAAAATTTGTATTCATAAAAAAGTATGAACAGGGATTATAACTTAATTGAGCCATAAGATTCCTTTTAAATAGGTCCCTAAATGCCATTACATAACATTCATTTTGATCTGAAATAATTAAATGATAGATGCTTTAAATAAGGCTATTCTCAGGTTTTCATCAGCATTCTTAGCTCCTGTTGAACACAAATTGCACTAATCAGGTTAGGGTGCAGTGCCTACTGTAGAGTTAGGTTCCACTGCCTGACACAGGGTTAGGATGTAGTGCATGTTGCAGGAGTTCACCTTAGTCTAAAAATGTGATTTTAAACAATGTGGTGAGTTCAAAAACAGCTTGCAATACTTATGAAAACCTTAGGTTATTCATATTAATTAGAGCACTCCTTTAAATATTTTAACTAAAAAAATGTTAAAGCAGACTCAAACGCAAACCAGAGTTGTATACAGCCAACGATGGCTGCATTAGCTTGGTTTTAGCTTTATGTTTGAAGTTGTATTGTGTTTGTGGTTTGTGGTAATACAGTACAATAGAAGTAGCCATTGTCATCACCAGCAGGCTACAGCAGTTTTGCATGCTGTTGCACATGTGCGTGCTCACACACACACACACACACACACACACAGGTGTGCACACATACACACAAACACAGGCACATACACAGTCACACACACAGCCTTTGGATGTCAGCCAGAAGAAAGGGGCGATGATCATTACAAACACTCTTCTCACTACTTCAGCTGTCTGCCATCTGAATGACTGGGAGGAAGGGTGCCCTCATATTAATCAGCTGACTAATCTGAGTACAAATCTCACATTCACTCAGACAGTGGTTGGCTGAGGTGGTGAGAGGAAGGTCAGTGCCAGTTGCAGTCCCTTTTTTCTAACTGACATCCTTTATTACGGCTTCAGGGGGTGGAGCTCTATAGCCATCTTGTGATCACCTAAAAATGAGCCGCTGGATCCAACCCAACAACAAAGTTGGAGTTGCATCAGGATTACTTCACAAGTTGGAGCACTCCACTCCATAGATGGTAATTTGTTTAGCACCCCCCCCCATGGGCACACTGCTTTACATTGCTGTCATGTCTGATAAAGTACACCATACCCAAGATGGCCACTGGAACTCACTGGGAATGCATGAGCAGCGGCACATGTGCGAATCATACTGAGCTCTGGAGGCCATCTTGGGCATGGCAGACTGTTCTGCCATGAGCTCTTTAAGCGCAGCTGCAGCCATGTTGGCTCTGACCAGGACTTGTCTTGTGATGGCATGTGAGCTGGATGGCAGGATGGGTGCTGCAGTGAGTGGGTGGAGAGAACAGTCTGTGATTTGGCCATGGTGGATGTGGGAAGGAAGTTGGGACTGGAAATTGTGAGCGATTGGGGGGAATAGAAGGGTTCTTTCTTGCCGGGGCTTGGGGGATCAGGGTGGTGGGCTGGTGATTGACTATCACAGTGTGGGGGGGAAGGGCAGTTGTAACATACATACCAAGTAGGGCTGAGTGGGAGAGGGTGGTATGAGGTGCTTCCAGGAAATGGGGGAAGGGAAACATTTTACTGGTAAGAAACCAACCCCTCCCTCTCTCCACAGTTCCATTAAGATATACAGAGATCAATATGATTCAGGGCCAGCAGATCAGATCTTATGGGGATTGGCTTAAGACACTGAACATGTACTCACAGGAGACCAGGCAAGAGAGGGGTGATATGACAGAGACCCTCAAGTTCATGAAAGGAATAAACAAGGTGAACTGTGAGGAATTACTCAGCATGAGTAACAGTTTAGGAACACTGGGGAACACATGACAAGAGGGAAGTTCAAGAGGGATGTGAGAAAGTTTTATTTTACAGAAGGGTGGTGGAACTGTAGAACAGCTGAGGTGGTGGGTGCTAAAGCCATAAACAGGTTCAAGCATAGCTGGTGCAGAATGAAGGGCATAGTGGCTACTCAGGGTAGAACTGGTAGGAAAGGGAATGAGGGTGGATAGTGAGTGCTAGTACCTTGTATAGGCAATTGGTCCAGGGGTTTGACAGATAACTATAGACAGGCTGGATGGACCACTGGTCTTTGTTTGCCTTCCTTGTCCATGTTTCTATGTTTCTACAAGCAAAGTCAGGAAATCTCACTTTACAAAATTCTGCACAAAGTTTCCCAACGTTGTGCATAATGAAGTGATAATTCACACAGTTCTTGGCTTGGCACAGTGCCCACTTCATCAGGTGAAGAGGCGCTTTGCCAGTGAAGGGCCACATCATGTAGTTTTTTTTTTAACCAGATTGTGTATTATACATAGAATAATATATAGGGTGGTGTGTCGGCAGTATAGGAAAAATCCACTGCCAAGTAAACATCTCAAAACCAAGAAGAAAGTCTAGAGAGACATGACTTCTGTTTGCAATCAGAGAGCCATAACAGGGTGATGTTCTTATCTATGTTAGTGAGCATAAGGAACAGTCTACTATGTGAAATACTAAATGATTCACCCAAATCCTCTTTCCTGATGAAGTCTAACGGCAAAATGCTCGGTAGCATGAGAACTGGAGTATGACTTCTACTATAATAGTCAAATTTTTAGTACAAATCTACTGGAATGGTTGGTGACTTCATTCTTTGGGATGTAGTTTGTTTTTAATCAAGTTGTGAATTATATATAGAATAATGTATAGGGTGGTCTGTGTAACAACAATTTTACACACACCCAAGGTGTTGGATGCCACATAAACCCCGAGAGCAAAGCTCGAGGGGTTTATCTAGGCATCCAACACCACGGGTTTAATACTTGGTTTAATACTTGGTAGTAAGACAGGAGAAGACAGATGCCCATTGAGCTGGTCTCCCACAAGAGTGGGACCACATTCATCTTTCTTGTTAATAGGTACTCATTTAGTTGGTCCTTAAAACAGGCAAAATGTCTCTGGTCCACCACTTCCTTTGGTAAATTATTCCACATAGCTGCTGCCCTAAATGTGAATTACCCTCTTCTACTGTTCTTTTTAGAAACTTCTAAGAGGAGTTGGTTATAGTGACTCCTCAGCTCCAGGTCGCTGTTGTTGAATTTCAATTCTAGTCCATCCATTAACTCTTTATAATAACTGGTCAGCAATTTCTCTCAATGTACTGACCAGGTTGATATTCTCCATAATAAATGGCTGGTTGTTATGACATTCGTGAGCCATGCCAGTCAAATTATGCTGCTGCCTCATTGGCCAACATTCTGTATGTGGGTGGGGCCAAACAGTCTCACAAACTGCTGGAGAAAAATTGCTGGCCTGTTATTATAAAAAATAAAAGATAGGGAGGGTGTTTCATATGAGAATTTAATACACACCCTCGTTGTGGGATGCTTTGATAAACCCCTCGGGCTTTGCCTCGGGGTTTATGTAGCATCCCACAACTCAGGTGTGCATTAAATTCTCATATCAAACCCTTCCCCATCCATTATTCTCTATATCCTTAATTATTGTAAACATCATAAGCATGTCTCCTCTTTCTCTCCTGCTCTCCAGAGTACAAAGACCCAATTCTTTAATTATTTGTTCATATTGCAGATTTGTAATAGAATTAATCAGTTTTGTTTCTCTATGTTGGACTTGTTCTATTTTCTGTATGTCTTTCCTAAGGTAAGGGCTCCAGACAGAGGAACAGTAGTCCAAGTGAGGATGAACATAAGTCTTGTACAGGGGCAAAATACAGGTTCTATTCCTGAAGACAATAGCCTTTCTTATACATCTCACTATCCTATTTTCGGTTCCAGCAATTATGTTATAATGTTCACTAAATTTTAAATCCTTATCTATATATAATCCTAAGTCTCTTTTTCGGTCAACTTTACCTAGTTTATGCCCATTCAGACAGTAGTCATAGCACCCATTGTACTCCCAAGGTGTAAAACAAGACATTTTTCTTGATTAAAGAGCATTTTATTTTCCTTTGCCCATTCTTCTATCACTGCCAAATCCTGTGCTAGAATCTCTATTTACTCCTCAGTATCACGACTGCCCCCAGCTTGGAGTCATCAGCAAATTTAATACTCCAATTCTTAACCTTAGTATTCATATCTGATATAAACAAATTAAACAGTACAGGGCCCAAAACTGAGCCCTGAGTTACCCCACTAGTCACTTGGCCAGTGTTTGAGAGGAACCCTCTAATCCTGTGTGTAAAATTCAAGTTTCTGTACCACCCTATATTTTATTTTATATAATTACTGGGTTTCACTTCTTCGCCACAGCAATTATATAAAATAACAGATGTTCCTGTGTGGCCATGATCTGGTTGGGATTTAATGCACTCCGCGGTCACCTGCTGGGAGTTATGTCCCCCCTCCCGGTAGTTACTTTCTTTAAAATGTTTTACAGCAGTGATTTTTTTACAATAACTTACCACTGAGTCTGAGTGGCAGTGCAGTTTCAGGTGAGAAGGCAAGGCACCAGCGGTCAGGAACAGAAGAACTGTGGCTGGCGCCTACACATAGCGAGGGAAACCTGGTGCATGTTTGCCGCTATAAATACTCCTTTATAACAGCAAATTATGCAATGGGTTTCCCTATGGGAAAAAAGTAAAACCTAGTTATTATAGCAAAAAGCACACACTACTCATGTTCTCCCATTTTCCACCTTTCTCCCACCACCCAAACCATTTAAAAATATTTCTCTCCACCCCACCACCTTCTAGCATCCACCCCTTCAATTCTAGCAAACTTGCAGGAAAGTAAATTATGAAATAATTATTTTTATACTGTAGCTAATTCCCTGCCTGCCCCCAGTGATGATAAATCCCTACCCCACCCACCAGATTCAGTAGTATTCTACAATTTAGCAATAACAGCTGAGAAGATGGTCTTTCTTGAGGGATTAATGACCATTTGGGTGGATGGATGGCCTGAAGCACAGCTGAGGGTCACCTCCCTCCAGCTGGTCATTAATCCAGGGAAATGACCAGCTTCAAGGTTGTTAATGCGATTGTAAGTCTAATCACAGTAAGTCTTCTTTTTTTACCATTTATTTTCTAAGGTTTTAAGCAGAGTGGTACAAGCGATTAGCTGAGTGTCTCTGCTGTGCTAGGCATTTCTAACAGATTTCAGACTGGCACAGCAGCCAGTCAATGAGCTACTTTATGCTCATGAATAATTAATTAGACTTATAGTATAAAGTAAGCTCCACACAACCTTCCTCTGGCACCCTGTCCTTACTCACACCCAGAACAGATGGACTGTTTGCCCCATGCACAGTACTCCCTCAGCCTCAGCCAGCTACTGACTTCTCAATGAAACCAGGGGTGAGCTCCCATTACATACAGTACTGTACTTTTGTGCATCTTCTCCAGGACTGGGGGGAGGTAGGGTGACAGATAACAAGTAGCAGGGTGGGGGGTAACACGGGGGACTGGTGGAGTCAAGAAGGGGGGGAGGCAGAAAAAAGAACACAAATCTAACAGAATCTGTATTTTTTAAGTGAGAATAAGGACAGACATGATGGACCAAGGGTATTTTTCTGCCAACATCTACTATGTTACTATGTTACCATATTACTATGTTACTATGCTACTATGTTACTAGGTTACTATGTTACTATATTACTAGGTTACTATGTTACCATATTACTAGGTTACTATGTTACAATTTTACTATGTTACTATGTTACCATATTACTAGGTTACTATGTTACTAGGTTACTATGTTACTATGTTACCATATTACTAGGTTACTACGTTAATATGTTACTATATTACTAGGTTGTTTTAAATTATAGGAGGAGGGTAGGCAATAGAAGAAAATGGGTGTTTTTTTTTGTTTTGTTTTTAAATTAGATAACACTTTCAAAAACAAAGCTGCCTGGCAAAGTCTTAAAAAGTCTGACCTACTATGCATAGTGTGAAGAATAAGATCCTTACTTTGCATCAAGTTTGCAAAGTTTTAATTCATTTTAATTCATTACATCCATGAATATCAGAAGATTTGGATTTGGGAAGGTGAAGGTGGATTTCAAAGAGACACTAAAGGTATAAAGACAATTTTTTCCTAAATCAGTGTGCACTATACCTAAATACAAGCACTGCATATTTTTTCACACTGTGTTTAAACTATGTGGGATTATTTAATATAAAATAATAAACACTGTAGTTGTTAAGATTTGTACAACAGGGAATATGATGGGCACCAGTACTGCAGCCTGCAGCTGAATCCCCCACTCCACCCCCCAACCCACAGCCCCCTTCACCTCTTTAGCACTGTCGGGGCATGGGGTGGCACCAGAAACATAGAACGTTGCAGACCACAGATCATAAGGCATATCCCTGCTTATTATAGAGGCTTGTTTCACATACTGCAGATAATCCTTATTGGTTTCAACTGCAAACTAATATTACACATTACCCAGAACAACACTTACACATCAGTGAATTATTGCATTCAATTTAGGTATTGCACTAGGCTCCAGGGAAAGTGTCCTGTCTATATTACCATGAAATCTGAAGTCATCACAATTGATTAAATCACATAATGCACACAATTCTTACAAATATTGAAATCAAACATTCAAATCAATATTGTATTCAGTTCCAACAAGAATTGTGTACCAGTGTGTCAGTGAATTATTGAATCAGTTTGAGTTGGTGCAATAAGAAGAATTTTTCTTGTATCTTCAAAGTTTAAATTCTTTACATACAGTATATGAGTAAAAGTCCCGCTGCAAAAGAAAAAATCAGATTTCACGTGCCCAACTAAGCTGTTGCTGCAGTTTGGAACATATAGTGCCACTGGTCATAGCTAATGAACTTCTTACATGGGCAATGCAATCCTTACTCAGTGTATAAAATATAGAATAAAGAATGGGGAAGTGCATGATATGAGAATTTTATGCATACCCAAGGTGTGGAATGTTACATTAAACCCCACCCTCTGGGTTTATCAAAGCATCCCACACCATAGGTGTGCATTAAATTCTCATTATCATGCACTTCCCTATCCATTACTTTATATAATTGCTGGTGAGCAATTTTTTCCAGCCTGAGTGCTGTGACCCCTCCAACACAAACACAGACTCTCTCTCTCTATATATATATATACAAACACACACACACACACACACACACATATGCAGTCTCTTTCTCTCCCTCCATCATTATCAAGAAATCCCCACATGGCAGCTTCACTCTAGTTCTCTGGAGCACCAAATACAGCAGCAGCAGCTTCCTGCTCCCCCATCTCCCACTCCAGATTGCCCAGTTGAACTGTGCAGCAGCACCTCTGTCCCTCTCCCTCTTGCCCCACAGCATTCAGGTTTATGTGATAATGCCGAAAGCCTAAAGGTGATCACCATTATCTAGAAGTCAAGAGTGCCAAAAGACATTTTTGGCACTCTGACACCCCGCGCACAGCAAAACGGCACCGGGGACTTATTTTTTTAATGTTTTATGTGGGGGGCTGCACCACCAGAGCCACATCAGCCCCGCACTCTACTTAAGAATTCTCAACTCCAGGGGGGTGCATGTTGGGGGGGCATTTAAAAAAAAAAGTTCAGGCCAGGCGCAACAAAAACGCATCAGCACCCACACCCTGAACCCAGTACCCTGCCGACCAGTGCTACCAACTCACCCACCACACCACAGGGCCAGCTCGGCAACCCACCATGGCACCACCCTCACATTCTCCCTCGCTGTGCATGCTCGCTCCCCCCACGCGTATGCATTATAGTGACATCCTGTCACTATATTCATCTACCCCCATATGGCCACCCTACCCTACGGTTGCCCTGGAGACATGTGCCAGGGATTGGGTCACTATTATTGTAGGTGGCCAATCCCTAGCACTCATATGTCGGGCTACTCAGCATCCTCCAGCTCACTCTACACCCAGTTTTATTAATTCTTATCTTTTTTTTTACAGCTGAAATCATGATTGAGATTAGGATCACATTTACCTGTGTTAGGCAGTCAACTGCAGACTCATTCCACTGACTTTCTGTGTTCCCAGAAGCTAGCGAACCGCAGGATCAACCAGCTACTTAAAAAAATAAGCATAATTGTAATATTTAAGGTAGGATCAACCAGATGTACTAAAAAAAAAAAATATTACAGGAAGGTGAGGGTGAAACCATGGCAGCTCCACACTAAAATATGGAGCCGGAGCTGCCATGTTTTGGGAACTGCCTAGCCTGCCCACAATACAAAACTGTAGCCAATGAGGGAGTGCTCCCTTTTGCTAGACAAAGTGCATGAATGCTGTAATAAGCAACTGGTTATTACGGCAAATATCAACTCAGTGAGTCCATTAAAAACATTGCTCACCAGTAATTATAAACAGTTATGAGGTGTTCATATAGCCATCAGTAAAGTGCTCATATGACCAAGTAGTGGCAACAAAATAAGTCAATATTCAGTACTCTCTTAATAATGATGGCAAAAAAAAGTGTTTACCTCACATACAATGCTGTGAGGGAACAAGCTGTGCATAAGACAAAAAGGGTGTTTTCATTTACAGTCCCTAGTGGATAAATAATACTTCAAACAAACCATAAGCACTCTAGTCATTCAAAAAGCCACTTCAAAAGCACTTTGCAAATGCAGTTTAGCAAGCAGGAATTGTTCAGAACATGTTATTTCAAAGAGACGCATACATGCCCAGTGGCCATCTACTTTTGAAAGTCCATAAAAAGCTCTCTCAAATGAGGTGCGGGGTCCATCTGTAGCTGGAAGCATGCCAGAGATATAGACAACTGAATATGAGTAATATTATTACTACAGTACACTGCACCCATTTGTACAACAGTGTGATGTCATCGAGGAGCAAGCTATGTTTGACTCAGTGTAGTTACACACAGCTTCCTTCTCAATGACATCACACTGTTCTACAAATGGCTGCAGTGCAGTGTTAATGTTGAACAGACTCAGCTGTCTGTATGTCTGGACTGCTTCCAGCTATGTATGAGCCCAATACTTTGTCTGAAAAATACTGTTCATCTGCTTTTTAACTATGAGATTTCCGGGCATGAATATGTCCCTTTAACTAATCAATGAAAAGGAGGTATGTATAGTATAACATTGGTAGGGAGCAAAAGGGAGAAAATATTTACAAAAGGAGGCATGATTACAGTGCTGTAAGTTTAAAGCATGCCATTTGCACTTGTCTGTGCTTCCTTGGTCTTGGGAAGCATTATCTGTTTTATCTATCCCCCTTCCCACTGACTGGCCCCTAACCACCAGTCTCTCCAGCTCCATCACCCTGGCATTCTCTTGGACTTACCTGTCAGGTTCTTCACCAAGGGTCCCCCCCGATGGGGTCAGCAGGGCCCCCCAAAAGCCCTACCAGGAACAGTATCCGGTTTGCATGAACATGCCCAGATAGCCAGGTGCGGGGCCTGTGGGAGACCATTGCCATCCTACCAGTTGGCATTTTTCCAGTTGTCTCCCCTGATGCACAAGAAGTGGTGTTCAGTGATGCCAATGGCCACACTGCATATGCTTCTGTACGCAGCATACTGGGTGTCCACCCTGACTCCTCTCCTCCCTTGTGTGCAGTCTTGGTGTGCTGACCCCCAGCTGCCGCTAGGGGCCAAGCTAACAGTGGGCACCAGTCCCACCCCTCCCTGGAAGTGAAGAGCAGTCCCTGGGATGCTTGATCCCCTCCCCCCCCCGGCTGAGCCTCCAGTTCCGGAGGTCACTTTTTGAACTCCAGTTGTTGGTGCCACGGGCAGTAATGCTACTGCTGTGCTGGTGGGTCATCCCTGAGAAACATCATCAAGTTGTAGTTGAGAGCAATAAACAAAACTACATTGGCTGTTTTTAGTTTTACTTTGCTCACTCCAACACTTACAGTACCCAGTCAATCGTCGCTTGTCACCCTTTCGCTAGTGGCTGTAATGATTGTCGTGGCAAATGACAGATATAAATAGTCCTTTCCCAATACTGATTAGTGCTGTGCAAAAATAAAATCCCACTGGAGGAATGATTGTGAAAGGTGAAATCTTTCTTCTGCTAAATTTTGGAAAACACTCTGACAACTTTTGTGAAATTCCAGCTTAGTATGGCAGAATAAATGCAGGTATTGCAGACTGATGTACTAAACTGCAAAACTGAATTCCACGGAACTGTCATTCTGTAATTCATGTGTATCATTCTGCAATTCAGCCAGAAAATTTCAAGGACTGGGGGAAAAAATGCAAAAAACTTTCAGAGGATTCAGATTCTGCAGGCGTTAAACTGGAAAATATTTAGGTGGGGGAAGTCTCACTTCTAGCTTTCTAGGTGGTGGAACTGTCACTTCTAGGTGGCGGAACTCTCCTATAGTAGTCAATAGAAAAATATGGCATAGGTGGTGGAACTGAGTTCCTGTGGGCCCCTGCCCAATTTAAACCCTGGGACTCTGCCACAGTTGGAATTCTGGAAAAGTTTGTGAAAATTATGACATTTCCCAAAAGTTTGAGAATTCAGAATTCACAGCTTCTGTCTAGTGCTAATACTGACACCACAGTTTCATAAGGGTTGTTCTTTCAAGAAGCCTAAGTATTTTAATCACTTATTTGTCAAAGTCCGGCACCTCTGATTTCTGAAAACAATTTTCCTGTGCTCACTTTATCTAGACACTTTTAAAAACTTGAAAAATAGATGAACACAGCACAAGCACAGTACTACTTGTATGTGGCTGTTTTTCTTTTTTTTTGAAAGGCTATGCCTGTGGTTCAATGGGTGAGCCACCAGCAATGCTCACTTCCCTAATTATATAAGCAGTTCCTCCCAGTCTCCCTTTGAAGCACTTTTTCTTTGCCAGCTAGAGGCGCTGTTGGTCTGTCTTCTCCTTTGGGGCATGCTGGGGCCTCCCCCTCCCCACCGGCATTGCTTGTGCTCTGGGCTCAGCTTGGTTTCTGCTGGGTCCTATCCGTGTCTTTCTCCTGCCTTGGTTAGTTCTTGTCTTGCCTATGACTGCTGCTGTGTGCTTCCCAGTGTACTTGTTTTTCTGTTCTCCTGTGTTTGTGTTTTCTCTTTGAGGTTTTCTGCTTTTCCTAGCATTTTGTTGCCCTTTGTTTGTGCTGTGTTTATCATGTGCCTGTGCATCAGGCTCTTACTACACCTCAGTTTTCATGCATTTGATATTGCATGTTTCAGCACCCACTGCAGTTGCTGCCTCATGTGCTTCCTTTTATCAATTGCTTACTCCTGGTCCTGGCTCTGCTGCTCAGTTAGCAGCTGCTCCCTGTTTTACATCCCTGCTCCTGATTTAGTCAGTGCTAGCTCCAACAGGACTAAAGCAGCATTGCTATGCTAACACTATCTGCTATTTCATGACTGCCTGGTCTCATGGTGCTTTGCTCCTGGCTCCCTATTATTCCTATGGTGGAGTACTGTGGTGTTTCGGCGGTGCATCACAACCCTCGTAGCAGGAACATGCTTTAAGTAAGTCAAATGAATCTCCTGTTTATGTGCTGCTCTTTGTGTTCCTGGCTTTTCAGCTATCCATCACAAGCAATACATGTACTTTGCAGCCTTCATGGCTTTCTCGAATTGTACGATTTCATTACTGCTTTGTCTAAATGCTATGTTGGCTTATGCTGGCTGATATGATAATTCTGATACAATAATCTGGTTTCCTTAATGGAACTGGTTGGCTTGCCTGCCCTGCAAGTCATGCAATTTGCTGCTATGCTCTGTTTCACAGACACCGTGCAGGTCTGATCACTGATTACACTGCCCTAGGGGATTCAGTCTGCTTAGTGCTTGTTATAACACATGTATGACCTACATGAGGGTCTACAGCCTTTACGCACTCCTTTTATATTGGTTCATCCATTCTTGGAGGCATGCCAAACATGTCCATTGGTTACTATGGCTTGGGGCTTGCCCTGCAGTTGACAGTCTCACTCTGCAACCCCGAAGTCCACATCTTGAGAGTGTGAAACTCGGGGGTTGGATCCTTCTCATCTGGCCCATAGTGGGAATTTTCTCACCCCAGGTGGAGCTTTGGCCATGAGGGTGTTATCGGCAATATCTCCTGATCTAGAATTTAAAGCTCAGCTAAAATGGGTGGGGCCCTGAGCTTAAAAAGGGGCTCCTTTAGCTAGCCAAGTACTTCAATGGTGTCTTCTAGCTATTCTCCCTATGATTGCTTCTGGTTCACCTAGTTTATTTTGTACTAAATATGTACTGTAAAACAGGTGCTGTTCACTGCCGTTCAGACCCCCCCAGGAAGGCCTTGTCTTGGGCTGAAGTGCTGAGGAAGTAGGGTGTTTGTTTGTCCTGGACACCTTTGTGCTGGAATAATACAAATGTTTTGATTTTGAACTACTTTCCAATGTAATTTGTGGTTTGAGTACAGAGCTTCTCTGTGGACTCTATCTGGTTTGACCTGGCCCATCAATTTCAGAATGATGGACTTTGACAGGATGAGGGAGTTGGTCCGGGACAGGTTAGTTGGGGTAGACAGCATAGAAGGGTTGGAAGAGCGACAGGGGGCAATGAAGGGGATCATTCTTGCAGCGTCAAAGTTATGTCTGAGGACAGTAACCAGGAGTAACAGTTACAAATGATCAATGTGGTTCTCAGAAAGGGTCAGGGAAGCAGTGCCGGCCAAAACAAAGGCCTTAATCGTTACAAAGAAAAGCAGGGAGAGGAAGAATCCAAACTGAGAACAAGGGAAACAAGGACAGTAGTTGGCGAGGCTAAAGCAGACACTGAGCTGCGTATTGCTGAGGGGTCATGAGTGGAAAAAAGCAATTCTTTGGCTATACTAGGAAAAAAAGGAGGCATGAAGTGGGGATTGTTAAACATTCAGAGGGAGGTAAGGTAACAGAGGATGCTGGGCAAAAGGCAACTGTCCTTAATGACTACTTTTGCACTGTCTTCACCAGGGAAGTCAGCAAGCCCTTGCCAGAAAGTGGCATCTAGGCAACCACTAAGGGGGTCATGGAAATGAGAGCTGCAAATCTGGTGACATCCAGCAGACCAGCAGACCAGACATGGGTTTGAATCCCACAGCCCCCACTTGCATACTGTGTGACCCTGAGCAAGTCACTGAACTTCCCTGTGCTCCCAGGTTGCTCCTGTAAAAAAGCTTTCAGCTTAGTGTGTCTCACCTAGTTAAACAACTAAAAAAAAAAAAAAAGAGAGACCCTGGGACTAGACGAGATGCAGCTGAGAGTGCTCAGGGAGCTGGCAGTGAAACTAGTGAACTCTTGGTAAGGCTATTTAGCAGCTTATTACAGACAGGGGTAGTTCTGAAGGATTGGAGGGTGGCAGATGTGGTTCCACTACACAAGGGGAGCAAGGAGCAAGTGGGGAGCTACTGACCAGTCAGTCTTACCTCAGTTGTAGGGAAAGTGAAGAAGTCACTAGTCAAAGAGGACCTAGTGGACTACCTGGAGAGTTATGGTTTCCAGGATAGTAATCAGCATGGGTTAGAGGCAAGGAGGTCCTGTCAGACTAACCTAATAGTTTTCATGGACTGGGTGATGAGGACATTAGGTGGGAGTCACTCTGTGGATTTACTCTATTTTGATTTCAACAAGGCCTTCGATTTAGTGCCTCACAGGCAATTGCTGAAAAAGAGGATTTGGAGGTGGCAAGGGACATAGTAAGATGAGTAGGAAACTGGCTTTGGGGGAGGCAGCAGAGGGTCATGGTAAATGGGAGTTTAAGTGGAAGAGAGGGGGTCATAAGTGGGGTACCACAGGGATCTGTCCTGGGGCCAGTATTCAGTGACATTGGAGAAGGAATCCAGGGCAGGTTGTGTCCCTTCATGGATGACACACAGCTCTGTGGGAGGGTGGAGAGTGACAAGGGAATTATGGAAATGCAGAGTGACTTACATAGACTGGAGAGGTGGCCTAAGGTCTGTCTGTTGAAATTCAATACTACAAAGTGCAAGGTGATGCACCTAGGGAGCAAGAACTCCAGGACAGAGTACTGGATGTGAGGGGTTAAGCTGAGCCCTCCCACTGAGGAAAGGGATCTAGGAGTCATTGTTAGTGACACCCTCAAACAATCAAGTCAATGCAATAAGGCCTTTAGTAAGGCAAATAGGATGCTAGGATGTGTTGGGAGGGGGTACTGACAGTAGAAGGAAAGAGGTAATATTACTTCTTTATAGATCAATGGTAGGGTCACACCTGGAGCACAGCACCCAGTTCTGGAGTCCTCACCTCAATAAATATAAGGCCAGGCTACAGGTGGCGCAAAGAGGGGTGACCAAGATGATACAGGGCCAGCAGCACAGTTCCCGCAAGGAATGTCACAAGGCACTAAACATGTACTTGCTGGAACCCAAACAGGAGAGGGGTGATATGATAGAGACCTTTAGATTTCCGAAAAGAATTAATAAGGTGAACTGCAAGGAGTTATTTAGCATGTGCACAAATTCGAGGTCAAGAGGGCATGAGTGGAAACTGGCAGGAGGAAGGTTCAAGTGGCATATGAGGAAGTGTTATTTTACAGAGAGGTTGGTGGAACCTTGGAACAGTATGAATGGCTTTGTAACCCCCCTACCATTTTGGGGGCTTACCTTTGTGCCCATAACTCCCATACAGCTCTCCTCCAAGCGCCTCCGAATGCCTGCTAATTTGTTTCAGGTACCCCCAGTCTCGTTATGCCCCAGTGTGGCCCCCGTGGGTGATTTCAGCCCATTCAGGCTCAGGAGCTCAGCCGTGCCTTCCCACTACTCAATCGGCACCCCTGGTGCCACGGAGGTCATGCACGTGCAATGCAGTGCCTTTGTTCTCCCGACCCCTGTATTCGCAGTCAAGCAGGAGAAAGTTCAGCAGTCCCAGTGTCCCCACCAGCTAAAAGGGACCCGGTGACCTCAAGGACCATGAGAGCCCGTTGTTTAAAATAAATAAAAAGATCCAGTAGGTGGTAGTGATCGGGGCTCATGAATATTAATGAGATGGAGCCCCAATTGTTATAAATATTCATGAGGGTGTTTCTGCCCTCAGGGTAGCAGTGTTTCAGCAGCTGCAGAGTAAATGAAAATAAATGTTAAATAAATAATGTAACCACTGTCTGGGTTTGGGGAAAGATGTACAGAGACAAATGTTTAAAAGGGGGCAATATTTGAAAGGGAAAAAAACAAGAAAGATAAATATATTTATCCTGGCTGCACCAGATATGTTGGGACTCAGATAAGACAGTCTGCCTGCTGCAATTTAGGGGGTCAGTAAACATCAGCAGCAGCGACAGGCAAATGGACTAAGATAATTGCTAAATCTGGGCAGCAACTACAAAGACACACCAGTGGTTATTGAACAGCGGGGCATTTGGGCAAATATTTCAAATATTCTGGCTGCACCCATACCTCTCAACTGTACCACATTATGAGGAACGTTCCTCATTTTACTTCAGAAAAGCCCCCTGTTCCACATTGTGAGGACTTGTTCCACATTCAAAGTCAACATTTTAAAGCAAAAATCCATAGGAAATGTTGCAAAAGATATATTATTCAATTAATAACAGATTTTCTGAACATAAATGCAACATGTTAACAGTGTTTTGAGCTTCTTAAGTAAAGATTTGTTTAAGTGTTCCACATTTTGCCCATTTGTTCCACATTTTGACAGGCAATGTTCCACATTTGGGGGACAAAAGGTTGAGAGGTATGACTGCACCAGAACTTTATTTGGGACTGTATTAATTCTGCTTCAGGGACTGTGTGTTAAGCAGCAATTACAGAGCAGCCACAGCCAATTGGAAGGCTAGGATTTTAAAGCCAGGACTTGTGGGACATTTGCCAAAGCTCATGGGACCCTGCTAAGTGCTCATGGGGAACTGCAGGGACTTAATTCAGGTGCCAAAACAGCAATCCAACTGTGCATCATACTAACATACTAAAATGCCAGCAGAATAGGCCTAACGGTCTTTCGTGTCTGCTCGTTTGGTCAGTCCCCAACCTGGGTGCTGACCTTGCTGTCCCCCTCGCCTTCTCTGGCTTCTCCCTTCCCAGTTCCGGATATTCTTGCTGCATTTGATTTTGCTTCCAGAACCCTTCCCCTGTACCTGTCCCACCCCTCTTGAACCCCTCCACTGTCTCTGCCTCCACCAGCCCCTAGGCAGTGCATTCCATGGCTCCACCACCCTCTCAGTGAAGTAGCACCTCCTTTCTCCCTGAATCTTCCCCTCCAGCTTCCAGCCATGCCCTCTAGTGGCCCCTTCCTCCTTCCTTTGAAGCACCCGACTGTTCCTCCCTATTTACCCTCTTCATGTACCTAAAGACCTCTATCATGTCCCCCGGTCCCTTCTCTCTTCAATGTGTACATATTTAGCTCTTCGACCTCCTCCTCAGGTCCTGTCCCCCCAAGCCCCAAATCATTTTGGCTCTCCTCTGGACCCTCTCCAGGAGGTTAATGTCCCGCTTTAAATGTGGCCTCCAAACTGCACGCAGTACTCAAGGTGCGGCCTCACCAAGCAGTTATACAGAGGGAGTATCACTCCTCCTTCTGGAGGTGATCCCCTAGCGATGCATCCCAGCATCCTGTTGGCCTTGGCTGCTGCCCTCCACAAGTCTCAGAGTTGTTCATCTTGACATCCACCACCACCCCAGGTCCCTCTCAGCCATCGAGACTTGTAGCATTCCCCCAGGGTGTACACTTGACCTGGGTTTCTGGCCCCTAGGTGGAGTACCTTGCATTTCCCTGCATTGAACCTCAGCTTCCACTTTCTAGACCATCTTTCCAGAGCCTCCAGGTCCCCCTGTAGGGCCACCCTCCCCTCCTCCCCATCCACCACCGCCCCCAGTTTTGAGTCATCTGCAAAGAGACTCATCTCACTCCTGATTCCTGTCCTTATGTCAGATATGTAGGTGTTGAACAGAAGGGGCCCAAGGACTGATCCCTGTGGGACCCCACTAATGACCCTCCTTGGAGATGAGACTATCCCACCAACTACGACCCTCTGGGTCCGGTCCTGGAGCCAATTGCCTATCCTCGAGGAAGCATCGAGGAAGCTTAATGAATAAGTGAATAATGAAAACTCTCAACCAAAATTCAGAGTCTCCTCCTCTAATGGAACATCAATTGGGGTGGTTGACTCATTTAAATACCTAGGCATAACACTTGACCTGTTACTTAACTTCGATATCCATATATAACAGACCTGTAAGCAGGTCAACATGAAACTCGGTATTGCTTAGCGAACCAGCTATGTCCTTACCCCCTCAGCAAGGCTTGCTATAGTACGAGGCATACTCCTACCAACCCTCACTTATGCTGTTGCAACATATACCTCTGCGGGCAAATCAGACCTTAAGAAATGGGATGTTACCTACAACAATGTCTGTCATTATGCGTCCTCATCTCACCGACTGAAACATCACTGCCTCCTTTACTCTGATCTAGGGTGGCTCCCACCACAAGCATCACGGTACTATACATATGGCACCATCATTGACAACATTATCAGATCACAGATACCCAAACCACTGGCAACTTTTTTCCGAAACCACACTTCCTGCTATGGCTTACGATCGATGGAAAATGCCCTTGTCCATATCCCCAAACACATCACCTCCAGAGGTGCAAGTGCATTTGCCAATCACGCCCCCCAGTACTGGAACTCCCTCCCTCTAAGATTACGCCAAGTCTCTTCCCATGCCACGTTCAAGAAGGAGCTACGAAATCATCTCACCACTTCTAGCATGTGCTCCTGTTTCAAACCGCCTTAGCTTATGTAACTCTTCCTAACCTTCACCACCCAGACCATTTCTGCTATCCCCGCTTAACGATCTGCACTTGCTCCTACTTTCTCTTACTGCCCTTAAATCAACTAAATTCTCCCTCTTATCTTGCTCTTAGCCCTACCTATCCCACCTCTACCCTCCTTGCTCTAAAATTTTCTCTGTTACATTTGGATTTATATTGGCTATTTCTATAGATTATAGCCATCATTGTATTTTCCTCCCCTATTTTCTTAAGTAGCTATGATTTAATGTATAACTACAAGTGTTTTTGCTGTATTTTCACACTGTTATGTATTTACCCTACTTTGTTGTTTATGCCTGCTGACACTGTTCATATGATATGCTATTGTCTACTATGTACTGTAATTTGTATGTACTGAAATTTGTTTTCTGTTGTTTGCTCTGTATACTCCCAGGTTGTGCCTGAAAATAGTCATTGCTATGGCTAGTGCACCTACCTGGTAAACAAAAGCTAAATAAATAAAATTAATTTTTCTGATTGACAAGCCTTCCAGCCAATCTGAGGTAAAGCAACCAATGGCTTCATCCAACAGGGAGCCTCAGGAGAGCACCATAAAAGACTGTATTTTTAGCATATTTCCAGATTCGAGCGGAAGCCGCCCACAGGGGTGGGGGCTCAGGCCCCCTGCAATGCAACTGGGCCTGGTGATCCAGTGTTAGCCCCTCCACCCAGGAGGGTGTTTTGCTTTCTTTGCCAGTGATATTAAAGTAATCTAGTTAAAGTAGAACCTGCTAGCCTGGGGGTTGCCAGAAGAATGTCCTCCAGGTGCTAGCCCATCCTTCCCATGTTTGGGAAAAAATGTGGACCTGCAACTTGATGACTAGCCAGCTGTGAGAGAGCTGATCCTACCTCAGGGGTGAGAGAACTAAAGACTTCCAGAGCCTTTATGACGGAGGACCTATCTGTGAGAAGCCTGAGTCAGTACTCTTGTACCCCCCCGGGACAAGAAAGAAAGAAATGCTTATTGGGGCTGCTAATGCCCTAGAGACTGATTGCTGTTTAAAACTGTTTGTTTGGTTTGCACCCTGCATCTGCTGTGCACAATCCTAGCCCAGTGCATGTCGACCTATATCAGCTGAAGGGGCCTGGTGTGGTCCAATTTAAATATAAATGTGATGATATGTGTTTGTTTGCTATGGAGCCTACAGGACTGGATGGGGAGCACTCAGAACCGGGGCTCATCCCAACTTTGTCTAGAAGGTCCAGTACTTAATTGACAACTGGTCAAGATGTCCTGTGGAGCTGTGAACCTCAGCCATTTGCCATGTGGGATTGAGACCTCAAGTCTGAAGTTTATAAGATTGTTTTAATTATTCAATTTGCTAACATTGAAGAAATAGTAATAAAACCAGTTATGGATGTAAAGAAACTGGGTCCCCCTAGATTAGGGAACAAGTACCCACTGATTCAAATAACAAAGGACCAGGGTGACCATGCTGGCACCTGGTTGAAGAATTTGCAGCATTAAAACATGCTGAAAGTGTTAGGTTAGAAATGTACTGAATGTGTTTAGTTTATAAATAAAAGAAAGATTGGTGGAATATCTAGAGAAGCATGGTCTCCAGGATGTGAGACAGCATGGGTTCATGTGGGGGAGATCATGTCAAACAAATCTGATTGACTTCTTTGTGTCACTAAGACAGTAGACAGGGGCCAAGCAGTAGACATCCTCTGTCTTAATTTCAGCAAGGCCTTTGACTCTGTGCCTCACAAAAGGTTGATCAGGAAGTTGGTGGATTTTGGAGTTGGGGAAAAGATGGCCAGATAGGTGGAAAACTGGCTGAGGAACAGAACCCAGAGGGTGATTGTGGGGGGAGAGTTATCTGGTACCCGAGAAGTAACCAGTGGGGTCCCACAGGGCTCTGGCTTGGGCCGGTGTTGTTCAATGATGTTGAGGATGGCATTAAGGGCAAAATATGCCTATTCATGGATGACACCAAGCTCTGAGGGAGAGTGGACACAGCTGAAGGGATAAAGGACAGACAGGAAAATCTGGAAAAGCTGGGGAGGTGGTCCAGGATGTGGTGGCTTGGCTTCAATGGCAAGAAAGGCAAAGTTATGCATGTTGTAGCCAAGAATCCCAGGACAGAGTACTACCTGGGTGGAATCCGAGTATCTGCATCAGAGGAGAAGAAGGACCTGGGAGTGATGATCACTAGTAACCTGAAGCACTCCACGCGGTGCAAGAAAGCAGCAGCAAAGGCAAACAAGATGCTGGAATGCATATCTTTGGGGATCAGTAGTAGGAGAGAGGAGGTTTTACTGCCCTTGTACAGGCCACTGGTAAGGTCACATCTAGATTATGGAGTTCAGTACTGATGCTCACACCTCAAAAACAGCATTAACCGTCTGGAGAAGGTCCAGAGGAGGGCAACAAAGATGATAGTGGGTCAGCAGGGTAAGGCATATGAGGAGATGTTGAGGGCACTGAACGTGTACTCCCTGGAAGACAGGAGAGAGAGAGGGGACATGATTGGGGCCTTCAAGTACTTGAAAGGGATAAATAAGGTTGATAAGAAGAGTCTCTTTAAACTGAGTGGCAACCATAACACTTGGGGGCACAGTCTTAAGCTGGAGGGTGGGAGGTTTAGGAGGGAGGTCAGGTAGCATTTCTTCACAGAGAGGGTGGCGAACACTTGGAATGCACTGCTGGAAGAGGTCATCTCATTGAAGACAGTGGTCAGCTTTAAGAGAGGCTGGGATAGGCATAGGGTGAAAGTAAGGATCATGGGTAGGCAGGATGGGAGGAGTAGGAAGGGAGGGCAGGGACATTAGCTCAAGCTGTGGACCCTGCAATATGAGCAGACTTGATAGACCAAATGGCATTCTTCTGCTGACTTCTTCATATGTTCGTATGTATGTTCGTATAAATGTGCTGAATGTGCCAGCAATCTCAATATGAGCTGGATGTTCAGGGCAGGATAGTTGAATTCAAAACCAAATGGTCAGCTCTCCTCACCCCACCTCAGAAGAGGAAGTACAAGGTGACAGAGGACCCAGGTAAGTGGCAAAGAAGTAACGGGTGGGCCTGGAAGGCTAGCACATTGCCGATGGGGGTAGCTGTAGAGTAAGGAGCAAAAAATTAAAAAGTTCACCCTGGAGGAAAGGAGGCTGAGGGGGGCATGACCTCAGTCTTCCATGCACTGTATAGACAAGGTCAAACAGTTGGAGATGTTTGATCTGGTGTGTACCAGCAGGAGAAGGGGGTATGCCCTGAAGCTTAGAGGGGGCAGTTTCAGGGGTAACATTAGGAGGCACTTCTCCCAGAGTGTGGTGGATCTATGGAACTGCCTACCAGCAGAGAGAATAGTACAGGTCTTCAAGGTAAGCTTGGCAACATTTTGCTTACCAAGGGAATTACAGGGTACCCAGGGTAGTATGGTGGGTGAGAAATCCTTTTGAATTAGTAAATGTTTCAGCAGTGTACTTATTGGGCCTTGATAATTAAGGTGGACATGATGTACACAGAGACTCTTCTGATCTTAAATTACTCTGTTACTATCTGGTTCTTTTACTTATCATTCATTAAACAAAGCCTCATTGATTGATTATATATTGTCTAATATTAAGGCAATAAAAAAGATAATAGATTTAGAAGTGGAGACTCGATCTGAATCTCCTCATCTCCTATTCAGTTTCATTAGTGTTGTGTGAAATTAAAAAATTCCACCCAACAACATATTTCACGTAATCCCCAGATTATGCAAAATATTTCGTGAGTACGAAATCCCCCTTCCCCCAAAATGTGGAATTTTGCCCGTGGGTGGTGAAATTCCACATTTGAGAACTGGAGGGGGAGAACAGCTTGATAAAAAAAAGTGTTTTCCCCTCTCCTGAAGACCCCACATCCCTGGTGTCTAGTGGTCCCATCCCCCGGCCGACAATAGGAAGAATCCCTCCCCCTGAGATTCAGCCCTATCCACATAATTTAAAATAA
Source organism: Neoceratodus forsteri (assembly GCA_016271365.2). Lineage (NCBI taxonomy): Eukaryota > Metazoa > Chordata > Ceratodontiformes > Ceratodontidae > Neoceratodus > Neoceratodus forsteri. The sequence goes on from CM028134.1 coordinate 47,820,591, forward strand.
AGATACATTTCCTAGTGTCTAGTGGCCCCACCCACAGCCGATCGCTGGCCAAATGAAGAATGAACCCCCCACCCACAGATTCACACCATCCCCCTCTCTCCCCATTGTCCATAAGTGCTAACATCAGTAATGACTCTGAGTTCATTAAATAAAAATAAAAACTTTCCCTGGTGTGTAGTTGATTCCCTACCCTCCCCACCCTGCCGGTAGTAGGTAGTAGCACTAGTATCCCCACCCCAGCCCACACCCCCATCTAGTATCCCCACAGGCCACCGGCACAGCCCTCCACTCAGCTCCACGGCCAGGAGCTCAACTGAGCTCTTTTACAAATGAGCCTGAGTAAGTGAGCTCTTTTCATAAATGAGCACATGCTCATCCTTTGAAGTATTAATACACTTTATATCACCACTGGTGTATGAGGGAAGTTCAAAACAACCCAAAGAACAGACCTGGTTTAATACAAGATGTAATCAGGGAAAAAAGATTTTAAATGAAATCCTGATAGAAACTAGGAAAAATAAGAACAAACAAAATTTAACAAGCATTTGCCAATGCCGAATGTTGTCTCGCTGGCATTGGCATTGGTAGTGCCGGAGTTAGAGACGCATAATAGGAATGGCAGTGAAGTATTGAAGTGATGCCAACCCCACCCCCACCCTGTAGAGACCGACAGGCATTGGGGTGTGCCTTTGGGTCATCAGCTATAACGCTCATGCCATTGTACCTCACCCTACCCTGTAGACACTGACAAGTGTCATGGTGTGCTTTGGGGTCTTTGGGCATTATACTTACCCCATTCCATAAGGAAATATGCTGAGGTGGGTGCAGTATAGGAGAATGGGGTGAACTTTGTGGTCGAACAGTACAAGGTACACCACGATGCCTCTCACTGGCTGCAGGGTGGGGGTGGGGGTGTAATGGCATGAGCATTACAGCCGATGATCCCAAGTCTCACCCCTGACACCTGTTAGTCTCTACAGGTTGGGGTGCTACAGTTGGAAACCCTAACACCATAGGCGTGTGTTGGTATTTTCACTCCAAATTTTCAACATGGGCTGTTTGTGAGCCCACCTCATGAAAAGAGGCAAATCAGTTTGTTAGCTGAAAGGTGGTTTTACACAGCGGCTATGCCATTTGGCGACATAGGGATGAAAACACATTTTGGGCAGTATGTGGAAAATGACAACTGTATTGTTCATGAGGAGATGTAAAAAAATGGCAATGTTGAAAATCTGGAGTGAAAATATGAAAAATTGGTGAAGTTATGAGCATGCATAGAAACTGTGCAATACACGTCCACAACCCAATTATTTTTGGTATTTTTTTAACCACATGTTTAACATAGGCATTTTGGGACCTCCCCTCATGAACAGTGGCACTATGATTTTGTTAATTTGTCCGAAACATTGATTTCGCACAGTGACCATGCCATTTATTTATTTAGCTTTTGTTGACCGGGTAAGTGCACTAGACAAATCCTGCCTATTTTCAGGCACGACCCGGGGGAGGGGGAATACAGATGAATGCCAACTGACCTTGAACCAGATTAAGCTGTTGGTGGTATTTTTACAGAATGAGGGAAATTTAGCCAGGGCACTGGGGAAATTCCCCTACTCTTTTTTCGATAAGTGCCATGGGATCTTTAACATCCACCTGAACTACCACCAATCCAGGCAGATGGGACCTCGGTTTAATGTCTCACCCGGAAGACGGCACCTCAGAAGTGCAGCACCCCTCTCATGCTGCACTACAGTGTCAGTACTGGGATATTAACCCAAGTGCCAGATGTGGGAACTGAACCCACAGCGCTCTGATCTCCCGGCCTCAGAGGCGAGTGTGCTACCTACTGAGCCACTGACACTGACATTGTGCACCAGAGGTGCGAAAACACATTTAGGGCAAGATGTGAAACATGACAGTTGTACTGTTCATAAGGAGGTGTGAAAAAATGCCAGTGTTAAAAATCTGGCATGAAAATATTGCACATTTGTGAAGTTACAAGGGTGCATGGAAGCTGCGCAATGCACACTTGTAACACAGTCATTTTATGGAATTTCATCACTAAATTTTCAACATTGGCATTTTAGGACTTCTGCTCATGAACAGTGTCACCATCATTTCCTCAATCTGTCCCAAAAACTGATTTTGCACAGCAACCGCGCTATTCTGCGCTGGACATGAGAAAACATATTTCGGCCAGGATATGTAAAATGACAGCTGTACTGTTTATAAGGAGGTGTGGAAAAATGCCAATTTTGAAAATTTGGAGTGAAAATATTACAAATTCACGAAGTTACGAGCGTGCGTGGAAACTACGCAATGCTGCGTCGTCTTACAGCCATTTTTATTTTCCTGGAAATTTTTCAACATAGGCTTTGAAACCCTCCTCATGAACAGTGGCACTGGTCATTTGTTATTCGGTCCCGAAAGGTGATTCTGCGCAGTGACCGCGAAATCACCTTTCGGGACCGAATAACGCCATGACAGTGCCTGAATTCATAAGGAGGGGTCCCAATAACCCAATGTTGAAACTTTGGTGCCAAAATTCCTCAAAATGGCTGAGATATGCACCAAAGTTGAAAAAAACCCTATTTATGCCATTATACAGCTGACCAACATTTCCTCAGTTCGCAGTTGGCTTTGAAGAGTGCAGACGTGTTCCCACGTCCACTGAAGATCGTCATGCCAGACTCCGAAGGTAAGTATGGCATGAGAGGGACTGTGGGAGGCAGGGTGCGTAGAGGGTGGGCGCGGGTTGTGGAAGGGGGCAGGGAGACCTTGAGGGACCATTTTCTTTTTTACAGGTTTTAAAAAAAATAAATAAATAACATTGCAGGACTTTTTTTTCATGCTGGGGTGGGCTTCCAGCGTGCCACCTAAGTGTTTGGGGGTGCTGTAGCTGACGGGGGATTGGTCACTCCTGTCGGCACATAATGAAGGGATGATACGAGCGAGAGTTGGGCGCCTCGGCTCACACCAAAACAGGGGGGGAGAAAGACATTATGCTAATGGGGAGTGGGCTCCCTGTCAGCAAAATAAATGGGGATAGGGATAAACGCTGACTGGGATTAGGCTCCCCATCAGCAAAGAAAAAATGTTGAGGGGGCACATGGTGGCAAGGGGAATTGGGCACCCCCTCAGCATACATTTTAAATGGGAGTGGGGGTCATTATGCCGATGGGGAGTCGGCTCCCCTGTCGACATTGTGACAGCAGGCGGTAGCAGTCACTGCCTCCATGTTGCATGCACGTCGGGAGGCCAGTTGAGGTCCCACTGCAAGAGAGCTTCGCTCTCATTGCAGTGGACTTTTCTTAGATCTGGTGGCCACATTAGGGATGTGTGATGTCCGCGCCTGCTGCTGGCTGATTGGGGAATGAGGGACGCACCTTCTGATGCATGCCCTGCATTCACCCTACAGTGACCGCACCTCCAAATCTGCTACTACCACAGTATGTTGGCTGCACATGCACGAGACAACATAAAAAAATAAATCAATAAAAAGTTAAACCAACAGAGGGAAGTGTATAATAAAACTTTCAAAGAAGAAAAGAGGTGTTTTCAAAGTATGTTGTGGTGTAAGATAAGAAAGTCAGTAGAGGAAAAGAACATGAAGAATTTTTGAACTTTGATGGCAAGAGGTAGAGCCTCTTATTCATGATCGATAGACTCACACATCCAACCCAATTACTGGGAAAAACATTTTGCACAAGCATACTGTAACCAAGATGAAGGATTAAGATATGACACTTCAGGTCAACTGTGGCAGCAACTGCATTTAATATAAACCTAATCCAATATACATTTCAAAGTTAGAAATACAGTATTTCAAGCTTTGAATCAAACTAAGTTAAATAAGGCACCAGGACCTGATAGATTAGTAGCCGATGCCTACAAATATCAGGAGTGGTGGCTACCTGTATTTTATATCTCAAAACATGATTCAATTTTCAATTTTTCCATCTTCTTGGGCTGGAAATATAATCTATGCCATGCACAAAATGGATTCCTAGGAAGAACCATCAATGTATCAACTGATCAGTTTGATGGACACATCATAGAAATGATTGTCATGAATTCTGTTAGCCAGATTACAACAGTGGGCAGAATATTAGAAAAATTGCAAAATCGGTTTAGAAACTCATGTTTCATCACTTAGCACTGTATGGATCTGTCACACTTCAATATGTCAAAATAAAAGGTGGTAAACTGTTCATCAGCTTAAAGATGGTATTCAATAATGTAAGTCATAGGACATTATGGAAATTGTTGTACTATATAAGGATACACTTATTAGATATCATAATCAAACTCCATGGGCTCAGTTTACAAAGGGGTGGAAATGATGCACTGTGCTTGCATCAAACAGACATGATGCAAGGGGCACCCTGCATGCATCATGCATCATTCCCAATTTTTAATGCAGCTTGCACCAGAAGAGGGATGCCTGCATCAACTGGGCTTGTGCCGTGCTTGTGGTGGATGTACAGCTCTGTCATGGCAGACAACACAGCTGCACTATCCCCTTTTGTGGGATTTTCAAATCCCTCCCATGGGCTGCAGGTCCTGCTGGTGCTTGGACCATCCAGAGCTGGTCTAACACCCCAGGTACTGCCACCTCCCAGAGTGGATGGATGATCAGGAAGCACTGCAGCACAGGACATTCCCCTATCGCAGATGGGGGCAACACATATAATGCAACCCACACACACTGGAGTGTGTGGGTACACAGCATGAGATCCATGTGGGAAGCCATAGCCAACAGGGTCCCTCCACAGATGGTGCCAGGAATATGTATGGCACTGCATGCAGATACTACCATGCATGTAACCCTGAAAAAGACCACTAGGCTGGTACAGACAGTGTCAGGCTGGTACAATACCCGTCTGCTACCAAAATCTATCACTGGGTCCCCGGTGCACTGGTGTTTGCTGTAAGAGGGTGTGCAGCACAACTTCATCTATCTAATGGTAGTTTAGTCACCTGGTAAAGTTGATTGAGTTAGTTTATATTCATAGCACTCTAGTCCTTACATCATGGGTTCAAGTCCACCTGATAAGCTGCTTGGTGGACATGTGACCTAGGATCAAATTTCTGTAGTCCACCTAGGTCAAAGAATCCCCCTTTGCCCCAGTTTAGACTCTTCCCCAGCTGAAACAAAAGAAACCTTTTGATGACTGGAAACATCTATCAGAGGGAACCACAGGAGCCTAAATATAGAGATGAGTCACAACTAAACATTGTCCACCTATTAAATCACCTATTGGTATGTTGGCTAACCACCAGATATCTTTAAAAATTGGCTGCAATCATCTATGTGCATTTCTACATACTATCAGTTAAAAGTATGGAATGGCCCATCAGCTTCAGGTTGTATAGTGAGTGCTTGTGTAAGGGTAGGCTGTGGAGAGCCACAAATGTAAACTAACATAATCACCTTTACCAGGTAAATAAACTATCACTGTGTTGTGTTTATATCTGTGGCACTCCAGTCCTTGCATCATGGGTCATTAAACAGTAGTGTCTCCTGAAATGGATGGGTCCAAGTAGTCAGTATTAGAACCTGTAGTATAAGCTGCAGATAATACACTTGCATCAAAGGTGTCCCTTTGCCTGGCCATGATCTCGAGTTTGTGGTGTCTTGCAAACATGTGGATAGAAGTCAATGCTGACACTCAGCAAATGTCTTCTGTGGAAGTGTTATTTCTCTCTGCCCATGATGTGGCCATCACTCGGGTCGAGTGTGCTTTTGTGCCCTCTGGTGGTGATAATCCCTTGGCCTTGCAAACCTGTTGTATAGTCTTTTCGCCCACCCTGCATTTAGAGGCAGCCATGCCCTTCTTTGTACCTTGTGAAATTGCAAATCACCTCTCTGTCTTTCGTACCGACTGTGTCCTGTCGATGTAAGTGGCCAGAGTGCATTTCACGTTGAGTGCGTATAGGCATTCCTCTGCCCCTCCCTGTGTGTCTTAGTGAAATGTCAGCAGCTCAATACTTTGATCATGATGGAAGGTGGAGGACACCTTTGCCATAAATAAGGACACTGTCCTCAGGGAGACCCCTCAATGGTAAAGACTGGGTATTGTTCCCTGCAAGATAAGGCCCCCAATTCACTTATTCTGCAGGCAGAGCAGATTGCTATCATGAAATAAGTTTTTAATCCTGCCCAGTATAATACCAAATCCTTGATGGGTTTGAATGGAGTGGTTGTTAGTGAGTCCAGGACTAGTGTGAGATCCCAAGGAGCCACCGTCACCTTTTTTCATGGTCTGATGAGACTGGCCGCATTAAGAAACCTTAATATGACTGTGTGCAAGTCTGGGAGTGAATGTCTGATTCAGCTCAGAGCAGCTCTGATTGCAGAAAGTTGCATCCGGAGGGAAACAGGTGATAGTCCCTTTTCTAGGCCTTCCTGTAGGTACAATAGGATAAGTGAAACATTTGCATTTTTCAGGTCTGTGCACTTTTACCTGTTCCAAGAGGCAAATATGTTCCATTGTCTATTGTATGTGAACATTGTTGATGACCTCTTTGACTGGAGCATAGTGCATATCACTGAGTCATGATAGCCGGCATTCAACAGTTTTTGCCTTTTGCAAACCAGGCTGTGAATTTCAGTTTGCATGGATCTAGGTGTACTACTGGTCCCTGTGATAGCATGTCTGGTCTGAATGGGAGGTGCCACTTATCCAGGACCATCACAATGACTGTGGAAAACCATGCCCTCCTGGGCCAGTATGGTGTGACAACTATTATGAACCTCCTGGACTGCCTGACTTTCATCAATACCTGAAAAATCAGAGGTATGAGGGGAAACATGTAAGCATGGTCAAGGGACCCTTCTTGTGACAGGGCATTTGCCCCTAGAGCTTGTTGCTTTCTGAATCTTGAGAAATAGTAGCTGACTTGAGCAAAATTGCCTTGGATACCATCAGGTCTTTTGGGGCCAGACACCTTCTCCTGCGACTCATTTGGAATATTTCCCTGTGCAGTTGCCATTGCCCTGGATGCACGTGCTGTATGCTTAGCCAGTCAGCTATTATGTTCTGTTTTCCCACTAGGTGTATGACATGCATGTGAGTAAGATTGTTTGGGGCCTATGCCGTTACGTTTGCTGTTTCTCTTTGAATGGACCAACTCTTGATCCCCCCTTGTTTGGAAATGTATGAAATAATCACCCTCTTGCCTGACTTGATTAGTACTGACTTTCTCTGCACTGTTTTCTTGAAGACCTGTAGTGCCTGTAGGACTGCCCTCATTTCAAGAACATTTATGGATAGCTTGGACTCTGATTTTGTCCATTTTCCTTGGCTGATTTGTTGTCCACGGATGATCCGCATCCTGAGAGGTTTGCGTCCATCTCAATCATTACCTTGTGTGTTAACTCCAGGGGATAACCCTGCATCAGATTGTCCCTCTTGGTCCACCATTAAAGTGACCACTTCACCATCACAGTGAGAGTTGTTCTCCTCTGTAGGTTTTCCTCCAAGTAGGAGCCATATTTTCACAGGCAGTTCTGGCAGTGGGCACATGTTCCACCTGGCCCATGGTACCAGGTTGATGCATGCAGATATGCATCCTAGCACCTTGGCCTCTTGGGTCATTGTTGGGGAGTGGGATGTCATGAGATTTTTGGCTACCATCAACATACTGCCTACCCTCTTGATGGATGGTCTGGCTTTGCCTTCGATTGTTTTGATCTCTGCACCCAAATGCTCAATTGACTGTGTTGGAACAAGGGAACTCTTGGCTATTTTTACCACCCATCTGTGGTTTCTCAGTGTTGATAGGACCAACTACGTATCCCTTTGGGACTGTGCCTGGTTCCTGACCTGTATTAGCCAGTCATCAAGGTATGGTATTACATCAACACGCTTTCCTCTGAGGCTGGCCACTAATACTATAGATATTTTGGTAAACACCCTTGGCACTGAGGCAAGCCTGAAGAGTAATGCCTGATATTGAAAGTGTTGGCCTAGAATATGGAACCTTAAGTACTTGAAGTGGTATGGTCTTATGGGTATGTGTAAGTAGGCTTCTTTTAGATCGAATGAGGTGAGGTAGCCGTTTAACCATATTGCTCTTAGAGTTGATCTTTTCCATCTTGAATTTTTGTGTGCACAAACTGGTTTAGGAACTTTACGTCCAGTACTGGTCTTAGAGCCCCCATTTTCTTTGGGATTAGGAAGAAGACAGAGTAAACTCCTTTCCCCCCTTCCTCCTCTGCTACAACCTGGATAGCATTATTCCTTATTAGGCAATAGAGTATATCTTGCATGTTCTGTGGCCCTCTTTTTTGCTATTGGTGATAGTATTATTCTGCCCCTCTTTGGCTTTTCTCATAATTCTGTAGTGCATCCTTGGTTTATCACTTCCTGGAACCACTTGTCTGATGTTGTTTTCTGCCATTTGTTTTTGAATAACGTCAGTCTTCTCCCTATTGGTGTCATCTGTTGTTTTGTCCTCTGATGGACCGGCTGTATTGCAACTGAGCTGGTATGACTGATTTGCGGAGTGTAGTCATTTATTTTTTGATTTACCACCTCTGCCTCTATCACTGTATCTACTTTTGGATGCCTCTTTTCCTTTGAATCTGTTGGTGTTGTGGAATGAATATGGGGATTGATAGCTGCTGAAGGTGCTTCTCTCATGAAAGCTGTTATTGTATAATATTTTGCTGAGATGAGACCTGTTCCCACGAAACTGGGGTCAGTTGGATGGGAGGTAAGGGGTTTTCTGTTTGTCCTTGGTGAGCTTGTTCCCTTCATCCTTTTGTTTTAGGAATTCTTGTAATCCATCTCTGAGCACAAATTTCCCCTTTTAGAAGGAGTTTCTGTAACAGAGATTTCAACTTGCTGTCTACTTCCCACAACTTCAGCTGTAAAGATCTCCTTGTGGTACTGGCTAGTGCCGATGTCCTAGCATTTAGTCTGAGGGTGTCTACTGACATATCTCTCATGTACTTCATTGTGTCCAGGGTGCATTCTAATAATTCTGCCTCATGAGATTTTTGTCTTGTATTGCTTAGGACTTCATCTAGCCATCGGATTTGCAGTCTAGCTGCATAGATAGCTGTCATGGTGGCTCTGGTCACCAGCTGTGCCATCTCAAACAGCTTTTTTAGCATGTCCTCCACCTTTCTGTCTGCGGGGTCCTTCAGGGCTACTGTACTATGAGTGGGGAGGACTTTTTTCACTCAAGGTGGCTATTTGTGGGTCTAAGGTCGGAGCTGTGTACAATAGTTTTAGCCCAGGTTCCAGGATCAGGTACATTATGTCCATATTTCTTCTCTCGGGTATGTGTGAAGGTTCCAGAGCTTCCCATTCTCTGCTAATGATGCCATCAATGGCTGTACAAATAGGGAAGACCTCCTGGTGTACACGTTTTTGTTGGATCATGGGGTCCAGCTTGGACTCTGGTCTGAGTGGAGGAGTATCAAACCCTATTGTTGTCTTAATGGTTTCACGAGTTCCAGAATCAGTTCATAAGGGCAGAGTTTTGATGTTTAGGATGGCTCCTCCATTTGTCATGGACTCCGGGTTGCTCATCATCTGAATCATGCTCAGAGGCATTATATAAGTCTGGGTCATCATCTGCACTGTCCTGTTTGTCAAGGGGTTGGCTCTGTTGGTCCGCAGCCTCTTCAGTGACCTGTTCTGTATTATTCATGGGCTGTGCTGGTTTCTCAGTCATTTTATTTTGTTTGGGGGTAGGCCCTGATGGTGCCAGTGGCTTAGAGGCCATTATAGCCTCTAACCTTTCAAGACTTTCAGCACAGAATTTTGCTGACTTTCCATCATTGCCACTGCCACTTGTTATGTTTGTAGGAGGAGTGAGCTAGTGTTCCCCCTCCATCCTGTACTGCCACTTGACTCATTATTGCAGTTTTCCAGTGAGGGGAATTGTTCTATGGAGGATTCCCCTTCCTCCAGTTCACATACTGGACACAGTGGTCCTGCGTGGTGGGACATTAGGGTGGTGCCGCATGTGGTGCACTTCTTAGTTCTTTCCATCTTAAAGACATAACAGGGAAAGATATATACTGTATATCTCTGAGTTCAGCTGGCATGTATGGGTGTCACAGGCACTAGGTTAGATGCACAAACACAACTACGGTGCTGCCAAGAACAGCACAGCAACAATGGCACCTGCAAGAACAGTAAAAACACACAAATCCACATGGTAGCAGTCCAAACACACAGCAAGGACCACTACAATGACCACATATAAAATTAATAAATCATATTTTTGCAGGGGGGGATCTGCCCCCTGCATACCCTGAACACAGGGGCTCTGCCCCCTGCATCACCTGTCTATAAAATAATCAACTCTGAGGGGGAGTTGGATCACAAGGGATAATTTGAACTCGGGGGGGGGGGAATCTGTGAGATGGGACTTAGCAAAATAATGTACACCTATCTCACAGACTAAAACTTACAGATCAGAAACAGAACCCTGGTCTTAAGATCCACACTGGTCGAGCTACTCTATGCCTTAGCCCTCTCCACCATGGGAGCAGCTTGGCCAGCCACCAACATTTTTTTTCTCTTTTATCCTTCCTCCAATCACTCCCTGTGACATGACGGCTACAGGGGTAGTGGTAGCTGCCTTTCACTATCCTACCCCTGTTGCTGTCCTTGTTTCACTGTTTTACATCACTGTTCTTCACATACGCTGTTAAGGGAGCACTGTTCTAACTGGGTACTGGTGTGACATCCCTGTGGGTGTGGGAAACAGGCCTGATCAGGGAAAGAAAATTCCATGTAATCAAATACCATCTCCCTGTGGATGCAAAGGATGAGCCAATGGGGAGGGTGATTAACAATACACCATTATGCCCTAAATAATCTCTGTGTGTTAATGACAGGATCAGTGGGGAGTAAGAATAATAAAAAATTAAAAATAAATAAATAAAATAAATAAGAATATGTGCTTAGTTGGGATTTGGACCCAGGTAGCCCAGAACACTGTTCTGTTGTATAACCCACTGTGCCACCAGACAACTAGTATCCATTTTGTTCATCTTCAGGCGTGATATATATCTATATCTATATCTATATCTATATCCACATCCATATATAATTGCTCCACAGAGGAGGTGGACACCTGAGTAGGCCTGGATGCCACAATTAATTATCTCCCCGTGCAGTCAGGTAGAGAGAGACTGCCCTGGGCATACACCACTGTTTGCCTTGTTCAAGATGGCCACCAGAGCAATCTGCACATGTGCAGCCCTACCAAAATAGCCACTGTACCATGCATGTTTAGAGGGAAACTTGCCCTAACCGAGATGGTGCACAGCATTATGCACATATGCCGGCCAAGTGGTTGACCTGACGGTGCTGTGCATGGGCGGTGCAATTGCAGAGAGAAGACTAAGAAGATGGCAAGTGGCACGAATGCCAACTGACAAGGACCAGGACAACAAAGAAGCTTGGAGTGGCATGAATGCTAACCAACCTGGGCAGGGACTGATGGGGCTGACAATGGCACCGTTACCTCTCCATACCATCAAGAGTCACTTCAGGAGAACAAGAAAAACAACAGAGGGATGCTGCTCATACATGTGCTGCCTACAAAATCTAGCTGTGACCAGGGAGACCTTAGAGGGGCTTAGAAAGTGTAGGGCAGATTCTAGGAACTGCTACCCCGAGGTCTCTCATGAGGGGCTAAGCAATTGGAGTTTCTGCCCTAAATCAGTTTCTCCTTGCATAAGGGGGATAGACATAGGGCACGGCACTGGACAACGCCAGACAAAACATTTTGTGTACGACTCAGGAGTGCTCATGCTCTGGTAGCCCAGCTCATGGGGGGGCCATCCAACACAAACAACCAGCTAAAGGAGGCAGATTTAAAAGTCCGCTCGTGCATGTGAGAGATCTGAATTTAAAGCATGCTTACTGAAACCCTGTCTGATATACATATGTACCAGATAAACAGAAGACCTGTCAAGCACCAGGCTGTGCTCAGGAAATGAGCTCCAGCCAGTTAGTATCCTATCTGCTACAAAAGGTTAGATTAGAAACAGAGTAAGAGACAATGGGCCCGATTCGAAGACAGCGATGAGAGCAAGGTGCAAAGTGTGCCAGTGCATAAAGTTATGCCAAAATCCTTATGACATGCAGGCTGTGTCATACTCCAAGAGAATCACCAGATACAATGGAAAATGCAGAATTATGCATGTCGCAAGATAAGCCGGCAAGACATGGCATAACTCGCAATAGTGGCGTAGCAGTATGCATGTCGCAACTCACAATACTGTCAGCAGTACATATCTCTCAACTGTCCCACAGTACATGGCACTGTGCCCTACTGTACGTCCCATCACTTCTCTGTTCCACAGCATGATGCCCTGTCCCACAGTCTGCATTTGGCTATTGTGCTACATGCCATGGTACATGTTGCACCAGGTATGTATTTCACTTACTATTGGCCTGTCTGGCCATGCTGCCACCTATTTCACTGTGTCCTGGGCTTCCTAGGGTATGTTTGCTTGGGTGTTCCACTGTATGCCCATTAGTTCCACATTCGGGGTCTACTGGTTGGGGGTATACTGCATTCTGGCTTTGTGGGGGGGGTTCTATGGTCTATGCTCTGGTTAGGACAGCTTTTCCTTGTTCTAACTTACATTACCATCCTCTGGCATGGTTCATTATGCCATCTGTTCTGGAATACCAGTTCTGTGGTGCTAGTGTGTTACACATGTCGTAAGCCACATTACACAGTGACATAGGCATTCTTTGGCGTAACTTGCATTTGTAGTAGCAGTTGCGGAGTGTGGTGTAAATGTTCTTTTGGAATCACGCATGTCTCAAATCACTGGCGTAACTTGCGATTTGTACTATCAGGACTGGCGTACAGAATTTACGCCTGGCGTAACTGTCTTGGAATCAGGCCCTATGTAACAAGGAAAGAGGTATCTATCTCTTGAGGTTCACAAAGGGGGAATTTTCCTGTCTTACCTCAATATATTTAGAGCCTGGGCAAATCATAGGAAGGGAGCTCCTGGAGTGTGCTACAACCTGGTAAGATGCACAAGTAGAACTAGGGAAAAGGGGGCTTCTGGGACCTAGGTGGACTACAGAAATTTGATCCTAGGTCACATGTGCATCAAGCAGCCAATCAGGTGGACCTGAACCCATGATGTAAGGACTGGAGTGCCATGGATATAAACACAACACAATGGGCCTTTGAAAATCAAGTCCCCTTTTTGTACCTGGTTTAATGTATAGTATAATATAACTGAAGGTTTGACAAGACAAATCAAAACTAACCTAGGTGTTCACCAAGGGTGTATAATGACATCATTGTTTTTTGAGTTATATTTTAACAAAATTATAAAACTATTTAATGGAACAGTATTTTATTTTCCAAAACACTTTAATAAACCAGGTCCTCTTCTTGCCTATGCAGACAACATGGTACTTATGGCCACATCTCCATAAGAGCTCCAACATAAGCTAAAATTCTATTATTTATTATGTGATGAAAAGTTTTTGGTCACTAATTACTCTTAATGCCCAGTTATTAGTATTTGGAATTGTAATATAAACAAGTGTAAAATTTATGTTATGGAAGGTAAACATCAATCAGTAAATACAATTGATTTTTTTGGGCCTTAGGTATGCAAGTAATCCATCAGATAATAGACATAATAGAATATTTGAAATCAAAACTAGTTGAATCTATAAGTGAAATAATTAAATTTATGAGAAATTACACTGGACAGTCTGTGAAGGGCTCCCTAAGAGTTATTAATTCAAAATCAAAACGACAATATTGTATGCAGATGAGGGTTGGGGTTTATTCAAGAGTAAAGAGATGGAGATAGTCTTGAATAAATTATATAGACACTTACTGGGTGTTCCAACGTGCATATCAGGACACATACTTCGTGCTGAGCTTGGACAACACACAACAGAAGCAATGTTAACCGAGAAAATAATGATAGTTATAATGGATCCACAAACTATGCCAAGTAATAGATTACAAAGAATCTGTTTTGAGGAGCAGGTAGATTATTCAGATAGAGGCTTCATTTTCTCTTACCTGGAATTTATTAAACAAAAAATCTTCCAGTTAAGACTAGGTTTTAAATCAATTGATGTTTTTCGAGTTCCAAGATTAGAATTGTTAGAAGAAAATTGAACAAAAAATTTAGAGGTCCGACCATGTTGCAGGATTTACAAAAATTTTAAGATGGACTCCAGCCAGAAGTACTATGTTGCAGAATTGGAATAAGCATATCACCAATAAACTTCATACCAAAAATTAGGTCTCTACATTACTTCATTTTAAAGTTATGAACTATTTTGTAATCCTGATTTCACTACCTGTTCAAAAAAGCCAGTTTCAGTGAAGAGCTGATGATGATGTCACCTCCTGAACTCATAGTCTAGTCCTCCCTGTCAACAAGCATATAGGACCTGTCTCTCCAAAGTTTAAAGATTGTGTGCAATGGTTTTCAAAAGCAAAACAGGCAGTACCATTCAATAAACATTGCTATGAAAACTAGGGCCCCATATTCAGAAGTCCCAGGCTGCATCACACAAGTGCCTGTGCTGCGTAACTGAGATGCGTCGCCCCAAATTAATGGTATATTCAGAAGAAGTGTCATAAGATGGGATCGTGCATGTTCAGCTGAATATCCCGAACATGAGTGATCACGAAATGGGAGATGCGCAGTGAAGCAGGCGACCTGAGCCCTACGCGGAGTATAGGGAAATGAGTGATAGGCGGCCACATGCGTGGTGCACAAAATTGCAGTATTCAGCCTGCATATGCTAATGGCCTCATTGCACATTCTGAGCCCAGTCCCCACATGCGCAGCTCATTACTGGAATGTATTCAGGCCATGTGCATACCCCAGGCATGCTCAGTTCCAGCTTTGCAGGGCTGCTCCACCACCCCACAAAGGTGAACAAGAGGTACTGCAGCCTAGCAGGGAGGTGCGATGGAATGTTTGTGTGTGGGTGGGTGGACTGCATTGGCCTGGATACAGTGATATTACCAATTGCAATGCACAAGGTTGGACTGGGGTACAGGAGGCCCACCTGGACAGTGGCCACAGGGGCCCACCTGGACAAGCAACAGGGGAGGTCAGAGGGTGACACATTCTTATCAGTACACCACATGCTTGTGATAACCAGCTCTGTATGCAACATACAGTCACCTGCAGTGCCCCACACACCCCCATATGAGAGGAATATGGTGATAACTGCAAGGAATGGCAGTGTACAGAGGGTGACCAGGTACCTGGGTTGGAGGGCCTCACCTGTTTACACCTATGGTGTACCACCATGGGTGTGTGCCGCAGGTCAGTCCCTGGCCCATGCCAGGCTGCCACTTGTGTGATGTAGGTGATGGCTCTCTGGGTGGTGCTTGTGGTGTGCCAACACCTGTGACTTTGGGTACTTCCGTCCTGGCATGACTGCTGTGTATGGGTTCCTGGAGCATGTCCTGGTGCACCTCCAAAGGCTATCTCAGAATGGCCTGTCTGCAGTTCTGCAGCCTTCCTGTGGGTGGCTGGCCAATTTTGGCCATCGTTTTGTCTGCATAACTTTGCACGGCACATTTCTGGGATGTGTAGCAGATGTGCTGTACATTTTGGCTAAATATACTGATGCATGGCATATTCATGTCCCTGCCCCCTTTTTTTGCACTGCATACATTATTTCTGCATGATTGTGCATTCAGAAATGTGCAATGCATCTCTCCCTTCCGAATTTCACACCTTCATGCAATATCTGGGATGCGCCGCGCATCTCCATTTTGGGCAGCACATCTCTTTTGAATATGTGGGCCTACTGTATGTGTGTTTCAGGCTTTGTAACAAAGTTGACAAATTCATTTTTTTAATACCTTCTTGGTGTGGTCCATTTCTCCAATTTTGCTAGATGTGCAGTCAGCATGCCTCTAGGCTACTGGTACCATTTGAAGTGCTACTCTACTATGCCTGTTAGGAAGTTGTATTACTACAGGTGTTGTAATGTTGATAACTTTATTGCTGTTTTTCAGTGTTTGCTTTACATTAAGTTTTATAAAGGGGCCTTATATGTGTTAATTCCAACTAGGGGTGGTAGAGTTAGCCCTGGTAAAATGATCATTTTAATAAAGGAATAATGCACGACAGGGTGTGTGTCATGCTGAGATAAGGCCAAGTGTGTCCTACACCAGAGAAATGATGGCATGCCAGCATGACACACTCCCTGGAGTACATTATTAAAAATACATTTTAACATTAGAACAATGGTTAGATCACTATAACAGCTAAGATGCTGATTTACATACAACAACAAGGAATTCTGGGTAGGCTATAAAGTTAACTTAAATTGCCTCTACTCAGCAGTGCAGTCTCTTATTTTGGTAGTGATGAATGCGGTATAGCACCTAATATGTAGATGCATGCAGCAAGGCACTGTGGGTTCAATATGAAGCTGTCTTCCATTTTCCTTACTTGGAGGTGCAGTCTCCTAATTTATGTGGTGGTTACAACAACATACGATCTCAGATGTTTATTTTCAGAATGAAGCATTGTGCATACACTATATAACTGACAAGATTTACTGAGAAATATAGTCTCTTATTTCTGTAGTGAATACAGAAATATAATAGCCTGTATACTAATTTACATAGTGAGGAATTGTGGGTACAGTAAACAGCTCATTTTTCTGTCTCCCTACTGATGACATTTGGTCATGTGTGTGCTGGGACTAGATCCTTGATGTGATGCTGGGATAACGTCACAGGTCCAGCCCCAACTTGACCAATCAGAGCCCAGCAGTCTTTCTTGCCATTGTATAATTGTTTTTAAGTGCCATCCTGAGAAATCACCTCAATGAAATGACAGGTGTGAATGATCACAGCCTTTTACCACATTAGAGTTATCTATCCTGCAAAACTCACAGCAAAGTGCTATGACTCAGCATCTAGCAACCCTGGAGAAATGGACCACAGCAAACAGGCACCAAAAAAAATGCAAATTTGTCAACTTTGTTACAAAATCTGAAACACACGCGGTTATTAAAGCAACATTTATTGAATGGTGCTGCCTGTTTTACTTGTGAAAACCGTTGCACATGATCTTTAAACTTTGGAGAAACAGATCCTGTAAGCCTGCTGACAGAGAGGTATAGACTGTGAGTTCAGGAGATGACATCATCAGCAGCAGCTCTTCACTGAAACTTTTTTTTTTGAACAAGCAGTGAATTTAGGGTTGTAAACTGACTTCTAACCTGTAAACAAAGTAACTTAGAGATCTCATTTTTAGCATGTGACTGATTGGGGCTATGCTGATCCAAAGTCTGAACTTATCGATGCCAGAAATTTTGACTGGGATCCCTCTTTAATGCTTCAATCCCAATCCATCAACAACTGGTGGCAAAGATGATTACTCCTATTTTCGACTATGCTGATGTAGTTTATGACACAGCCCCTGCTTCATCTCTAACCAGGCTAGATGCCCTTCTGAATTTGTTCTGTCACCTTGCATCAAACTCCACCCCCCAACTCATCTCTGCAATCTCTATTCCTCCCTCTGTTTCTCACAGCTGTCCCATGGATGCTCAATTCATTGGCTGACTCTCATAGCCAATTTCTAGTTTTGTCAACGTCCCCCCATCTCTCCGGTATGCTGTCCCCTATGGCCCCCTCATCCTATGATCTGCACATCAGGGACAACCACTCCTTCTCCCTGCCCTGACCCTGCATGCTGGCCGACCAATCTGCATTCTCATATAGACTCCCTTCCCTTTGGAACTGTCTCATTTATTTATTTAGCTTTTGTTGACCGGATAAGTGCACTAGACAAATCCTGCCTATTTTCAGGCACCGGGAGGGGATACAGATGAATGCCAACTGACCTTGAACCAGATTAAGCTGTTGGTGGTATTTTCAGTGAATGAGGGAAATTTGGCCAGGACACCGGGGAAATTCCCTTACTCTTTTCGATAAGTGCCATGGGATCTTTAACATCCACCTGAACTACCACCAATCCAGGCAGATGGGACCTTGGTTTAGCGTCTCATCCAAAAGACGGCACCTCAGAAGTGCAGCACCCCTCTCATGCTGCACTACAGTGTCAGTACTGGGATATTAACCCAAGTGCCAGATGTGGGAAGTGAACCCACAGCCCTCTGATCTCCCGGCCTCAGAGGCGAGTGTGCTACCTACTGAGCCACTGACAATGGACAGTGGTCTTCCTCCCCATCTCCAAAACTCTCTCTCTCTTTTTCTCCTCCATCAAGCAACACTTACACCTCCTTCCTCCCCCTCGTGCTACTGCCTCACTACTTCCCCCTCCAATTCCTTTTCTCTACTCTAACCAGGGATACGTGCCTCCACTATCCCTGCTATGTCTCAATATTTGCTAGCATGTCTGTAGTAAAAATTGTATGTAAGTGCATTGCAATATCTTATAAGTATATGCCATATCTTATTTGTATATGCCATGTAAAAAAATCCTTGCCGGTACTGCTACTCCTTTCCTTGTATTTTTAATTTTATTGTATAGCCTTTGTCTGTTTTGTTCCCCTGTCCCCAGGTCTCACCTGGAAATGAGCTTTAGCTCAGTTTGCCTTTCCCATTCAGAAAAATTGTAAATAAAATAAAAAAACTCTATTAGCTTTTTATGTTGGCGCGCTTGCGCAGCCAACATCTTGCGGTAGTGCAGATTTGGAGGCGCAGTCACTGTTAGGCGAATGCAGAGCACGCACCAGTAGGTGCGTCCCGCATTCCCCAATTAGCCAGCAGCAGGGGCTGATACCCTGCCTAGCTAATAAGGCTAAGACATGAGAGAAAAGGTCCGCTGCAATGAAAGTGAAGCTCTCATGCAACATGACCACAACATGCCTCCCCCTACATGCAGGCAACATGGTGGCAGTGACTGCTGCGTGTTGCCTGTCAATACCACCATTTATTGTGTGCCGGTGGAGGTGCCAAATCCCTGTATGCATCATGTAACCTTCCCTTTTTTGATTGCTGAGAGGGTGCTCAACCCCTCGCATCATGCGCCCCCAACAGTTCTCTTTTGCCAACGTGGCCCAATCCCCATCAGCATGTATCCTCTCTCCCTTGAATTTTGACAATGGGGGATCCCACTCCCCATCGGCATAATACCCCACCATTTTTTGCTAGCGGAGGGGGTGCCCAATCCCTCTTGGCTCCTGCGGCTCCCCCCCTTTCCTTGTTTGCTGACGAGGGTGCCCAATCCCCCATTGGCTAAAGCACCCACCCACCCACACACACACACTCAGGTGGCATGCTGGGAGCCCACCCTAGCATGCCAAAGCACCTATTAAAAATGAAAACAGTCACCCGATGTCTTTCAGTTTTTTTAACCTGTAATGAAGAAAACGGTCCCTCAGTGGTCTCCCTGTCCCCCACAACCTGCACCCACCCACCGCCCACTTCTGCCTCCCCACACCCCCAATTCCCATACTTACATTTGGAGTCCAAGCAATGATCTTCTGTGGACCAGGAACACATCTGTACTCTTCAAAGCTGACCGCGAACTGTGGAAATGCCGGTAAGCTGTATAATGGAATAAATAGGGTTTTTTCAACTTTAATGCATATCTTGGGCATTTTTGGGAATTTTTACACCAAATTTTCAACATGGGGTTTTTGGGACCCCTCCTCATGAATTCTATCACTGTTATATCGTTAATCAGTCCCAAAAAATGATTTCGCAGTCACTGTGCGGAATCACCTTTTGGGACTGACAAACAAGATGACAGTGCCACTGTTCATGAGGTGGGCTCTCAAAAAGTCTATGTTGCAAATTTGGTGGAGAAAATCCAAAAAATGGCTGTTTTATGAGCGTACGTTGCACAGCTGCTATGCAGGCTTGTAACTTCATGAATTCGCAATATTTTCATGCCAGATTTCCAACATTATCATTTTTGTACACCTCCTTGTGAACAGTACAGCTGTCATTTTTCACATCCTGGCCGAAATGTGTTTCCGCACTTCCGGCGCACAATAGCGCGGTCGCTGTAGGAAATCAGTGTTCAGGCCAGATTATGAAAATGACAGTGAACTGTTCATGAGCAGAGGTCCTAAAATGCCTATGTTGAAAATTTGGTGATGATACTCCATAAAATGTCTATGTTACGAGTGTGCATTGGCAGATTGCATGCACGCCGTGACATCCTGTGTTTGTAATATTTTCACTCTGGATTTTCACCATTGGCATTTTTCCACACCTCTTGATGGACAGTACAGCTGTCCTTTCACAGAATAGTGCAGTCACTGTGCGAAATCACTTTTTGGGACAGTTTGAGGAAATAACAGTGACACTGTACATGAGCAGCAGTGCTAAAATGCCCATGTTGAAAATTTGGTGCCGAGCATCCCTAAAATGACTGTCTTACAAGTGTGCATTGCGTATTTCTCATGCACCCTTGTAACTTCGCAAATTTGCAAAAATTTACATGCCACATTTTCAACACTGGCATTTTTTTACACCTCCTTATGAACTGTACAGCTGTCATTTTTCACATCCTGCCCAAAATGTTTTCCCACACTGCACTACCAAAGCCAATGCCAGTGCAACAACATTCGGCATTGACAAATGCTTTTTTTTTTGTGTGTCCACTTCCCCAGGCTCAGCTCCCACTGCCCTGAAATCCAACTGATCCTCCTGGACTTACCTGAGTGACTGATCTCAGGCTTGCCCCCACTGAGTGGGGCGGTGGGTTGACCCGACACCCATGGACCTTAAGTTGGGTCTCTGACAGGAATCCCCCACCTGAGGAGTCCCCTGGCTTGACCCTGGGCCATGGGATCATGACACACTGGCACACATACATCTACATGTCACTGACAGGGTCAGGAAATGGTTGGCGAGGAGCGCAGAGCATCATGGAGTGAGGCAGCAGGATTATTGAAGGTGGAAATCCCCGGGGAGCGGGACATGCAATGATGTCAAGTGTCTGCCCACCTCCCGTTAGATGATGGTGCCAGCTGCGACAGTACCCCCAACCTCCACCAGGGGTCTGCAAAGTGCCGGACTCTCTTCCCCCTGGTGAAGGAGAGCAGTCTTCAGGATGCTCAATCCTCCTCCCCCAGCAAGCTCTCTAACTCCAAAGTCCATCACCGAACCCGGGATGTCAGCACCACAAGCGGACACCTTGCTGCTGCGCCAGCAGGCCAGCCTGTACACCATTAACTTTATAAAAACAATAAATTATATCATGGAAGAGAGCAGTATTTATCTGTACTCACAGACAAAAAAAGCTAGAACTAGATTTACAGTTTTTAGACTGGAAATATTCAAAAGTAATCTTTTCCATTATAAGCAATAGAAATGTAAATGCAGGTCAGGAGATGTTGATGACATTGGACATGTGATATTTTTTCTGCCAATATTATAAAAAACAAAGAGAAGCATGGTTAGGGATATATTGGGACATGTTTTTGCTCCTACTTCATCTTTGTTGGGTGATGTACACTTCTGAGATGATGTACTCATGATGCATAAGGTGTCACTATTCCTATTTTTTTTTTAAATAATGTTGAGGTCATTTAGTGGGCTATTAGATATGAAATAATTAAGCCCTCCCAGTCTATTAAATAATTTATGCTCCTTGTAATTCCTGGTTTAATTATCAAGAAACAGAGGAATTACTTAGATTCTTCTAGATAATACCAGCAATTGTAATCATTAAGGTGAATTGGAAGCATTTAGATCTATTTTTTTTTATCATATAAAATTTTATTAGTTTTTCATATTTCCAACCACGGCCGAGGCTCTCCAGCCAGCCTCCTGCTGCCAAACTACCATGGTTACATATTACAGTATTACACCAAGGAATAATATATCTCTGACATCATTGGCTGTACAATTATCTTCTTACATTCAGTCCTCATTTTACAGGGCTCTACTATTTGTCAAGCTCATAAAAATGAGTCCACCTGGAAGAATTTAGATCTTTATGAGAAATAATCAACTGTTTTGCCTTCATGAAGTATGAAGGCATCACTTCTTGTATCTGAATATTGTAATGTATAGGTTATTGAGAGAGAAGAAATAAATAAATTCTTATTAATGCACTGCTTATTTGAAATGTATTTATTGGAAATGCTGGGATAATTGATAAATTAATTTTTTAGTTATACCAGTGGACATTTCTTTAAAAAATGTGATTATATGCAAGGATTTAATTATGCATGTCTTGAAATTTTATTGTATTTTGTAAACTTCATTAAAGCCTTGAAATCTGTCTGACAATAATAAATAAAATGGAGACAAGAATGTTACTAGCAGTAGCTACACCTTACTGGAATGAGAACCAGCCACTCAGCTCTTGATATTCATCAGACATTATTTAAGGCTCTGAGCTGCAAATCTGGTGGCATCCAGCAGACCAGACCTGGGTTTGAATCCCACAGCTTCCGCTTGCATACTGTGTGACCCTGAGCAAGTCACTTAACTTCCCTGTGCTCCCAGGTCGCTCCTGTAAAAAAGCTTTCAGCTTAGTGTGCTACTCCTGGTTAAACAACTAAATAAAAAAAAAAAATTATTCAAAAATAAGCATAGAATCATCTTGGCTAGGTGCAAAAGAGGAAAAAAACTGGATATCTGGACTCCATGTGGCAGAATTCTTCAATAGCAGCCTTGCTGTGCTTGCAGACTGTAATTGCAGTACCTTAGGAAAGAAAAGCTTCTCCATATTCAAGGAAGAGAAGGCCCAAAGGCTGAAACAGGCATGCTGCACCAGGAAAAAGAGAAAATGGGATCAGACACAAGAAAAACTCAAACAGCAAAGTCCAATGTGATATATTGCACTCACTTCCTCCTGTGTGGCACTTCATCCCAGATATATTGTGTAACCGCATCAATATGAAGTAACTGGGAAAAAGATGCTGCATGCCTCCCACAAACTATTAACCCCCCCCAAAAAACATTAGGGTTTGATTGAATACTGGGAGGAAAGGAGACTCCAGTGGTCCAGTGGTCCACCAAACGACTCTCAACATCACCCACCTGAAGTCTAGTTAGTCTTGTAGTTAGTTCAAATATTGCAAAAAGTACTTTCAACAAATAGGGCCATCCCATCGCCACAACAGTAGTTTTACCACTTATGACACTGGTCGCCCAGGCTCAGAAGTGAGCCAGAGACATTGATAGCTGACTGGGGGGGGGGGAGGCTCTAGCACCCCAGAGGATGCTCTCCTCCGAGGAGGAGGGAAGGAACCTCCTCCAGTGCCAGACTGCCACCTGGGTGACCACAGGTGGCGGTGCACCCTGGAGTGGCTCCGCGGGCAGTGAGATGCCAGTGCGTGACATGCACCAGGCTTGCATGCATGCTTGTATCAAGGGAAAGGGAACATTGTTTAACCAGGAGTAGCACACTAAGTCAAAACTTCTTTCCAGATGCGACCTGGGAGTGCAAGGAAGTTAAGTGACTTGCTCAGGATCACACAGTATGCACTTAAGCAGCTGTGGGATTCAAACCCATGTCTCCAGTTCTGCAGTTCAGAGCCTTAACCCACTGTGCTATACTGCCTCCTGCCTCCTATCACTCCCCAAGCTGGCATTTCAGGGGCAAGGACAAAATGTAGGAGGAAAAGTGGCAGGCCTGGCACAAAGTGAGGGACTGACCCTCCGCTGGCCCTGCACCAGTGATGAGTCAGTTTCCCCCAGAACTGGATCCTTGAAGTGACAATTGGGGCCCTGCCACACTCCACCACTGTGGGGCAAGCCATGGAGAAAGACTGGGGGAAGGCAGGTAAGCCCATGAGATTTTGGATGACAGGGCTGGGGGATCAGTCCAGATTGGGGGGAGGGGCAGAGGGATACCAGAAGTCCAAAAAAGGAAAAAAGTACTTTCAACAAATTATTTCAGCACTGAAGCTCGCAGTGACAGCTCTCATCAAAGAAGTGAGGGCTGTAATTCTGAGTCTACAGAAAATGGAATGAGGTAAAAAGCAATCCAGATACATGATTCTGTGACAAAAAGAGCCCAGCACCTCCACTAGCTATAATAAAATAGAACCATATTTAACATAATGGTAAAAAGTAAGGAGGATATGTTTGAGAATGCTGCCAAATCAAATGAATAGCAACAGAATAAGGCAGGATCCATCTTGTCTGCATGTCTCTCTTTGTTCTTAAAGAGCTTCTGCATGGCTGTCATTTAGCACGTGTATCTGTCTGTATATAAATTTATCTACAGGGTATGTACATGTGAATGTGTGTAGGTATGTATGGTAGAATATGCATATTAATGCACCTGTCTGAATGAAGTGTGTGTGTGTGTGTGTGTGTGTGTGTGTGTGTGTGTGTGTGTGCACATGTGTCCGTCCATTTGTCTGACTTAGGAAGGAATGAGGAGAAACGTGTAAAACCATCCCTGACTTCACTTAGTAAACTGCTGTTTCCCAGCCTCCTGCATGAGCCCTGTCACGTATCAGCACTGAAGATCATTTGCTGCAATTCCCAGTAATAAGTATCGAGTCAAGAGCCAAGGGAATATGACAAATGGATTCTGCTCAGCAAGGATAAACACCACTTCAGGATGCATGCTGTAGAAATGACATCTTCAAGTCACCGAGCAATGGTTATTGTGAAAATTACTGAAGGACTGAAAATTCTGTGTTCTCCACCTTTCAGGGTAGCGATGCAAGTCATGCTGTCCTGCAAGCAATTCTCTCCCCTTCTGCTGGTTTCATTTCATGAGGAGAATTCCATGTGCATCCTGATCTTTGCTCTTTAAGTTGTGGTCAGTTACAATGTCTGCACACTTCCTCCCCCCAATCCCTGGGCAATCCAATAGTCCTCTGCACTTCTGGTTGTGGAGCATGGCAGAAGAAATTGCATGGCTCCCAGAGCAGTCTGATTTTTCCCTTTAGCCCCAAAGCAATTTTACTGTGTTTTCCTGTAGATGATTGTAGTAGGTGTGCCAGAGCTATGCTTGTGCCACTGCCACCACATTTGGTCATCCAGGGTGGTCTGGTGTAAATGGGGTTGGGGACAAGCATTGGGGGCACTCCAGTTGATTCATCAGGGCTCACTGATCAGTCTGACATTTGCCCTTTAACTTAAATACAATGTTACTGCTTACTGCAGATTATTGAAATCTCGGCTACCAATATCACATATTATTTTTCCTACACTGGCAGCAAAGCATGCCAGATCTGTTGGCATCATGCCACATCTGACTCATCATGTAACTCAACCTATCTAAACGTGGTCAGCGGTTGTATGCATATCAACGTTAAATCTTTCCCCATCAAAGCCCTATGCGGCTTTTAACTCAAGCACTTTGAGGCAGCCATTTTGTATCGTGGTTTAGCAATGGAATGTTTGAACTTCTAAAAGCACTATTTGAAGAAATGTACATCCAAAAGCTGGTTGAATGCCTTATGACCTATACAAAGAAGAGTTTTAATAAATACAGGGAGCTAGATTTTCAGATGGTGGTGCAGAGTTTGCATCAAGCTCTGGGCCACCACACTTAGTTTCTGGTAGTGCACCAAAAGGGTTTGCTACAACTGCATCCGATTTTAGTAGATCGGCCGCAGTTGTGGCAGTTTACTTTATTTATGGCAGCTTGCACCAAATATCTGTCGCAAGCACTGTAAAGAGGGTGCTCAGGATTGATGCAAGCTAGACCACAAAAAGGTGGTCTAACTCGCAGCAATTGCCACGCATGATGTAAAATCCTGTTAGAGTGCCACGCCTGACGTGTCATATCTTTGGTGCACCCAAGCCTTGCGGCAGTTGGTCCTGTTAGAAAATCCAGCCCAGGTCCTTTTAGGCAGCATTGTTTGTAGACGTGGTAAAAGATATGTGTAATGTAAGAATTGTTCCCTAATTAGTAACTGCAGTGATCACTGTTAACTAAGTTATTGTACGTATTCATGAAAGGAA
Source organism: Neoceratodus forsteri (assembly GCA_016271365.2). Lineage (NCBI taxonomy): Eukaryota > Metazoa > Chordata > Ceratodontiformes > Ceratodontidae > Neoceratodus > Neoceratodus forsteri. The sequence goes on from CM028134.1 coordinate 47,846,463, forward strand.
TTTAATTCAGGGTACTGACTCTCGAGCAGACACAATAGACCATTAGGCTGCCTACTCTGCTGGAATGATAGTATGTTAGTATGTTAATTATATATACATATATATAGTATATTATAGTGGCACGGTAGTGCCACTATAGTTAGGGTTGAGGAGCCATTTCTATGTTAAACCCCAAAACTTTGCACCTTAATAACTTTGCAACTGTTTGATGGATTTGCCTGAAATTTGGAATACATGATCAAGAACCATAGGCCTTGGGATATGCCAAGTTTTGTACCAGTTGGATATACGACTGCGGCGTTATTAAGCGTGATCTGTGCGCGCATTTACGCTTTTTCTGGAATTCTACAGTCGCACCTACAGGTCGTACGGTTTGTGCGACCAGCCCAAAATCTTCAGGGAACGTGCAGCCGGGGTTCCCAATGTGCCTTTTGAAGATTTCGTGAAAAAATATTAAACGGTTCAAAAGTTATTCAAAAAACAGTTTCCCGTTATAAGTCAATGGGAAAAGTTAAAAAGTTTGACAGTGTCGCAAATGCATTTTTACTTTTGCAAATGGGCCTGTTACTTTCGCAAATTGGCCATTTTGTTTTCAGTTGGTGATCAGAGAAATGGTTGGCATTTAAATTTGGGACCCTCTAGCAACCTAATTCTTTTTGTATTCACCTAGTCGGACACCGAGGATGCTTGCCATGTCTTTATTTTGTGGTAAAACACCCCAGAAATATGTTTTTCAAATTTCTGGAAAAAGTACTTTCGCAAATTACTTTCGTGCTCATGAAAGTGTCGAACTTTTTTGTGAAAGCTTTTGCAAATTGCTACAGTAGTTTTCCATCTGTGGGAAAGTGACAGCGATTCTTTGGCACTGTGCTGCAAAAGAACCATTGGGAGTTTTGGGCTGAAATTTGGAGGGAGAGGAGCCGACATCTCACAGATGTGCTTTCAGTGTTGTATTGAAAAAATATTACATGGCGGCAAAGTTACGGCTCTCCAAAGTTGACATTTTTTCCCATAGGATAACATTACGGCGCCCGACACATTACAGAAATCCTTTGGCACCCTGCTGCAAAATAACGGTTTGGTCTTTTTTCCTGAAATTTGGAGGGAAGACAGCCAACAGCCCACAGATGTGCCTTTCAGTGGTTTGGTGAAAAAATATTACACAGCGGCAAAGTTACGGCACTCCAAAGTTGACGTTTTTCCCCATGGGATAACATTACGGCGCCCCAGCCATTACAGAAATCCTTTGGATCCCTGCTGCAAAATAACGGCTTGGTCTTTTTTCCTGAAATTTGGATGAAAGACAGCCAACAGCCCAGAATGTGTCTTTCAGTGGTTTGGTGAAAAAACATTACAGGGAGGCAAAGTTATGGCGCTCTGAACATTTCTTTTTTTTCCCATAGGATAACATTCGTGGCTAGCACTGCAGGGCCCGTATCTCGGAAGCGGTCACGAGATCTGGACTTTTAAATCAGAAAATTCTTAGCCAAATTAAGTACCAAATTAGCCAGGACAGTTGTAAATAATATGACTTTAAAATTTTTTTTCTACGTCGTACGGTTCCTGAGATATAACGTATTTAGTATTCCAAGTTCTCATTTTCTGCGCCGATACTCATTGTTATGCATACATTATTTGTACTCACTGTCTTTCTCTATGCAGGTTTTGGGGAAAACCAGCTCAGCGCTTACATTACTGTTACTGTTGCCCTTTCCACTTAGCGGTTCGTACCGCTTTCACTTGCCATTGACGTCTATGCCACCATGTGCGTTATCCTTGCATTTTCATTTGCGCTATGCTTTCTGTTATTTTTGCCATTTCTGTCTACAGTACTGTTTATCTTTCTGTTTCACTTTACGTCCACCATGCCCATTGACATTTCTGTTTGCAGGCACCATGTTACTATGTGACAACACATTACGTGGCAGACCGCTCCTGGCTATGCCACCATGTGCTTACTCTTTCTGTTCTCATTCACGCTTGTGTTACCATGTGCGCCACTGTTAGCATTTCTGTTTGCGTTGCTGTCCCTGTTAGTATGCTACAAGACATCTATGGCAGAGCAGGGCCCTTGGGCCTCAAGCTCCCCGCCGCTGCATTATATCATTATTTCTCATTATCATTCTCAAAAAGAAGGGAAATTAGAGGCAAAAATCCTTTTAATGCATTAGTTAGTTGTTCCTGGCGACAAAAGTGAGGGTCTCTGTTAGGTTGAAACCTCATTGATCTCTCACTCACCTCCAATCGGTGGCAGTGCATTGGGATCGAGGGTCCCAACCTCACCCCATTCTCCTATACTTCTGCTGCTTTTACACATGTCACAGGGTGAGAGTTAGGCTGACGATCCCAATGCACACCCCAAAGCCGGTTGGGGTGGGTGGGGTCCATGGGGGTTTTCAACCCTAATAGCGAATTTCCTCACTTTTTGTTGTTAGAATAACCTAACTAATGCATTAAATGGAGTTTTTGCTCTAATATATATATATATATATATATATATATATATATATATATTTTGCAAAAACTTTGTTAATGCATCAGTTAGGGTTGAAGTGACAAAAGTATGGAAATGAAACATTAGGGTTGAGCCACTACCCCACCCTTCCACCACACCCCACCATCCTCCACACACAAACAGGCATTGGGGTGTGGTCTGGAAATAGTGAAAAAGGATTTTGACAGCTCGCGGATGAGATCGGCTCGTGATCAAGGATTTTGTCACCTCGCGAACAAAGATCGTTAGCGAGTGATGACCAAAGAATTTTAAAATGTAAAACAGCCATTTTTTCCAAAACCAAAGCCATGGGTTTGTATAGGGCATTTCCCTGAACAAAACCCATGCTTTTAATAGCACACAACATGCACCCACGGGAAAAGTCAGAAGGTTTTATTTGTGACGGAAAAGGAAAACAAGATGGCAGCTTGCAAAAGAGGAATCTTTCCTCATGATCATGGATTTTATGAATTCCCATTTCTGAGGAGACACCATCCTTAATCATGAGCCAAATCCTCTTTCACAAAACATACATATAAATCAAAGACTGAACTGAGCATGCTCGTAACCCCAAAATTCTAAATTAAATAACTTTGGAATGGATTAATATATTTTCACCAAACCAATGCTGGATTGTTCTTTGGGAAAACCTCTTTCTACCCTGAAAATGTCAGTCCCAAATTCCAAACAGTGTGGCCACAGTATGATGGGCAAAAATCAGCAAAAAAGTGCAAAAAAGGTGAAAAATGCAGTTTTTTGGCACTTCGTTGCATGAAAACTGCAAATCCGATTGAAACGAAACATGGCATATCAAGAGATATACCATCCAAGACTATACATTCTGAAGTTGGTGCAAATCTGTTGAATGGTTGCAAAGTTATTAATGTGCAAAATTTAGGGTTTAACATTTAACTGCCTACTCATTCTTAACTAAAGGGGTGTGACTGCGCCCCATACAAATATATATATATATATATATATATATATAATCAAAACCTTTAAAAAAATCCTAGTTTATGATTGGTCCAGAGCCAGTCACATGACACTGATGCTTCAATCCAGCCAAGACATGCCATTATCCCAGAAAAAGCACAGACTGTCACACCTTATTGTGTAACGCAACGCAGGGACCCTAGTTCTCTGTAGCACTTCAGTCCTGAATTGTGTGGCAAAGTTCCTAGGCTTCAGCGGCAGCATTTGTTCAATCCTTTGCCATGAATTATTAATTTCTGTTGCAGAATGCAGTCCTGCCATTGGCTAACATATCCAGTGATGTCATTAATGACACCACATGATGATCATAGAGAGAAGTGTCAGGATAAGCAAGGAGGAGAAGAGAGTTCAGTACTATGGAAAAATTATACATTTTAATGAAACATCACTAAGAACAATGAATTTTGCAGCACTGCATATATTCTGCGTCTCGATGCAAGTTTTGTGTAAAATTCCCCAGTCATGGAATTACAGAATTGCAGGGGCTTTGGGCATACTGCAGTAAGAGGCAACTGTTTCATGACCTCCACTGTATATAACATTAACTTTCTAACTCTGAGAAACAAGTATAAAAAAATTAGAAATTTATGCTCTTGCGACACCAGCGACCTGTATTCAGGAATGGACTCGGTTGCTGGAGGTTCTGCCGGGGAGAGAAGGCTTGAGCTTTGGCTGATGGCTCACCTTCTCTCAGGGTGAGGGCGGGGACGTGACTCAGTGATTGCTGACCCCTAGCGGAGGTTGGGGGCATGGCAATGTGTAAGGTTCCATTCACTAAGGGGGCATGGTGAACGCTGGCGTCAGCCTTACATTAGTGGCACACCATGCCCCCTGGGAGCAAATGGGAAAAACAACCCCATAGCAGACCAGATGATGGTTGCCAGCTCCCATTGCCACAAGTCTGAGGACAGTGCACGCACCATCCCCAGCAGAATCTGGGGCAAGTTTGGTGCTGATCGCCCCCACCGGCACTGGGAGGGAGCAAAAAAGAAAAAGAAAATAATGCTGTAAAAAGTAACATCATGACAATATAGACTTGAATTAAGTAACATTCAGTTAGCCATAGTATGCAAAGGAATTACTGGCTGATGTGGTTGATTAAATGCTGCGGCATAAGCCAGTTATTCTGATTATACTCTGGTTAACTGAACAATATTACTATTATATGACTAGGAATTTTGAATCCCAGGATTTTAAAATGTCTGTGGTAGTTAAAGTGGAACATGCCTTTTTCCCCATTTTATGGCAACTAAATGGATAACCTACTGTGGGCATTTTGGAAATATGGATAACCTACCGTTGGTATGTCTACAATGTGGATAACCTACCATGGGCGTGTCTAAAATGTGGTTGTAGTAGTTTGTTGGGTATTAAATGACAGCTTTCCTCTGTTCTTATTGACTTACAATAGATGCCTAGCATACAATAAAAGTTAAAACCAAGCTACAGTGCAACATGTAGAAACAAGCATTTGTCATTGCTGAATGTTTGCTTGCTGGTATTAGCATTGGAAATGCAGGAGTTAGACAGATGCAGAATAGGAATGGCATTGAAGTATTGAACTTCACGCCAACCCCATCTCCACGCTGCAGTGACGGACAGGCATTGGGGTATGTGTTTGGGTCATTGCCCATAACGTTCATGCCATTTCACCTCACCCTATCCTGCAGATGCTGACAATTGTTGAGGTATGGCTTGGGGTGTTCAACTTTACATTCGCCTCATTCCATAAGGACATACACTGAAATGGGTGCAGTATAGGAGAATGGGGTGAACTCTGGAGCCAAAGAGTCCAAGGCACACCTCAATGCCTGTCACTGGCTGCAGGGGGTGGGCATGGAATGGCATGAGTATTACAGTTGGCAATCCAAAGGCACACCCCTGATGCCTGTCAGTCTGTACAGGGTGGGATGGTATGGTTAGAAACCCTTATACCTGGGTCGTTTGTCGTTATTTGCACTACAAATTTTCAACATGGCCTTTTTGTGACCCCCACCTCATGGAAGCATTTGGGACATCTTCTCATGAACAGTGGCACTGTGATTTTGTTATTCAAACAACATGAAGTCTTGCTGTATTCGGACAATTTGCAGTTAGCTCCAGCTCTTGAGCTGCCCTGGAGAGTGAAGGGTTAAATTCTATGCCAGGCATAGAACGTTGGGCTCAAGCTCGGCTGAAAACTCTGTCTGTGTCCTTTTGAAACCAAACCGTCAGATTATTTACTCTGCCTCACTGAACAGTTGCTCCGGAGATTTCTCCTTCTGCTCAGTTCTATCGCGGTTAAAGTTTTGGTTTTAGTCCAATTTTCATTCCATTTTTCGGTTCGAGACTCTGTCTGTGATACCATAAGTACTTAGATTAGTAGCTGTTGTGTGGAAATTGTGAATTTTTTCCGATCGGTTTGGCTGAACTGATCTTGTAGTAAGATCCTGAAAAAGAAAAAGTTAATGTGTGGTTACCGGTCCGTATCAGTTTAAAAAAACCCCTTAATTTTAGTGTTTTTTTCCATCACCCGTGACACGGTGTGAAACCGATAGGGGAGTCTTGCCTGGTGGTTGCCATATGAAGGGTAAGTTGGTTAGGTTGGCCATGTCTGAGAAACCCGAGGAAAAAAAATGGGCCCACTGGGTTTCAACACTGCAGTGTGTGTGGGGAGGTCTTTGCTAAGGCCGATCCCCGCACCACCTGTGTTTACTGTCTGGGTTTGACCACCTTGATTCAGACTGCCAAATTTGTAAGAATTTCCCTAAGTCTACCCTGGAGAAAAGGTTAGGTAGACTTAGGGATAAGGAGGCCAAGAAATCCACTGACCCAGAAGACCAGCCCAGTTCAGTTCCTACTGAACCAGAAGGAGTGCCCTCTGACCAGGGCGATACTTCTTCGGGCCAGAGGAGAGACGATCCTGAAGGATCGGTTCCTACACAAAGAAAACAAAAGGATAAATCAGCCAGTTCAGATCCAGAGCTGCATGTTCCAACTGCCAAAGAAATAGCCAAAGTGATTCGGATTGTGGAATCGCTTAGCCCGATTCTGACCGATCTGGCGCCTTCTGGCAGAGGTTCGGTTCGGTCGGTTCCCCCAGTTCAGGATTATTCCCCTGAAGATTTTTACGAACCGGAGTTTGATGAGGAGGGGGATTTTGAAGAGGATGATTACGACGGTGAAAGTCTGGATGTGCCTGTGGAACCGGACATCTTCCCAGACAGACCTTCTGGTGTTTCCCCTCCTAGGCTTTCTGAGTCTCCTCCCCATTTTCTGTTCTACAGAAAAGTGGCTCAAACCCTCCAAGCTTCCTATTGAGGAGGCTGTAGAGGATCAAGAGGAGTCTGACTTCATAGAGATGATGGACATCCCAGAGTCTAAGGGACTGTTTATTCCCCTTCATAGGTCATTTGGGAAACAGACACAACAAATTCTTAGGTCTCCCAACTCTGTACCTCCTGTTGACAAGAGAATGGACAAGAGGTACACCTTGTCAGGCTCAGATATGGAACTTCTTTACCAACAATGCAGCCATGTTGGAGTAGTGCAGGCTGCTGCCTGTGACAAGGCAAACATCCCCTTGGCTTCACACCCCCAGACAATGATTCCAGGAAGATTGATACCATGGAAAAGAAACAGTGCTTGGCATCATCTTTGGGACTCAGGCAGGCTAATTATATGTCCTATACAGCCAGGTACCAGAAGTCCAGGTGGGACACTGTACTGGCACTGGCTAAACAGGCCTCCCCCCAGCTAGCCAAGGAGCTGGAGGGGGTGGCTGCTGATGGGATTGAGGCATCAAAGGTGCAATTCCATGCTGCTGTGGACTCCAATGATGTGTCATCAAGAGTCATGGCTACATCTGTGGCTCTTCGGAGAATGGCCTGGCTCAGATGTACTTGCCTTTTGCAGGACACCCAGGCTAAGGCCAAGGATTTCCCTGTAGTGGGTAATTCTCTGTTTGGGGAGCAGACAGAGAATTACATGAAGAAAAGGGATGAGTACAGGACTACTTATAGGAGTGCCCAGGCCAAGGAGAGGCAGGCAACTCCTCAGAGGCAGCAAGCTAGGAGCAGGGGTAGGCCTTTTCACAGGCCTTTCTACTAGGCACAGGCCTCCTCTTCCTTTTCTCAGAGGGGGTTCTTCAGAGGTAAAGGCAGAAAGGGGATGAGCAGGGCTGCATCCATCCCTCAGCCTAAGGCTCCTGCCAAGCAGACACCCTGATGTGTCAGCCTGGGTCAACTCCACCATTCCAGTAGGAGGCAGGCTGGCTTACTTTGTCCAGGACTGGATGTCTGTTACCTCAGACAAGTGGGTCCTGGAGGTTGTAAGTCAGGGGCTGGTTCTCAATTTCAAAAGTTTTCCGAAACTGAGACCCAGATCCTTTCCACCTGCAAATACTTCAGAAACCCTTGCTCTAGAGGCAGAGGTTTAGTCTCTTCTGGCTTTAAAGGCCATAGAGAGAGTTCCTACTCCATACAGGGGCAAAGGTCTGTACTCCAGGTACTTCCTTACCCCGAAACAGACAGGGGAGTGGCGACCCATCCTAGATCTAAGATACCTAAACAAGTACCTAGTAAAGCCAAAATTCAAGATAGTGACTCTGGGAACAATTCTTCCCTCTCTGAGGCCAGGAGACTGACTAGCCTCCCTGGACCTCAAGGATGCCTATTTTCACATTGCCATCAGGTGCTCCCACAGAAAGTACCTCAGGTTTGAATTGCCCTCAGGCCATTATCAGTTCAGAGCAACGCCCTTCAGTTTAACCTCAGCTCCAAGGGTGTTTACAAAGTGCCTAGCAGTAGTGGTGGCCTTTCTAAGAAGGAAAAGGATCTCTATTTTTCCATATCTGGACGATTGGCTTCTGGTGGGCCAGTTTTCAGACCAAGTCAAGTCAGATATGTAGGTTACCCAGAAAGTTCTCACTTCCCTAGGTTTCCTTCTTAATCTTCCCAAGTCAGTTCTCGAACCAGTTCAGCTTCTCACTTTTATAGGAGCAGAGCTGGACACCCTTAAGGGAAGAGCCTTCCTTCCTTTGGAAAGGGCAAAAGTCATCTGTCAGCTGGCCTCTTCCTTTATCCCTCTGGTTTCTTGACCAGCAAGGCATTTTCTGCAGCTTCTGGGCCACATGGCAGCTTCCACAGCAGTGGTCCAAGGAGCCAAGTTTCAGATGAGGGACATTCAATTCCATCTGAGAACCTTTTGGTCCCAAAGAAAAGATCCTCTTACCAAGCTAGTTCCTGTTACTCAGACCTGGTTGTTGAGTTCTCTGGTTGTTGAGAATTCTTGATAACCTTTGCCCTTCTGAGGCTCCTCAGTTAAAAGCATACTGGTGTCAATTAGCTTCTCTGATGTAATCTTCTGTTATGTTTTAAATGTATATGTTAAACCAATGAGAATTATTTCTGTTTTTTTCAACATAATCTGGTGTTAATAGTATGGGATTTTCAAAATAACTGCCATAAAGCTTCTGACGAAGGACCAGGTAGGTTCAAAAGCTAGAGCACGTTGTTCTTTTCTGTAACATCCATGTTGGTCTAATAAAAGGTATCAAATCATTTGTTTCTGGATCTGTTCCCCAGACCTTAATTCAGGCCCTTCAGTGGTGGCAGGACCTGGACAATCTGAGGCAAGGTGTTCCATTTGTCTCTCAGACTCACTCTGTAGTTCTTACCACAGATGCTTCCCTTTTGGGGTGGGAAGCCCATCTGGGGGCTCTCATGACCAAGGGACTGTGGTCCCCTCAGGAATCCTTTCTTCACATCAACCTTCTGGAGCTCAGGGCAGTACTTCTTGCTCTACAAGCTTTCTCTCAGTCAATACAGAGCAAGGTGGTTCAGGTCAGGACGGACAACACTACCAAATGTGGTATATCAACAAGCAGAAAGGTACTCGGTCCACTGCCTTGTGCATGGAGGCCATGAAAGTATGGTCCCTGGCTTATTCCCTGCAGACCTCTCTAGTAGCTGCCCACCTCCCAGGAAAGGACAATGTGATAGCGGATGCATTGAGCAGGATTTCCCAGGGCCATCACGAATGGTCTCTAGATCGTTTGGTGTTGAAGGTGATCTTCTCAAGGTGGGGCACTCCGGAGATAGATCTATTTGCAGCCCCAGACAATCACCAACTTCCTCTGTTTTGTTGCAGACCCCTAGTCTTGGGTTCAGTCCCTCTGGATGCTCTGATTTTGAACTGGGAAGGGAAGTTTCTTTATGCCTTCCCTCCTTTTCCTCTATTGTTCAAGGTTCTAGTCAAGGTAAGGTCACAACCATGCAAAGTGATTCTGATTGCTCCAGACTGGGCCATGCAGCCTTGGTACCCCCTGTTGCTGTCCTTAGCAGTCCATCTTCCCCTGTCTCTTCCCAGAAATTACAATCTTCTAACCTTCTCTCAGGGGAGGATTTGTTACCCCAATCTCCAGTCACTCAATCTCAAGGCATGGCTCTTGAAGACTTAGAGTATGCAGATTTACATCTGTCCAAAGGGGTTCTGGAGATCCTCAAGGCTTCTCGAAAGCCTGCCATGAGAAAAACCTAAAACTCCAAATGGAAAAGGTTCAGTATTTGGTGTTCCAAGAGGCACATTTCCCCAGACACTGCTGACTTGTCTACAGTTCTGGATTACATGGTTTACCTTAATGGCTAGGCCTCAAACCAGCTACTCTCAAAGTTCATTTGTCAGCTATAACTGCTTTCTTGTCAGTGGGGAAATCTTCCTCTCTGTCATCTCACCCTGTATTCTGTAAAATTTTCAAAGGATTGCTTCATACCAATCCCCCTTTTAGGGCTCTGCTCCTGCCTGGAATTTGAATATTTGTATTGCTTAGCTGACACAACCCCCCTTCGAGCCTATGTCCTCAGCAGAGCTCAAGTACTTGACTTGGAAAACTGTGTTTTTGGTTGCTGTTACTTCTGCCAGATGTATCAGTGAATTGCAAGACCTGTCAGTGGAGCCTGACTTCATCTCTTTCCATAGAGATAAGGTGGTCATTAGAACCAATAGAAGGTTCCTACCTAAAGTGGTTTATGATTTCCACTTAAACCAATCTGTGTCTCTTCCTGTGTTCTTCACTGATCTCACCTCCTCAGGGGAATGGAGGCTACACAGTTTAGATGTTAAAAGGGCCCTTAATTACTACATATAATGTGCAAAGGGTCACAGGTTTGACTCCTTCCAGTTGTTCCTCACTTATGGGGAAGTAGGTAAGGGAAAACCTGCCACCAAGAGAATCATTGCCAGGTGGATTGTGTCCTGTATTCAGTTCTGCTATGAAAAACTGGGAAAAACTACACCCTCATGCCAGAGGGCTCATTCCACTAGAGGTACAGCTGCATCTCTGGCTGCAGCTAGGGATATCCCCTTGTTAGAAATCTGTCAAGCAGCCACCTGGAAAACAGTTCATACCTTCACCAAGCATTAATCTCTGGATATCCAGGCTAGAAGTAACGCTAGGTTTGGCACAGCAGTACTTCAGAGCCTATTCCCAAAGTAGGTTCTGTCCCTCCTCCTTGGAGGTACTGCTTGTAGTTCAGTAATTGTCAGAATACAGCAAGACTTCATGTTGTTTGAAGAAAAATTACTCACCTTAGTAATTGTGTTTTTTCTAATGGAGTCTTGCTGTATTCTGACCTCCCTCCCTGCCTCCCCTCTCAGAACCTGTTTTTGGGAAGTGGGTTGGCAGGTGCAGTGTTGCGCCCCAGGGGTGTCTTTACCCCACTCCTGTTGTGTTGGGTGCTTTGTATTTGTTTAATTAAGAGTTTTTAGTTCTAATTACCTGGTTTTGGTTCTTTGGGTTTCCTGACTTGAATATTCTGGGGAATCCAAAGTCTTTGTTGCCCATTGGCTACTAGGAGTTTTTACAATTTCCACATTTTTTAGTCAGTGAGTTTTAGCTCATAAGAATCTGATGGTTTGGTTTCAAAAGGACACAGACATAGTTTTTAACCAAGCTCGAGCCCAACATTCTATGCCTGGCATAGAATTTAACCCTTCACTTTCCGGGGCAGTTCAAGAGCTGGAGCTAATTGCAAATTGTCAGAATACAGCAAGACTCCATTAGAAGAAGCACAATTACTAAGGTGAGTAATTTTTTCATCTGTCCCGAACCTTGAGTTCCCACAGCAACTGTGCCATTCTCCGCCAGATGTACGAAAACACAGATCAGGCAGGATGTGAAGAATGACAACTGTACCATTCATAAGGAGGTGTAAAGAGATGGCAATGCTGAAAATCGGTAGTGAAAATGTTAAAAATGCTTGAACTTCCGAGTGTATGTGGAAACTGCGCATCGCATGTGCGTAACACAGTCATTTAGTGGAATTATTTCACCAAATTTTCAACATAGGCATTTTGTGACCTCTGCTCATGAACACCATCACTATGATTTACTTAATCTGTCTTGAACATTGATTTCCCACAGCAACCACACTATTCTGTGCCAGATGTTTAAATGCATATTTTGGGCAGGATATAAAAAAGGACAGCTGTACTGTTCATAAGGAGATGTGAAAAATGCCAATGTTGAAAATCTGGAGTGAAAATATTACTAATGCGCGAAATTACGAGGGTGAGTGGAAACTGTGCAATGTACACTCGTAACACAGTCATTTTATGGACTTTTGTCACTAAATTTCAACATAAGCATTTTAGCACCTCTGCTTGTGAGCAGTGTCACTGTGATTTTCTTAAGCTGTCCCAAACACTGATTTCCCACAGTGACCATGCTATTCTGTGTCAGAAGTGCGAAAACACATTTTTGCCAGGATGTGTAAAATGACAGCTGCAATGTTCATAAAGAGGTGTGTAAAAATGCCAATGTTGAAAATCTGGAGTGAAAATATTACAAAATTGTGCAGTTACCAGTGTGCATGGAAACTGCGCAACACACGCTCATAAAATATAAATTTTGGGGGATTTTTTCACCAAATTTGCAACATAGGCTTTTTGAGAGCCCATGAACAGCGGCACTATCATTTCGTTAATCGGTCCCGAAAGGTGATTCTGCACAGTGACTGTGAAATCACCTTTTGGGACAGAATAATGCCATGACAGTAACTGAATTCATGAGGAGGGGTCCCAATAACCCCATGTTGAAAATTTGGTGCCAAAAGTCCCAAAAATGCCTAAAATATCCACATAAGTTGAAAAAACCCATTTATGCCATAATACAGCTTACCAGTATTTCTTCAGTTCGTGGTCGACTTTGACGAGTGCAGACGTGTTCCCGGGCCACTGAAGATCATCACGTTGGACTCTGGAGATAAGTATGGGGTGAAGGGGGTGTGAGGGGTGGAGTGCGCAGTAGGTGGATGCAGGTTGGGGGAGACTCAATGAGGGACCATTTTCTACTTCACAGGCTTAAAAAACATTATAACATCACAGGAAGGTTTATTAATTTTCAGAGACTTTTGGCATGCTGGAGTGGGCTCCCAGCATGCCACCTGAGTGCTTTTTTGGGGGGGCTGTGGCCAATGGGGATTGGGAACCCCTGTTGGCACATTCTGAGTGTTGGGGGGCAAGATTACAGGGGGATTGGACACCCCCCTTGGCACACAACAAATGGGGGGGAACATTATGCTGATGAGGAGTGGGCTCTCCTGTCAGCTAATGAACTGGGTCAGGGCATGCTGACAGGGTGATTGGGCACCTCCATCAGTCAGCTTTCATGGGGCTCCAAGGCAGTGGCATAAGCTGCCACCATGTTTAGGGAAATGTTACACCAGGCAAAGTACCGCCCTGCAATGATGAGTCCCTCCCTCATTGCAGTGAATGGCTGATGCTGCAGTGATGAGGTGGCCCCTCATTGCAGCGGCCAAATCGTTTCAAGTTGGTGGCACTTCTGCAGAACCAGTGTCATCAGGACACTGGGTCTGCATTGGGTGAACAGTGCCAAGCCCACAAATGCAGTGCTGGCATTGGCTGCCTCCATGCCGCACCTCCACAACCCACTTCTCTCCTAAGCTGCCACATAATATGTCTTGCACATGCGCACAACCAAACATAAAAATGCTAGAAAAATGTGATGGACAAGGAAACAGTGCCACTGAGAGGGTTAAAGAGCTCTTTAACCACAAGCTTAAAGGGCAAGTGGATTTATGATCTGTTTTGTACCCCAAGATGGCAGCATCATTTCACATGAACTTAGCACTTTTCTAGTTTTATTTTATAAAGTACATCCTGGTGGTTGAAAAAAACACTTTATTCTTGATCTAAAATGATGGAAACATCAGCAGTGGCACAGAAGACAGCTCCAGCTAAGTGTTTTACCTTTAGTTAGTTGTTATCACGTTAGTCATTTTTTTTAAGCTAGTATTTAGTATTATAACATTTTAATTACCCTCAAAACCTGGAGCCCATGAAAGAAAATTACAGGGCAATAACTTCAGTATAAATGTAGTGCTAACTATACCTTAGGATTCCTCAGCACAAAACAAAGAAAAGCAAATTCAGTAAACCCAAAGAAATCTGAAATAAAGGATCCTGCATTGAACTCACATTTGTGTCTTCCCTGACTCAAGTCCAGTCCTAAGGGATGTTTATTTGTCTCCGAGAGCTATTCACAAACATTTTGAAGAACAAAGTGAAGCTACTGAGGAAAGATGTTCAGATCTTGTGTATGCTGCAGGTCACAGATCTTCAGCTTCAGGAATTTGACACATTCTGGGACTCTGAACAAACAGCAGTTTATTATACCCCTGTGCATTTTACCTTTTCCTCTGGATCTACCCACGTGCTTTCATCTTTGGTCTAATGGAGCCTTGGTAAAAATATTATATCACATGCTCAGACTTGCAAGCCCTGCAGTAGCTCACACAAGGAGCATGTGGGTTAGAGGTGGATAAAGCTTCTGAAATTTGTTTTGCACAGAGATTCACAAATTTTGGCAACTTCTCTTCCCTGATGACTGTGATTCTCTTAGTTATTTCCCCCAACAAATTGCCCATATTCATGAAGTGAATCTACATGAATTGCCAGTTTGAGGGCAAACTAGACAATTTGTGTGTAGTTATTCATCCAGCGAATCTATGCAAATTACTAATTTGTGGGCAATTTAAGCAATTTGCATAGCTCACTGCATGAGTTTGTGCAATTCACCAGTGAAAAACTATACAAATTGGGTCTCTAAAGAAATACCTCCTCCCATCCACTGTGTCAGTGAAAAAGTACACAAATTATGTCTCCAAAGAAATATTTCCTCCCACCCACTGTGCTGCAATACCACTCTCCCACCTCCCAAAAACCTTGTAGTCATATACTCCCCCTCCCATCACCTGCTGCACCCTCCTCCCTTTGCCTTGGTGTTTTGACTGCATTCATTAGTCATCACATAAGTTAGTCAATATTGGGTATACCCTTCCTCCCACTGGTACACCAAACCACTCCCCATGCTTCCCCCATCTGAGTCTGATCACAAGGTCAAGTCATATAAGGCCCCCATCAATCCCCCCAGCCCCCACCACCCTCCTCCCCCCACCAGCACCCAAAAAAATGTGACCGATAATAAAGAAAACAGTCCCTGGTTGCAGAGTGTCTTCTCTGTTATCCATCTCGGTAATGGTGCTGGCACACAAATCAACGGTGATGTCTTTGCTCCTAGTAAAACATGATTGACTGCATTTTCAGCCAATTTAGGTTTTACTTGGAACAAACTATATCACCATTTATTCATACGGGGGCCCATTACCAAAATGGCACTGAACAGAGCAGGCACTCTGCACCGAGGGACTGTTTTCTTGATTTTAGTTTAGTTGATTTTCTTGAAGTTTGCTGCCTCAGGCTGGTAACCCTGACCATCTGTTTATATGACTGTACAGTGAGAACTATGCAACATAGTGTTAACAAGAGGAAAGAGAGCAGGACAGAGGAAGTATGCAACAGGAAGTGTTACATATTACCTTCTACTTCCACCGTGAAATCTCATCACCTCAATGTTATAAATTAGATCAATGCTCTTCTGTGTGTGTCTCTACACCTATCCTCCTTCCTCCTACCAGATTTATTTTATTCATAAATCAAAATTTGTGGCACTTTTTTGAGTTTTTTGTGCAACCTCAAAAATGCTGATGAATACACACAATACTTACCATAGCAGGCAAAAGTGTTAGAGACTGAAGAACATTAACTAATGTAGAGCTGATATAGCAGAAACATGTTTTTACCTCCATAGTTTGACCAAGAGAACAGACACATGGCGGAGAGGAGGAGACAGGCACAGGCAGTCTGCTGATAGTGACTCCAATTTACATAGGTATGCAGGTAGTAGAATTATAAACTGAAACCTGTGCTCTGGCTAGGACTATTACACAGCTGCCTCTAACAGTCCCTAACATCAAACAAAGATCTGGTCAGAACCCAAATGGCTGCTAATGCATTAACCTGACATCAGTTTAATTTGAAATTAATATATTTTTTTACATAGCTGTTTGCCTCCCATGGCCACCTGCAGCTTTCTTCAAGCCCCCTTCCCCAGATCTTTACTCCATCATCCTCGCCCCCATCACTTACAGCCATGGAGAGACATAGGGGTTTGTGGTTTTCTCCAATCCCTTCCAGTGCAGTGGTGAACACAGGTGAGTGTGTGTAAGTGGAGGTATATGCATGGTCCTGGATACCGCATGCTTCTTCCATCCTCGTGATTTTCATTAGTCCTCTGAACCTCCCTTGCTCTGACATCCAGCCTCCACCAGGTGTCAACAAGATCAAGGAAACTCACATCCCCAGTCATAGGGATGAGAGCAGTCCAGCAGCTACTATGGTCATCTCCCAGCCCTCCCTCCTGTTGACTCCCATCAGCCTGAGCTCACCTCTGAACCTGAGTCAACAGCATAGTACAAGGTGTGGCTTCTGGTGCCACAACCCTCTGCACCACTTGGCCAGCCTAGAAATGGATAATGTTTATGGCTACATTTCTTCTGTATCTCTTGTCATGTTAATGTATTGACAGTCATTTTGTCTTTGGCCAGAGTTTGTTTTAACTGCAGACAGCTTGAAGCCTAAGAAGACAAAGTCCTTTTAAATACTATTTTAACATCAAACAAAATTTCTGCATTGATTGATTTCATTAAGCTACTGGGTGCTCATCATTTCTGTCAAACAGTAAAGTACATTTAATACATTTTCACTGTGGGGTTATTTTTAATTAAAGAAGCCGTTTAGTCACCAGCAAAAAATAAAACAAACAAACAAAATAAAAAATCAATTATTCTGTTACATTGTATTCTAAAACTCCTTGAGTTCCAAGCCATTCCATTCATCATTATTAGGTTATTTAAATGAAGTTATAAAATTGTCTTCAGAATTCTCCATAAATTCATTAACCTCATGGGTTGAATCACAAATCACATGACTGTTTATTACATAGAAACATAGACAATGACAGCAGAAAAAGACCAGAGGTCCATCCATTCTGCCCAAGTTCCCTGTAATCCCTGGAATCTACAGTTCCTCCAGGGTACTAACCCTTCCCATCCTCTCTCTATTCTCCTACTTGGTCCTGTTTCCCCCAATAACCACTATTCCCTTCATTATGTCCCAGTCCTGCTTGAATCCCCTGACTGTTTTCACATCCACCACTTCAGTCGACAGATTGTTTCAAGGTTCCACTACCCTTTCTGTAAAGTAATACCTCCTCACATCTCTCCAGAACCTACCTCCTATTACTTTCAATCAATGTCCAGATGACTGCAAATTTGTATTCAGTCTAAATAGTTCCCTGCAGTTCACTTTGTTAATTCCTTTAAGGAACTTGAAGGTCTCTACCATATTTTCCATCTCCCTTCTGGTCTCCAGTGAGTACATATTTAATGCATTGAGGTGCTCCTCATAGGATTTGTCCTGCTGGCCCTGAATCTTTTTTGTTACTCTGCGCTGCACTGTCTCCAACCTATCCTTATCCTTTCTGAGGTGAGGATTCCAGAACTGGGTGCAGTACTCTAGGTGAGCCCTCACCAGGGATCTGTAGAGGGTATGGTATGGAATTCTTTTATTGTTCCGTCTAAAAAGATCATTACAAGTAAATAAGACATGACATTCAAGCATAGTTACACACTTATTTAAATAAGTTGAAGGTAACTTTAAAATCATTAATCTATGTGAGAACTGCTTATAAATAATAAAACTTCCTAGCTTATATTCAAGTGATTATTGATTTAGTTTCACTTTACTTACTTGCTGTATATTTATTAAAACATTCACCATTCTAGTTATTATGAGTTCATCTTCTGTTGTTAACAGTATATTAATCTGCACATCATCATCACAGCATTGGAGGGAAAGGAGAACATCTAATCATTTTCTTCTAGCCCTTTCATACCAAGAGTATCTCAGTATAACATGTGAGATATTTTCTATTTTTTGTACCCCACAATAACAAAATGTACATACAAGATCTGTTAACTTTTTGAATTTTGCCATGAGTACATTAGAATCATGAAATTCAACCCTAAACCTAGAATATGTTTTCCTTTGTTCTGGATTTTCCAATACATCAAGATAATGTTTATATTTGTGTGTTAATATATTGTTATTATACCACATAGAAATTGTGAATTTCTTATTTTTTCCAAGTCATCTCTGTTATATTTTTCAATAAGTAATTTCATGATGTACTTTTTATATTGTCCTGATATCGAAACATTTATATACGTCAAATCTAACAGAGATTCCAATCCTATATACCATAATATTTTTGCCACATTAAGTAACCAAGAAGACTGCCAATAACCTTTCTGCTTCCATATGTTTTTCCTCAAAACATTTTCTGGCTATTCTATTTTCATGTTGGGCATTTAATCTAATCCAAAAATGTATTACTTGTGATTCTGCCAATGCTTTCAAGTTGGTTAGTCCTGTTTCGATTCTTACAAAAGTAGCTGGAATTGTTGGTGGAAAACCCAACGTTGATCTCAAAAGGTGTATTATAGGTTTTTCCAGTTGCATTATGTACTTATGTTCCCACAATTCTGTGCCATCTAAGATTTGGAAATTATATTTTGCTTCAATCGCTACTAATAATGGTCTTACGGAATGCCCTTCAAAACTTGTATTGAATCTTTTCAGTGCTAATGATGTATTCATAACCTTATTTTGGATTAGTGTACAATGAGATTTCCAGCACAAGTTTCTAGAAAAAATGAGGCCTAAATATGTGTAATCTTTTATAACTTTTAAAGGTTGAGATTTTAAATACCTGAGTATTTTTTTACCACCAAATAGCATTATATTGGACTTTGCCAAATTTATTTTTAAACTTATCTCATCCACAAAAGATTCCAGTAATTTTAGTTTTCCCTGCAATCCCCTGGCTGTTAATGAAAATAATATAACATCACCAGCGTATGCCATTCCTGGGCATACTTCTGGACCAACCTTTGGGGAATCTGTTATAGAACTTTGTAAAATTTTTAATAGTGGGGCAATATAAATTTAGAACAGTGTGGGGGTAAGAATACACCCCTGTCTCACTCCCACATTAGTTGGGAATTGTGTAGAGAGATTTCCAGTAAGATCCAACCTTACTTGTGCCCATGTGTTGGAATATAATAATCAAATTATATTTATCGTAACTAGATCTGTTCCAGCACTCTCCATTAACCCCCAGAGCTTACTTCTATTAATAGTATTGAATGCAGTGGAAAAATCAATGTATGCTGTGTGAAATTTTTGTTTCCTTAGTTTTATGTATTTTTCACATAAATGGTGTAAAATGAAACAATTATCCATTGTTGAATAAATTTGACAAAATCCTGCCTGAAATGAAGATAATCCTGCTCTAGTAATATCACTGAAAGTTTATCCCAAAAGTATTTTGGCTAGTATCTTCCCAGTTATGTCTAGGAGACTTATACCTCTGTAATTCTTTGGGTCCTGTCTGTTTCTCTTTTTATAAATTGGTACAAGTACTGCCCCTTTCTAGGATTCTGGAATGAAAATTTCAAATATACATTTGTTAAAAAAAAAGAACACAGTATTTCTATCTATTGATCCAATCTACACTTAAATAATTCCCCTAGTATCATATCTGGACCTGGGGCTTTATTTAACCACAAATTTCATATTGCATCCATAACCTCAGATTTTGTAATTTGTTTAAAGTTCATCTTAATTATAATTTTGTCCAGCTTCAACTATGATCTTTTTTCATGTTTATTTAACATGACTTGTGAGAAATATTTAACCCATTCTTGTGCTGACACATAGAGTTCTATTTCTACCACAAGGGCCTTACAGCCATATGCCACTAAAGACCAGAATTTCTTACAATCCTTTGTCTCTATTACTTCTTTCATGTGTTCCCACTGGACCACATAGTATTTCTTCTCTTTTAATATCAATAGTTTTCTATAATCTTTTCTAAGTATTTTTATATTTTTCTTTTTTTTTGTACAGTACAATGTTGTCTCTATCTTCTAATTCTCTTTGTTAATTGACTGCTCATGGCCTTACACTCATTGTCAAACCATCCTGTGCTTTCTTTAATTTAAAGGTTCTTTCTTTATAAAACTTAGCCTGGAGCTCATTAAAAAAGCTCTCAATGTGTCATAAAATATCATAGAATCCATATTACCCAGACGTAATATTATATTTTCAAGAAAATCTTCTGTTTCCTTATTTGTGGTTCTACCATGTCAGTCCATACTAATCTTTTTTTTTGTATCTGATTTCAGACTGTCTTATCTTTATATTGTTTTTTATCGAATCCAGACAACTCTCCAATTTCATGCTATAACAGCTAACAGGTAAATGATCACTTTCTGTTTGTATTGGTATACTTAAATAATACCACCAATCAACAGGTCCTCTCCAGCATATTAAATCCAGTACTGCATTTCCTTTATCAGATATAACATAACATATATGTATAGACCATTATTCTTTAGTATTTTATTAGGCTTTTTACCATTAGGATTGAATTTCTCAACTTTTGTTTGCCATTTTGTACCAACTGCTTCTGGATACATCCAATTTATCACTGTGTTATCTAATATTCCATCAAATGTTCCCACATTTTCCTACTCTAGCATTAAAGTCCCTTAACATTATTAGGTAATCCTCTGGATATTTCAAGGACACCTCAAAAATACTTCTCTCCAGCAATGTCCAAGCATTTTCACAAAACAAAAATGGAATTTTACAGGTGGAATATAGCATGAGATCAATATTAACTTTGTTTTGTCTTTAACCTAATTATCATGAAAAAGTCATTTTTACTAATTTCCTCAATTATATTGAAGACTCCTATCTTAACGTGTGTTATTAATCCCCCAGCTCTCTCCACCCATGTTTTGAACTCTTATGACTAGGACATTGAAAAGTTGTTGTTTTTTTTAATATAACTTTTTATGTTATTTTGAGGTAGAATATCACATACATGATCACATTTTATGCAACATATTAATTGTTGAGGTTCCATAATGCAGCTCATACAGGCAGTTAATTTACAGGCATTTAATTTATACACATTAGATTGTTTGACATATCTCTGTAGTAACATTTTCTTTTCTTTCATTATTTGGTTCTTTGACCAAACTAGGATCTCATAGACTATAGTCCTAAATAAATAATAAGATTTCCTTGCTTCCCCCTTCCATATTTTCCAGATCAACATCTCTCCCAGACTGGATCTCCTCCACTTAGCATCAGCCACCCCAGAATAATATACTATCCCAACTGTGATTAGCATGAAATGTATAAGATTATCCATTTTTGGTTTCATGGTACAAAGTCTGAATAAGTCTCTAACTGGTATGCAACCCATAGTCCCCATCTAGTATTACAAGTGTTAATCCTGTTATTTATCTTATATGGAAGATGTTCCAGGTTATATACTCCATAAGTAAGGTTTCTCCAAGAGGCCTTTTCAGGAATCATTTTAGTGAGCCATAATCTGGTAATAACTTTTTTAGGCATTAGAATTAAAAGTGTGACCAGTTTATATTTAAACCAGCTAATCTGTATGTCTTGTGGAGATGTTGCTGTCAGGATAAATCCTGGAGTGAATAGATCAGGTATGTCAAAAATGTTAAGTTCCCCTATGATATCTCTCCAAAAGTCTGACAGGAGTGGACAGGCCCAAAATATATGTTCTTGGCCTGCAGGAGAATACCCACATCCTCTCCAGCAGAGACTACCATTTGGTGCTCCCAGTTTTAGCTGAATGTCTGGGGTTCTAAAGAATTTAACCCTGGTCTTCCATGCAAACTCCCTCCAATAAGATGATGATGAGTTTTTAGAATAAAAGTAGGTAGATTGTAACCATCTGTCTGGGTCTAGTTCTATTTTAAGTTCTCTTGCCCATCAGGCTCTCACTTGGTCATGTTCCTGTGTGAATATAGGACACATTACCATATAAATATTACTAATAATGTGTTCCTGAGGTCTACCTTCTATGGCCTGGACAATCAACTGTACCCTCTTAGAGGGGGGCTTTTGATATCTCAGTCAAGAAATCAGCCATCTTAACTAAAACAGCACGTAGTGCCTTATAGGTTGAGAGTTCTCTCTGGGGTAATCCATATGAGGATTGTAAATATGTGAATGGATGAATTCCCACAGGGCTTATCAGTTGGAATACATATCTGATGGAATAGTGTTCCCATCTTGATAAATTCATCTCTAATGAGGAGGGACAGAAGTCTTTATTACAAGTTAGGGCATTTAAATAGTATGTCTCTTGAGAGGTTAATCTATATCGAATGATTTAAAGCCATTTTTTTTACAAATTCCACCATCATTTTCAGAAACCTATTCAAGGGATAACACCTGTTGTGGTCTCCCAATAGATATGTTGGTAGGGATTCCAGTCCATTTAAAGTTATCTCTATTGTTTTCCAGTGTGCCCTATAAGAGGGATTAATGAGTAATAGGGCTGTATGGGTTTGAGTTGGTCTAGAATATTCTTTCAAGTTAGGTAAATTTAGCCCTCCCTGTGATCTAGGAAGCTGTAGCAAGGTGTATTTTACCCTTGGGGGTTTTTCTTCCCAAATAAATCTCGAGATAAGCTTATCCCAGGATCGAAAATAAAAGTCCGAGTGAACAGTTGGCAAAGTTTGTAGGAAAAATAATAAACGAGGAAAAATATTTTGTTGGATGGTTTCTACATGATTAATTAGGCTCAGGGGGAGTTGTGTCCACCTAGACAAATCTGAGGTAATTGCTGTGTAATTGGTTCCATATTTACCATTTCAAGATGTATTAACTTAGCTGGGATTTTTATCCCTAGATACCTCATTTCAAGTTTATGCCAGCAGAAGGAAAATTCCAGTTTCATTTGTCTGGATGGAGAGAAGGAGAAATTAAGTACTTCGGTTTTTGAACAATTTACTTTATAGCCAGATAAGGTGCTAAAAAGTTGAAGTTGTTCCCATACCGCTGGGACAGATGTCTCTGGGGAAGTCAGGGTTAGCAAAATATCATCTGCAAAAAGGGATAATTTAAACATTTTTCCTCTTAGTGGGATCCCTTGAACATTACCATTTTCCCTTAATTTGGCAGCTAGAGGTTCTAAATAAAGTGCAAAAAGAAGTGGGGATAAAGGGCATCCTTGTTGTGTACCTCTGGATAAAGTAAATGGCGAGGAGATCAAATCTTTTAATTTCAGATAAGCTACTGGAGAATGGTACATGGCCTGGATTCAGAATATAAATTTTTCAGGGAGATTAAATTCTTTAAGGGTAGCCCACAAGAAGGGCCACAACACCCTATCGAAGGCTTTCACGGTGTCGAGCCTGAGTAAAATTAAAGGAATTTTGCTTTGAGTAGCATGTTCTACTAATAATAGGACCCTTCATACTGCATCGTGGGCTTGGCACTTCATAATAAATCCCACTTGATTTCTGTCAATTAGCTGAGGTAGAAATCTATCTAATCTATGAGCCAGAATAGACATGAAGACCTTATAGTCACAGTTTAATTTAAATATGGGGCAATAGGAAGTGGCCTGAGTTGGATCTTTTCCAGGTTTTGGGATAGCTGTAATTTCAGCATATCACCAAGATGGGGGGGGGCTCCCTCCTGTATTTCCCTGTATGCCGGTAGTAGTATGGGTATAAGCAATTTTTGAAATTGTTTGAGAAACTCATTTGGGTATCCATCTGGTCCTGGGGCCTTTTGTGTCTTGGCCAGCTTAAGGGTGGCTATAATCTCTTGGTCGGTAATAGGACGTATCAGGGACTCAGCTTGCTTGGTATTTAAATGAGGTAATTTAATACTTTGGAGATATGTAGTCAGTTGGTGTGAGCTTGGGGAGATATCCTCGGTATATAGGAGTTTACAATAATCAGCCATTGTTTGTCTAATAGCAGTAGGGTGGGACAACAGTTGGTTGGTTTGTGGGTGTTGAAGCTTGGCAACCATGGCCCTGCCTCTGGACCCCCGCAGGCATCTCGCCAGATTCCTGGCTCCTCGTGGCCCCCCTTCTATTGAGTTCAATTTTAAGTATAGCAGTTGTTGTTCAATTTTTCTGGTCTGTTATTTTTTGAAGTTTTTGTTTAATTATTAACATCTCAGGTTTAACTGAGTTATCTCCCTGACATAACTTAGCTTGTAGCCTCAATAAAGCCTCCTGTAGTTCCCATTCCCTTTTTTTCTCTACTTTTTTTTAAAGAAGTATACTTGATGATATCACCCCTGAGCACTGTTTGAGGGTGTCCCATTTAATAGTAGTTGTTATATCAGGAGAAGCATTATCTGCCTGGATAATTGGTGTGCATGACTTAACCAATTGAATGAATTCTGGATCTTGTAAGTGGGTTATATTAAGCCTCCAGAAGTTTTGTTTTTTAGGTCTCTCCACATCTATTTTAAAAAAAAACCAGGGGTATGATCTGATAGAAGGGATGTCCCATATATATATATGTAGTATATATGTGTGTGTGTGTGTGTGTGTGTGTGTGTGTGTGTGTGTGTGTGTGTATATATATACATATATATATATATATATATATATATATATATATATATATATATATCCCTAACATATTCAAGATGTTCAATCAAAGCTAAAACATAGTCTAATTGTGCTGAGGTATTGGTTTTGGGTGAAAAATGTTTAAATGCCCTTACTGAAGGAAAGAAATGGCCCCAAGTGTCTATGAGCCCCAATTCAGGTAGGGTTTGTCTTAGATACTTCTGGATAGCAGACCGCTGATGCCTATTGGGATTAGAATTTAATATTCAGGGTGATATTTAAATCTCCTCCGATAATACACATGCCTTGAATGGCTGGCAATATGGTATCCAGAAATCTCTGTGCCACCTTCACCTTACTTCCTGGAGGGAGGTAAAGTGAGGCTAGTGTAATCTGCCTCGAGTAAAGTTGACCCACTACAATTACAAAGTTTCCATCTGAGTCCATGATCTGTTTTTGCATTTGGAATTGTGTGCCATTAGGAATTAGGATTGCAGTACCTCATCTCCTTCCGGAGGGATGGGCTGAGGCCACCACTTTATCAAACCCCCATGCCCCTAGTTTGGAGTGCTCCAATTGGGAAAGATGGGTCTCCTGGAACATTATCACATCTGGCTTATTTTGTTTAAAATATCGAAGCAATCTTCTATGTTTTACCGGATTATGAATGCCATTTACATTAAAGGACATTATAAATGCAGAGTTAGCCATAATTATTTCTAAAAAAAGTGGTCTTTTTCTGGGTATGGGCTCCGCCTCTTTGACACTCCAACCCCAACAGGATCATTCTGATGTGTATTAAGACCCAGTTCCAAATCTCTCATAGGTTGTCCTTTATCACTTTGACTAGCCTCCTGCAGTCTCTTTCCACACAGGACCAAAACACTAGACCTCCTGCTTGACGTCTCAATAAGCTGTGTTGCATATGATCAAAGTTTAAGCCATAACTCACATGCCAACAGGGCATGATTAAACATTAAGAACCTCATTAAGCCTAAAGAAAAAACTTTTCGTATGGTTGATATTATTAGGGCTCTCACATACTGATTTAAAGCAGTTATCTCTTTTACCATATTTCTAGTAAATAATATAAAAATAAAAAATGTAAAAGCTTCCAAGGTAGGGGAAACTATTATCCATTTCCCTTTAGGTACTGGGTATGCATCGGAATAAAAAAACTTAAACCCAGCAGGAGGGTTAGGATCGGGGCATATTTTGCCATGGGTCCTCTGTGAGCTGTTAAGGCCCACAAATAAAAAAGGGACAGAATATGCAGTAATAAGCTGAACTGATAATGAACTTTTTGTCCCAACTTATAAGAATAAATCAATGGTTGTCCCATAAGAATGTTGTACAAGATTGCACAAAGTCCCGCTTTCAAACACCGCACCCCTTCCTGTAAGAATTGTCCCTAAAGAAAATCAAAATATTCCCGGTCTTCATATTCTGGTCCCTGTCTTCAACAGCATCTCTGATCTGCTTTTAAATATTGTTTTGCCCCAAACAGTTCATTAATATGTCCAAAAAATAAGTATGGATATAGGTGTGGTTCAGCTGAGTGCGTCCCCTGTATGGAGAGAGGTAGGATTCGATCAGTTCCAAATGGTAACCTTGACTTGTGCTTCCTCCTGGAGCTAAGAGATGACAAAAGGCCTTGTATTTTTCCCGTACCAATTATGTTGTTACTTCCCAGGGTTCGTTAGGGGGGTGGGCTAAGGGAAAAGGAGTTGCAGCGGGAACAAGGCCATTTGCTTATCCTTGACAAGTGTCCAAGTATTGCCCATATTTTAGGGCTTAACACCTGAAGCCAGAGTCGAGGGCATCACTAGGCCTAAATCGGAGGAATCCAAGTTAGCTCTTTGCCTCTTCCATCTCACCCAGCCCCCCACCCCCTACAGTCACTCACGATTAAATATGAATACTGTTACCAAAAAGTACCTTCAAGACATTTCAGGTTTCTCTTTCAAGGATAGTAGTAGTGTCTCAAACAAACTTTTCCAACTGTTGTTTAGGATCTCTTATATTTATCTGGTTTTTCTTTTCTTCTACTGCATTTGGTTTTGGTTGTGCTGTTTGCCATCGCGAATGTTGAGTAAGACAAGATACACCAGGTTGCGGCCTTTCTGGAAATGACAGGCCTTTCGCCTTCAGTTGTTCATGGGCCTCCTCCGCATTACAGAATTCCATCTTTCCCTCAGGTAAGAAAACAACAAGCCTCACTGGATAGGGGGTCTGGAACTTGATGCCCTGATTTTTCATTGTGGGAAGCAATGGGAGGTAGGCCCTTTGTTGTTTCATTGTGCGAGGTGCATAGTCATGATCCACATAGAATATGGTTTGCCCAAAGAAGATCTTTTGTTTATGCCATGCTGTTAGTAGTATATGTTCTTTCACTGCATATTTATTGAACCTGGCAATTATAGATCTGGGTGCAGCAGTCACCGTGGATGGTTTTGGCGCTAAAGTTCTATGTACTCTCTCAAAATCAAATTGATAGTCCTCAGGAAGGTCTAAAACTGAGCAGAGTAGGTTAGATATGAATTATTTTATTTTGGAGCCCTCACTTCCCTCTGGTATACAATAGAGGCGAATATTTTTTTGACGTGCTCTATTCTCAGCATCTTCTTGGCATGCTTCTAAGAGGCCTTGTTGTTCTTGTATTTGTTGCAAAGCATTTTCCAAGTCAGCTACTCAATTTTCTGTGGCTGTAATTTGGCGCTCCGAGTCGTCAGCTCGCTGTTCTAATTGCTGCACATCTCTGCATATTTCTGAGTACAGCTGTTTGATATCCACCCTAAATGCACACAATTCATGGTATGTCATGTCCAGTTTGATTTTTTTTATTCTGTTCTTTGGTGTGCGATATTCCAGCTGGGTAACCCTAGCAGGCGATGGTGCACTTTGCGGCCAAATCGACTCGGATTCTGAGATCTCGGACTCCGATCTGGGATCATCTTCCACTGTATCTTCCATTTTTGTTAGTTTTATAGATGTAGGACCCTTATTCCCCCTCTTGTGCATATTGTATTTGCAGTATTTTGAGAATTCTGGAAGTAAGAGGTGGGATTTTCTTGGAAGGGGTATCGGAGCAGTTGTCTTAGGCTACCATCACCATTGGGGGTGGAACCAGAAGTCACATTGAAAAGTTTGATAGCCATTTATATTTATATTATTCATAGCATCATGCCATGTTTCTTGAAAGAAGTATTACCTGCTATCAGTACCCCTCCTGATACATCCCAGTATCCTGTTAGCCTTGCTATAGGCCTTGTTGCACAGACTCAGTTGCTTTCGTGAGTTGCTAATGATAACTACCAGATCCTGTTTCACAGCTGTAGTGATAGGTCTCTCTCCTCCCGTCCAGTACTCTGTCTTGGGTTTTTTTCCCCTAGGTGCATTACCTTGCACTTTCTAGCACTGAATTTTAACTGCCAGACCTTTGACTACCCCTTTAGCTTTTGTAGGTCTTTCTGCATTTCTGTCATTCCCTCATCACTATCCACCCTCCCACATAGTTTTGAGTCATCTGCGAAGAGACCCAACCTACCCTGGATTCCTTCGCCAATGTCACTAATGAATATGTTGAACAATACTTCCCTGTACATGCAGTCTGTCACCAGCCTAACATATAATACCTAGCAACAGTATAACTACACAAAAACAAACTCTTTTCCCATAAGAAGCAAACCAAAAAAAACTTTCTCCATGATATAAGCTCAATAGCTCTCTTCAGGACACACTTTTCCTGAGAATGAGTGTACTTCCTGGCTTTGTTGAAAGGCACTCAGCTGTTGGCCTCAATTAATTCCTAGAGTTGCATACTCTGACGTGGATTATTAAAGCTTGGGGTTGGTTACCCAGCAGTGATGAAGCAGACACAATTCTCAATTTTATGCTCCACCTGCATCATCCAAAATGCACCAAAACATTTGAATGCTATTTTCAAACATAACTAGTTGGCAACAGTATCCCTGATTTATGCTAGCTTGTGTCATTTTATTTGCTCTCATTTTGGCAATTGTGACAAAAATTTAGACCAAGTCTGATGTAGTCTTTTTGTTGCAAGTTATGTAATTTGCACTAAAATGGTGCTACAAATTTGGGAAAATCCAGCCCTTTTATCAGCAACTGAGGATTATTCTGGAGAGGAGACATAATGCCCTGCTTTTGACATTTTATATAATGGTACTGCACGTGGAGACCAAAGACCCACTCACCGTTTTTTATGTAAGAATTTATTTTTGTTAAATAGCATGGCCACTGGAATATTGTCTACATTTCATACTGATCCCACTCCTTCTTCAGGACCTGTGAACATACACACATAAATGTATTTTTTTAGACTTGAAATACATTTCTTAATGCTGCTTATACAGAGTTAGAAATGTTCTTCATAACACTGTTATCACATTTCATTAATAAATCAGTTGTAGTAAATATACTAAAGGCTACTGTAGTCTTAAAAAAACATCATGTAGGCATCTGGTTATCACCTAAAGTCATGTGATCACCTTCATTTTAACTATGCAAGTTTGAACAAGTAAATCAATTTCTAAGCAAACAAAAATATTTAGTTATACTGATGTAAATAGTTCAAAACTTCCCACCTCTTGGTAGAGCACTAATTTTTTCTGTATGTTGTGTACCAAATCAAACTTGATGCTCAAGTTCTATTGTAAAATACAAATGGGTCAAATGTGTCATTATATAGGGTGTATTTTTTAATTATAATGTAAAACATGTAATTTTAAATATATGGTGAACTCATCTAAAGGTATTCATAGTCTACTGCTAGTCTATTTAAGATATCAGTTTTTAGAATTTTAATGATTTCTAGGTGAGAGGCATACATTTCACTTAGTCCAGTCTTATATAATTTATTGTTATAGCCTCAAAAACAATTTTTTTCACTTACTAAGAGAAGTCTCTGACTTCTTCTTGGTCCTCTCTCTTAATGTAACCAAAGCATATATTGAATTAGTATATTAATAAAAATAAATGGACTTAAACCTGTCCAATATGCAGCTCCACAATTAAAATACTCTAACCTCTCTTATTTACAACTACTTTTATAGAGAAAGTAGTTCTCCGATATTAAATCTCCTCAGTCGACTTCTAGAGCATGACACTATGGCCCAGATATTCAAACTGCGCCAGTCTGAGGCGCAAGCCCCTGCGCTGCTCAAAATAGTTGCGCAGGGGTGTGGCCGCGGTGATATTCAAAGGAGTTGTGCTGTTGAGCAACTCCCTTGAATATCACCCCCGAGCCACAGCACTTGCGCGCTGGCGCAATCGGAACTTCTTGCTTCACCATGAAGTTGCCAGAGTTGAGCATTAAACTATGATGGTGGCGCAAGTACCATTCATGTGCCAAATTTCCGATATTCAAAAGGTGACATGCAAATGGGGCCATAATTTATAAAGGCGCGAGGGGGCCATTTGCATCGTATGGCCCCATTTTACTGTCTCGGCTACATGTAGGTGCGCCCGATCCCTGAGGACTTGCTCCTGGCCACCCCTGCCAGGCAGCAGCCGTCGGGGACCGGACTTTTAATGCAGCCCGATCAGCGGGCATCACAGTTACATGACACCCCCCACATCTCCCACAGCTCTATCACGGGCAGAACACGTCATGTGTTCCCCACATCATCTCCCACAGCCCGATGCGGGCAGAACCTGTATGACCCCCAATTACCCGATCGCGGGCAGGATAAACCCTCCCCCCCAACCGGAATAACTCCCTGGTGGTCAGTGGACTGTAAAGCCCGATCACGGGCAGAATGTCTGCTTTAACCCCAAACATCTCTCTGGTGTCTAATTATCCCCCACCCACCGAGAAGCCCCTCCACGCTCCCCGCAGGCGGAGGCGACAGCATCCACCCGCCTGCCGCCCCGCCGCCCGCCGACTGACTGTCTGGTAGGGCTGCACGCCCGATGGTGCAGAGCTACAGCCAATGGCGGCAGCCCCACCGACAGTCAGTCGGCGGGCGGCGGGCGGCAGGCGGTGGATGCTGTTGCCCGCCGCAGCGGGGAGCGGGTGGAGGGCTCGTGGGTGGGTGGGGGACACTAGACACCAGGGAGATGTTTGGGGGTTGTGTTGTGACATTCTGCCCGCACCGGGCTTTACGGTCCACTGGACCACCAGGGAGTTATTCGAGTTGGAAGGAGGGTTACATTCTGCCCGCGATCGGGCACTGGGGGTTCATACAGGTTCTGCCCGCGATCGGGCTGTGGAGATGTGTGTGGGGGTTCATACGGTACTGCCCGCGATCGGGCTGTGGGAGATGTGTGTGTGGGGGTTCATGACGGTACTGCCCGCGATCGGGCTGGGAGATGTGGGGGAGTTTCCATGGGACCGTGATGCCCGCGATCGGGTTGGTGGGGGGCAGGGATCAGTTGGGGGCCAGCCAGGGTGGCAGCTGCTGTGTTGCGCCCTGCAATACAGCAGCTCACCTGTGGGTGGCCCTCAACTTGATCCTTTTTTTTTTGGCTCAAGGTTGTGCAGGCGCAGGTTGGGGGTTGCGCATGCACAACTCTGCACAACCCGACTGAATATCAGGTTGCGCAGGTTATGCATGGTTCCTCCCCCTCCTGTTGAGCATGCATTCATTTGCATTGCTCTTTTGCGCAACCTGTTGCCAGTGGAGCAACTGCCTCCTGCTGAATATCGCAGAATGGCGCAATGTAGAACTTGCGCATGCGCAACCCTGTTGCGCATGGAGCAACCCTTTTGAATATCTGGGCCTATATATGTTATTGGCTAAAATTTACTATTTATTTATAGCTTACCATTTTTTACTCTCTTTCAATAAAAACGTTTTGATTAATTTCAAGCTCCGATATATAAAGCATCTCCCTTTCTTTTTTTAAACTATGGCTCCTTTTCTCTGGTGCTGTCTTAATTTTACAATGTAAAGACACTGACCACTACTTAATATTAACTATAACAGGTGTCAGTTGCTATAGGAATACTCAAAAAGTGCGGATCTCTTGCACATGCTTAGTTAATCGAATGTGACACTTGGTACAAATTCTGTAATTATCTGAGCCACACAATGTAATGTGAACTCAAACTACTCATTTCATTGTCTTTCAGTATTCTGCATATGTTAAGGACACTGGTCATTTGTATCCCAAGGAGATATCTCAACTATTTAAACACTCAGGGGTACTCAGTTAATAAAATGCAACACTTAATATGAATACTCTGTCTGAGCGACAAATGCAGTGTGAACTCAAACTACTCATTTCATTTACATTCAATATGCCAAGTGCATTAAAGACACTGCTCATTTTTATCCCAGAGGATTTCTAAACAATTTAAACTTTCTTATACAACTTTTGAGTCCACAGCTTTTAGAGTGAGTTGTACACTGGCTTTTTATCACTCAGGTTTCAATAAAAGATATCACAAAACTAATATTTAAAACTTCACAGTAAGTTGCTTGTTTCAGTTTTTATGGTTTAAACACCCATAATGAAAGCCATAGCGTCTTATCTCTTATTTTTCTTTCCACAGTGTGAGGATGTTGGCTGTTGTTTTCTTCTCTTTAAATAGGATGTTAGTTACTACAGAAACCCCCCAAAAGCACCTGAAACTCTTGTGCATACTCAGTAGATACAATTTGATGCTTCGTGTGATTCCTACAACTTAGCGAATTGTTTATTCTTTTCTCTGTATAATCACTGACTTACCCCAAGTTAGTTTGAGGCATACCATATATTGACATGCCAGTCACAAACATCAGTAGCCTCTAAAACCAGAGTGCATCTATTAACCTTAATAGCCTTTAGTTTTTATGTATTGGATCTAGTCAAAATGTTATGACTTTTCATATGGCTGGGACTAGAGAGACAGATATAGAGAATAAACAATTCACTAAGTTGTAGGAATCACACAAAGTGTAAGATTGTGTCTACTGAGTATAAGCAAGAGTTCCAGGTGCTTTTGGGGGTTACCGTAGTAACTAACATCCTATTCAAAGAGTAGAAAACAATAGCCAACGTCCTCAAACTGCTGAAAGAAAAAAAGAGGTAAGATGCTAAGGCTTTCATTAAGGGTGTTTAGACTTACAAAACGCTCTTGTCCATCCCACATATAGAAAAAATAGCACCGTGGGACTGCTGCAATGAATAGAGACACTGCAGAGTTATTCATGTACCATGGAGGGGACTGTGGTGCAACTCCAAATATGTTGTTCGGTCAGAAGGAATGCACTGAGTCCTTTTTTTACAGCAAGACAGCTGCAGGGCTTTGCCCACTGCAGCCATAAAAACTCATTATCTAGTTCAGCTGCTGAAAGCTGTGGATGCAGCATGGATCAGGTCTGATCACCTAGGAACTCTCCCACTTTACACCTAAGGTCGGTCAGTTACAACTGTGGTTGCAGTCTGCCAGATCCCTCTCATCGAGAAACTGTACCACTTCAGACTGTAATGCAAGTAACTACACTGCTTTGCACCAGAATAGATGAAAAGAAAATAACGTCTTACAAGTGAAACCTTTTATGGAACTAGAAAAATTGTTTTTGATACTAGCTTTTGAGAGTTAAACTTTTCTTAGCACGTCAGTGGCCACTGACCTGATGAAGGGAGTTTAACTCTCAACATATTATATTTCTGTGTCAGAACAGACCAAACTGTTTTACTCTCCTCCCATTTAGATACTAATGCTGAAGTCACACCTTCACTTAGAACCACATTGTTACACACAGTGTCTTCTGCAGAAATCAGTGATGGTGGGCAAGGGATGAAGAAAGGATAAAATCTGAGTATAGTAGCTTTGTTGGGAAAGTGCCCTTCAGCATCTGTATCTTAACAGAAGCAGAACAAAGCCCAGATTAACCTGCTGCAAAACACCAGAGTTTCTGATATCTCATTAATCTTGCTGCTACACTTAAAGCTACTATATCTTGCTCAGGGTACCAATAAGTGTCTTTGGTGGAATTTGAACCTGGACATGCTAGTTCCTAAGCCTGTGGTCTAACCACTGGACTGCAATACCATTCCATTGTCACATTTTTTAAGGCTGCCTAGTGAAACTTAACGTGGACAGTAGTGGGAATGGGAGGCATACCTCTGAACTGCTATACATTTCACATACAGCTATGATTTTTACACTCAAATGTACCCTTGCTCCGTGAAGATTTACTGATGTTCCTTATTATGTTATCCATATTTCTGAAAACACAAACTATGAAAACATTGAACAAAATTGATAGAAACATTGCTTACCTCTAGACGTATAGGGCCAATTAGTCTTAGACATATTATTCTTTAAAATAAGAAAGTGCTACACATATGTAGAGATGCAGCAAATTTTTAATCCACTGGCCAAGTGAACGTGAAGTGGCCACTTTGCGTTGGCAGAGCACAATGCAAAGTGGCCACTGCAAAGTGCTCACTTCGCATTCTCATTATTACTTTGTGTTGTCATTATGCCTTAACGCGAAGTAAGGTGAAGTGACAAGTAAATAGGCAGCTCCCCGCACATCACATGGCTTATAGTACTGTAAGTCACATGCTTTAGCCAGGCAGGAAGGAACTGAATCAGAGAAGCAGTTTCACTTTCTCCTTTGTAGTCATAGACTTTGTGAAGAGGAGAGCAGTTTTGAGTCACTTTCAGAAAGTGCTTTATTGCCTTTGTGCCTGAAAACAACATCTTTTTTAAAAGCTATATCTTTATTTAGTTTTTGTATCGTGTTTGTGATTTTTTTTTGGTAGTGAATTTTTTCTTATAAGTTTTGTTTTGCTTTGTGTGTGTGTGACTGTGTATGTCAGTGTGCGTGTGTGTGTGTGTGTGTGTGTGTGTGTGTGTGTGTGTGTGTGGTCTGGAAGTGTAAGAGTGAGTGCGGCCACTGGGTGAAGGCAAGGTGTTGACTGTGGTTGGACTTTTTTATAGTCAGGGTCGAGGACTTGTGAGGGAAATATGGACCCTGGAGAAGGAGAGTCACTAGCCTGTGGGCACAGTCAGAAGAGGGGAATGCGCACACATGGGGGTGGTCAGGTGTTGCTGGACTGCTCCTGACTCTTGGGTGTTGCTTCCCCCCTGTGGAAGAAACAGAAGCAGCAGCAGCAGCACCAGTGCCACTGGTGGCTGCTGCACATCCACTTACTCTGCCACTACCACCACCACCGGCAGAAGCTGTAGGGGCTCCAGCAGCACCCCTCCACCATCTCCACAGCCACAGGAGGTGCCCTAGGAAAACATAGGTGGTTCTAGGACTGTATCTGGTCCCCCCCACAGCTCCCCACTTTGGGAGTTTTTTAACTTTGTGGGGGAAGACAGCACACTCGTGGTGTACCATCTGTGTGGTGTGTTGGTGCACCATGGCCCCCGGGGGACACATTTGGGGACCAGTGGTCAGTGCACCCACATGTTGAACCACCACAAGGTGGAATGGCAGGCTGCCACGGATGGGGCCAGGCATCCACCTGCTGGCCCTTCTGTGGCAGTGGCCAAGGGTGCTGCTGGGGTTAAAGTTGTGCCTTGCCACCACAGCAGGAGGAGGGCCAGTACAGCAGCTGCACCACCACCACCACTACAGCCACCAGCACCACCCTCTCCACCACCAACACTACCTGGGTTTCCACCTGCAGTGGACCCCGCCACAATCCCTGCAACAGAGGCCAACATTGTCCTGGTGTGGGTGGCCCTGGAGGAGAATAATGAGAGGGTAGGTGCTGTGCAGCAGCAGGTCAATACAATCCAACAACAGCAGCAGCAAATACTCACAATGCTGCACCTGCTGCTGGACCACCATGGCTTCCCACGGCCACATTAAGGGATTGTTTTCTGGACCCCCACCCCACCCCATTACTGTGCTGCACTGTTTTTGTGTGTTTTGTTGTTGTTGTTTAATAATACACATTGTCCCTTCTGTAGCTGCAGTGCCTCAGTAATGTTTACTTTTTGTTTTGGAGTGCTTGTGGACAAACTGTTGTGAGCAGTGCAAGTATGATGTGTAAAATTGCATGTGTGCAGTCAGTGTTGTTTCCTATGTGTGTGTGTGTGTGTGTGTGTGTGTGTGACATCAGATATTGTGCGGTGTGTTGCAAACATATATTGCTGTTGCTGACTTGTTGCAGGCAGTGTTCATGCTATAAAGAATAGCGAGCAGAATAGAGTATATTTTATTGTCACCATCATCATTACTGGACTAAGTGGTACGATACTTTTTCAGAGGTGTCTGGCCAGAGTGCAACTTAGTCCCATTATGTACTATACTGCCCGCATACCTTTCAGGAGAGCATGTGTTTTTTTGTGCTATGATCTCCTCAAAGTCATGTGAGCACTGTGAGTGACTGAGGTGCACAGTGACCCTATACCTCTGAAAAAATATCATATCACTTAGTCCGCTGGTGCTGATAGTACCAATATAATATACATCAGGTATTCTTTGTAATCTTCATTCTTGATAATGCAACAAGTCTTACCATATATATGTTTGCATGAAGCTGTACAATGTATGCACACACAGGAAAGAACAGTGATGGCACACTTGCAGTTTAACACAACATACTCACATTGCTCAGTCTTCATGCTGTTTGTGAAACACTTACAATCCGATTCATGAGTCCCGACACAAAGTAAACATTACTGAGGCTCTATAACTATTTTGCTTGTGAAATAGACATGAAAGAGATTCACCAAGTTGCAGCATTGCACCCGATAAATGGGCGCCTTACTTCCAGGGGAATCTTTCTTGCTCAACATAGTGCAATACATTTCTGTGAAAACTGCCTGAAATTTCATTACAGTGTGTCACATGACAGAGGAACTCCCGTTCTGAAAAGCCACCCACATTCTGCCTCCCTTCTCAGCAATGTTAGGACGTGATGCCAGGGAGAGCAGATGTGTGTGCTCCATTACAGTGAATATCCGATTGTCCGGCAGCTTTCTGAATGTTTCTTTATGTTATAATGGTCCATTTGTGGTGAAACATGTGGGCACATTTCCAGTAAGAAGAGCCTTGTTAGTGGAAACATTCCTACATTTTACTACAAAGTGAATCTTATAACATAAGGAAACATTGGGATAGCTGCTGAACATTCATTACAGTGCAGCATGCACTTGCGCTCCCCCTGGCATCACATTCTAATGTTGTTGAGAAAGGGGGGCAGAATGTGGGTGGCTTTTCTGAATGGTAATTCCTCCATGACGTGACACACTGTTATGAAATTATGGGGGGTTTTCACAGAAATATATTGCACTCTGTGGAGCAAGAAATATTCCAGTGGGAGTAAGGACCCCACATATTAGGTTATGTGCATCACCATAACTATGTAATGTGGTGAATCTCTGTAAAGCAGCAGCAGCGCAACAATCTGTTGTGAACTCTGAGCTATATTTTTTAATGATATGTTACAACTTCCTTTACTTACATCCTGACTGGAATGATATAAGAATTTCCAGTAGTTGAGTCTGCTGTGCTACCTTGTTCATGTGTGAAATAATGAAAGGAGCATTCCTTTTAAATTGGTGCTGACCAGGTCTTTGTCATTGTTTTCCTCTGCTTTTCTCCATCACATTGGTTAGTTGTTATATATCACTTCTGTTGTAAATTAACAGTTATGCAACAGGCAGTGCTTTATAACACCACAGATCAATATTTATTGAAAAGCAGCTGCAAATAAATACAAACCTGGTCAGAACAATATTGAAAGGTGTGCACACTTGTTTTTCATACAAAAAAAAAGTAGTCAACTAAGTAAAGTAGACAGAAATTGTGAAAAGAAGAGTATCACTCAAGTCACAACTTGGAGGTAACTAGTGGCTGTGGCAATGTAAAGTAGCATAAAAAAGTACAGTTAAAAATGTCACGACACTCTAGCAATGCTGCTTTAATTGATAATGTCAGTATGACATCATGAGATCACAATCACACAACACACAAAATGCATCCCCAGAATTAATGGCACACTCAGTCATGCCTTATGTACAGAAAATTGACAAGTGGTAACACAGTGAAATGGGAGTGTTTCAGGAATCAGCACAAAAAAGTCCCCCAGAATTAATGGCGCACTCAGTCATGCACGCAGTAGTGGCACAGAGTCCCCAGATTTTTTCTGCATGCCCAAAATGCATCCGCCTTGTGTGCAGAAAATTGACAAGTGGTAACACAGTGAAATGGGAGTGTTTCAGCACATGCAAAGTCCCTCAGAATAAAATGATGACCACAAGCATACTGTTGCTGGTCCAATGTGTTCTGTGAGGCAATTTGAGCAAATGCAATGTGATCATATCAACTGGATGGAAGGGTGCCCTTTGTCTGTACACTAATAGTAGCCTTGGTGAGTAGATGTATATAGATATATGTTTGTGTATTTTGTAGGTGAGGGGGTTGACATGGACATGTACTCATGGTATTGTTCTGTATCACAGGTCACAGAAACTGTTGGTGTGCACATTCCAGTGCTCAATGAGAATTTTTTGCACTGCAATTGGAAATGGATAACTCTCAAGCACATAAAGTTAAGTATTTTTTTTTGGGGGGGTGGGGGAAACATATTTGCAGGTTTATCTGTAATGGTTTGTTATTTTGTTACTTCTTCACAGATTTCATCATCATCCTTCTGGAGTCCGGTTGTTAATGATGATCATGGTCATCTAATGAAACGACTTCTGCATGTTGCATGTGTGCCCAAGCCCGGGGGAGGGGGGTGCCTGATGTTGATGAACTTTTTTGGGTAAGGCCACTTTGACAGAACAACAAAGCATCTGGAAGTTTCCTAAAAAAGAAATGAATGACTTCTTACAACTTAATTATTTGTCCCTCCCTGGTTTTCAATCTCAAGTCAAGTTACATTTCAAACCCACATCTTGTCAACTAACACAACCTGGGTGCAATATTTGCTGTAGTCTTTCCAAAGCAATGAAATGGATGAAATAAAATCTTCATACTTACCAGAATGGATTTCACATGGATATTCCATAGTTTCCTCTCTGTACGGTACAGCTGCAGTACCATTCCCACCAAGTTTTAGTGATGGAGACATTTTTGTTAACCTGTTAAAAAAAAAAAATAAGTGTACCGTATGTGTTTGACCATTGCAGCTCTGAAAAGCTACAGAAAACAAAACATACAACTAAAGGAAGTGAAACAGCATAACAAACATGAGCCCAGATACTCACTTTATGGTTTAAATATTAAGAAGCTTTGTGTCAGTGGCTGATGGATGTGGTGGTCTGGACAGACTCATGCTCAGTGATGGCTGTGGCTAACATCAGTCCTGGTGGTGGTGGTCTGGGGGGGTGAACAGACTCATGCTCAGTGGTGACAGTGGCTAACATCAGTCCTGGTGGTGGTGGTCCAGTGGATGGACAGACTCATGCTCAGTGGTGGCAGTGGTAACATCAGTCCTGGTGGTGGTGGTGTGGGGGGCAGACAGACTCATGCTCAGTGGTGGCAGTGGCTAACATCAGTCCCAGGGGTGGTGGTCCAGAGGGCAGACAGACACAAGTTCAGTGGTGGCAGTGGCTAACATCAGTCCTGGTGGTGGTGGTTTGGGGGGTGTACAGACTCATGCTGAGTGGTGGCAGTGGCTAGCATCAGTCCCGGTGGTGGTGGTCCAGGGGGCAGACAGACTCATGCTCAGTGGTGGCAGTAGCTAACATCAGTCCTGGTGGTGGTGGTGGTCTGGGGGTGGACAGACTCATTCTCAGTGGTGGCAGTGGCTAACATCAGTCCAAGTGGTGGTTGTCCAGGGGCAGACAGACTCATGCTCAGTGGTGGCAGTGGCTAACATCAGTCCCAGTGGTGGTGGTCCTGGGGTGGACAGACTTATGCTCAGTGGTGGCAGTGGCTAACATCAGTCCTGGTGGTGGTGGTCCAGGGGGTGGACAGACTCATGCTCAGTGGTGGCAGTGGCTAACGTCAGTCCCGGTGGTGGTGGTCCAGGGGGAGGACAGACTCATGCTCAGTGGTGGCAGTGGCTAACGTCAGTCCCAGTGGTGGTGGTGGTGGTCCGGGGTGGCACACTGCCTTTTAACAACCTTCCCTCACAGTCATCTATGTCTGAAGTCTGACAACTGGGAAATTCTTTCTCCATTGTGTCATCATCTACATCAGTTGTGGGCCGTTTCAGACAGCCACTGCCAGTGCCACCAAAATGGTCCATTTCCACATCACCAAAACCACCATGACTAGGCCGGGGTACGAATACCGAGGTTGCTGTCTGTGCTGGTATGTGCCTCTCATTCATTTTAATGAATGTTAGCAAACTAACACTTGCAGAGATCAGGTTTTTCCAATGATCCCCGACTTTTGCACCTGCTAAGCTGAATACCCTCTCAACATTTACACTGGAGGGTGGGCATGTGAGGTACTTCAGTGCCACTGCAGTCAGCTCTAGCCATTCACTGACTCCAGTAGAAAAGAGGATCTTCAGTTATTGTCAGATGCCTGTTTTCAGACATATATGACTCAACCATTCTCTGAGCCGCACTTAGTCCAATTGTTGATGCACCATCCTGTACTTCTGAATCATTTATTTCAGAAATACCCACTTGGGACAAAGCCTCTCAAAGCGGGTTGACGCCAGCCACTTTGGATGACAGACCACCTCGAACTGCTGTCCTCTTCCCCTTGAAAGATATGCTTGATAGTCCTACAGGTACAACTTCAGCCGGATTATGCTGCTGAGGTTTGCTGACCTTGACACATGACTTCTGTGCCCCATGAACCAAGCGCACCAGTTGACCACTGATGTTTTTTACCTGTACAAGCCCTCCCTCTAGTACTGATGCAATCCCATGTTTGTATCATGGGTCCAGCATTGTTGCTAAGGCAAAGTTGTCACTACACTGAATACTCACAATGTGACGATTCTGGTCGAATACTTTCAGCATGTGCTGCAGCAACATACTGCTACCACCGGCTCCGGCAATGCCAAGACCATGCTGTACATTCACCAATGTCTGCCTTAGCACCCACAGCAGTGGAATTGATTGGCTAATGGAGGCAGATTTGCCACTCACTGCCTATGTGGCATGCTCAAAAGGCTGCAAAATTGTTATTACAGAGTCCATGAGGCACCACTGTTCAGTTGCCATAGACATGGAGGCCCCGGAACTGTCACGGTTAGTGTGCATCACAAGATATTCTGAGATGGCTTTGTATTCTTCATACAACCTCTCTGCCATGTGTAAAGTTGAGTTCCATTTGGTGACAACTTGCAGCTTCAAGCGGTGTTGAGGCAGGCTGTTTTGTATCTGCAACTGCCGCAGCTGGTCACGGGCCTTTCCAGATCTTGAAAAGTGAGAGCAGATATGTCGTGCAATGGTCTGCATTTCCTTTACATCAGGGTGCTGCAGAAACTCCTGCACCACCAGATTTAGACAGTAAGCCATGCATGGAACATGAAAAAAAAACACCATTCGTGATGCATTTCACCACATTTAACCCATTGTCACTTGCTATGAACCCAGCTCTCAGGGACAGAGGGTTTAGTCATTGGTCAATTTCAGTCAGTACCACATCTAACATGTTCTCACCAGTGTGTGAACAGGTCACATTGCACATAGCAATCATTGCATGCTGTCAAATTCCTGGAAGATTGCTACCGCGACAATCCACCTTACTGCACTGATTATTCACACTACCAACATCACAAACAACCCTCGGCACCTGCTCCAGTGTGCAATTATACACAAATATGAACTGTTTTGCCACTTGTCCACATATCAATACTTAAATGGATGAATGGAGAGGAGGAATGTTGAAGGGCATGTCTTACTGAGTCGGACACAGTTCGGAACAACTCGGGGACAGCACGGGTAGAAAAGTATGCCCTGGATGGGACTTTCCATTTTGGACAGGCATGTGCAGCAAACTGCCAGAACCCAGAATTCTCCACAAAGGAGAAGGGAAAAAGATCAATTGTCAGCATTTCTGCTATAGCAGCATTACGTTCATGTGACACTGTATGATTGGGGGGGTACTTCAGCTTATGCTCAAAAACACTCTGTAACATGGGCTGAATTAAACATTTTACACAGGATATGATCACAGATGGTTGTGCTCTGTGATGAATGGCATTGGCAGGAGGTGTAGTGTGGATGTTTGATGAAGACGGTTGCACAGGTGATGATAACAAACCCAGAAATGGTGTTATTTTGCCAGATTTGCCAACCAGGATTGATGTACCACTTGCACTAGACATACTGCATTCACCACCACCACCACAACAAAAACTGCTACTCTCACCAGCACTGGACAACATTTCAAAGTCATTATGGTCCTCCACCTCATTATCATGCCTGTAGTAATCCTCTGCTGTTATTACCTCAGTACTGCACACGTTTAATTTACTACTAGACTTAACAGTCATGGAAGGGGATAACATGCTCGCTATGGTTGCCGGTGATGAGGGTGAACGCCCCACTGTGGTATTAGCTGCCAGCTTGTGCTGGGTCCACAGTACCATGTGCCTATTCTTAAGATGCATATGCTGTCCTCCTGTGCCCAGATGGCTCCCCTTTTCACCTCGACTCACACGCACATGGCAAACCTGGCAGATTGCAACTGACTCATCATTTACATCTTGAACAAAAAAAATCACAAACAAGGGATTGTGATGCTATGCTTTTAACATGTCCATGATGTGGCTTATTTAAGTCCATTATTTTAAGCACTGAGTGAGGGGGGGCACGTGATGTTTCGGGCACTGCACACCTGGACTGTAACTGACCACATGATTACCTATCATATTTATTACTGGGTCATCATCATCAACTAAAACCAGTAAATCACAAGTTTTTATGGGGGGGATTC
This sequence comes from Neoceratodus forsteri, assembly GCA_016271365.2. Taxonomy (NCBI): domain Eukaryota; kingdom Metazoa; phylum Chordata; order Ceratodontiformes; family Ceratodontidae; genus Neoceratodus; species Neoceratodus forsteri. The sequence goes on from CM028134.1 coordinate 47,888,611, forward strand.
CTGCAAACAGACTCAGACACAGCCACTTTGCATTTCTTTTTCTCCAGTTTCCAACTGGGGTCAATTACATCATCATCATATTCATCAACATCACGCACATCCACATCTTCTGCTTGGATGCTGGCATGTGGACTGCATGTTGCAACAACAGCAGCATCATCATCACATTCATCATCATCATCTACACCACCATCACCTGATATTTCTTCACCACACTGTGAATCACTGCATGGAAAATGTGTGACATTAACTGCCACAGTGGACGGAATATCACATTGTATGCTATCGTTGACATGATTATCAGAATCCTCAGGTTCAGTTTCTGGGATGTTACAGGGAAGTATGACATCAGCTACGCTGCCACTCACTTGCACCGCTTCACACTTAATATTTTTGGATATGGTACAATGGTCAGAATTCAAACTTGACGCACCAATACTAATACTACCACCACCACTAACACCAGTAACACTAACACTACCTGCTGGGAAAACATCATCGCCTTCAACTATGAGTGAAGCTACTGACTGGGCTGTAAAAAGCATTGCAGGAGAAATACCTTTCCTCACATCAGCAAAGAACTTCTGCGTCTGTGTACTATCATGCCCACAGACTATCTTACTGCCAGCATTGCCATGGTGAGAACCAGCTTTGCTTGCACATCTCTTTGCAGGCATTTTGGGGGATCAACAACAATATTATAACCAAATTCAGATTTTGATATGTTCACTCTCTGATTGGGGGGACGATGGATGTGAAGCCAAAAAAACAGCTGTAGCTTCAGCAACAGATAAGAGACTAGTCTGTCATGCAATGAAAACAACTTTAGTAACCAGTGGTGCTGATGAGGTCACAAAAACAATCCAATCTGGTAAAACAGTTATTTTGCCAGTAGGGGTGGGGGGGGAGCACTGACTGCAGATTTTTATGGCAGTACAAGCAGCAAAACAAAGAACAGATATCACGATCACAGTACAAAATCAGGCAGCTGCAGTGGATAGCAGGTTCACACTGCTGCGCCTGCAATTACACTAGTCTGTGGCACAATAAAAGGTGTATTATTTGATGTCATGCAACACCACACACACACACACAGAACAGTTTGTCTACAATAGTGAATGAGTAATGCGTAGCAAATTGAAAAGCTCAGTAATATGCCACGTATTGTAATGTAAACAACCTGAAATTATGAACTGCTGCACCAGATCCACACAACACACAATCAGCAAGAACATTTCAACAATTGCTGACAATATTACTGTGTGTATATTAACACAGTCAGTTTATATAACAAAAATATAACCAAAAAATAAAGAAATCATTATTTCTCCAACTTAAATCTACTTACTCCACAGATACGCCCCTCCCCCAAAGCACACTTTCACTGTCTTTTACTACACACACTCAATGTTGTACATTAACATTCAAAATCCACACAAAAACAAAAATGTTCGATGATATGAGCACAGGAGGATTTCCTACAATCGATGAACTAAAGTTTGAGCCCCCCCCAAAAAAACACAAAAATGCTTTTTTAACAGCTTTTAGAAGGTTTCAATCACAGACAGCTCTCAGAGCACACGGTCTCCTACTCCTTCCTACACACACTACCCCAAACTGAGGCTGTGCAGATCAATATAGAGCCCATGTGACCTGAAATCCCATGAATCACTGCAAAATTCAGCTTTGAAGCTTAAAACAAAGTGAATTGAGGGTAAAAGTGCATTGTTTTCAATGCCTTATAAGATTTAATGGAGTAGTGGTCTGGGAAAGCGGAGTAATGCAAAGTCATTGTTTTCAATGGATTTCACTTTATCCATTATAACGTGAAGTGTACCTGTCATGCATTGTGGAACACTCATCAAACCGCTTTTGCTCTTGAATCACTTCGATGGAGCAGATTGAGCCCACTTCACCCACCACTACACATATGGTCCATTTGTCTGGATTTGAAGGCCAGTACTATGGATTGTAATGCTTAGAGTTTGAGAGGTATGTTCAGAAGAGACCCAGAGAAATCAGTTCCAGGAGTGAAATTAAAAGTCTGACTCAGTTCTGGGAGTAAAATGAGGAAGGACTGTTTCTATGTAAAAGGCACACCCCTAAAGGCATAAAACTGACTAAATAAAGGGTAAATATGACATACAGTATAAGGAATAAACATATCCCCTGACCCCTGTCAGATATGTTCAATAGTAAATCAAAGGTGATGGGTTCCCTCAGTGAATTCTTCCATTTCCAACACTGAAGGCAGATTTGCTGTTAGTGGTCTGCTGGGCATAGCCAAAACTGAAAAAGGTGAACTTTGCTGTTTTAACTGCTCCAAGGGAAAAAGTCAGTAGGGTGAAAGGACAGCACAGCTGTAATGCAGTGCTATAGCTTGTATAGGCATATATACCACTGCATACCAGCTGTTTGATCCCCCCCATTTCAAGTAGCTCCGGGGGGGGGTAGGTGAATCCATGCACATAAACCATTTCCCTGTTGTCCAGTAAATGTGGGATTTTTACATCACAATAATGCAAGTAAATTACAACTAAGCCACACATATTGTTCTATATCCACAGTACGCAAAATAGCATACTGGGCTACTGTATTACTTGTGGTGGCATCAGCATTCATGGTCATTGTAGCTGTGACAGTGAAGAGGGTGGCAGTTAGTGTGACACCTACAGCAGCAGATACAGATACTGTCACATGAAGGGGGAATATCAGTGGTGGCACCGGAGCTAGTAGTGTTAAAACCAACAGCAACAGGTCTCTTGGGAGTGAAGGGGAAAGCAGGTAGGTGAATGTGTGTTGAATGTCAGCCATGGTCCACATCAGTTTTGAATGGGCTCGACCACAGATATTTTTCGATTGATGACTGTTTGCCTGACATTGTTACTCATTCAATAACTTATCAATGACCAAAAAATGATCTTTAATTTATCCTAGCTTGCATAAACTGAAAACTTACAGCAGTTAGCTGACTTCTAAAAAATAACTCAGTTGCAATGTGCCAAGATGAAAGCACTATGAAGCATATGGACTGCAGGATTCAGGAGAAAAAAAAAACAACTAAAAAGATTAATATTTTGATTTTATTCAACAGCTACAAAATAAGGGGCTCCAAAACAAAACTGGCAGGCAGCTTTCAGTGCAGATGTTGATTGCAAAAGATTGCCTTACATTATTTCACAGCAGAGCTTGCTTTAGTTTGTGCACACAGTCACTAAATCTGAAAAGAAAGAAACTCTACCTCTTATTTATATTTTTTCCAACAGGGACCACAAGGTACTAGTTACAGGTTGTATCAGCAATGGCTGTGGCACCACTAGGCACTAGTTACAGGTTGCATGCAGCAATGGCTGCAGCACCATTAGGCACTAGTTACAGGTTGTATGCAGCAACAGCTATGGCACCATTAGGCACTAGTTACAGGTTGTATGCAGCAATGGCTGCGACACCACTAGGCACTAGTTACAGGTTGCATGCAGCAACAGCTGCGGCACCCCTAGGTACTAGTTAGAGGTTGCATGCAGCAACAGCTGTGGCACTACTAGGTACTAGTTACAGATTGTATGCAGCAACAGCTGCAACAAAAGTTTATAATAATCAACTGACTTTAAAAAAAAATCAATCACTTGCAGTGTGCCATGATGAGAGTACTATGTAGTGTACAGACATCAGGAGTCAAGAGAAGAAAAAACATAAACTATTGATATTTTGATTTTATGCAACAGCTACAAAAATATTGGTAAAATAAACCTCACATGGTACTGACACAGCATATGGCATAACAAAAGGTTACCTATTTCATGTATGCACACACACACACACACACACACACACACACACACACACACATGCGCACGCACACACACACATTCTTAAACCTGAGAAGGAAAACATGGCTACTTCTTATGTCTTTTTTCCAGCAGGCACCAGTAATACTAGCTAATTGTTTTATGCAGCACCCAAAAGTATGCAACATTCAGCTGACTTGTAAAAAAATCAGTCTGCAGTGTATCTAGACAAGAGTATCAGACCAAACACTGCTGTAATGAGAAAGTGAATTCTTACAAAGATAATGATCAATCTATCTATCTATCTATCTATCTATCTATCTATCTATCCTGCCGGAAATCAATAGTTACAGAATGAGTCTCACTAGTAAAGCAATACTGCAGGCAGCTGCAAATAGTACACAAAACAATCAATTGCCTTACACAGACTGTCTACCAAATGTGTGGGAAATTGTCTATTTGTTATGGCTGTGGGTGGAGCCTACAGCCATCTTGTGGTAACTAGACAATGGGATACCATGGCACACATTTTTGGAGTTTTCAGTGTATCCTTCCACAACTGCAAATCACTATGCCAGTTGAATAAAATACTCCTTTCTTTCTGTTTAGCATGTTGGAGACAGAACTCCAAGTTGCTTTTTCTCTGAGAATCCTAAGGCGCAGTGCAGAATTCTTAGCAAATGTGCACACATTCCAAACAAATCTAAATATGTTTAAAACTATTCAAGGTGCACAAAAGCAACTAGCATGAAAGTTGTTCAGGACAAAAAGACCTTTCATATGAAGGTAGTCACAAATCTGAATTCCTTATATTTTGTAAAATATGGTCATCTTATCACCTGTATTTCCATTTTTGTTTTTACAAAGTTCACATTTCTGATAGCTATTTTTTAAAAAATATAAACAATTTAGATTAGTGACTACCCTCATTTGAAAGGTCTTTTTGTCCTGAACAACTTTCATGCTGGTTGTGTATGGGTAATTTGTATACTTTTAGAGATATTTACATTTGTTTGGCATGACTCCTAGTACGCTTCCAAACAGCCTCCTTTTTTGCTCTCTCTGAGTAAAAACAGTAGGAGTCATGCCAAACAAATGTAAAAATATCTCCGAAAGTATGCAAGTTACCCATACACAACCAGCATGAAAATTTTACAGCCCAAAATGGCCTTTCAAATGAGGGTAGTCACCAATCTGAATTCATTATATATTTTTAAATATAGCCATCAGAAATGTGAAAATTCTTAAGAAAAATGAAAATTCAGGTAATCAGATAGCCCTAGTTTAAAATGTATAATTAATGCAGGTTAATGAATATGCTCATGTGAAAGGTCTGTTTGTCCTGAAGAACTTCCATACTGGTTGTGTATGTGTAGCTTGTATATAATTAGAAATATTTACATTTGTTTGGCAGGACTTCTACTGCACTTCCAAACAGCCTCATTTTTGCAAACCACTATGCCTGTTAATGAAATTCATTCTTTCTGCTGAGTAGACCAGACCTTGTTTATCTCTTGTTGTGCCTGCTTTAACTCCTTCAGACCCTTGTGTGTTTGGAATGTTGGAAACAGAACTCCAAGCTGCTTTTCTCTGAGAATCCTAAGTAGAGATGTTGAGAAATAAAATTTCACCAGTGAAACTGCTGCAAAATTGTCAATTTCATCTTGCAAAATGTTTTGTGAAATTTCACCATTCTGCAAAATATTTCATGGGGTGTGAACTTGTGAATTTCACTCTGAAATGTGAAATTTTGCCCAAAAATGGTGACATTTCACCCTCAAGTGGTGATTTTCGCCATTCAGCAAAATACAAAATTTCACCATTTTTGGCAAAATGTCACAATTTTGGGTGAAATTTTGAATTTTGCACCAGTTGAAATATTTCACAAAATGCACAAATTTCACAAAATATCTTGCATATGGAATATCTTAATTTCACACAACACTAATCCTAAGGCACTGTATAGAATTCTTAGCAAATGTGCACACACTCAAAACAAATCTAAATATCTTTAAAACTATTCAAGGTTCACAAAAAAAACCAGCATGAACGTTGTTCAGGACACAAAGACCTTTCAAATGAGGGTAGTCACTACTTTGAATTCATTATATTTTGTAAAATATAGTCATCTTATTACCTGTATTTTCATTTCTGTTTTTACAAAATTCACATTTCTGATGGTTATTTTTAAAAAACGATAAAGAATTTAGATTAGTGACTACCCTCATTTGAAAGACCTTGTCCTGAACAACTTTCATGCTTGTTGTGTATGTTTAATTTGTACACTTTTAGAGATATTTACATTTGTTTGGCACGACGATGGGAGAAATGTGAAAAGAAGAATAGGAGGAAGGGAAGGAAGGTCAGATTCTAGGTGTAGGGTGGTGTCTCTGAATGCACAGAGTCTCAGAAACAAGATGGACAATCTGTAGACACTATTAGCAGACAGGAGGGTGGACATAGTGGCAGTAACAGAGACTTGGGCATCATCACACCATGACTGGGACCTTGCAATCCCTGAATATAAACTATACAGAAGGGTCAGGGTAATTGGGAAGGGGGAGGGGTGGCAGTTTATATCAGGTAGGGAATAACTTGCATGAGGGTAGAGTCGGAGGAAGGGGAAATGGAAGCATTATGAGTTCAGTTATGGTCCAATAGAGGGAGAAGGGTGAGATTGGGGGTGGTTTACAGACCACCCAAACAGAATGAGGAAAGGGACAGGGAACTGAGCTCACAAATATTGGAAGCTGCAGGGAAAGGAGAGGTGGTAATTGTGGGGGACTTCAACCTGCCCAAGGTGGACTAGAAAATACCATCCACAACATGTGCGGGGAGGCTGGTGATCCTGGAAGGACTGCAGAGTGGGTTCCTGACTCAGGGCATCACAGAACCAATAAGAGCAGAGGCAATTCTTGATCTTGTTCTCACAAATGGGGAGCATGTACAGGAAATACATAATTTGAAATTTCCTATGTACAATGTCTTTCCCTGTTTCTTACCCTGATATATGCTAATCCACTGACCTCATGTAACCTGGATGAGGAGCCTTTGTAAAAGAGTCTGTGACTCAAAAGGTTATTTTCAATTTTCAAATAAAAAAATAATAATGGTCAGGGAGCCATTAGGCAGGAGTGACCATTGCACAGTCTGGTGCCAGTTAGTTATGGGCAGTGAAAGCATCCTGACTAAGACCAAAATCTTGGATTTTAGAAGGGTGTACATCAGGGAAATGGGTAAAGTACTAAGGAGCCACCTGGCAGGCATCAGAGCAGATATAGGAGTGTACCAAAGGTGGTTCATCATTAAGGAAGGAATACTTGTTGCCACAGAGGAGTGTATTAGGCTCAGGGGTAAGAACACAAGAGAAAAAGAGCCCAGCTGGTTCAGTTCTGGGATTGTCCAGGCAGTAAGGGAAAAGAGGCTGGCCTATAGAAAATTCAGGAAGACCAAGAGAGAGGTTGATAAGGGAAAATTTCCTAAGGTTGGCTAGTGAGACAAGTAAGGACGTTCAGCTAGCCAAAGCATGGAAGGAGCTGCAGATAACTGAAAGAATTAAGGAAGGTGAGAAGGATTTCTTTCATTATATAAGTGGAAAAAAAAGACAAGAAGGAAGGGATTGTTAGGCTTAAGAAAGAGGAGGAGTGGGTGGAGCACAATGGAGGAAAGCAGAGATACTAAATTAATACTTCTGTTCCAGCTTTACCAGGGAGAAGGATGGACCAGTGCCTTCAGGAGGGAGACAAGGAGCAAGAGGAGATGGAAACAGAGATGTAGTGATAGAGGAGAACAGAGTGAAGAAGGGCTGCTAGCATTAAAGGTGGACAAATCACCAGGCCCAGCCAGAGTACATCCAAGGGTACTAAGGGAACTGGCTGAGGAGCTGGCATGGGAGGATGGTGTGGTACCTGAGGACTGGAAGAAAGCTGATGTGATTCCTCTTTGCAGAAGTGGGAGCAAGACAGAGGCAGGAAACTACAGACCTGTCAGTTTGACCTCTGTGGTAGGGAAAATGATGGAATCACTTCTGAAGGAAAGAATTGTTGAGTACCTAGATGCCAGTGGGGCACAGGACCCAAGGCAGCATGGGTTCACAGTGGGAAGGTCATGTCAGACAAATCTAATTGATTTCTTTGACTGGGTGACCAAAGTAGTAGACCAGGAAGGGGCTGTGGACATGGCCTAACTAGACTTTGTAAGGCATTTGACACAGTCCCATACAAAGATAGTAGTCAAATTAACCAGCCTTGGAGTGGGTCCCAGGGTGGTAGCCTGGGTAAACATTGGCTGAACAACAGGACACAGAAGGTAATTGTAAATGGAGTCCACTCTGAAGAAAAAGGGTTACTAGTAGGAACTTCGCAGGGTTCAGTACTGGGTCCAGTCCTTTAATGTCTTTATAAGTGACATTGCAGAGGGACTGGAAGGAAAAGTATGCCTCTTTGCAGATGACACAAAGATCTGCAACAGGGTTGATACACAAGGAGGCATGGAAAGGATGAGAAGGGACTTGGTAAGGTTGGAGGAATGGCCAGAAGTATGGCAGCTTGGATTCAATGCAAAGAAGTACAAAGTAATGCACCTGGGAAACAAAAACCCAGGGGAAGATTACACAATGGAGGAGAGGTAGCAACAACAACAAAAATGGAAAGGGACCTGGAGATAATCATATCAGAAGACCTTAAGGTTGGCAAGCAATGTGAGAAGGTGGTAGGAAGGGCTGGGGGTATACTGGGATGTATAGGGAGAGTCATCACCAGCAGAAAACAGGAAGTTGTTATCCCCCTGTACAGACAGTTGGCAAGACACCATCTGGAGTACTGTGTCCAGTTCTGGAAACCCTATCTCTGCAAGGACATAGACAGGATGGAGGCAGTTCAGAGGAGGGCAACTAAAATGGTGCAGGGTCTGCAAGAGAAGCCATATAAGGAGAGGCTAAAGAAGCTTAATATGTATAACTTTGAGGAAAGGAGGGAGAGGGGGGACATGATAGAAACATTTAAGTACCTCAGTGGAATCAACGAAGTCCATGAGGTTAGCATCTTTCAGAAAAAGAGATGTGCAAGAGCAAGGGGACACAATTTAAAGATAAAGGGGGACAGTCCAGGGGCAATGTGAGGAAGGATTTTTTTACAGAGAGGGTGGTGGATGCATGGAACAGCCTTGCTGAGGAGGTTGTGGTGTCTAAAACTGAGGGAGAATTCAAGAATACATGGAAGAGACATAAGGCACTTTTTGTGGGGGGTAGGAAGAAATAGGCTGTTGGTTAAATAGGATCTGCAGCTTATCCTCTAGGTAGGGAAATGGACAAACTAGGTGGGCCATGCAGTCCTTATCTGCCATCAAAGTCTATGTTTCATGGCCATGGACAGACCTATTTAATAATTCACTAGAGTAAGGTATGGTACCACAGGACAGGAGAACAGCACATGTGATGCACCTCCACAAAAGCAGTCCCAAGGTTGACCCATGGAATAACAGACCAGTCAGTCTGAACTCAATTGTGGGCAAGCTCATGAAGACCATACTAAAGGAAAAATTGATGGAATATCTAGAGGAGCATGGTCTCCAGGATTTGAGGCAGCATGAGTTCATGGGGGGGCATTGTGTCAAACAAATCTTATTGTCTTCTTTGATTATGTCACTAAGACAGTAGTCAGGGGCCAGGTAGACATCCTCAATCTGGATTTCAGCAAGGCCTTTGGCTGTGTGCTCCACAAAAGGTTGATTAGAAAGTTGGTGGATCTCATGGTTGGGGATAGGGTGGCCAGATGGGTGGAAAACTAACTGAGGGACAGAACCCAGAGGGTGGTTGTGGGAGGAGAGTTATCTGGCACCAAAGAGGTCAACAGTGGGGTACCACAAGGCTCAGTGCTGGGCCTGATATTGTTCAATGTCTTCATCAATGACATTGGGGTGGCATAAAGGGCAACATGTACCCATTCACTGGTGATACCAAGCTCTGCAGGAAAGTGGACACAGCTGAAGGGATAAAGTACCTACATGATGACCTGCAAAATCTGGGGAGGTGTTCCAGGATCTGGAAGCTTGGCTTCAATGCCAAGAAATGCAAAGTTATGCATATTGGAGCCAAGAATCCCAAGACAGTGTACTCCTGGGTGGAGTCTTGGTATCTGCATCAGAGGAGGAGAAGGACATAGGAGTAATGATCAGTAGTGAACTGAAGCACTCCACACCATGCATGAAAGCAGCTGCAAGGGCAAACAAGATGCTGGGATGCATATCTAGGAGGATCAGTAGTAGGAGAGAGAGGAGGTAATACTGCCCTTGTTAAGGTCACTGGTAAGGCCACATCTTTCTAGAGTATGGAGTTCAGTACTGGTACCCTCACCTCATAAAGGAAATTAACCTGCTGAAGAAGGTGCAGCAGAGGGCTACAAAGCTGATAACTGATCAGCAGGGTAAGATATATATGGAGAGGTTGAGGGCACTGAATATGTACTCTCTGGAGAACAGGAGAGAGAGAGGGAACATGATTGGAACCTTCAAATACTTGAAAGGGATACATAAGGTGGATAAAGAGGGTCTCATTAAATTGAGCAGGAGCCATAACACAAGGGGGGACAGTCTTAAGCTGGAGGGTGGGAGGTGTAAGAGGGAGGTGAGGAAGCACTTCTTCACAGAGATAGTAGTGAACACTTGGAATGCACTGCTGGAAGAGGTGATCTCATTGAACACAGCGGGCAGCTTCAAGAGAGGCTGGGATAGGCATAGGGGGAAGGTAAGGATCATGGGTAGGGAGGATGGGAGGAGTGGGGAGGGGGCAACAACAGTAGCTCAAGCTCTGAACCCTGTAATATGAGCAGACTAGATAGACCTAATGGCCTTCTTCTGCTGGCTTCTTAGTGTGTTAGTATAACTCCTACTGCTCTTCCAAACAGCCTATTTTTTTTTCTCTCTGAACGAACACATTAGCAGTCATGCCAAACAAATGCAAATATCTCAGAAAGTATACGAGTTACACATACACAACCAGAATGAAAGTTGTTCAAGACAAAGTACCTTTCAAATGAAAGACATAAGGCAATTTCCCCACAAGGGAAAATCAAATATGCGATAATTCTAATCCGAATTCATTATATTTTTTAAATACAGTATAGTCATCCAAAAAGTGAAGACTGTAAAGAAAAATGAAAATTCAGGTAGTCAGATGGTGATATTTTAAAAAGGATAATTAGTGCAGCTTAGTGAATAGGCACTTTTGAAAGATCTTTTTAGTCTTAACAACTTTCATGTTGTTTGTGTATGTGTAGATTGTATACTTTCTGAGATAGTTACATTTGTTCTACATGACTCCTCCTGTGTTGGCTCAGAGAGAAAAAAAATGTGGCTGTCAGGTAAGAAATTAGTTAGGGGATTGGTGACAGATGCTGGTAGTAAATGGATTTCACTCCAAGGAAGGGAGGATGATGGGGGGGTACCTCTGGGATCAGTGCTGGACCTAGTCCTCTTTAATGTATTTATAAGTGAAATTGCAAAGGAGCAGGAAGGGAAGGTTTGACCTCTTCTTGAAGTTGTAATGGGGTGTGCTTTGAAACAACTGAGAGCTGCATAGGAGATATTATATTGGACTAGAAATCTGCAACAAATCTCACTCTTGCTTAAATCTGAGGGAGGTGTTCCTTACTTTACATTCTTACATTGGTATTGCTTTGTGTTTATTTTAGTTTTTAAATCAGGAAGTGGGTTTGCAAAACTGCTATCTTGTGAGTAACTTCAGAAGGGTTGAAATAACTGCATATTTGATTTTCCCTTGTGGGTAACTGGACTGTCTACTAGTATTCTGTGACAGTTTGCATCAAATTATTTTTAAATAATTGTTTACTGTGTCTTTTCTTGTGCACAGCTGACTTGTTTGGGGGCTGATTGCTTTCAGAGCACAAATCACTGGGATGGGGAGGTTTACCTTTGTTTGACACAACAGTTTTTTTTTCTGTTTGTTTAGCAGGGTATTTTCTCTGTTAAATTGTTGTGTAGGTCATCTTCCTGACAGGAAGGTCAACACTCATCATCGTGGGGGGGGCAGAGCTTTTAGCTGATTGTTTTGAGAGGGCATAGTTTGGGCCAACCCCTTCCCTTGCCACCCACCCAGGTACCATTTCCTTTATACCAGGGTTCTGACATCATTTTCTCAGGAGGGCAAGGTGCATACCACTGTCATATCCTTTCCAGCATACTGCACTGACAATATAAGCATACACATTATATATATATATATATAAAATAATAACTGGAAAAAAACGTACACAGGAAGGTAGAAAGACGTGGGGAGTAGTACAATGTACTGGCTGTGGGGCAGCAGTCTTCTGGGAGTCTTTCTGGAGGCTGAGATGCTGCCCTATTTGCAGGCAACTCTCTGCCCTGAAGGAGGAGGTTGCCCATCTTCAGGCCACACTGGACAATAGTAAGGGAAAACTCTCCGACCCAGGGAGCACCAGGGCTACCACCACTACCTCAGAGATTGCCGAGAAAGTGCAGCAGTTGGACCACAGTGGGCTCAGGGAGGGTGAGGGTGGTGGATCAGAGGCACACCCAGTCAGTTGTAGCACTCCACAATCCATACACCATTCTGATGGAGCATAATTTCCCTATGGATGCACCTGCAGAGGAGACTAAGGAGGTTGCAGACAACTGTCACAAGGGAGCCCCACAGGAAGAAGGCAGAGGACACCATAGGAAAAGGAAGCAGCTGTTGGTGGGGGACTCAATTATTAGGGGGATAGAACTGAGGGGATCAGGGAAAACTGAAGTAAGCTGCCTGCCTGGCACCATGGCTTGGGAGGGACAGGAAGTGCATCCTCCGGATCACGAGAATAGCTGCATGGGAGACTGAGCTGGACATCATTGTCCACCTAGGGATGAATGACTTGGCTCAACATGAGGTTAGAGCAGTGGAGGAGGAGTTTGTAGAGTTGGGAAGGGGCCTAATGCAAGTAACACACACGGTATCCTTCTCAGAGGTGCTGCCTGTCAATGGCAAGGGAGAGGTGAGGGTACTTTGCACCAAGTGATTCAATGAAAGGGTGAAAAAATAGTGCAAAGCACAGGGGTTTGGCTTCACTGGGGACTGGGGTTCCACCTGGAGGGACACCAGCCTATACTGGTAGGATGGTCTGCATCTGTCCAGGAAGAGAACACATCTACTGGGTGATTGGTTTAAATGCTTCATTGGCAAGCTTTTAAACTAGTCAAGGGGGGAGACACTGGTAAGCAGCAGGGAATTCCCAGCCTCCCCCTACAAAACAAGGTACTAAATGAGGTAAAGACCAAGGCAGAAAGGTTAGTAGGGAGCAGGACAGGGGTAAATGGAGAAAGCAAAGTCAGTGAGGACAGGGATGGGGCCACAAGAGGTAAAGCCATCAAAAAATGGAGAGTAATGAGTACCAATGCCCTAGTCTGGGAAACAAGCTTTCTGAATTAGTGCCCTTGATGGAGAGAAACATCTGGATATTGAGGCAGTCACAGAAACATGGTACACACAGAACCATGACTGGGACATAAACATACCAGGATACACTATCTACAGGAGGAACAGGGAGGGTAAAAGAGGAGGAGGAGGAGTAGCTCTCTACATAAGGGAAGGAATCAAAGCAACAGAACAGAAGGGTAAACAAGGAGGAGAGGAAGCACTGTGGGTAAATTTTGAGACAGGCAATGGCACCACAATCCGCACAGGAGTTGTATACAGACCCCCATCTCAGGGTGAGAAAATGGACAAGAAAATGATAGAAAGTATCCTTAGAATGGCAGAAAAAGGAGAGATATTGCTAATGGGGGATCTGAATATGCCAGATGTTACCTGGCATACATTTGCAGCAGCCACTTCTAAGAGTGGGGTCATTCTAGATGCCCTACAGGGGGCATGTCTTAGACAACTGGTATCGGAACCCACTCGAGAGGAACCAATCTTAGACCTGGTACTCTCAAATGTAGATGGTAGGAGGATCACAGATGTAGAAAGTGGGTAGCCATCTGGGAACTAATGACCATAGAACAGTATGGTTCATGATAAACATAGCAGTAGAGTCAAGCCATACAAAGGCAAAATTTGGTGTTAGGGTTGGAAAGCCTAACTGAGCATTCCCCACCCCCACCTCCCACCACCACCACCACACACACATACATGCAAATAGGGGAAGGACCAAGGCAACACAACCAATCACACACAACCAGTAGCAAGTAACAGGAATAACATACAACTATCTAAACCATGAAACCATATACCCATGCTCCCACTGGGCTGTGGCATAGGGTCATCACAGCTAACTGTCATCCCGGACATTTATTTATTTTTATTTATTTATTTAGCTTTTGGTAACGGGGTAAGTACACTAGACAAGTAACATGCCTATTTTCAGGAACGACCCGGGAGAGTACAACAATGGGAACAGAGAGGTACAGAAAAACACACAGTACATCATTACAGTACAACAACACGTGAGAATTCATTGGGGGAGCATCATCAAAGAGAGAACAGGTTATATAAAACAGCAGTTCAGTTTAGCACAGATTACATTAGAGTAGGTGGTCATGCCAATTAATATGAAAAAAAATTCAGTCAGTGCTTGGGGTACATAACATAGTGTGGGGACAAGCAAGATATGGCAGTAGGTTCCCTCGAGAGTGACCTAGGGTCCAGTGGATGGATGCCACTGCACTAGGGGGGCCTGGGGCAATCACACACCAAGGCAAGTTTCAGGACTCCCCACAAGGATTTGCGGAAGCACTGATGTGAGGAGGCTAAGCGAACGTACTCAGGAAGGGAGTTCCAGAGTCTAGGAGCACACACGGCGAAGTCCCTGTCACCCATTTGGGTCTGGGAAGGGGGAACTTTTAGCATCCCCGGGGCCTGGGCCCTAAGTTGATATGGAGATAGGTTGGCTGGAGGAAGAAGCAGGGCGAGCCCCCGGAGGGGTTCCGGATCTCAGCACTTTGCCCACGAGGCACCCTAGCCCAAAGTCTAGGTACTTGGCTGGGGAGAGCCAGTGGAGCTTTTCACGCACCACTAAACACATATTGTGCTAAGACACTTTCATGTTTGTGAAAGTATTTTGTGAAAGTATACTCCTAATGACTGCACATCTTTGCCATCATACTGCAAGCAAACAGTTGTGTCGTTTGGGCTGACATTTGCAGGGTGGCAAGACCTGGTACCACAGATGTGCTTCTTTCTGCTATTGTGCTAAAATACTTAACGATTACAAAATTACACTGTTCCAAAATTGAGCAATTTGCCATAGACTAACTTTGCTATGCCCATGATGCCTTTCGCCACCCATATATTGAAAATGATTCAAGGTACACCATTTTCACTACTGTCAGCTTGGTTCACCTTTATGTTAACTAACCTCGAAGAACAACTTTGTAAATAATGTTTCATATCTGAAGTTGGATTTCACCACTTCCTACAGTGACACAGGTATACACCTACTGCTGGATGTGTGTGATTGGTTGTGTTGCCTTGGTCCTTCCCCTACTTGCATGTATGTGTGTGTGTGTGGTGGTGGTGGGGGCGGGGGGCAAGGAATGCGCAGATAGGTTTTCAACCCTAACATGAATTTCCTCACTTTTGTTGCTGTGGAACAACCCTACCTGATGCATTAAACAGAGTTTTTTTCCATGAATATACATAAAATATATGAGAGATGTAACCACACATAACTTCTGTTACCAGGTGACGATATAACCACAACCTTCTCAGAAAGTAGCCTTCTCCTTGTCTCAAGGATCCTTAAAGGATGAGGGGCTGACTGAAGAATGTTACAATTCCACCGAACTGCAATTTGGATCTCCTCCAGCATCGACCATGATCTGCAGTGCTTCCCCGCTGACTTTCCAGGACGGGCTACCTCTCCAATGGCACTCCTGCCCTGTGGGAGAGAAAGAAAGGATGACAGAGGAGAGGACACAATATTCTATCCACTCAAGTCAGCCTGGAAAGAGATGTACAATTAGACAAGTATGTGTCAAGCAAATCTGGACTGTCTTGTACTGTATGGGCTGCACGCCCATTGGCTCTTGCTCTGCACCAATGGGCGTGCAGCCCTACAGGGCAGTCAGTCGGTGGGTGACGGGGCGGCAGGCAGGTGGGATGCTGCTGCCCGCCAGCTGCTGGGGGGGAGAGGGGTGGTGGGGCTCCGTGGGTGGGTGAGGTGGTGGGGACACTAGGCACCAGGGCTGTATTCGGGGGGGTGGGGCTTTGTTTAATTATTCCATCCTGTGATCGGGATTGTAGGTCCACTGGACCACCAGGGCTGTGTTCGGGAGTGGGGGTTGTTTAATTATTACATCCCGCGATTGAGATTGTAGGTCCACTGGACCACCAGGACTATGTTGGGGGGAAGACACATTGCCACCCACGATCGGGCTGGTGGGGGGGGATTTAAGCTATACCCGGGATTGGGCCAGTGGGGGGTGGTGGTGGGGATTTTACAGTCTTCTGCCCGCGATTGGGCTGCAGGGGGCATCGGTCCCTGACGGCTGCTGGCTGGCAGGGCGCCAGGCGCAAGTCCTCGGGGATCAGCGCACCTGCATGCTAATGGCATGCAAATGGGGCCATAATCAGATGCAAATGGCCCCCCCTGCACCTTGCATGAATTATGGCCCCATTTGCATGTCACCTTTTGAATATCGGGATTTTGCGCATGGCGCAATGATACTTGCACCACTGCAAGTTGAATGCTCCACTCTGTCCACTTGCGGTGGCGCAAGTTCCACTGTGCCATGCACAGTGGCTGTGTCTGGGGGGTGATATTAAAAGGAGTTGCTCAAGGGCGCAACTCCTTTGAATATCGCTCTGGCCACACCCCTGCGCAACTATTTTGTGCAGCGCAAGGGCTTGCTCCACAAAATAGCACAGTTTGAATATCTGGCCCAATATATGTACTGTGAGCAGCATTTGGTCTTCATCAGCGAGCCCATTAAATTTATGTCATAAGAGTGACAAATAACAGTCTAATAAAAACAGTCATTCTGCCTTGTTTTTCAACTCTGATGAGAACAGCATGTTATTTTCTACTGCAGCTCATGTAATTATAACATCACAATGGTATTCAGCATTCCATAGTAAATCTAGAACAATTGATAGGGCATCCAGAAATAAGTTTTTAATTCATTCTGGAATTTTGCCAACAATGCAGACCTAGGACTTGGGGCTCTGCCTTGAACAACCAGGGCTAAAAAGCGTATTCATGGATGCCCTAGGGAATATTCCCCTTTTGATAAATGTAGGTGAGAGTCAACCTTCCTCTGCACTACCTCTGTCCTCTCTATGACTTCAAAACTGCACACAGTATGCAGGTTAGGTGGAACCAGTGATCTATACAGAGCAGCAACATCTCCCTTCTCTTGCTGGTGGTCTCTTTCTCTGTGTACCCCAACATCTTATTTGCTTTGCCCACCAGTCTATTACATGAATCTGATGCCTTCAGACCATCAGAAATTATTAATCCCGAGTCCTTTTCCTCTGTAGTAGTTGTCACCTCTTCTTCCCCATCCTAAAATTATTTTGAGTCCCCATTCACTCACCTAGATATTAGTATAATCTGAAAAAATAAATAAAAATTAGAGCAGGCCTTCAAGTTATACTTGGACAAACTTCTGCTTACCATGGCAATCTCAGGGTACCATGGGTTGTAGGGTGGTGGGGTGGAAAAACTCTATAAACTAGTCCCTGTTTGCACAGCCTACCTGTTGGTCCCTGGTTGTGTAGCAGGAGTAGTGGACTTGATGGACCTGAAGTCCCTTCTGACCAGTATGTATGTTACTGTTATTTGACTGTGGAGAGTACAGTGGTGGATTTGAATGCAACAGGAGAGTACTTTCAGCTTTGAGTAACATTGCCTACTATGAGGGGAATCCCAGAATGCGTGCAGACAGTTCTGCACTGTGATTGGTCAAAATTGGCCATGCAGTAGAGCACAACCCATAGTAAGGGATGATTTTGACATCACTGGAAATATTATGTCTTCTTTTAATCTTTCTATTATTTAAAACAACTAAAACAAGTTTAAAGAAACCCATTTTTTAAGTGCAATAACATATTCGAGCATCATGGGTAGGGCGCTTCTAAACCCATTCTGTGGGTGGGTTGACGCCCCTCAGCTTCACCTCATTGCTCCAATACATCCATAGAGTGGGTTAACTACAGTAGAAACCAACCCACTCCCTCTCATACTTACTTTTCCTTTTTATGATGCCCATCTCTCTGGCCAGCCATCCTTCCTGCTGGTCCTCCCAGCCCCATCACCCCGGCTTCCCCCAGGGCTTACAGTACTTCTCATGTAGCCCCCCCCCCACAGCTTTCCCTTCATGGCAAGGTCGTGGGGAATCCCTTGACCTGCCAGCACTGAATCCAGACCCCGGGAGGAATCTGAGTCGCTGGGTGAAGGCCTGCGGAGGGCGGTGGCCATCTTGTTGTAGCCAGGGTGTTTCCGTTTTCATCTCCTGTGGGAAACATGGCATGCATGACTCCATGGGGCATGTGCTGAGATCTGCCACACCTCCCAGCCTTCCAGATTGGGCTGCCTCACTCCCAGGCTTCTGCCAGGGACTATCTGAGCACTGGGCTCTTTCCCACCCTCCCCTCCAGAGGAGGAGAGCAGTCCAACTCCAACAGACACTCAAGCCTCCTCCCCCCTCCCAGCCATCCCTCTGACATGCTAGGTGTGCTTCTGAACCCGGGTCGCCAGTGTTACAAGTGGTAGTGCTACTGTTGCGCTGGCAGGCTGGCTTATACTCATTCTCTTATGTTGTTACCTACTTGTGGTCATGCCTGGTCTTTTTAACTGAGGAACAGAGTGGCAATGCTACACAGCCCTCCTCCATGTCATACAGTATCTGAGTGCCTTTGATATTTGGAAGGTGGGTTTCCCAGTTCTGTGAATGTGGAATTATGAACCTGGAGAATCCCAACACTGGCTCTCTGTGTGACCTTGAGCATGTCAGACACATGACCTTCCAGTGCTTCAGTCCCCCAGCTGTAAGACTGTGTTAGAATCTGGATGCCTCAGAGAATGAGCTGTTCACCTTCACCATCTCAGATAACCTGGGTAAATAACTTGCTTTAAAACAAAAAAAACTCTGCTTTCCTGATGCAGTAATATCTCCCTTTGTCCTACCGTCTCTGCTTCTGAGGTTTTAAAGGTTGCTGGAAAGGCATTGAACTGAAAGTCAAATAAATCTATACAGCCCATTGGTTTTTAAACCAGTCTAATCAGTTCCTTTTAAAGCTGTTATTAACAAACCCAGTAAAGCCATATATCTTAAAAAAAAAATATTCACCTTGTGGATATTTTAAAAAATGATGACACAGACCTGTTGTCCCGGTTTTGAAATGAGGGAATATGGATCAGAAGGTCAAAAAGGTTGCACGTAATATATAATTCACTTGAGAGCACCGGCTTCTACTCTCTTCCTCTGAATCTGAGCCCTTAGGGTGGTGAAGCTAGTGTAAGGAGGTGCTTCCCAGGTCTGGAAAGGTAAAGGGATAACACAAAAAGCATTGCAGAGAAACACAGGGAAACTCTTTCTCCTTTCTCCTTTCTTTGTCCTCGAACCTTTTCTATCCTCTGTATTTTTACAGACCTGTATTTATTTATCAAGAATATGTTTAGACAGTGTTCCTCTCTGGGCATGCAGTTAGCATGTTTTTGAGGAGGCTCTAACATAGTGGGTCTTCACATCCAGTTTTAATACATAAGGTAAAACAGAGAGCATGCAGAACATGAGAAGCAGCGTGTGGTTGGGGATCATGGAACCATTTGTTCCAGAAATGGACAAACATTGCAATAAACTGTTGCCAAACCTTGTGCCACAAGGTGTTGTTTTATATATATATATATATATATTTTTTTTTTTAGTACATGTTGGGTTTGTAATACAGAGAGCTGGAGAGGGGAACAATGAATTACGAAAGGACTGGAGATAATGAAAAGGGAGGATGAGTTATTCATTTTTTTTTTTTTATTCTTTAGAATTTCACACAGCAATGTAGTCTCATTAAGGTGAAACAGTTGTGTGCTGGGGCCCCGGGACCAGGGGAGAAAACTGGCCAAAAAAACACTAAAATATAAATATAAAAAGAGTGTCCTGGCAGAGTGATACAGCAGTAGAGTCAGTACTCTACAGTTACAAAGTTACAGAGAATAAGAATTGCCATCATTAGTAAAAATGTATTTACGAAGACTGGATTCATTTAACAACACTATATACAGATGTAGAAAGGTGGAGGTTGTGTGCTTGTGTGTGTGTGTGTGTGTGGTTGTGTATGGGCGTGGGTGGAAGGAGGCATAGGAAAGCAGAGTCTAGCAGCAACATGTGTATTGCTGATGATCAAACATTGGGCCCGATTCCAAGACAGTGATGAGAACAAGGGTGTAAAGTACACAGGTGCGTAAAGTTACACCCGAATCCCTACAACATGCAAGCTGCGTCATATTCCAAGAGAATCACCAGATATGATGGAAAATGCAGAATTATGCACGTCGTAAGTTATGCCCTCAAGACATGGTGTAACTCGCAATAGTGGCGTAGCAGCATGCATGGTGTAACTTGCACTACTGTCAGCAAAACCTACCCCTCGACTGTCCCACAGTACATGGCACTGTGCCCTACTGTACGTCCCATCACTTCTCTGTTCCATAGCGTGATGCCCTGTTCCACAGTCTGTGTTTGGCTATTGTGCTCATGCTATAGTACATGTTGCACCAGGTATGTATTTCACTTACTATTGGCCTGTCTGGCCATGCTGCTACCTATTTTACTGTGTCCTGGGCTTCCTAGGGCATGTTTGCTTGGATGTTCCACTGTATGCCCATTAGTTCCACATTCGGAGCCCACTGGTTGGGGGTATGCTGCAGTCTAGCTTTGTCGGGGGGGGGTTCTATAGCCTGTGCTCTGGTTAGAACAGCTTTTCCTTGTTCTAACTTACGTTACCATCCTCTGGCATGGTTCATTATGCCACATGTTCTGGAATAGCAGTTCTGTGGTGCTGGTGTGTTACGCATGTCGTAAGCCACTTTACACAGTGGCATAAGCATTCTTTGGCATAACTGCAGCATAACTTGTGTTTGTCGTAGCAGTTGTGGGTTGTGGCATAAGTGTTCTTTTGGAATTGTGCATGTCTCAAATCACTGGCATAACTTGCGATTTGCACTCTCAGGACTGGTGTACTGCATTTACACCTGGTGTAACTGTCTTGGAATTGGGTCCATAGTCCTGTTGAATGATCTTAAGTTTTTGGCTTCTTTCATTGTATCAGCTACTGTAGCCAATTCCAGATTTTTGGGGCCGCTATGCTGAAGGCCATCTCACAAAAGGATTTAGACATCACTGGTATATGAAAGAGATCTCTAGTCTGGGAGTGCAGATGATAGTTCTGACAGAGTTTGGCTGGAAACCTACTTAGACAGGCTGGAAGGAGATCATGCATGCTCTTGAATACTAAAGTCATCCATCTGAGCTCCCGTCTTTTTTCAGGGGAAAGAAGTCCTATGTTGCTGTACATAAGGCAGTGTCATGTTCTGTTGGCAGAGCTTAATTTAAATCTGTGCATGCTGTGGTAACCAGTGGCAACTTTGAATAATGCTGTGACATTACCAGATCTGTAGATGTTGCTCTGATAGCCTAGTGATGGTGAGAGTGATTTATTTGTGAGCGGATTGCTGGTGCTGAGGCTAATGTTGCTTTTGTTGTGATAAAGAGAGTCCCAACTTTTGCTGAGTATTCTAACAGACCTATTAAAGTGCTCTTTATAGGAAAGTATAGCATCAAACTAGAACCCCAGGGATTTAAAATAATCAACGTTTTCCAGTGGTGATCTGGTCTTGTTGAGGTTATGACTTGTAATGAGTTGAAATGGACTGTCCTTCCACTGAACAACATGGATTTAGTTTCTGAATCGCTCAGTAACAGGCAGTTTGTATTCATCCAGGTCAGCGTTTCAGTGAGTACATCTTGCAGAGTGATATTTTATTTAGAGTCTGACTTGACTTTGGTATACATATTACTGTACCATCTGCATACAGGTTGATATAGGTGCTTAGGTTTGTGAAGATGGTTGGTGAGTAATTTATGAAAAGGCTAAAGAGAAGTGGACCAATGATGTACCTCAGTCTATCACCAATGTAGTATACATTGGTAGAGGTGGTGTGTGCCCGACTTATGTGTGATACATTTTCTTCTGTCTCGGTGCACCACTATCTTAGTGCAGCCTTTTTGTGTTTGCATCTATCACCAATTCGACCTCCCTCCAGGTTCTTATTAGCAACCACCTGGATTTAGGACTCTGGCACATCACTGCATCTTGCTGTACATTTTCATTTGCTACTTAGACATTATACTGGGCTGCGTGTAGGGTTTGGATGTAGTGAATCAGTAAAAAACAGTGTGACAGCCACGGAACTGTTATGTGGATTTGAGCAAACACTGTTTTATTTGGACATTTTGCTCAGTCTAGTGTTTTGTAACACATCCCTTAGGCATGAATTGAAATCTATGCTGACAGCATGCTTTGCAGTGAAGGTAATCGGGGACTGATGGCCAGCCAATCAGTGAAAGAGTTTCTGCCATGCAGGAGCCTGGGCAAAGCTGACCTGCACACACCTGCCAATCGGTGGTCTGGCACAAAAGAAACCGCCTTTAAGGCATTGAGTTCAAGTCCATGAACAGGGTGTTGTAAGATTGACAATCATCTCCACTAATGGGAAGCTGTCTTGGTGGAGAGTATAAGACAGCCTGATGCACTGTGCATGGGGCTACATGTGAGTAACTTTGAAGGGATCAAGTCATGTGACCGAGTGCTGCAGACAGAGATGTGCAAAGCTGGGAAACTTTGCTTCCTGAAATACTTTGCAAAGATTCCAGACTTTGCAAGATACTAAGTGGCTCTTCATGTAGTTCTTCCCTTAGTGATATGCCTTCTTTGCACAACAAAACCTACACCAGCTTTGTTGCCACTTGGCATGGCTTCAGCTAAGCAAAGCAGCACTTCGCTCACAAATAACTATAGAACGTGTCAACTCTTAAAGCAGCAGTGCAATGAAATTGGGCAATATATGTGACTCTGCCCTTTTTTTCGCTATAATAGATTCCAGGCATCTTCCAATTTTACTTAGTGAGCAAATTTCCTAATTCCACCAACATTTGAATATTTTATAAATGTTTTAATTAAGTTTCTTTCTCAAGAAAAAAAAAAGATGGCCACCACATTTGGCTTAGAAACACCATTGTAAACCTGGAAATGGTTTGGAGCAAGAAAAAAAAAAATATGGTGCGTAGCATGGGAGGTAAGGTACCATGAAAAGTAGATTTGACAGGTGTGCTAATATTTTTATTAACTGTAGCTGAAACTTGCTTTTTTGGAAAGACATTTAGGATTGCACTGCTGCTTTAAAGGGGCACTGTCAGCTTTACCCTTCCGTATTTTTCTACATCCCATCAGTGTGCATCTTGTCACTCTCCTATGAAATGATTACTCTAGAATGCCCCTCCATGTCTGAAAATTCAGACTTTTTACCTGTTTTGATGTTTTGTACATCAGATGTTTATGGTCCAGAATGAGCTTAAATCCCTCACTTACCAGAAGCATAGAGAGCTCAGGAACATGCATCTGCCACGAGCGCTGTTCTGAACTGCATATTTTTTCACAAGCATGGTTTAAAAACATGCTCTGCCGGTCTGTCACATTAATCCAAAGTGTTCTTGGGGTTACTGAAAAAGAAACCGAGCACTGGAAGTTCTGCAAATAACATTTGAAACTTGGGGCCGAAATCCCGCACATGCGCAAGAGATGCCTTGGCAAGATCTCACACATGCACAAGAGTGTGTTGCTCTTGCCCATGCATGGGATTTCGGACCCGAGTTTCAGATGTTATTTGCAGAACTTCCAGTACAGTACATCTGTGGTTGTCCTAATTTCCTGCTTATGATTTTTGTTGAATACTGGTCTGGACTGAAGAACATTGATGCCAATTCCTTATCAAGTGTACCACCCTCTGAGATAATTTCTGAGACTGCAGCAGGTGATGTTTAGGTATGCAGTGGCACATCAGCAGTTGCTGTCTGAGTATTGTGTAGGAAATATAATGTCAACAAAGGAGTGTCACCAGCTAATCCGCTTTAATTGATTGACAGCTTAGGTACCTCAGTCGAGTGTCTACCCAAGGCCTATTACAACCTGACATTGCTGTACCAGTTTTCTCGGCCCCATCTGAACTGGCATGATCTATAATAAGAGCAAAGGACTGACTCTTGTTTCCATGACATCTACCAACATTGATAGACAGAAAAAATGCTGCTCAAGTGACTGTGGTCCATAAAGACACACCTTTACTTTTGCAAGAGTGACCTAAGCTAAACGTTCAAGACCAAGTGAACTTTCATGTGACTGAAGAGCCCTACATCTTTGTGACTAAGCAAATGTTGCTTGAAAATTTCGATGCACATTGATGTGAGCATTGCACGATGATACAGAACACCTGGAAACTGAACAGACATTAGATTTGATCAGAGCAAGGTTTTAAAGGCCATGCATGGGGATGGATGTACAACATTACTGTTAGACTTGCAGCCATTGTATACAGAGAAAGATGTTGCCCAAGCATGTTACAGTATCAGTGAGCATATAGAAACACAGAAAGTTGTCAGCAGAAAAGGACCGCTAGGCCCACCCCATTTGCTCAAGGGTTCCCTGCCTATTGTACCTCTGCAGACCCTAACTGGTCTCTGGGGACCGTCCCCGCTCCCTGTTTCTGTAATATGCCCCTGTGCCTCTCCTATACATAATTACCCAGGACCATCTTGCAAATGAGCTTGCTCAAGGATGTTTCTGCCTGGTTAAATAAAGTTTGATTGATTGATTGATACATGCTTGAAGCCTTCTACCATTCTATCCACCACAACTTGGACTGGCAACCAGCTTTACACTTCTACCACCCTTTCTGTGAAGAAGTATTTCCTCACATCCTTCTTGAAATTCCTCCCTCCAGTTTATTTCATGTCCCTTAGTCCTGGAGCTTGAATTCTTTGGAAGAGTCTCAATTTCTGCTTTCTGTTCACCCCTATGAAGTATTTGACGGTCATATCACCCCTCACTCTCCTGTCCTCCAGAGTGCATATATTGAGATCTCTCGGTCTTTCTTCATACGACTTCCTTTGCAACCCCTGCACCATCTTAGTTGCCCTTCTCTGGGCTGCCTCCCCCATGGTATATCAATGCTACCATGACAATTCTACAGTGCCCAACACTACAGCAACAAAAGCGCCAGATCACTATAGTGCTGGCGCAGGAACCCAACACTGCTTTCCAAGGGTATTGCACTCCCCCCAAAACAACGCCAACTCTGAGTTTATTATTCTTGTAGCAGAGGGTGCAGGGGGCAGAGCAACCTGAAGAAAACAATGTGTCCATTGACTCCCTTTCTGCTGATCTCAAATGCAGTCAACGTAAGGGAATCACTGTAATGTCAGTCGACAACTAAATTGTCGACTGACTGTCATGGATCCTCCACCCTGTCTATGTCAGCTATCACCCTTCCTGAATTTCTTTGCAATGATTTTCCAAGCCTGGAGTCTTACAAATCAAATTCAGCAAACATCTTAGTAGTTACAGATCACTTCACTAGATATGCTCAAGCATTCCCCATGAAAGATCAAATGCGTCCACTGTGGCCAAAGTGTTGATGAAAAAGTTTATAGAGAATCAATCCTTGTTCTGTATGGATTTCTATCCCTACCAGAATGCTCCTGTACCACAGTGCACAGGTCAAGGAATGTGGCTGTACCCTTCTGGGGTACAACAGTGTTCGATGAGCTTTCAATGCCCATTAACCCACCTGGTCCATTACTACAAAGGCAAATCTCAAACAAATCGATGAGATGTCTGTTGTGATGTTTTCAAAGGACTGTAGTGAGCACTACAAATGCTTTGGGAAAAACAAAAACAAGTTTTTCTTTAAAGCAAATATATTTCTGTTTGAGCTGGGTGTGGGAGAACGTCCGTGAGCAGGAGGACAGTTCATGTGTTTAGGTGTAAACAGTATGAATTTAAACATTCTGTGTGATTCATAGCTCAGTGCTTATGTTACATACTGTAGCTGGATGCTGTAGGTTGTGCTTGGATACAGAGGCCAGACCAGTAAAAAGGATAATGCTTGCAGGATACTAGCAGTATGAAATGATTTGTGCTTAGGTACTTAGCATAGACATGAACAAGTCAGTGATTATAGTACATATGAACTGGATAATATATACAAGGTGCTTAGATGCTTGAACTGATGAGTCACTTGTTATGATTTGTTCGTTTTTGGCCTTTCTCTGTATCCCACCTGTAGGAAGGAAGCTTAGTCCAGTATTATGAGACCCCCCCCAAAAAAGAATTATGATATCAATGATTGTTCTGTATCTGACTGATGAAGGAGTCAAGTAGGAAGACACCCCCAAGAAAATGAGTAGTAATATGATCACCTCCTCCAACTCCGGAGAGTGTGACCAGTAGCAAGCAGGAGAGGAAAACCCCCCTTGGGGGGAACCTCTGAGGATCCAGGGCTACTGACCTGCCCGTCCTTCTGGGCATAGTAAAGGAGAGTAATCCTAAATATTCTAATTGGCTAACCAGAACCCCACAGTTGTAGAACCCAGTCCAGAAAAAAACAGGAAACTGAAGACGCATTGAATGGTGACATGTCAGGAGAACAGAGCAAGCATCCAGCTAGTAAACTCCAAGTTTGAGAATCCATAAGCAAGCTGGAATGAAGTAGAGTAGAATCCATGGTTGACATGAATTTGAAGCAATGAGTCGCAGGTGGTAAAGTACTCCCGCAGGTGAGGATGACTTCACAGAGGAGATCCAGAAATCGAAGGTTCAGCATCCATGTCTAGAAGCAGGACCAATGGGTCGAGTTCTGCATGGCAAGGTTAGAAAATGAAGGCCGTAACAATGAAGCACAAGAACTGACATCTGCTGTGAGATAGTGAGAAGGGAGCAGTAGGAACTTCCAATCTGGAGAGGGGAAGCAAGTGTGTGAAGTAGGTAGATCGTAGTGAATAAGTAGACATAGTTCAGATGTATTTCCAGCTCATGAGGAGCGCAGTTGAGTGTAAATGGTGAGTTAGTCATGATAACCTCTAGGTCCTGTAAGGGCGAAGCAGGTAGTATGAGCAAGTAATATCAATATGTGGACCTGTACATAGGTAATTTATAGTAATAAGTAAAGTTGCATGACGCAGACGTAGTAGCAAGGAAGTAACAGTGCATCGCTCATGTACGGCATATGGCGAGGGTATCAATAATAGTAACAGCACAGGAATCGAAGAGCTTCATGTGGATCCAAAAGGTAACATAACAATGTTGACATCCATGTTTCAAGCCAGAATGGCACCTTAGCTAGAATTAACTTGACAAGAACAGTCTGAAGAGTCTCAAGCAGTCAAGCTTATGAGTCACAATGGTGATAACTGAAGAAGCTGAGTTGAATGAAGTAGCATTGTCAGAGGGCCCAAGAGGCTGTAGGGCATAAACCGGGATTGAAAGTCTTCAGGATAAGCTCAACTAAGTGTCCCGGTAGGAGTGTAGTAGCAGTAATTAGGTAAACCCAAGAAGGTTAGCATATCTGGACTAGGCGACGTATGCTAGTAAAGTAAATAATAAGTACAGCTAGCCCCACGTGAAGCTAGCATGCACAGCTGAACCAATACATATAAACTGATGAGGTGTTACAAAGAGGCAATGGAGCCCCAACAAGGTAAGCCAGGATGGCAGGACCACACGTAGGTCAGCCGGAAATGAGGAAGACAGGTAGGACGAGCAGCTGAAACCCCACGTAGGTCAGCCAAAAGAAGGTGCAGGAAGCAGCAGCTAAGCCCCATGAAGACAAGCAGAACCACAGACACATGCTGAGTAGAGAAAGCAGTACTGCTTAGCGGAATAGGAGCAACTGGTCAGATATGGTACAGTAAGTAGCTTGTCATAGCACAGAGGAGCTTTGGGGGTGCTGCAATTACCGAATGTGTGGATTTATAGGAATGCTAACATCACGTCATGGAGAAGTGGCCAGAACAACTGCAGAGTCTTCAGGAAGCAAATGAATCCCCAAATGCATGCTATGGATTTCATGGCACAGGAGGATAATAGTGTAGTTACTGTAAACTACACAGATACTACAGGTAGAAGGTGAATGGTGATCTGAACCATGAGGGCTGCAAGCATAAACAAGGTGGAGTACAGCTTGTAAAAGAAGCCCCCTAATATGAGGCGTCCCGACCCTGATAGCTGAAGTTAGAAGCACTGCCAATAGGCATGTAGCTTGAGTAATTGTATGCAGATAGTCCAAGCCGGAACAAATAAAGCAAGCAATTGAAAGTATGAATACTGAGTATTAGATGGCAATCCCAGGGAAGCTGCCAGCCAGCCAAGGAGCAATGGGTCATTGTAAGGGAATGTCTAGAGGTCCAGGCATGAAGAAAAGGCTGAACAGCCATGAGGAGCATAGGAATAAGCACAGGCATAAAGCAGGAATGCCGGTATCGGTATATCCATAGACACGCTGACTCCAGGGAGCGTGCGGCAGCTGAAGAGACTAATCAGTGTTCGTAACATGGCAGCAAAGAAAGGGCCGACTGCCACAAGTCAGGAGCAGAAGACGTTCTTCGGGCAGAAGGTGCAGGAGCAGCTACCAGACTGGTAACGGGCTCAATACAGTGAGCGGATAGCTCAGGCAGACGTGATGACCTGCGAGTAGGCGGCGCGATGCATAGTTGCAGTGGGGAGGCAAGGAACATGGCTGCAGTAATGGTGAGGCCAGAGAAGTGATCCATGAGCAACAACCTGGAGGAGAACAGAGAAGTGGTGGAGGACTGGGCTGAAACCGGGCTGCTCAGAAAGGAAAGAAAACACAAGGCAAGTGCAAAGAATTAGTGAGGAAAAGGCAGGAAAACAGTACAGCGCCAAAGAGCAAGCTACAAGAGCCCCCCTCCCCCCCCAAAAAATTGAAAAACAAACGGATGAAGGAGACTCAGGGAGCGGGAGGAGAGGGGAGGTGGGAGGGGAAAGACAGCAGGACAAATAAACGTTGGGTGGGAGAGCAGCCATGGACCAGCGATGGCACGATGGTAAGTGTGACCTGCTCTAAGCAGAGTAGTGGAGCCTGAAGGCTTATATTGGATGTGGGGGAGGAGCTCTTCCCCCCCCCACAGATCTACAGGCATGCGCCTTACAAATAAAAACATATTTTAACTGCTAGTTTGTCTTTAAATCTTTATTTATAACAATATTGTTTTACTCTACACACTGTGAAAAATACTGGTTGAGCAAAACCATACCAAACCATCTTGAGTTGCCACCTCGAGGTTCAGATTCCAGTTGACCCCTCGAGCTTCCTTTTTAAGGTCAGATGGAATCTGAACCTCTCAGTGGCAACACAGAATGGTTGTGTATGGTTGCCTAACCAGTATTCTGTATGTTGTTCACTATGGAGCTCCAGAACCAGGGCAAAGAAATAGAAAGTCATTTGGTTAAAGAGTTGCTATCACTATGGGGATCAGAAAATCCAGAACCACACCATATCACCCCAAGGGAGTCCCTCAGCCCAACACGTTTAATAGAAATGTTCTTAATATGCCAGAATAATGTAAAGCTCAGTGGAGTCAATAAGTAAATGCTCTTGTCCATGCCTCTGTAACCTCCCAGTCCCTGGGGTTACTAGAATTCCATCAGGTTAGCCCTAGGAAGGTAGAGGGCTCATTAGGAGCTCTGTGTAGATGACATCATTCTTTACTCAGATAGGTTGAGCAGAGAATGGATTATGCTATTTAGAATTCTCACAGCAGCATAAGCCACTTTGGAATCTGCTGCTCTGGGGAGGATTAGAATGTTCAGACGGTAGTGCAGTCAGTGTGTAATAGAGTTACAGTAGTGTTGAGCAGCAGTACAGAGAGGAGCTCTGAGTGTGGGGGTTCCTGCTGGTCTCCTGGTGGGAGACTGGATGAAGGACCTCTGGCAGAATTTCTCACCCTAGTTAGTGAGACATCTACAGTGCCATCCGAAGTGGTGGAAACTGTCGATTCTAGGACACCTGTATGTCAATTTCCTGTGAGGAGAGAGAGAGTGGGGCTGCAGTTCAGTGTGTTCAAGAGGCAACTACCTGATGACCAAAAGAAAGTCAGCTGCCCTACAGGAGACAGAGTGTTTCCAGGTCTGAAAGCAGTGGAGAGCTATGACGCAAATGTGAATCTCAGTCAGATGTCTGTACAGAAAAGTGCAACAAAGCTGTAAGTATAGAGATAGAGACTAAATGGAATGTGTTTTTCTGGGTTACTCTCAGCAGGTTGCATGTGCCACAACTAAGGTCAGAATACACCAGGCAGAGCCCCAGCCTCACCACAGATATGTGCTGAATGTTTTGTGATTTACTGTGGATGCCTCTAGCACCCTGATGAGGGTGGGGGTCATTTTTGCGTAACCCCAAAGGGATAGCAGAGGCTGGCAGGGGCTGGGGTGGGAGGAACACTATTCAAAACTCCAGTCAGGGCTAACTGGTTTTGGAAGGGAGCAAAGTTTAAGCCTGTGGATGTTAACTAAGCCCATCAAAGTTAGGAGATGTTTTGAGTGTGTGGCAACCCACTACGTAACTGGACACTCATAGAGAAGAAATGTCCAGTATATCCCTAGGAAAGAGTGGTGGACGGTGCCAGTGTTGGAAAGAGTAAAATGCCTAGATATCCTTGAATATAAAGGTGGAACAGTGTTCAAATTGTTGTGCTATCAGAAGAAATCACAATTTTGCCTTGTGTGTTCTGAGAAAAGAGGTCAGCATTCCACACCTGTACAGTGACAAACTTGGGAGACCACCCTGTTCTGCATTTGTTTGCCAACTTGTCAGAATAAAGCAATACTTCACAATCGCATGTTTCTGTTTGAACTTTAAATCTCTGCTTCCTGAGTGAAATGTTATTGGGGACCTACTGATAGTTTTAGACCTAGCATATGCCTAGCACCTCTCCCCGGAACCTGGAATAAATATAAATGTTATTTTGTTCCCTACACTCCCAACCCCTTTAGACTGCCGAGCCGGGTATTCACCTCAGAGCTAGGAGTGATGCCTTTTGTTTTGCCAACTGGTGGCCTGTTGCCTTGTCTGTGGCATGAGTTAGGGGGGTCCCAGTCTGTGCCTGGCCAGGGTATGGGTTACACCTACAATTAATGAAGAGTGATAAAACTGTTTTTTCTCCATATTATCTCTAGTTTGACCGGGAGCTCTGACTGATTGTTGATTAAGTTTCAAGGTATCTGCTGACGGGAAAAGAACTGGAACTTACCTGCAATACAATGTGTCCAGTGTCTAAAACAGCAGCTTAATAAGGCTTATCAGCTAGCACAAAATGCAGCAAACAAACAAACAAGGACAAGACAACAAAGTCCAATACAACAGCAGGGTGACAAGTCAGTTTACAGTCTGGTGACCGGGTTTTGGTGTGTTAACCTGGGATTACATGAAAAATGTCAGATTGCTGACAGATGGGGAGACCAAGAGTTTATCATAGAACAGCTACACAACCTGATGATATACTACATATATCCATTAGGAGAGGAAGAAGGAGACTGGACCATGCAGCAACATCATCTACTACAGGAAATGACAGATTAAACCAGGCTTAGCTGAGACTGCTCCAGAGCCACCTCAGTCTGTGAAGACTAGTGCAGCTACATGTAGGAACAGGAGGAAGAGAGCCCTAAGGCACAAACATGCAAACCCCTCCCCCACAGCCACCCCAGAGTACCATGTCTCCAATCTTCAGAGTCATTGGATAATGAAACTGAGCTAGTCAGGTACTACTCTACGTAGACATTGGCAGAAACAGATTGGTCAAGGGGACCTCATACCTGTGACACCTGTAGGGGAAGAACCCTCGTCAAGAGAGTTTCTGTGTCTTTAAGACACCCCTAGACAGTTGTTGCACCTTTAAATGGCCAAAGAAAGCACAAGCCATCATGTTGTATAAGTATACTATGTATTCCTACCAGATAACACGGTACCTCCTCAGAAGTAAGGCCTCCTACCAATTCAACCCTATTTAATCCAACCAATCATCCTCACTGTTCCCTAAGTATTCCTATATAGCAGCCTAATACTCCATTAACACATGGAGTTGATACACAGTTTCATGAACTCAGTAGACACTTGATGAACTTTAATGGACACAGAAACTGTTCACGAGTGTTCCTCAGTGATCATCAACTGATGAATTTTTTTTTTGCCCAGGCAAACAACTTTGTATATTATTAGACCGAATCTTGGATTGCTCCTCTCATATTGACTCCATCCATCAAAAGTCACTCCTCAAGCTTACTGCCCTATACTGGAACAAATCTTGCCTTCCACTCTGTCCATTGCCAGATTGTCCTCTGAATGACCCGGACAGTGTCTAACAATGCAGACATGGTATATAGTGCTGTTCCAAAGTACAACCTTGCCAGACTGGACCCTCCTCTCTTTCTCTGCTGCCATTTTGTCCTAAATGCCTCTCCCAGTGCCCACCACTTCTTACTCAACACCAATCTTTCCTTCCCCCTCTCTAGAAGGTAGAGACCTCTCACATTGTACTTCCTTGCACTCTAGATTCTGGTTCAGCTCTCTCCCCTCTCATCTTTCCTCCCTCCTCTCTCCTTTCCACACTTCATCCTACTTCCTCCACTCTGCTGACTCATGCACATTCTCTATCCTGCAATCTAGAACCTCTGTGAGTCGGGTTGATTGTTCTACTTGGTTAGCTGCCCACTTTCTGGAATAGTCTCCTTACTGCCATTGAGTCTTCCTCCCTCCCACAAATCACTCCTTCATGTTAACTCTACAAACACACCTGTTCCTCTAGCTAGTTCCTACCATCTTGTCTTTCTCTCCTCCCTCCTTCACCACAAGCAATCTTCTCTCTGCATGTCGTACTCTTTTTTTCTTCTGTGCAGGACCCTCACACTCGCGCCCCCACCCCCCACTTCTGTTTGTTTCTATTTTCAAGCTTCTGCACTTAGACCACCTGTACCTGTCTACTTTTTATGTTTTTGGGGGGCTTTTCTTAGCGACTTCTTCCAATTCAGTACATATGGCTCAACTGTTTTAAATGTTGTACTTAATTTCATAAGTTAATTCTTATACCTTTTAATTTATTGTTTTATTATTTAAAGTTTTGGTAACCTAGAAAGAACCCAAGGAAATTTAATGTCCATTTTCAAGGAGGACGTAGGAATACCAATACAACGTGCACAATATAAAATTATCAAATTTAACAATTACAAAGAGTTCTAGTTATCATATGGTAGTTGTAATTAACTCTAAATGAAACACAGCTTTTTACAACAGTCAAATGACCAAAGCAGAATTTCACAATTTGCCCATCAAATAGGAGGAAGATATTTGGCCCAAGTTTGTTCTTCTAAATAATACTATATGTTATAGATTATCACTACTATGAGAGGAATACGATGGAGTTGATATTTTAATAAGACTAGACAACAAGCCAACACCAGATCCTAACAGTAATTTCCAAACAGCCTCCTTGATTCCTCATTGTACAGTTTTTAATTTGCACTGAATTGCATTTGTAGAAAGTTGCACTTCCTTTTGTCCTGTGATTCCCTCCTCTAGGTCACACCTTGAAACAAGCCTCAGCTGAGTTTGCCACTCCTGATCACCAAATTATTATTTTTTTTTTATTCTTTAGTAACCAGGTATGGCCCACTGGGCACACGTGCCTGTTTTCAGGGGTGACCTGGGAGCACTTTGGAGGTTAAGTGATTTGCTCAGAGTCAGGTAGTATGCAACTGGATGTTGTGGGAATCAAACCCAAGTCTGCTGGATGTACTAAGCTCATTCACAGCTCATTACTCTATTCTGTAGGCTATAAAATCAGTCAATCAATCAGTCAATAAATCAGGGATATGCCACAAGACAGTGTTGGATACTTTTTTATCAATAATAAATGTAGTGACGTTGGATGATCTCATGAAGCATAGCCATGCAAAATTTATTCAAACACTGCTCTTGTTGCATATTCAATGTATGCAATGCAGTTTGTTTAGGTATCATTAGATTTAAGTACAAGTACTATTGATGATTTTAAACAAAATCCATGGAACCATTTTAATTGTTGCTGCTGTTTATATCAGTTATTATACAATGGCAAGAAAATTTCCTGGACTCTGATTGGTCAGTGTGTGCCTGAGACAGTGATGATATTGCACCATAACATCACTGTGTATTATGGAGCCTTTTTTTTTTTCAGAAACAATGATATACTACCTCACTAAAAATCTAGTAAAAACATTTTTATTTTTATTTTTTGTTTTCTATAACATCGATCCATTGTATAATTGCCATAAGGCACTCCAGGGTGTGTGTTATCGTGTAATAATGTCACTCCTCGGGTGGTGGAAGCACGCGGCTTGGCCGCGTGCTTCAACCCACCCCTCGTGCTTCAACCACCCCAGGAGTGACGTTATTACATGATAACACACACCTTGTCGTGCCTTATTGCTTAATTGAATGCGAGGAAAGTAGGGTTTTCCAGTGGGTTCTGATAAGGTTGGAATCTGATTGTTATCCAACAGCTGCTTCAGGGAAGGGAGAACAGTGAGATGTAGAGTGTGTGGATAATGAATAATTGAGAGAATGAACTGTTTATTGATGCCATACGCCGTGAGCTCTGCCCCAAGCATGGTGCACTATACAGGAACAAAACATGTATCTCAATTCTTGCCCTCCGTGAGATTGTTTTAAAGAGGATTCCCCCTATTTTTGACTATGGTGACATCATTTACAGTGGAACTTCCAAATCCCCCTTACCAGACTAGACTCTTTTTGTCATTTGCCTTAGACTGTCCCCCTCATACCTTACACTGCTCACTCTTCTCTTCACTCTTCCTCCCCTCTCTTGACACCAGGCCCCTCTTCCATCGTGCCTCATTTATTTCCAAATTCTGCTTTCGTCCCCTTCCCTCCTACCTTATCTCCTTCCTATTCTATTGCCCTCCTTCCCCCTACACCCTCTGCAGTAATGTTTCCCATTCCCTTTCTATTTCGTCTAGAAAATCTACTGTTGGTCAAGTTGCTTTCTCATATCACATTCCTAAACTGTGTTCCACCCATCCCCTGTCAATCCACTCTGCCTCTTCTTCTTTGTGACTTTTCTACTCCCACCTGCAACTGTCCATGTCACCTACCTCTTTGAGCTCCTTCCCCCCCCTTATTCATATTGTCCTTGCCATTTTGCTTCCCCTCCTTACATATAGGGGTGATTTACCCTTGCTTAGCCAAACTCAGTTTTATCTACCACATGTACCTGATGTACTGTTATGACTTGCAATATTTATAATTATGCTCATTTGATGTACTGTATTGTTGTACTGTACATGACTATATTTTTGTAATGCTAATTACTATTTTTTTTTCTTCTTGTACTATCCTTACTCCTTCCCCAAGGATACACCCAGAACCTAGCTTTTATCAGCTCAGTATGTCCTTCCTGGAAAATGTTTTTTTCTCCCAAATGCATTGCATAAATAATGATGAACACATTCTAAAGCCTCAGACTCTTGTAAGCATTATATGCATGTGAATCCTTGTTCAAGGCATGCTGACAAGGCTTCGCTGAAACAAACCGTTTTTATATAGGCTTATATATCTGACTGAACATGATAAAGTACAAACATTTATGTATGACTTTGATAACTGGTTGAGTGCACTGATCCCAGGGACCGTTTTAAGGCACGACCCGGGCCATAACACATGGCACAGGGTGACAGTGGAGTATAAGGTAACAGTAATACACATGAAACAGATTTGATACAAGCAACAATAGTAAGCACAATATACAGGTTTGATACATAGGTCCATTTGAGAACAGTGAATACAAGGTTTCAATATCAGACATGAGGAGATTTGGTACAAAACAAACAAATCGTAGGCACAGTGTACAGTGTGTGACTGCATCGTCCAATGAGCAAGTAATACACAGAATACTCAATAAAATATATATATATACAATATGTACAGGCAAGGAAGTCAAATATTACTGTGATAAATACAATATAACAGTTGTAGGCAGGGGAGTTGACTAGCGTGGGTAGGTGGGTAACCCCTGGGCTGGGGAATTGACTAGTGTGGGTTGGTGTCATTCCCCAGGGAGTAGCGGCAGGATGAGTTTGCCAGGAACCAGACTTTAAGGCGGGACTTGAAACTGGAGTGTGCATGAATGGAATGGAGTTCAGCCGGTAGTTTGTTCCACTGCAAAGGGGCAGCTGCAGACCACGTGTTGCATTCTGTGGGGTCTCCTTGATACCCTGCAGTTAACTAAATCAGAAATGGATTATCACTACCTGTCAGTCACAAACAATGTGGTCTCATATTTATAAACGTATTGCTGAACATGGATTATTGGCTTTAGACATACAATATTGAAATGTGATATATGGATAGTGAAAATAATACCCCCAAAATACAGACAAAAAATTCCTTGTAATACAGTAGTTAGTCCCGTAATAGTATACTTCCGGTCCTCGTAATAGTATACTTCCGGCTCAATAATACTATACTTCCGGTCCTCGTAATAGTATAGTTGGGATTACTGATGTGACGACTGTGTGAACCGAGTTTTGTTTCTTTTTTTTTGTGAGAGAAACATGCGGAATGGGACTGGGAGTGGGAGCAGGAGTGGGGGTGGTGTGAGCGAGGAACGATACTCGGGAGTCTTACTAACTCTGCAGACCGCAGCGCCATACAGCAGGCACAAGTAAGAAATAAAAATTCCTTGCATCCATATATTACAAAAAATAACAAATAGGTTCTGGTGTTTCAAGGCAGAAATTCCATCTCGAGGTTCTGGGGATACAAGAAACCTCTCGAGCTTTGCTCTCGAGGTTTCTTGTATCCCCAGAACCTCCCGATGGAATTACTGCCTTGTAATACACCAGAACCTATCTATTATTCTTTGCAATATACTGTAGGAACAGAAAATGATGGCAAAAAAAGATCAAGCAGCCCATCCTGTCTGTCTGAGCCTCTCTGATTCTGGGACTGTGACTTTGTCAGTCCTCCGACCCTCCCACTCCCACTCTGCCCCATTATGCTCTATTCCAATGTCCCTGACTCATCCCCTTTTGAACCCTCCCACTGTTTTAGCCCTGATGACCACCTCCAGAATCTTGTTCCAGTCTATCACCGTTCTTTCTATGCAAAACTGCTTACATAGAAACACAGAAGTTAATGGCAGATAAGGACCTCAAGGCCCATCCAGTCTGCTCATTTTTTCTACCTTATGAATGTGCCATAGGCCTTTACTCTGTCAATGGCCTATCTATTCATACTCATCTGTATTGCTTCCTTATGCCTATCCCATGCCTCTTTGAAGCCCTGCACTGTATTCATATCCACTACTTTCTGAGGTAGGCCGTTCCATGCATCCACCACCCTTTCTGTGAAAAATAACTTCCTCACATTACCCCTTAATCGGCCTCCCTCTAATCTCATGCTGTGTCCTCTTGTTCTGCTTTTTTTTTTTATATTGAAACATGTTAGACTCTTTCACCTTGTTAATGCCCTTAGGATGTTTGAATGTTTTGATCATATCACCTTTCTCCTGCCTTTGCTCTAGGGTATACATATTGTGCTCTGTTAATCTGTCCTCATATGTTTCTGCTGCAATCCCTGCACCATTTTGGTTGCCCTTCTCTGGACTGCCTCCATTTTGTTAATGTCCTTGTGAAGGCGTGGCCTCCAGTACTGCATGCAGTACTCCAGATGGGACCTAACCAGTGTCTTGTAAAGAGGGTTTATTACCTCCCTCTTATGACTTGTGATACCCCTACTAATACACCCCAACATCCCTCTAGCATTACCTACTGCTTTAGTGGTCTGCTTGAATGATTTCAGGTAATCCGTAATGATGATGCCCAAGTATTTTTCTTCCCTTGTGATTGCCATCATCTCCCCTCCCAAGCTATGGGTAGCCTCAGGGTTTCTCTTCCCTATGTGAATGATCTTGCACTTCTTTGCTTTAAACCCCAGTTGCCACTCTTCCGACCATTTTGCCAGTTTATCCAGATCTCTTCTCATTCTGCCCACCCCATCTGGATCATCTACTCTGTTGCAGATCTTGGTGTCATCTGCAAACAGACAAACCTTACTCTCCAGTCCATCTGCAATGTCACTGATGAAGATATTGAAGAGCACTCGTCCCAGGACTGATCCCTGAGGAACCCCACTTGTGACTTGCATCTCTTCTGACTGTATACCATTTAACACTACTCTCTGTTTTCTGTCCACCAACCAGTTTGCCACCTAGATGACCAACCTCTGACCCACCCTGAGCCTACCCAACTTATTAATCAATCTTCTATGTGGAACAGTATCGAAAGCTTTGCTGAAGTCAAGGTAGGTGACATCAGCTGCACACCACTGGTCTAGTTTGACAGGACCTTCCTGCTGTAAACCTATGCGGTTTTGGATCCTGTGCTCTTGTACATTCCAGGTGTTGCACTATCCTTTATTTAAGCAGTGCTTCCATAACCTTGCCCACTACTGAGGTAGGACTGACTGGTCTGTAGTTCCTTGCCTCCTCCCTGCTGCCACTGTTGTGAAGCAGGATCACATGAGCCCTCCTCCAGTCTTCTGGGACCTCTCCTGTGCTCAGAGACTTACTAAACAGTTCTCATAATGGCTCTGCTAGTTCCACCCTTAGCTCCTTTAGGTCCGTGGGACGTATGCCATCAGGTCCTATTACCTTATCCACCCTGAGCTTAGCAAGCTCTTTTAGGACCCTTCCTTTTGTGCTTCCTGACATCCTTCCTGAACCTCCCTCTGAAAGTATCAGGGGGTTACCACGGTACCCATGATACCACTCACTGTGAACGCTACTGTCCAGCTTGTTTATTCTCTGGTGGTCATTGAACTTTAATTTCACAGAGGTACTTTAGATCCCATTCATGTTGCTCCTCTTTCTCCTGCATGTTTAGATCCTCCAAACACTTCTCATGGGACCCATCCAATTGCCAGTGTGTCATGCTAGTAGCTTGTCTCTGCACAGCTTCCAGCCTGTCCATGTCCTTCTCAAGTGTAGCTCCAAAACTGCACACAATACTCTAAGTGAGGACAAACCAGAGATCTATATGGGGGCAGTACTTATAACAAACACTGTTATAATGGACAATCGGTTATAGTGAACAAAAAATGATTTCCAAAACCAAATATATTGAACACAATGCATTTTTCTCTGGTTATAATGGACAATAAAATTGCTTACAATGGACACCATGAAGCTTTTATGGGCATTTGTAGTGCTTTTTTAGGGAGTGGGGAGTGCAGAGCTTGTGAGGAGATTTGGCAAATGCAGAGATTACATTTCTTACAAAATAATTCTCCACAAGCTGCATAAACTTTTAGTAGTTAATCACACTAAAAGGAAATAATTTTATATTTTAATAAAACCCTTACAGTATCATTGCATTTGTTCTTACTGTCCTAAAACAACAACATCCAGCCACCAGAGTTATTATCCTCTTCTTACCTTGTGCAATAAACTTCCTTAAAAAAGCTCACATTCCCTGACTTTTAAATAACATTAAATAAATACGATGACTACAGAAACATATATGCTAGGCAGGATTCTGAGTAATCTATGAATATTTATAATTGGTTCTCATTCACTCTGAGCTCCCGCTCACACACATAGACACACCTAATACATAAGTTACACCTCTGCTGGATATAATGGACACTGGATATAATGGACAGAAGTTGTATGCACAGATGTGTCCATTATAACAGGCTTGCACTGCGTTACCCTCCATCCTTCTGCTAATGGTCCCTCACTTAATGCACTCCAGCACTGGATTTGCCTTCCTATAGCCCTACTCTACTACATGGGGCTGCCTTTGTAATCTCGGTTATTAACACCTCCAGTTCCATTTTCTCTGGTGTGCTGTCCACTACCACCCCACATATTCTATACTCCATTTGGGAGTTCCTGACCCCTAGGTGAATCACCTTGCACCTTTTCATGTTAAATTTCAGCTGACACACCCTCGACCACCTCTCCTGATTTTTCAGTTCTTTCTTTATGGTCATTATCCCCTCCGCTGTGTCCACTGTTCCATAGACCTTTGTGTTATCAATGAAAAGGCATATCTTTCCCTGAACCCCCATTGCTAGATCATACATTAATATGTTAAAGAGAGATGATCCTAGAATCAACCCCTGGGACACCCAGCTCATGACTTCCCTTTCCCCAGGGGTGTCTCCATTTAGGACCACCATCCGGATTCCCCTAATCAACCAGTTTTTCACCCATCCAAAATTCTTGTCCTCTCCCCCCAGGTCATCCAACTTCTTTATCAATCTCTCACATGGGACTGAGTCAAAGGATTTGTTAAATTAAAGGCACAGGACATCAACTGCTTGACACAGCCTTGGTCACCCAATCCAATAATTCCATCAGACTCCATTGGCATGACATCCCACTGATAAATCCCTGTTGTCTAAAACTCTTTAGGTCATTGGCCTCCAGGAACATCACTTTCATTTCCTTAGTTATAGACAGCAGTAGTTTCCCCACTATAGACATCAGACTGAGTTGTTCATAGTCACTTGGCTCTTCCGGACTTCAAGTTTTACATAGGGGGACACATTCCCTGTCCTTCAATCCTCAGACAAAAAGTAAGTTTCCTTGCAGTACAGATTTTGTAAAATTGTTGTTGGTAGATAGTCAAACCTTGCTAGCATATTAGATCTTCTAATTTCTGGTGTTAGTGGCAGAATATGATCATTTCCAAAACATGTGACATCTTATTACAGTCAGACCTGGTTAATCCATGCCTTGTTATTACACCTACCTGATTACCTGAACAGGGAGCCTCTGAAGCAGATATTTTTGCCATGTTAATTGACTCTTTAAATGGAAACCTCTGGTTCTAAATCCAGATCCAGTGCTGAGAGTACAGAGACCATTATCCTCATTCATTTTGACATGTATAATCCATTGCAGCTGTTAATGATTGTGTTAATGGAAGTCTTCCTGATCCCTCTTAATTCCCTCTGACATGCTAAAGGTGACATGAAAGGATTTTTAGATATTTAACTGCCCTTTTATTGTCCTTTCCATGCCAGTAATATATTTTGATATGCTTTGGCCATTTTTTTATAAATATAGTAAATAACCTAGCTTTGGGATGCCCTTAGATATATTTAGAGTTCTAGTCTCCTCACCAGCTACTGCTCTTTTCCTTTTCCTAAGAAATTTAATGGAATTGGTGACACCATTCTGTGCTATTCATATAAATGGCCTGGAATGGTTTTACTAATGACATAGAATGTTCAGGCAGTAAGAAATGAGAGAACAGCAATCACAGAGGGGGAAGGGATTCCTTGTAGTTACAAATGCAAAGAAATAAATAATTTGACAGAAAAGGTCAAAAACTATCAAAATATTGGACAGACACAAAGAGAAAAACAGGAGGACATCTAGAGTGGTAAAAATGGTTTCTTATCACTTAACAAGAATTCTCCCTCCTGCCATCCCCCCACTCTAGCAGTAGCTCAGTGTTGGCTGCTTACTGGCTCTACTAACTCTCAAAGTGCTGTTTCCATTCAATCCAGCCCCAGTTCTCAAAGTGTCCTCTCTCTAACTCTGCAGCAGCTCAACCCAACATCAACTTTATACCTTGGCTGAAAGATGTGTTGCTAGCCTATGTGAACTGAAAGAAGTACTGTTTGATTGTGAACTGAAAAACTAACTGCTTCTACCTGGAGCTAAGCTCCTTGGAAGAAACATAGAAACTTGTGGACTGTGTTCTTGACATAAAAAAAATGTGTGCATGCTAAAGGGGCTGAAACTTCTAAGCAAAAACCACAGATCATTTACAATTAAATAAGTATAAAATAAGTATTATTAATTTATTAAAAAAAGAAAATGAAATGTTTTTAACTACTCAGCTCTGTATTTTCAAATTTTCAATGTTCTGAATTTCTAATAAAGTAAACAAACAAACAAAAAAAACATCCTTTGGTCATTGTCTGGTTCCTACATATATTTTTATTATGTAAGAAAATAGGCACAACTGAATGTTTATAGATTAACCAGGTCTGACTGTAGCTCCAAACTGTGGGGCTCCTGTAGATTTTCTTACCAATTCCATGTCATTAATTTGTGTTTTTTTCATATAATTTTGTCTTAATCAAGTTTTGTATGACATTAGGATGTCGATAGTTCTCATAAAGTCAAGCCATAGATGCTTTGAGTTTTTGTATTTTAATGTAATGTATCAGAGACTGTAACCATTTTAACTGAGTGTCAAAATTTAAACCAGGTAGATTTTTCTAACAGGCGCTCCAGTGCTAATTTAGTTTGTTCATTTTTGATGATTTTTAACCTGTATGACATAATATCTAGTTTTATTTGAGAGAACATGTCGATTCTCCCCAATTCTGATCTCACAGCCACAGTTGCAGAAGTTAGAGATAATCTTAACAATGCTTTATAACATAATGGTAATAGTATTTCAAGCTCTTTTGGATCAAATGATCCCTAAACTTCTGTCCCATAGAGTACAACCAGGGTAAGTTTCATCTCTCTGGGAACTAGTGTTGCATTGAAACAATTTCCATTATTATTTTTGTTTAAACTTTAATGAAGCTTTAGATAGCTGTCTCCCTTTATTACTTCAAGATTTTATATTTTCTGTTTTTAGAGAGCTTCACTCCTAAGTAGACATGTTTGTTTACCATATCATTTTTTTTCTGTTCCATAACAGAAATGTTTTTATTACTGCTGAAAATAACAACTTTGCTTTTATTTAAACTGATCCATAATTGTAACTGTTCACAACATTTTTGTTGGCAGTAAGTGAGAGGACCATGCATCACAATCTTAGCAAGGATAACTGTTAGAATTTATAAATTGAAAATACAATGTACAATAAGAAAGTAAAGTACAGTTGCATAAGAACTTACTGTAACAGTAGAATATCACTTGCAGCAGGCCATAACACATGGGATATCAGCCGCAGGCATCACATCCTCTGGATGACTTCTCAGCAGTCAACCCAGGGATCTCTGCTTCCTGTCACCGGGTGTACTCTTGCACATATATAAAGAGGAGGTCCCTGATACTCATCAATTCTTTTCCATCTTAGCGACCGATATGAGAAGTGACTCATAGGTCTCCAATGGGAACTGAGGAGAGGAACACAATGGCAGCAGTTTGAGGCTTCCACGAGAGGCTAGAGCAAAGTACCCTTCTGAAGCAGGAGCATGGGGAAGGCGAGAGGGGCAGCATGGCCTGCTGCAAGAGATACTCTCGAAGATCTACTGTTACAGTAAATTCTTATGCAACTGTACTACCTTCTTCAAGTCGATCTCTTGCAGCAGACCATAACACATAGGAAGAATCCCAAGCAGTTATAATTGCCATGGTAGGAGGAAGTGAACTGCATCAGATTAGGACAGGAGGCCATTGAGGACAGTCCACCCAAAGGCAGCACGCTTCTTGGAAGCAATGTCTAGACTGTAATGTTTTGTGAATGTATGTACAGTAGACCAGGTGGTGGCCTCGCAAATCTCTGAAGCTGAGATGCCTCAAAAACACATTGTGGAGGTAGCCATGCCTTTAGTGGAGTGGGGCTTCACAGACCCTGTGACAGGTTTATCATATTTGTTATATATAAACTTAATGCAGTTGGCCAACCATGTGGACAAGCACTGCTTTGAAACCTGATCACCCAGTCATCCTGGGGTGAAAGAAACAAAATGTTGCTCAGTTTTCACAACTGTTCAGTGCGGAGAAGATAAAGTCTCAATGTTCTTTGCACATCGAGAGTATGAAGCAGGGTTTCACCTGGATTCTCAGGCTCTGCAAAATATACTGGTAACTGAATGGACTGATTTAGAGTAAATTCAGAATCCACTTTCAGGAGAAAGTAGGGATTAGTACTTAGGAACACCCAGTCCATATGAAACTATAAGTATGGTGGCTTGCACATAAGCGCCTGTAATTCTGAGATACGTCTACTCGATGTAATCACCACCAAAAAAATAATTTTCCATGATAGAAATTAGAGCTTGCATGTATCAGAAGGACATTCAGTCAGTTTTTCAAGCACAAAATTCAAATCCCACACCTGGACCAGGTCACAAATAGTGGGATTCAAATGGAGAATACCTTTCAAGAAGGTTCTGATCAGAGGCAACTGGGACAATGGTTTGTTGTCCACAGGTAAATAAAAAATAGAAATGGCCACTAGGTGTAC
This sequence comes from Neoceratodus forsteri, assembly GCA_016271365.2. NCBI lineage: Eukaryota > Metazoa > Chordata > Ceratodontiformes > Ceratodontidae > Neoceratodus > Neoceratodus forsteri. The sequence continues at coordinate 47,932,705 of CM028134.1, forward strand.
TTTTATTGAGGAATATTTTAGGCCACCCTCGGACAGAAAGAGCAGGTAGTCTAGGATGCTGTGGGGGAAACAACACATATACGGGTCCAATTCTTGGGAAGAGGCCCAAATGGAGAAACATGTCCATTTCATAGAGTAGGATGACCTAGTGGAGGGCTTCTGGACCACCACCCTCAGGATCTCTGCTAGCCCTGGGGACACCTGATAGCGGGAGAGGACTATGTTCTCAGGAGCCAGGCATGCAGGTGCAGGAACAAAGATCTAGGTGCAGCAGGGATAGGAGGGCTGGACAAAGAGGCAGTGGATGAGGATCCCAATCTGATACTTACAACAGCAAGGGGAATCAGATTTGCCTTGGCCAGTAGGGGGCTATGAGAATCATAGATGCCCCATCCTTGACCAGTTTTAGAAGGACTTTCTATAGGAGAGGAAATGTCAGGAAAATATAAAGAAATTCTCCTGTCCAGGAATGAGATAAGGTGCCCAACCATAAAATTCCAGGCCCATGCTCTAGAGAGCAATAGAGGCAGTTTTGCGTTTTGCCAAGAGGCAAATAGGTCTAACTCTGGGTGACCCCACTGCAGGAAGATGACTTCTAAGATGTCGGAGTGGAGTTTCCATTCATGAAACTCAAGCAGTGGTTCTGCTCAAGGCATCAGCTAAGGTATTCGATACCCCTGGAATGTGGACCGCCAGAAGGTAAATGCCCTTCTGGATCACCCAATACAACACCTTCATGGATTCTCAGCAGAGAGGGTATGAATAGGTACCACCTTGTTTGTTCAGGTAGTTAACTGCGGCTGAACTGTCTGATTGCACTTGAAGGCAACCCTGAGAGAGTAAGGTCTCAAATGCCTGTAAGACATACAAGACAGCCCTCTTTTCCAGGATGTTGATGTGAAGATGAGCTTCCAGCTTTGTTCAAAAGCCCTGGGACTGAACCCCCTGAAGATGGGCAGCTCAGTCCATCAAGGAGGCATCCACTGTTAGAACGAGGACTGGGTAATGGAATGACATGCCCCTTAGTAGATTTATTTGTGTCTTTGGTAACCGAGTAGGTGCATTGATCCAGACAACCATTTTCAGTCTCAACCCAGGCCACAAGGTAGCAAGAACAACACAGGTACAATGTTACATACAGGGTACAATACATGCACACCTAACATGTGGTGGCGTGGTAAGAAATATGCAGTGAATAAGCTAGATTATACTAAGACAAAAATGTACATAAGCAAAGACAAGTGATTAAAACATGTGGTGCAATTTACGTACAGTGATAGTGTTCAATTACAGTAGTCCAGTTTCATAGATAGATAGATAGATAGATATTTTATTTATAAAGTGCCCAATTCCTGGGATTCTGGGCACTGTACAATAAAAACAACAATACAACAATCCAAATATTAAAATCATGCAAAAAGATCATACTGTACATATTTAATATAATAAAATCATTATAAATACAGATCACCGTTCTATCTATACGTTATAACCACTGATCAATCAACCAATAAATGCCTGTTGTTCATATAGGTGCAGTAACAATAAATTGTGCAATTTCAGACAAATCAACACTTTCATTGTGTCATTAGGGAATCATAGGGATCAGAAAAGAGGAGGATTGAGGGGGGTCGGGGTTAGGCTTGAGGCTTTTAAGGGTATGGGAGTAAGAAAAGAAAGAGGATCATGGGTTAGCTTGAGGGTTTGAGGGTATTGGGTGGTGGTAAGGCAGGAGAGACAGAGGTGAGAAAAGGAGGGGCAGGTGAGGGGGGCAGTAAGTGCTACCTACCCATTGAAGAGCATAGATGATTTGTGGGCCCTCGTATTTTTGTACAGTGCAGTGACAGTTTACAGTAGTCAGGAGCCAGGCTTTCAGATTGTGTTTAAAAGCTTGGTGGATGAGGGATGAGGGATGAGTGAATGGACAGAGGGATCTTGTTCCATAGGGAGGGTGCCATGATTGAGAAAGTTCGATTTCCCATGGTAGTGATGACTCGGGGTACTTCTAGCTGGGGGACTGAGGATGCCCTAAGATTCCTTGAAACCACTCTATCTGTCAGAAGGGGTGAGTAGGGGACAGGTGTTGGTTTCAGAGTGAGTTGTCCACCAGACAGCCCATTGCATAATCAAAGCAATTTTGTAGAGGGAGCTACCCTAGGGACAGGTAGAGAGTGCAGTGATAGGAATGGAAAGGAGCTAGAAGTAAGAAGTGACAGAGTTGTAAGTTGTGCTTAGACATGAGTGCAGGGTAGAGGATAGGTGCGAGGAGACTGGGGAGCAGTAGTCAAGCAAGAGTAGTAGGTTTCCACATGCGATGGCAAGGCATGCTTCAGCAGACAGATAATGTTTGTGTCGGTATACAGTGCCTAACTTCTGGTGGATCCTCCATACAGTATGGTTAACATGTTCACAGAAAGAAAGAAAGGGAGGGGTCAAGGGTAACTCCTAAGTATTTGAGTGATGTGACATTTTCAATTGGAGAGCCAGCGGGGGTGAGTACCAGGAGGGAGGAGTTGGTTTTGGTGGCTTTGGCTAGGCAGGGTTTAGAGTCAAAAAGCATGGATTTAGTCTTTTCTTCATTGACTAAGGGTTTGTTGGAAAGGAACCATTGGTGGGCAGAGCCACAGTTCTATGTGAGGGTGGAGGAGATGGAGTCAATTGAGTTGTCGCTATGATAGATGACTAGATCGTCGGCGTAGAGAAGAGCTTTGCAATGGAGGTTGTCCCTCGAGAGTGTGTTAATGAACATGGAAAAGAGCAGTGGCCTGAGTATGGAGCCCTGGGGGACTCCAGTGAGTACAGGAAGGGGAGCAGGAGATACTTTACCAGTGATAAGCAACTGAGTCCTGTTTGATAGCTGTGGAACCAGGCAGCAGGTCCGGAGAGCAGCCAAAGAGTAGTAAGGTTGAGTGGAGGAGGTGGTGATCAGCTAGGTCAAATGCTTTTAACAGATCAATGAAGACAGCACCTGTGGGTTGCCCTGGTCCATGTTTTGTAGTACATGATTGGTAAAAAGGGCTAGAGCAGATGAGGTACTATGCAGCTTGTGGATGCCATGTTGGAGGGGACATAGGAGGTTTTACTTTTCTAGGTGCTCTAGAGTGTACAATTTTTTTAAGCAGTTTGCCTAGACAGGGAGGAAGGAGATGGGCCTGTAATTGTGAGACGAGAGGGGATAGCCAGCTTTGAAGATTGGTAGAACATTTGTATGTTTCCAGGAATCTGGTACAGTAGCTGTAGTAAGGGCAAGGTTGAAGATGAAAGTGAGGGGTTTAACAATTGCAGGTGAGATGAGTTTTAGGAAAGCGGGGTACAGTCCATCACTGTCAGGGCTTCCTTTGGCCTGTAGAAACATTAGTAGTTTGATAGTGTCAGCTTGCCCAATAGCCCTGAAATGGAAGTGTGGATGCAGAGTGGTGGTAGAGGAGGAGGGAGAGTTGTTTGGTTGGAGGTTCTGGGCAGGGGAGGTCTGGGAGGGGAGCTTGATTAGATAGTTGGATAAGTCAGTGAATTCTGGTTGAAAGCATTTGCAATCTCAATAGGGTCAGAGATGGAGCCAGAGGGGGATGAAAGCTATGTTATCTGCCTGTTGTTTTGGGGGTTTAGGAGTGATCGAATTGAAGCCCAGAAATTGCATAGGTTAACAAGATTGTTGCTCTGTTGATTTAGGTAGTATTTGTGCTTGAGTGACTTGAAGGTCTGTTTGCAGGAGTTGTGCAGCTGTCTGTAGGCATTCCAGAGTTGTTGAGAGGGGGACGCTTTGTATGACTTCTATTTGCTATCCCAGTCTTTCATTAGTGCCAAGAGTTCTCTGGATAGCCAGTGGGTGGAGCCTCCTCCTACCCTTCTGATCGGGAGGGGGAAGAAGGTATCCGGTATGTGAGAGAGAGTGTGGAGGTAAGGAACGTGGCCACATCCAAGATGTTGCTGTGATGGTAGAGGGCAAACCAGTTTATTGCCCTAACATCTCTAATGACCAGTTTGGGATCTTGGCAGTTGAACCTTTGGAAAGATAGGAGTTTATGGGGAGGGTGGCTTGATTTGGTGGACAGTATAGCATAGGTTGGGGTTTGATCGCTGACTGAGTCAGACATTGTGCCTGCCTGGAGGATCAAGTCTGCTCGGTTTGTGGTGACCCAATCAATGAGAGAGTGGTTTAGTGAGCAGGCATTGTGTTGGGTGGGGGAGGAGATAATATGTTCCAGGTTATGTTCCTTTAGTAGGGTTGCGTAGTCTAGTGCAGGGGGCATCCAACCAGTTGAGGTTGAAATCTCTGATCGCAACCATATCTCTTGTGGGTTCTGTGTGCCCCACGCCATCCAAGAAGTTGGATAATCCTGGGATGCCTCCTGTAGGGGTGTTATAGCAGCAGCTTATGTGGAGTTTTTTGGATGCACCAAGGGTTAACTCAGTGAGGAGCCATTCACTTGGGGAGGTGGGAGTTGAGCAGCTGATGGTAGCAGCAGTGATGTGCTTTTGCACATATAGTGCCACTCATCTGTCCATCTTTCTGCCTGGTCTGTCCACACCCAGCTGATGTCTGTATGGTTGATGTGGGTGTTTGTGGGGCCAGGATTACTTTCTATATCTCCAGAGAGGAGAATAAGTGTGAGGAGAGGGCAGTTTGGAGGGTGCCAGTGGGAGGACTGGAGGGTGAGGGAGTGCATAAAAAGGCCAAGCAATCGGCGTTCTTAGACAGTAGGGCCAAGAGGATTTCATTTGTGAGAGTGAGTTCATGTCCATTTACATAGATTGGGGTGTCCGAGTCTTCATGTGGGGTAGGTGAGGGGCATAGCTTTTGCTGATCAACAGCCAGAAATGATGCACAGATGTCGGTTGCCACATGCAGGGTAATCAAGGAAGCCAGCATAAGTAGGGTTGAACTTGAGCACATGTTCATTTTGGAGGTGTAAACAGTGTTGCCTGGGCTAGAGGTCTTAGGGCTTTGTTGACAGCAAGTGCTTTGAGTGAGGAAGAAAGGACAGAAAATAGGTTTGAGTGATGGCCAATGGGAAGAGGGGAGATAAGTGAGGGAGAAACTTTGCCGTATTTAATAGAGGTTAGGGTCGGGGATGATGGGTGGGAAAAAGTTTAAAAATACAGAAAAGGCAGCCAGGGAAGATGGTCATGTGCTGAGGGTGGCAGTGGGGACCTGGCTTGAGTTTCTGGGTCAGCTTAGGAAGTTAACCAATGGCTTGGCAGACTTCCGTGAGCGGACCAATCACAGTGTCTGTGTCCGCTAATTTGGCCAATGGAGAGAGGAGGCGGCACTGGGGTTCAAGCCAGCACGGTAGCTGGAGAAGAAGCATACCTTTTGGCTGGAGGAGGTGCGCTTTGTCCCGAAGAGGCAGGGCAGTTGCTTCTGGCTGGGGGCACCCACTCAGGGCTTCAGCTGCAGAGAGAGCACAGGGGAGAGAAGCAATTAATTTATATAACTACACAGGCGCGAATCAGTGGGCAGGGGTCAGACAGGGTAAGGAGGCAGGTTATCAGCAGGGGTTTGGCGTAACAAAAGAATGATCAGGCAGATCATGGGGAGGGCCTCAGGTAGCGAGACGGTGGGCGGGAGGTGAGAGAGCAGACTGGGGAAGGGAGAGTGAGAGCTAGAGACAGAGAGAGACAGATTGATTGGCAGGTTGAGAAAATGGCTCAGGACAACAGGAGAAGAAAAGTGAGGGTGTTTAGGAGTACAGAAAAGGATTCTAAGTACTGGAAAACACAGTCAAAAAATCCAAGAGGGATGTAACACAGTACTGTCCATGGACGTCCACCATTGTAAGGCGCGAAGACAAAAGGACTGAGACATTAAAGTCCTCCCACTTCTGATCCCATTGAACCCTGAGGTTCAACTGAAGAACCATCATGTTAAGTCTGGCATGAGGGACAGTGGGGATGGTAGCCACCAAATGTCCCAGGAGCCAAAGGTAGTCCCTTGCTGAGACATACCGACAAGTCTTCAGCAACATGATTTGGGTCAGAATGGCATCTGCCTGTGTCTTGGGAAGAAATACTATACCCTACGAGGTGTCTAGCACTACTTCTATATACTGGAGAGTCTGTGATAGGTTCATCACAGACTTTGGGTAGTTGACCATAATGCCCACCATGAAGAATATCTCTAGGGTGTGGGTCAGGGTTTATTCCAGCTTGGGGAGTGTGGGCGCCTTGAGAAGCCAGTCATCCAGGTATGGAAAGAGGTGCAGACCTTCCAGGCAAAGGGCCCCTGCCACCGCCACCAAGCGTTTCATAATATCCTGGGGGCCAAAGAAAGGCTGAAGGGGAGGGACCAAAACTGAAAATGACAGCCCTGAAACTGGAATCATGAGAACCTTACGCCTGGGGGTGCGCAGGATATGAAAGTGCACCCTTCATGTCCAGGGAACAGAGCCAGTCCCCTGTATCCAGCAGGGGGAGCAGGGTGACAAGAGTCACCATCCTGAACTTCTGGTACCATATGTAGAGGTTGAGACCTCTGAGATCTAGAATGGGACATAAGTTCCCCATCCATTTAGGAACCAGGAAAAAAATGAAAGTAATATCCCAAGCCTCTTTGATGGGCAGGAACTGGTTCTATGACATGTTTCTGTAACAGTTTTACATTGGCAAATCCAGGGTGCTCCTTCCCTTTCAGGGATAAAAGTCCATATAATCACTTGGGTCATCCTTCTTGTGACCAGAAGCAAGTCCAAAATGAGTAGGTAAAGACGAACTCCACCCATAAAATCTTCAGTTATTCTTTTATTTTTCATACACCTCATTTGACTACGTTTCATGGCCTAAGCCACTTCATCAGGCTACAGTGTTCTCAGATTTAGTAAAGCAATATACAAAGGTGTTTAAGTACATGTTGTAAACAAACCATATAATTTAAACCACTATATAACACCCAAAATATACAATACTAATTATCAGTACTTTATTTACAATTCTTAAAGTCCCTTTCCAAAAACTCACTGATGTCCAGAACGGAAAGCTGTAATGCTTCTACAGTTTCTGCTATAGTTCAGTCTATATGTAGTGTTGTTTGTTTATGTTGTACTCTTGAAAAAATATGTAAATAATTAAAGTCCTGTGGGTACACTTACATCTTCCTATTCTGTTGTGTTAGTTTCAACAATTCTGTTTCTAATATTTCATTTCTTCTGGGATATCCTTCCCCTTATTAAAACAACAACAAAACGCTATAAAGATAGGTTCACATTTGATACGTTCATCACAATACCACTCATTTTCAAATCAGAAACACTTACTCTGTAGTGAAACAAACAACACTCTTTCAAACTTCCAAGTTACTCTGTTTCATTTTCTCCTCTGTCTTTCAAACAGTTGCAGTTCCTTTTAAATAAACAAACACAACTTCCTATAATTCATTACAGATTGCCCTCCAGAAAGGGAAAGATGACAAAGTGCCCTACAACTTTTCAAAATAACATTTACCTGCAGGGTACAGTCCTCTATTTTTTTTTATTACTTCATTCTGTTCAAAATGACCTTTAGCTCCCTGTGTTAATTAATTTCTATTAACATAAACATCACATGTAAACCATCAATGCTTTCTCTTATAAGGTATGCTCAGTATTTCAAAATCCATTACATTAACATAAACATTCATCAGGAGATAGAGGCAGTGCTTCCCCATTTCAAGGGACATCAATGCAGAGCTTAAGCAGACCTCCACCTAATGGGGTCTGTCTGCTCCTTCATCTGCGCGGTTTAAATATCTAATTTTGTCACGAGGTGATGATGTCATAATTGTGACACCTTATGTGCTGCTGCTGCACTTTTGCTGGCTACCACTGGGGCTGAAGAACTGCTCTCTGGCACTGAGGAATGATCCCAGACTGCAGTTCACCCAGTGTCAGCCTCTTTATCAAGTCAGTGGTTCAACCCCTGCCTGTGGTGATTCCACAAATAAGTATTTTACTGGTTGTTTTTCATACAACTTAGATTTAACTTAATTTAATAATTAAATCTGTGAAATCTTTTCATGTTCTTTAATTTTTAAGGAAAATAAAGGATAGTCCACTTGATAAGGGTTCCACATGGAGGATAGCAGACTTGTAACCATATTTTGTCTTTTAGAAGAAGTTAGGACTTTTGTACTCATTTCATAACAGTATATCTAAATCTAGACAATATACAAAAATACAGAAGTACACGTGTGGTCTGGACTCAACAACCTACTCTCCAATTACATCCTTCATTAAATCCAAAATGTCTGTTTGTGAAGTCCAAAGAAAAAATCCAGAACACCTATCATTGTAATAAATGATCATCCCACATTTGTCCTGCATTTACAGGTTTAGCCACTTGCTCTGGTCCCCAAAATCGAAGGGATATTGCTGAGTTTCCTGCTTGGTTAACATTTCTTGCAACTAATGAATGGGCATCATGTGTCCTGATGTCACGTTCGTGCTCTCTGATCCATGTTTTGAGCGCTCTCAAAATTTTTCCAACACATAGCATGTCACAGGGACATTTCAATAAGTAAATCACATGATCTGTCATACATGTGATATGTTGTTTAACGATGAAAGATTTGTTTGTCCACGTGTGCTCAAATTCTGTTTTTTTTATTCAAATTTCCATACTGGTAACACCTTCCACAAGGATAAGATCCATTTTTCAGTGGTCCCTGTAAAAGTTGTTTATTCTGTACAGTTTCCTTCCCATGGTGTCTCGTGTGTACTAATCTGTCCCATAAAGTGGGGTTCCTTTTTGACACTATTAAAAGGGGGTTATTAAACCTCTGGTTATAACCATCTCCTGCTTGAATAATGTACCAGTGTTTATTAATACTTTTTATTTGGTTATGTAGACGGCTATATGTCATGGATAATACAATCCTATTATCTATTCCTTTCTGTCTTCCATCTGATGAGACTAGATAATTACTTCTAGGTGTGTTCTCTGTCTCTACCTGTGTTTGTCTCACTGCGCTTTCTTCATATCCCCAGTCCACAAATCTCCCTATTATTTCTTCAAACACTCTTTTAAATTTTGTAATTTCACTGCAATTTTTTCTATCTCTTATGAGCTGTGATTTAGGGATACTTTTTTTTAGTTCAGGAGTGTGGTAACTACTGTTTAACGGTAGTAAATTTCTATCAGTTTCTTTTCTATGTAATGTTGTTTGTATGTTTCCATTATTCTTATAGATCACTAAGTCTAGAAAAGTGATCTTCTGTTCATCAGTGACATCACAAAACCTATGTTTGGGTTCCTGGAGTTAAGGTATTGTACAAACCTGTTCAGATTCTTTCTATTATTCTTCCGTAGCATAATTACTGTATATCATCAATAAAGCGTCTCCAGAGGAGAATGTGCTCATGGAACACATTCTACTCTGGAGACAACTCAAATCTCCTCTCAAAATCCCACATAAATAGGTTAGCATATGATAGTGCCATGGTGCTATCCATGGCTGTTCCTTGAACCTGAAGAAAAAAATAAATCTCAGACTGGAAATAATTCCTAGTTAAACTATCTCAGCTCATTGTATCAGATATTCCATTGGTGGGTATTGATCAGTTCTCTCTCTAAGAGCTTCTGCCAGCAAATCCAGGTCCTCTATGTGCCTTATACTGGTATACAGATCTTTTACATCCAACATTAATAATAAAATTTCATCCATATCTTGTGCCTGAAATGTTATCGCTTCCTATATCTCCATAATGTGTGTTGAGTCCTTGATGGATGTGTCCATCTTAGGGACCTCATCTCTAATGTGGTAATCCATATATTTGGAGATAGGTTCCAGGATACATTCTATCCCTGAAACAATGGGCCTACCTGGTGGAGTTATGGTATCTTTGTGCATTTTGGGGTGTACATAAAATGCCGGTATCCTTGTTTTTTTCTGGGTCATCATTTGCTTGACCTCATCCATAATCCACCCCATTGTGCCCCCCCTCATATCTAACAAATCATGTATCTCACTCTGTATGTCATTTGTGGGGTCCCTTTCTAATTTATTGTATTTCTCTGCATTGCTTAGTTGTAGTAAGCATTCCTTATTACAGTCTTCATAGTTCCAGAAATCTAACCCTTCCCCCTTGTCCGCTGGTTTAATAATAATATTTTTATCATTTTCTAATGATTTAATTAAATCTCTCTACTTTTTTGTAAGATTATTAAATTTGGGGAAGGGTTTGCTTTTCTCTATCAAATTTTTTATCTCCTTATCTAGGATGATAATGTAACTATCTGTCGTCTCTGTTCCTCTAGGTGGATTAAATGTTGATTTTATTCCTAACACTTTCTGTAATTTGTATTTTTTGGTAATGGGTTCTAAGGGTTTATCTTTGAACAAATCCGTTAACCTTAGTTTTCGATAAAACATTTGTAGGTCAACCTCTAAGTTGAAGGGATCAAGATTTGTAGTTGGGGAAAAGGAAAGACCTTTCTTTAGGGTGTTTTCCTTCTCTATAGATATCTCTCTACCACTTAGATTAAATACTATTGTTGGCTCCTTGCTCTGCCTCTCCCTGCGTTGCCTGACCCCCTGCCTCATCCTCTGCCTCCTCTTCCTCCTCCTCCTTCTCCATGACCCCCTCCTCTGGGCCCCATATATTGTTCTTCTTGATGTCTGCCTCTTTGCCACTGTCTGTTCCATAATTCATACCTCTGTTGGTAAGGTTGTTGGTAAGGGGGGGTCTCTGGGGCCTCCCCCCCTTCTGAAGCATCCTGTTGATTCTCCTGTTCTAAAAAAGGATCTTGACCAGACTAAAATTTATATTAGTTCCATATGCTGTGGAGACATAGCTGTCTCCACTGTCTGAATTCCCATAGTATCCAGTTTGTTGATACTGTCCTTGTCTAAATAGTGTAGGTTTTAAGTGCCATGTATAAACCTTATTCTCATGATAATTCCTATATCTCTTTTAAATGTATGTAATTTCTGGTGTTTTATGTATTCTTCATATTCCCCTAGTTCCTTTTTGATCTTCTCTAATGTATTGGTGAATTCCTGCATTGGGATCCTTCCTTTATATTCTTTCTTGATGTCTTGAATGTCTTTTCCCTGATGGTTCCTTTCTTTTATAATGGCCTCAATGAAAGCCAGCATAAAGTCCATGGAACACTTGTTCTTAATCCCTGTCCATTTATCACTTAATTCTACTGTCATAAACCCTAGATTGGGTTCAAACAATACCCTTAAACATCTTGGGATCCGCTTGTTTTTAATATATTCACCAAACGTTAAAGCATGTCATTCTAATCTTATATCTTTTTGTTCTAAATGCTGTATTTTATTTAACAATGATTTGGTATTACTTGTATCTGTCCAAGTTGTGTCCTGTTGTAACAGGCTTAAAACCTGTGCTTGTTGTTCAAGTGTAAAGTTCTAAGTTAAGTAAGTGGTTTCAGGACCTTGATTGAAATCTGGAAATGGTCCACTATGGCATGAACCCTGATTACTAGCACTTGATCCAACATTCAATATTACTGGGCACTGTGGGGTTCGCAGAGGTGAAGAAAAAGAAAAAGTAGCAGAGTGGAGCAGGAGTGAACTACAAAATGTAAATTTATTAACCCTTTGATCTTCCTACATGCTAAAAAACATGGGTGTTGTGGGTTTTAATTTTCTAGGCTCAAAAGAGCTCAGTTATACTAGGTCCACTGAATTTAAAAGGCTGTCAGCCCCAAACATACATTTCTACATTGTTTCTGTAACAGAGCATCTACAGTATTTCTGCTTGTAGTACCAGAGCATGGTCCAGAAGGTAGTGTGAGGCCCAAGGAGGCAAGGGAGCTGAAGAACTGATCAAGTCCAATATATGACCATGCTGGATCAATTGAAGGAGCCAGAGGTCTGACATGATCCCTTTCCAACCTCCGAGATACAGGGAGAACCTGCCTCCGATGGTTGTTGAGAGGGTCTCTGCCACCAAGGCTGGAGACATGCCAGGTTGTCCCTGCTGAGGAGTAGGAGGGACATGCCTAGATGTTTTGGGGACATTTCTTGGGCCTGGCAGAGCTAACTTGAGCCTTACATTTGTGGGTGGGCTGCCGTTGAGTAGTAGGTTTACTGCTGATGGAGCATCCCCGAAAGGAACCCCTGTATGCAGGCACTGCCTGAGGCAATATAGGCTCCAAACAGACTGTAGGATGTGACCAATGTCTTGTAAGTCTTTCAGAATGTCCTGGGCCTGTGGCCCAAAAGGTTTGTCCCCTTTAAAGGGAGCATTAAGGATGGATTGTTATACATCCTGTCTGAATCCTGAAATCCTCAGCCATGCATGGCATCTGAAGCAAACATCCACAGAGAAGGCTCTTGCTGAAGAATCAACGGCATCATAGGTGGCCCTGAGCAGGTGGTGGCAAATGGCTGTAGCAGTAGAAAGATTCACATTAAGGTCCTCTTGAGACTGGCCCAGTGGAAGGGACTGGACTCATTCTTGAGTAGTTTTAAGGATCTCTTCCTGATATTTGAGGAGTGGGCCCATATAATTTAGAATACTAATGGACATAGTAGCTGAAGCATAGACTCTTTTACCCATGATATCCAATTTCTTGGATTCTTTATCTGGGGGTTGAGCACTCATATGTTGTGGTCTAGTGGATGTATCATGAGCTGTATTTTTAACCACAGAATCCACCTGTGCAGGTGTAGTAAGGTAAGGGTGGTCCACAGGGGCCCTATAAAGTCTGTCCACCTTGTGGGGATTGGAGGGAATCTAGAACAGTTGTTGCCAGGCAGCCAATATGGCCTCCTCAAAAGCATCCACAAGGGGAGTGATGACTAGAGTGGGGCTTTCCAAAATACCAAAGTATTTGGCCAACTTTTTCTGGAGGCATCCTGTTCTGTAGTTTGAAAACAAAAAGTTTTCTGCATATATACCATAATATCTGAGAAGGAAGGGTCATCTGAAGGAGAACAGGAGAGTTCCTGTGGAGTGTTCCCTTGAAGGGAAGACACCTCTGAGGAGGACATCTGGGATCCATAATCCTGATCCATCTCTTTTTCCTCTTGTTCCAGGTCTGCAATGTCCCATTCTTGCAAAAACAGGTCAGCCATATCATCCTCCTTGGGATGGAACCCCTGAGAAGCAGGAGAGGAACTTTCCATTCTGGAGGCTGAGGAAGGCCTGGGGGTGGCAGAGGTTGGGACCACAGTCTCCCCAGAAGGGTGAAAGAAGGACATGGTAAGGTCCATAATGGACTGGACAAGAGCCTGGATGTCCACCATGGCCAAGTAACCCCCTGAAGAAGTATGGGTCATGGACTGGAGTGGTACCACAGAAGGAATGGCAGAGGGCAAGGGGCCCAGTTGGCCCATCGATGTGGAAGGATGTATATAAGACCCTAGCACAGCTGAAGATGGTGGATCCATCCTAGGGCTTCCATCCAAGGAAGTCCAAAGTGGAGCGAGAATAGTCGATGGGAACACCGTCGATGAGACAGTAATGCCAGGAGCCACCATCGATGGGAGAACCAGCGATGAGAAGACTGTCGATGAGACGGTAGAGAATAGGTCCACTGTTGATAACAGAAGAGCTGAAGAATGGTTTGTGTGAGCCGCTGATGGGAGAACCTTCAATGGAAGAGCCAATAACTGGCTTGCATGTCTTGTCGATGGAAGAACCATCAATAGGAAAGCCAAATGATTCAGAACATGCCCTGTTGCCTGGAGAACCCTTAGGGCAGCAGAGGCCATCGTTGATGGATGATGGCCAGAAAGACATGTTGGTGGAGGCAGCAGTGGAAGCTGCAGTACAACAGTTGTCATCAACGGAGGAACCATCAAGGAAGGGAGGGACCCACTACCTTCGACAGTGGAGAAGATGGGGAGTTATTGGTTTCCTTCTTAATACTCAGCTTTTTCATGGAATTCGAGGACTTCAAGAATGAAGATGGTGTTGCAGGGGAAACATGCTTGGACGTGTATGTATGTTTCCTCCTGGCCCCATGCTCCATCGACGATAGGGGCTTATCCTATAAGACCCGAGGAGGAGGAGGAGGTTGAAGACTCTTCTGTAGTGTAACATTGCTGTTGCTCCAGAAGAGCTACCTTTAGCTTCATCAGGTATCCCCTGAGCTGCTGGAGCCTTCAACATTTTGTGACCTTGTTGAACCAGCAGCAGAGGATATACTCCCTGGGGTCGTGTTCAGGACCTAGGCACCAAACTCACACTTCATGGAGGTCCTCAGTCATAATCCTTCAGCCACAGGAACACTTTCTGAATAAAGGTTCCAAAGACATCAGTAGATGAACTGAAGTTTTGGTCTGTCATTGACGAACTGAAGAAAACTGGACTCTGGAGGAGAACTTGATGCTTACTCAGTCGAGGTTGAAAAGAACTGAGGAATATCAGGGACCTCCCCTTTATATATGTGCAAGAGCACACCAGGAGACATGAAGGGGAGGTCCCTGAGTTGACTGCTGAGAAGCCATCTGGAGGATGTGATGCCTGTGGCTGATATCCCATGTGTTATGGTCTGCTGTAAGAGATTGGCTCGAAGAAGATCTAGTGTTTATGCATACAAAAACAAATTTGCATGTGAAATCACCAGGTATCAAGGGTTTCATCTTTTTCTACTTTTATTTTTACAAGTTATTTACATTGGATAGCCCAGCTGAAATGCAAAATCATGTGTCCAGTAGAATTCTACTTCCACAGATTTCTGCAGGTGGATGAACTGGAGCACTAGGAGATTAAAGGTATGTGACTGGCCCAAGATGACACAGTGTGTATTTGGCTCGAGTAGGGTTTGAACCTGTGATCTGTTGATTCCTAAGCTAGTTCTCTAACCACCGAAACACACTGCCTCCAATGTCTTGCAGTGGTATTGACTCAAACCACATTTATACTTTATGAATTGAAGACTGGGACAGAGTAAAACAATTATAAAGACTAACCATAACCTCAGTCAATTTGAAATGGAAAGTATTGTATAAAAGGCACATAATTTAAAAACCTGTCTTAATAAAATATACGCAGATCAGAAACTGTTCTGGATGTTGGAAGGAGTGGCACTGCCTGACCTGGGAGGTAACATTTTTTCATTACCCAGCAGTGTCTTTAGGGCTGTAATGTTCTGCAATTCCACTGATTAAGGTCTAATGTGCTCAAACTGGGCTAATAGCCACAAATGGAAGATAATGCAACATGACTGCATGTTGAACAAGGAGAACAAGGTTCAAAATGAGGTTTAGATAATGAGGCCTTTTTCAGTAATTATCTGTCAGGCAAAGAGTAAGCATAGTAACAGGCATGAAGTGTCCGCGTGTATGGTGCTAAGTCCCAAAATGCAGGTGTAGCTGCTGAGTCAGAAAGTTATCTACTGGAGCTGCCTGTCCCATAAGAAGTCTCACCCAATTCTCCTTAGAGAGCTCCAGAAATTTTGGAAAATAACTTGCCAAAGCAACTGCTGCTACTGTATCTGAGCAGGGCTCAGGAAAGCACTTCCACTCTTTTATTTTATCTATACATTTCTACCAGATCCAGCGGTTTAGGTCTTCATCTCCCATAGTGTCTGGAAGTCTGTGACTTACTCTTCAAGGTAGGATTCCTCTCTCATAGGGTTCAACTCAGAGACAGTGTGATCCAGTGGCTAGAGCAGACGTGGGAGACCCAGGAGTCCCTGGTTTAAATCTGAACCTTAACCCCTAACTACCAGGTGCACTTTTTGAAGACTAAGCTTTCCATTGCTCAAACTTGATACAATATTATCACCTGAAAACTGAATTAAGCAATCATTTATTTATTGATTTATTTAGTTGTTAACCGGGTAGGTACACTGGTCTGAGGAACTGTTTTTAGGAACAGCCAAAGCAATCTAGATGGAACATTCAATACATTAGAATCAACATACAAGTGGAGTACCTCATATTGCTTCTGTCCTCCATACAGGGATTTAAGACAATCTATGGTTGGGGCAATGAGTTTTCTAGAGTTTAGAAAGTTTATCTCAATCATTCTAAAATAAAAGTTACTGCAGGGGCAGGTAATAACAAACAGCTGACTTTGCCAGTCATCCAGAGGACCCATGGTTTTCCTATGTATAAGCCTCCCCATCCAGTGCTGCTATGCCAGCCCCATGTGTGATTGCGTAATAGCACACCCATATGGAGCTGCCTGATGCCTCCTTCAACCTGTTTGTGGCAGGACAGAGCACTGTGTGTTCACTTCACTGGGCAATTTGTGGGGATGACTACAGGCTGACCCAGATGTTTGACCCTCCTAAAGGACAATAATGTCATCTTGGATACTTCTACCTCCAGATGGACACTCAACGCCATCCCAGATGGCTGGGGACATGAACCAGAGTCTTTGACATGGCCAGCAGCAGTGCCACTTGAGCCACTGGACCTGCCCCACAGGCTGTTCCCATTTGTGTAGGTTACAGAATATACAGTATAATCAAGGATAGTTTGGAGGAAAATTTCTTCTTGAGTTGTTCCAGCTTAGATCATGGCAACAATGAATGACAATTCAGCATTCCGGGTTGTTGATTGGTGAAACAGACTAGTTCATTAAAGGGGAGCAGTCAACACCAAGAGCCCCATACTCAAGTATGTGACCGGTCCCAATGTGCACTTTGTGTGCAGAAACATTTTGGTTTATTTACTGTTTACTGTAGTATAGTAGCTTGCATCAAACTAATTTTGCTTAGCTCTAGGCTGACATCTTTTGTTCCTACAAATCCCAGAATCCTCCACAGCTGACATCAGATCAGTATGCAGCAGTGGGAGACTCAATAGTCTTAATGAATGTTAAAGTTTACATAACCTCTGATCTTTTGCTTGCTAGTCCCGCTGTCCTCCCTAGGCTAAAAACAGTCACAAATGACTGTACATAGCCCATGGAGAAAAGCGTACCTGGAAATATCTGATTGGAGACTATAAAAGCTCTGATATGCACTGCAGGCTATTGAATCTCCCACTGCCATCAGCTGTAGGGGATTTTGGGATTTGTAGTAACAGAAGATGTCACCCTACAACAATGCAACATTAGTCTGTTGCAATCTGCTATACTACAGTAAACAGTAAGCAAACCAAAAGTTGATTCAGGGATTACAGGATATGCCCTAAGAGGAGAGATTAAGGGAATTGAACATGTATTCACTGGAGGAGAGAAGCGATCAGGGGATATAATTGAGACCTTTAAGTATTTAAAGGGAATAAATAAGTCTGGTACTGAAGAGATATTCAAGCTCTGGAAGGGGAGGGACACAAGAGGGCATAGAGTTAGATTGGAAGGAGGTAGGTATAAGAGGGAAATGAGGAGGCACTTTTTCACAGAGATAGTAGTGGCAGTTTGGAACGCTTTGCCGGAGGAGGTGGTATCCTGTAGGATGGTGGGTAGTTTCAAGAGGAGATAAGACAGGGTGAGGGGGGGCATTTGGGAAGGTGGAGGAGGGGCAGCTGCAAAGTAGAGTGCTAGCTGCACACTCGAGAAGACTAGCTAGACCTAGAGGCCTAATTTCTGCTGATAATTTTCATATGCTTGTATGTTATTGCCCACAAAGTGCACATTGGGACCAGCCCCACACTTGAGTGTGGGGTCCCTTCGCACTGACTGTTCCCCTTTAAATACATTCTTGAAGATTCATGATGAAAACAGGATCACTGTCCCCAGACTTCATCTTCTCTGGGTACTTGTAGTCCAAGTCCAAGTAATAATGCTCCTTTTATGACATCATAATCATTACCACGGCAGCAGATGGTGATGCCACAGTCAGGGGATTGTGATGTCATGTATAGACATGCAGCCAGAGCTGAAGACCTCTAGCAAAAAGTGATCATGTTTTCATATTATTATGTATACATCTAAAGAAAAAGTGCAAGTGAAATATAAAAAAATACATGAACTACTATGCCAGTTGAAATGCCTCTATACACTATGTTTCCTCAAAGTTTCCAACTATAGGGGCTCTTCCAATTAAGAAATGTGAAGCCTGCTCCCAGTCCCAAGTTAGTTTAGCATTTTTTTCCTTAAAGCCAGTGTAAAGTACCTGTAAATTACATGGTTGCCAAGGAAACTATACTTGTTTAATTTTCCTGTGAAGCCATACAAGTCTATGGTAGTAATTTCCTTATTGAATGCTCTAGTTACCTATAAAACAGTAATCCCTGTAGAGCTAGAAGCTATGAACATGCTAGAACTACATATTCTGGTACAGTGCCCTCCACTTATGAAGGACACCATTATAATGAACAATCAGTTATAGTGGGCAAAAACTGATTTCCCCAGCCAACTATATCAAATCCAATGCATTTTTCTCTGGTAATAATGGACAGAAACATTGCTTATAACAGACACTACAAAGTTTTTACTGGCATTTGCAGTGCTTTATTGGGGGGGCAGTGCAGAGATGATGAGAAAATCTGGCAAATGTAGAATTTAGATGGAGGAGCTACAGAGATTAAATTTCTTGCAAAATAATTATCCACAAGCTGCATAAAATTTTTTTTAGTTTAATTAATTACACTAAAAGGAAATTATTTTATATTCGACTAAAACCATTACAGTACAATTGCCTTTGTTCTTATTGTCCTAGAACTGTAACAGCCAGCCACTAAAGTTACTGTCTTCTTTCCTTCTGTAATAAACTTCCTTAAAAAAAGTCATGTTCCCTGTCAGTTAAATAAATAAACTCACAGAATATAGAAACATATATGCTAGGCAGGATTCTGAGTAATCTATGACATTTTATAATAGGTTCTCATTAACTCTAAGCCCATGCTCACCCACATAGACACAACTAACACGTAGGTTCCACCTCCTCTGGATATACTGGACACTGGGTATAATGGACAAAAGTTGTGTGGCCAGATGCATTTGTTATGATAGGTTTGCACTGTACTTTCATCCTCATTTTAAACGTCAATGCTGTACCTTTTACTGCTCAGAGGTATGAATGACGCCATACTGGCAATCTACTGGCCCAATTTACCAAGCCTTACGCCTTCTATGGCATGCAGCTAGGAAGATTTTCCACGGGGCTGTGCCAGCATACTTTTTCCCAGACAAGACACTAGACTAGATTTTCTAAGCTTTGCAATTCACAAGCCTTCTCCCTCACTAATTGTCTAAAGGTCTGTACCAGCCCAGATGTAAGTGCAGGAATTTAAACATGTGGATGTAGGCAACAGCTGCAAGGTTCTCCCATCCATTGAAGGATGCAGCAACTTGAGAATGCTGCCCTTGGAGGATGTGCTTAAGGCAGACTGTGCCGTGTACCCAACCCCACCTTAGCAATGAACTGAAGTCTGTGGCCCTGTGCTGCAATCAGAAACAATGTTGTCAGTGGCTTCTTCCTATGGAGGGATGTTGTTATTGCTCAGAGCAGATACTCTGTTGTTCCTTGGTGAGCTGTGATCATCAAGTTTCTCTTTCTCTCCCCCCAGCATTAATGGAATTTGATGCCATCAATTTAATTGTCTTGCTGACTTATACAAAACACAGCAAATGTATCCAGAGTTGGATGCATGATTCCATAAACTGTATTCAATTGTTGCATTCAGACAAGGTTTTGAAAATTGTGCCAATTGTGTCCAAGCAGGTGATGGTGCATTGGGAGCAAACCAGATGTAGGCAGATCCTGGAGATGCACCCTCAGCATGCACCCAGGGTTTGGATAATCTGGCCTACTATCTTGCCATGCACAGGACGCCTGGTCAAAGGTAAATGGATTCAGGCAGCTGGGCTCTAAATAGGCTGGACCAATAGTTTATGTTCCAGCCTGACTTTGTTGCACTTGGCAGATGATTTCACAAATGAGATGCTGTTTCAAAAGTGTAACACCCGCTGTGTCCAGCAGTGATGGATACAGTGGGTGCTGCTGGACAACGGCACATCTTGTGGATTTGCTTACATTTAGCACTTTGAAATCTGGCATGGGAATTTAACACCTTAGTTCACTATTTCACCCCCAGGTACCTTAAAACAAAACAGATCTGTGGTGTTTAGACAATAAATCCCAAGAAATAAATTCTAGCAAGACACATGAATAAATCTGGTTCTACAGTCTATGGAGGCCAACCCATGGCAGTTCCCCTGCCACATAAGGAGATGGGCTCTCTTCTACATGATTTAAGTTCAAGAAGTGTTGATCATATTCCTAGTCACCTATCAGAACAGGAGCTGAAGAACCATGTTGAACCTGTAAGTCATTTTCCGCAGTAGAAGCTGTTTTCAAAAATTGGTTCATATTCTGTTATTGCTCTAATGTTACAGAGTTAGCCTAGTGGATGATTTTGATTTACACGCTGCTGGAAAGCACCATTTTAGAACTGTATGATACAGTTCGTGTCTCTGTTCAAATCTTTTATTGTTTCCACAATGCATCCGTGTTCTACTATATAACTCTGTAGTTGAGAAGGACATAAACTACAAGGTACAGTTCTAATACGGTACTTAATATCAGACTGTAAATCAGGAACACCCACTGAGATTACTTATAGGTCCATATAGATGGAACAATAACAAAATTTGAACCAGTGCTTAAAAGCAGCTTCTACTGAGAAACATGACTTACAGATCAGTGCATTTCTCCTTTGAAGCCTGTGCCAGTATTATTTAGTTTTGTACTTGTTTATATTTCTTCTCCTTTATTTTTTCTTTGACATTTTCTCTCATTTAGCTGTCAGAGGCATGCGAGGGGATGAGCACAAGAGAGTCCACTGTGGATCCCTATGGAGGTTGATTTGAGCATTTGATTCAACTAGTGCTCAACACTTTGTGTAATTAGTCAGAAAAACACAGAGAATGTAAGCCTCCTCCAGGGTGAGTTGCAAAACTGGCTCCGGCTTCAAAGATTTAGGGCAGCGCAACATTTCTCAACTACCTCCCCAATGCCACTGTGCCCTCAGGCACCTACCTGTAATTTGATGATATCTTGTACCAGTTCCTGTTAGATATGCTTTATACTGTAAAAGCCTCTGCCAGACAAACAGTGCAGACCCAGGCAGTGCTGATTTTTACAAAGCAGTCAAATGCTATTTCAGAATGGTTTTGTCCCATGAAACCTACGTGATTAAATGGTTAAGGCTCCACTTCTCATGAAAGCAACTCCAACAGCGGTTGTGAATGTCACACTGAGGTAGTTTACTTGTAGCTGACTCTGGATATTCTACAATACAGAGTTGATCTGTATATCAAGTGACGTGTCACAGAATTGCAACTAGGTATTCTAGAAAAGCTGTAAAACCTAACTTCATTTCTCCGTTGTGTTTGCTCATATTGTTACAGGAACAAGCAGAATCACATTGCATGTTTTTTAAGTATACTTTATTGTTCAGCTTGGGGCAGTTACACACAGAAAAGGCCTTTCTCCCTCTCACAGGGCACTGCATGAATTCCAAGACTCAAATAATTGCATAGATTCATGTAGGCATTTACACCCCTCCACCGACGAATTTACATTCCTCTCCATTCCACACAACACTAGCTCCTTATTACATTATTTTGCGGTCAGCCATATTTTAATACCAAGAACAAGCAGTGCCAATATCTTGCCGTAGGTAATATCTGACAATGATCAGGTGGAGCTTAGTTTGTGTCTGGATGTTCAAGCTTACATAGACAGAACTTCAAGAATGAATAACAACCTTCTAAAAGACTCCAGAACATTGACGCACCTCAAACTTTTTGTAGAGAGGTTCTTTAAAACAAAAACAAGGGTTCTGTGGCACACACAACAACTGTTTGGAATGGTTTTAAATGTGCAGTTTGAGAAGAAGTTATCAGAATGTCTTCCAAACAAAAAAGAAAAGGCAAGTGCGGGCAACCTCACTCCTAGAAAAAATCAGGGAAACTAAAAGGTCCCTTTTCAAAAATGACATCAGAAGAAGTAAGGGCAGTGCTCATTGTTTTAAGGGGGAGGTACCATGAGCTAAATAGAGAACAAGCAGAGATGGTGCTCTTTAGAGCCATGACCATGTATATTGCAGAAGGGGAAAAGGCCAGGAGGCTACTGGCACTGCATCTAAAGTAACAAGAAAAAGGCCGGGAGGTTATTGGTGCTGTATCTAAAGCAACAAGAAACCTTCAGGACTGTAAAAACAATCAGAGACCCTGCTTCTAACACCCCCTTAACCACCAGAGGCAGATAGCACAAACCTTCCAGAAGTATTATTCCACACTTAACAATCTGAAGGAAGCGGAGAGCTGTAGCCAACAGATAGATAATTACTTCCGCTCAATACCACTACCCACACTTACAGAGGGGGCACAAATTCATAATTAAACAACCTATCTCCACAGGAGAGATACAATACATCAAGCTATAAAAAACATCTGTAGATAAAGCACCAGGCCCAGGCAGCCTCACCACAAACTTTTATAGGCCCTCAAGGAGAGATAACAACACCCAAACTGAAGTTTATACTGAGGCCTATGAACAAGGGTCACTATTCAATTTTCAATTCAATTCAACTTTATTTTTAAAAGGCGCTTTTCTTAAAACCAAAGCGCCTGTACATTTCAAATGATAAATACAATAAAATTAAAACTAATATAAATCATTAAAAGCTATGCTAAAAAGGTGGGACTTCAAAGCTCCTTTAAAACTAAGGATGGTCAGGCAATTTCACACCTGACGAGGTAGAGAATTCCATAGGGTCGGTGCCATAAAACTAAACGATCTAGCACCTGATGTTTTCAAATGGACCCTAGGAATCTCTAGCAATCACCACGTCAGTGGATTGGAGGCAGGAGGGACAGTGAGGGCAAGGAGTTCTTTCAGGTAGGTAGGTCCCCAGGTCATGTAGGGCTTTATGGGTCAGCAAACTGACCTTGAAGGTGATTCGCCAAACACTGGCAGCCAGTGCAGTCCACTGACTTTGGGCATTATATGGCTGATAGAAATCCAGTCAACAGCCTGGCTGCCGCATTGCGTATTAGCTGCAGACGGCGGTTCAACCCCGATAGCCCCTAGGTAGGGAGTTACAGTCAAGACGGAGGTAACGGCATGCGGGATCAATGTTGAAGGTCCTCTGAGGAACCAGGTGCTTCACCTGGCAATATTCCTCAGATGGAAAAGGAAGTTTTGACTACCACTGACACCTGAGATTTAGCGTCAGGCGGTGCGTCAATTATTATGCCAAGATTCCGCACCTGATCTGAGGTTGCCAACTGAACACCTCCAAGCCATAAGCCTGAGGGTGATCCATCCGGCAAACCCACCTCATAGCGGCCTTTGTCCATGACTAGCACCTCAGTTTTCTCCGGGTTTAACCTCAGCCAACTCCCATTCATCCAGTCTTGAATTTCTGTAAGCAGTTATTAAATACCGACAAGGCAGCACCCTGGCCGAGCACAAAAGACATATACAGCTGGGTATCATCTGCATAGCAGTGAAAACCCAAACCGTATCATCTAATAATCACTCCTAATGGCAGCATATACACCGCAAACAACATGGGTGCTAAGATAGAACCCTGCGGTACCCCGCAGGATAGGGAGACTGATGCCGAGGAAAAAATTCCTGACACCACTCTCTGAGTCCTACCCTCGATGTAAGAGCAAAACCATCTGAGGACCATACCAGATAGTCCACAGATAGACCGCAAACATTCTAACAGCACACCATGGTCAACGGTGTCAAACGCTGCAGAGAGATCAAGTAGTACCAAGATGGATCGGGTCCTACGATCTCTCGCTATTAGGAGGTCATTTAGTACCCGGTCTAGGTCACTAGATACCATGCAACAGGCCAAAAATTCAGTTATAGCCAAGCCAGGCAAAGACAACACAAAAGTCCTGAATTACAGGCCTATCTCACAATTAAACATAGACCTTAAAATCCTATCCAAAGTGCTAGCTTTGAGGCTGCAATAGGTCTAGATAGCACTGTTGGGGTCTGAGCAGGTAGGCTTAATGGGAAACAGGGTCTCCTCAGGCCATCTAAGAAAGCTATACCATCTCATTTGTGGGTCCAGGGGACAGACACCCCTGTGGTTCTGGCCTACGTGGATGCAGAAAAAGCTTTTGACAGGGTATCCTGTGTGCGTTTAGGGTAATGGAACATTATGCTTTACCAAAAGAATACAAGATATCTGCCATTTTCCAAACAAAAAACACACTGTCAAAAACTGCACAGGAATAAAAGCATGCATGGTTCTGGAGTTGGTATAAATAATCTAGTGTGGCTTTGGACCAGTCTTATGGAACTGTGCTGTGAGGATTTTTCTGGCACCGTTTTTCATTTTGGCAAATTTACCCCATGCCAAGAATACATCCATTCGGTCAAATTTTTGCACTCAAGCCCCACAGCCAGAGTTTGTTGTAACAGGGTGCTGTCATCTGGATTTTCCCTGGCCAATGGCACTAGGCCAGTAAAGGCTGCCTCCACGTGATGACAGCTGGACTCTACTTGTTCAGTGTTTCTGCTGGCAGGCCCTGCTACAACAAACTTAAAATCTGTGGTGTGCTCAATTTTACTTGTGGGAAAGTTAATGGGGAAATGTTTTGTCTTACTATTTTCTTTTTCCTCTGCTGTTTTGTGGGGTTGGGCTGGTGATCTGTGAGCTAATACCCTTAAAGTTCTGACGTTACATTACAGTTAGTTGTATTAACCAGAACTGTCTTCTGGTTTAGTTTGACCCTGATATCTGCTTACTAATTCTTTGAGCAATGCACTATGTGTTATAGTATACACAGATTACCTTTGTTTGAGATGGGATCACATCATTGCATATGATGTGGGTAGTGTTCATGTTTGGACACTGTAATTATAGGATTGAATCCTTCATTCTTGCAGGGTGAAGCTAATCTTGAGGTGATTACTACTGAACGTCCATGCAGTAATACCCCATCATCCTTAAATCAACTTGTGTAAGCATTTTTGCAACCTGTTATCCATTGTATGTCTCCATCTACTGAATATTGAATGCCTGAGGTGAGAATAATTGTATATTATTATCTGTTCTTGAAAACAATTAAGAATAATTACAAACAAACAATGGAAATGTACATGCTCAGAATCCTCCCCTCAGCCAGCAGACTGAATAACTTTAATAACCTCTAGGAAGACAGATGCAATTATTCTTTTTATTTATTATTGTATTGTTAACTGTCTTAATTATATGTGTTGTACTAGTGATTGGTGTTATATTATTTGATGTGGAACCTTATTTTAATGTAATATGGAACTTCATTGAAAATGAGCCTTGCTCAATTGAATGTATCCGTTTATTCATACATGAATAAAACATGATTTACTACTTTACTACATTGTACTATATGCTTATTAGAACCCATTTTGTAAGCATTTCCCATTGACAACTGGGTGTGCTACAGAAAGAAGAAAGTCTATCTGACTTGCTGTAATGTATTTTTCTTTGCTGCAATCTGTTAGTGGTTTCTGGTCCTGATACCACAACAGCACTTGCTTGGGCTTCTACTTCCATGAACATTTAGCACATAATAATGTCAGGGTAACATACAGACACTGTCACATGTTCCCGTTAAGATCACCCTCTGCACCTAGCTCTCTCCCATGCACCTGTCCAGGCCAGTGTTAAACTCATGCAAATTTTGGAGTATACCATGGATTCTGGCAAACCATTCCACATCTCCAACACTCTCTGTGGGGAAATAAAGGAAACATAGATTAGGATAATAAGAGAAGCTAATAAAAGAGAAGAGAGACAGAGTAGCAGAGGAACATGAGTGGTATAGGATGAGAGTAAAAGTAAATTTAAAGGGAATTCTAGAGGAAAAGGTACATTTTAAAGAATGAGTGAGTGTAAAAGTGGGAAAAGAAAGCAAAGAGAAAGATAATGGGAGAGTAAGAAAATAAAGTAAATTGTTTAGCTGGGGAAGGGGGTGTTTAACATAGATTCCTCACTAGCCAGATGTCCATTAATCAATATGCAGTCCCTGGTGACCTATTGTATATTTTATTGAGTAACCCTGGTGATCTACTGGGCTAGTGTGGAGCCTGTATAAATTTTGAAAAATTAAAGCTGTCACTTCCACACTACCAATCCCTCCAAGAGGTTATAGAAGGCTAGGAACTGATGATGGGGTCCTGTACGGGGGGAATGCTGTTCCAGACTGGCAGTGGGCGAGGGCAGAAGCATCACATCAGGGGTCATCATTGTGTATACCATTACCTACCTGGTAGCTTACATCATGTGTACTTGGCTTCCTGGATATGTGTTTGCACACCTCTTCCCCCTGTCAATCTCCCACCAGACTGACCACATATTGTTCACTGGTGGAGGGAGAGAAGGTGCAGAGGGCACTTACATAGTGGTGTATGTGTAGGGAGGGTGTTGTGGCTGTCATGGAGTGCTCAAATTGTGTGACTTCAAGCACCAAGAGTCCTACATTTGGCTTGGGTCCAGATTCCTGGAACAGCTTCTCCCTCCCTTGACTGTTGACCCAGGGTGTTCACCTTCTCCCTGGTGTCTCTCTGGCTGGTTGAGAAGCAGACTTTCAGAAAAGTGTTGCAGCACTTTCTAAAGACTCAAATACATCTGTTGTGCCCCACTGCCAGCCTTGTGCAGGCTTGGTGCAGGGTGGGCATAAGTCATGTGTGGCTGCAGTAACTAATAATGAGAGGTGCTCCAGCAACAGTGAATTCCCACCAGTGATCACATCAGAAGCAGCAAGACAGAGAGCCCTAACATGACTATGAATTAGAACCCTTTGTGGAGCAGTGCTCACAGCAGGAGCCACAACAAAGAAAAATATTTCTAGATGTTAATGCCCTGAGGGGCAAATTTAGAAGCAGGCAAAGGCATGGGATGGTGGGAGGCACCATAGTAAAGCTGGTCTCATGGCTGTGTTGGTGCCCAGATTGGGGAAAGCAAAAGGGAGCCAGCCAAGAATAGGATGGTGGGTGGTAGGAGCTGTGTAGGTGAAAATGAGCCAATGATTAAGTTGAATACTCATAATGGGGTTAATGTAGGTACTGTAATGAATTTAATGCAACTAGAATTGGGAGGTGTTTGTTGCACTCTCCACAGAGCATTAAACAACCCTTAGCCCCAGGGAAGGTGCCCTAATGGTGAGCAATAAGCCCCCTTGAAATGAGGGGCGGACTTACATTCTATACCTGGTATACAATTTATTTCCCTCCAAATTGCAGGGGTCAGCACTTGATTTGCCACCCGGTCTATTCACTAGTACCTGACCTAACCTTGACCCTTGCCCTGAGCACAGCACATGATGACAGAAGGGGATGGAGTTCCAAGGCAGTCTCAGAGGAGGTCTACTGCTACTGTTGTCTTTGTTGCCCTCTGGCCTGAAAAAATTCATGAAATTCAGAAAACTGGATGATGCGTCTTGGTGGAGATGGTGATTCTCAGCTCATGATTGGCCAGGAAAGGAGAGATGACAGAGGAATACATAAATCCCTGCTCTGTAGTTGTCCACATTCTGATGGCCAAACATGGTTGTCCATGGGCATTAATGGTCATCCTTACTCTGTCCCTGATCTTTTCCATAAGTCCATCCAAGGTTTGTCCATGATTGTCCATGGTTGATGCACAAATGCCTGAAAAAGCTACAAAATCAAGAGAATCTAATTGGGAGAACTAAATGCATTTTCAATTTAGTAGATAAAAATACAATTTAGATGAAATAATATTTTAAATTAATTCAGCTAACTGCCATCATTGTCCATGATCTAAAATTGCTTTTATTTTCCAAGCTTGATAACTGTTTTCACGCTTTTTTAAATTATGATATTTTTTAAATTTGTTATCTTTTCTCCGTTGCAAGATTAGATGCCAGAAGGGGAAGGAAGGAAACATATTCAATTCAGTGCTTTAGAGTAACTGGCAATTGCTATTTTTCTTTTAAACTTAGATTGTGGGCTTTTAGTGACACTATACTTTCTTTGTTGTCTTTACTTATAACTGTTTTTGGGCTGTTGAGAATTTAAAAAATAGTGGTGGTGTAATTCTATGCTGTCTTTAATTGCTGCAAATTTTATCTTGGCTTGTCTGACTGCCCTGTAGTTGGGTGAAGGGTGTTAATTGTCTGGCCTCTGACCTCAGCTACGTGATAACTGGAGGTGGGGCTTAGTCAGAGTTAAAGTAGCAAGCAGATTTTTAATTTCTCAGAAGAAGCCAGAAGGGAAGGAAGGAAACATATTCAATTCAGTGCTTTAGAGTAACTGGTAATTGCTATTTTTCTTTTAAACTTAGATTGTGGGCTTTTAGTGACACTATACTTTCTTTGTTGTCTTTACTTATAATTGTTTTGGGCTGTTGAGAATTTAAAACATAGTGGTGGTGTAATTCTGTGCTGTCTTTAATTGCTGCAAATTTTATCTTGGCTTGTCTGACTGCCCTGTAGTTGGGTGAAGGGTGTTAATTGTCTGGCCTCTGACCTCAGCTACGTGATAACTGGAGGTGGGGCTTAGTCAGAGTTAAAGTAGCAAGCAGATTTTTATTTTCTCAGAAGAAGCCAGAAGGGGAAGGAAGGAAACATATTCAATTCAGTGCTTTAGAGTAACTGGTAATTGCTATTTTTCTTTTAAACTTAGATTGTGGGCTTTTAGTGACACTATACTTTCTTTGTTGTCTTTACTTATAATTGTTTTTGGGCTGTTGAGAATTTAAAACATAGTGGTGGTGTAATTCTGTGCTGTCTTTAATTGCTGCAAATTTTCACCCCCCCTCCCTCCCCTTCCCCCAACTCTTAATTATATGCCCTGTTAAATCTGATTGACAGGAGCTAAACACAGGGTATAGTAAGGGATGTGAAGTAGGAGGGGCATAGGGAGGAAGAAGCCCACCCTCAGCACGACAAGTGTTTTGACTCATTTATTTATTTATTGGTTTCTTTTTCTTTAAAAAAATTATCTGAGGATCAGTGGCAGGATTTTTAGTACAGTAAATTAATAAAAAGGGAACTAGGAGAGCTTCAGAAGCAGACAAGTAGTGGAACTGCAGTATAATGTGAAGAGTGGTGCAATGCAGTGGCTGTGTGGGGCAGCCATATTCAGGCAGACCTTCTGACACTGAGGTGCTGCCCATCTGCATGCATCTCTCTGGACTGGGATGAGGTAGCCAGACTCAGAGCGAAGTAAACTGGGTCAGGAGTACCATCACCCCTATCCAGGGACCACCCAGTCCAATGCAACTGCCTCAAAGGATGCTGAGAACGAGGAGCACTTGGATGACAGTGGGCTCAGGGAGGTTAGAGCAGTCAGGCAGAGGCACATCCCAGATCCTATTCCACTCAGAACTCATATGCCACACTGGCAAATGAGGACAACCAAATAGAGGTACCCAGAGAAGTGGAAGGAAAGGATGTGGAGGTTAGCCAAGGAGGTGACCTCAGCGGGGAAAGCAGTGGACCCCAGAGGAGGAGGAAGCGAATCCTGGTGGGGGACTCCATCATAAGAGGGATCCAGCATGGAACACAGGAGGGGGAGGACAGGGAGGTGAGGTGCCTACCAGGTGCCACAGCATGGAGAGATGGAAGGAAGATCCTGGGGCTCACTGGGAAGGCAAGACGGGAGGGTGAGCTGGATGTCATTATCCACCTAGGTACTAATGACCTGGCAAATGGGGAGCCAAAGGAAGTTCAGGAAGAGTTTAGGAAACTGGGGAGGAGTCTCAAGCAAGTAGCTACTTCTGTCACTTTCTCAGAAGTACTACCTGTGAGAGGCAAGGAAGAGCATAGGAGTGCATGCACCAGGAACTTTAACTCATGGTTGAAGAACTGGTGCTGTGAGGAAGGGTTTGGATTCATTGGTGACTGGGGACCCACCTGGAGGGATGGAGGTTTGTTGAAGCCTGACGCCTGCATCCATCCTGGAGGGGAATCCAAGCACTCAATGATAAGTTTAAATGCTACATTGACAAGCATTTAAACTAGCAAAGGGGGGTGGCAGGCCAGCAAGGAGGGTACCTACTTGCTCACCCCCCAGCTAGCAGGGAACCAGTGAACCAGAGGAGGGCTATCTCTGCAAAGCAGTGTGCAGAAGATGGAGATTAGTGCCCAAGAGGTGGATAAGCAGAAAGGGCAAAATTAGCAGAAGGGCAGACAGCAAGGAGAACCAGGATAAATGACAACCAAGGAAGGGGCTGGAGAGAACAGTGAAACAGTCTAGGAGGTCAAATCATGGAAAGCCATGTGTCAAATTCCAGGAGCCTTAGCAACAAGATGGAAGATCTGGAGGCTGTCATGGTACAGTCAGACCTGGACATTGTGGCCATCACTTAAACCTGGTGTAATGATAACCACGACTGGGAGATGGCCATACCTGGCTACAACATATATTCAGAAGAGACAGAGCAGGCAGGAAGGGGAGGAGTGGCACTGTATGTGAAAATGACATAAGGGCCACAGAGATCCAGGAGGAACAAAATGGGGAGAGATACTGTGGGTTAAGCTGGAAAGGAAAATGGGGACAGCATCCGCACAGGTGTGGTCTATAGACCACCAGCCCAGGAGGAAGAAACAGATAGGGAGTTGATGCTAGCCATCCAAAGGATGGCAGACAAGGGTGAGGTAGTACTGGTTGGAGACTTCAATATTCCAGACGGGACTGAGCAGCCCAGCGCAGCAGCATCAACTAGAGCAGATTTATCCTGACTCTTCAGGGTGCCTTCCTCAAGCAACTGGTCATGGAACCAACTCGGCAGAAGGCAATACTGGACCTTGTGCTCACAACAGGGACAGTGTGATGGGGTAACAGTGGGGAGCACCTGGGAAAACAGTGACCACCAGTCATTGTGGTTTGAAATCACAGAAAGAGCAGAACCAAACCACACAAAACACGTATCCTGGATTTTAGGGGGCAGACTTTGGGAAAATGGGGAGATACTTGAAAGAGGCATTAAGGAATGGGACAGGAATCAGGGTTAAGGAACAGTGGGCAGTATTTAAAATGGGGATTACAAGAACAACAGAATTATGCATTAAGCAGGTTAGCAAGAGGAAAAGGAAGAGGAGACCATTATGGTTTCCAAAGAGGTATAAAGTGAAAGCTAAAAGATTGCATTCAGGCAATACAAAAAGACACAGGCAGAAGGGGATAGGGAGAAGCACCAGGAGAAGCAAAGGGAGGCAGGGAGGTCAGTAAGGGAAGCCAAAGCTCAGACAGAAGAACACATTGCAAAATCAGTGGGTAGTGAGACTGAAGGGGGAGGATGGGGGCTGCATGGAGGATGACAACAGTAAAGCTGACATATTGAACAGGTATTTCTGCTCAGTCTTTACTGAGGAAGAGGAGGTAATGGGTCTGAAGGGAGTACAAGGGGTGAGAATGGTGCAGAAATGGACACAAGTCCCTTTACACGAGAAAGGGTCCTGAAGGAATTGGAAGTAATAAGAGTTGATAAAGCAATGGTGCCAGATGGGGTGCACCCCAGGGTTCTTAAAGAACTAAGAGAGGTGGTGGCTGAACCTCTGGCTATCCTGTTTAGCTGATCACTGGAAACAGGGGAGGTTCCCAAAGACTGGAGGACAGCAGATGTAGTCCCCTTATACAAAAGTGGGAACAAAGAGGAAGCAGGGAACTACAGACCAGTCAGCCTCACCTCGGTAGTGGGAAGAGCATGGAAGTACTACTGAAGGACAGATTGGTGGAACATCTGGTTATCAATGGACTACAGGACCCAAGGCAGCATGGTTTCACCAGGGGGAGGTCATGTCAGACCAACCTTGTTGAATTTTTTGACTGGGTGACTAGGGAGGTGGATCAGGGGAGGGCAGTGGACATGGCCTATCTGGACTTCAGCAAGGCCTTTGACAGTGTGCCACATAGAAGACTATTACACAAGTTGGGAAATATGGGTGTGGGCAGGACAGTAGTGTGGTGGGTAGGTAACTGGCTGGGTGGCAGGACACAGAGGGTGGTTGTAAATGGCTGTCACTCCACAGAGGGAAGAGTGACCAGTGGGGTACCACAGGGATCAGTGCTGGGACCGGTCCTATTCAACATCTTCATCAGTGACATTGCTCAGTACCTAGAAGGCAGAATTTCACTGTTCGCTGATGACACAAAGCTCTGTAACAGAGTAGACACACCAGAGGGTATAGACAGAATGAGAAGCGACCTGCAGAAACTTGAAGAATGGTCAGGGGTTTGGCAGTTGAAATTCAATACAAAGAAGTGCAAGATAATGCATATGGGGCACAAAAACCCTGGCACAATATATCAGTTGGGGGGCGAGGATATAGCATGCACCAAGCAGGAAAGGGATCTTGGGGTTGTCATCTCTGATGACCTCAAGGTAGGGAAACAGTATGACAAGGCAGGTAAAGCAAATAGGATGCTGGGATGTATAGGCAGGGGCATCACCAGCAGGAAAGGAGGTCATAATTCCGCTATACAAGACACTAGTGAGGCCCCACCTGGAGTACAGAGTACAGTTCTGGAGACCATACCTACGTAAGGACATAGACAGGGTAGAGAAGGTTCAGAGGAGGGCAACAAAAATGGTGCATGGATTGCATCACAAGTCCTATGGAGACAGGTTGAAGGAACTGAACATGTACTTCCTGGAGGAGAGGAGGAGGAGGGATATGATAGAGACATACAAGTACCTTACAGGGAGGAACAGGGTGCAGGAAAACACTATTTTAAGCGAAAAAGATGTTCCAGGACTAGAGGGCATGGGATGAAGTTGGAGGAGGACGATTCAGAGGAAACATGAGAAAGAATTTATTCACAGAGCGGGTGGTGGACAAGTGGAACACCCTGGCAGAGGAAGTGGTGGGGGCTGAAACAATCACGGGATTTAAGAATGCATGGGATAGACATAAAGGAATTCTGAAGGTCAGGGGTAAGGGGCAACAGACTTCTAGGAAAACAAACTGAACTTACAAGCTCAAATGGGCAGACCTGGTGGGCCATAGGCCCTTATCTGCCGACACTGTCTATCTATCTATGTATCTATGTATTATATCATGGATGGTATCCTGGTTAAAATATTAGCCTTATTTTATTACATTAGTACTCACAATATTTAAACTATGCTTTGCTGTAGATTGTATTGCAAAACCGTATGTAATGTTTATGATTGTCAGTTTAGCCTTATTTTGAGATTCATAAACCAAGCACAGAGGTTCAGATACTTTGAAATGGCGTTACAGTATCACCCCACGTGTGACTAGATTGAACAGTAGGACTCCCTTGATTTATTTAATTTCTAGTTATTCTTTTTTTTTAAATATATGTCCTCTTTCATTTTAGCTAATTGTAATCCATCCACAGCCCTGCCGGGATCAGTTTAATTCTCAAACTCAGTTGTGCCATTTCTTATCATAGCTGTAAATGGCAGCTAATGACAGCTACAGTACTGAGTGTATTGAAAAATTTTGGTTTTTCAAAGAAAAAAGTTTCTAAAAGCAGCATTGTTTGTTTGCAAAAACATTTCGCCAAATAGTTTTTTTTTAGCAAACAAATATTTCTGACATAACTTGGGTTCATCCTTAGTGCATTTAAAATTGTCTCAGACATTTTTAAAAGAGCTTTTATGGCTTAATTTGGAATTAATTACTCACATCATTTAAGATGGCCACCACTCACAATTTAAAAAAATCTCTCCTATTGAGGTTACCTGTTGAAGGTACATATAAGTTACATACTGTGAATATATTAGGATGGTGCTACCAATTTTGGATGGTAAATAATAAGACATTGTACCAAGACATTTAATTTTTTTATAGCAGGCATGGCATACGAGTGGGGACTTTTTAAAACTTCAAAATTGCAGATCTTAGTGCAAGAATGAAAGAAAACAAAAAGAAAAATGGATATGTTGATATTTTCCAGAAAAACAATATTGATGAAAAAAACCACCATAGTGAGTAATAAATACTGCTGCCTTAAATTATATTTAAGTGGTATCTGTCTGTATTTGTAAAATCTACTGGTTTATTAGTAGACCATGTTAATTAATAAATTGCTTTGGTTCCATTTTGCTACTGTTCCTAGTTGAAGTAACTCTAGAATTCTTCAAGCACAACCTCTACATTTTATGGCATTTCTCGGTATATTTTCTGACTCTTCTTGACACATGAGTAAGATCATCTATGGTTAACCATGGTTTATCCATGTTTGACCATTGCTTGTTGATTGTCAGAAGGACGTGGGATGGCAACCAGTTTGCATAATTTATTGCATGTCAGAATGCAGAAGGTGGTACTTAAAAATAGTAATGATAATAATATTGTCTAGAAATTATGAACGTACAATAAGGTTTACACAGAGAATGTCATTACTTGATCATAAAAAATGAATATATATGCCTGCAAAATAGCTTTACACAAGTTGAGTCCTGGTTCTTCTTTCATAAACTTGTCATCAATTACAAAAAGACCAAAGTAATGCTGTTTGCAAACCACCAGAATAAACATAAAGGAGTGTCACTGAACATCCAAAATAGTCAACTCTTGTCACTTGAGGAGGGTAGGAGTTTTAAATACCTCAGGATCACCTTAGACTCCTCCCTCTCCTACCAAGAACATATTAATCTGGTTTGCAAAGCAGGAAACACCAGAATCAGCCTCCTCTATGGCATAGGAGCTGCCTGACAAATGATGCCTTCCGCTTGGCTGTCACTAGTTCCATTCTATCCCTAGTGGATTATGGTATAGTAATCTATGGATCTGCATCTGACACTGCTCTTAAAATAATAATGCTCTCCCTCAATAAAGCATGTCATCTCATAACAGGAGCACCAAAGCTAACCCATACCTGTGATCCTTACAGTCAAGTAAACTGGCTAAACTTTAAGGGTCGGCTTGACTATCACACCTGCCTGTTGGTCAAGAAGCTTACCACCTCACTCTCCCCTCCCTCGGTCCAGCAGCTCCTCTCCCCTGCCCCAACCCCTCATTCTACTAGGAGCTCTGATAAGGCCCTTTACCTAGTTCCTTTCTATTAGACATCCCTAGGGCAGCAAGTGTTACTCCACAGGGCCCCTGTCCTACTCAATGGCTGCCTCCTCTGGTTTCTTCCACAGTTAAATTGGGCTCCTTTAAAACTAAGCTTCACCAGCACCTACTCTTTGTGAATAGTTGTGACTGCTCCTAGCTTTTACTGGTCAATCTGGGACTGGTCATGACTTGTCCCTCAATTTTCCGCTGCTTCTCCCCAGCTTATCTTGGTCTAATTTCTCCTTCCCCAATCTGTTCCCCCCTGCCCTTTACTATCCTTTACCTGCACTCTTTTCTACTCCTCCTTCTCTAACACCTTACATCCCTCTACTCAACTTTTCTCCCTACCTCGCCCCTCTCCAGCTGTCTCACAACTCTCCTTAACTGGCTTCCTTCTGGTCTCCCTTTCTTTCCTTTAATTTTGTATCTGTTTACATAGTTAGCTAGTACTCCTGCACCAAGTTTGTTTCATTATCATGTACTCCACCGTCAGTTATGATGCACTTATGTTTAATGCACTGCATTACTTGTATGCTGTCATCCAATATATTATGTACTGTATTAATTTCCTGTAATGTTTCATATACTGTCTGTTTTAAATCTACTCACCATGTTGTTTCTTTGCCATGCACTCCACCCCCATTTATGATGCAGTTATGTATAATGTACTGTATTATTTACATACTCATATCCTATATATAATTAATGGGCTTCCCTTTTTCCCATAGAGAAACCGTGGCATAATTTGCCATATTTAAGGAGTGTTTATTACGGCAAACACGTGCACGGTTTCCCTCATTCTGCACATGTCCATCCTGCAGTTTCTCGCTCTGTAATCGCTCGCCTTCTCCTTCCAAATGAAACCGCCAGACAAGCAGAACTTGGCGGTATGTTTTTTTTTTTTATTTTAAACTCAATGGGGAAAAGAAAGCACTTCTTCAACTGAATATTTTAAAATTCATAGAAACATAGAAACATAGAAGTTGACGGCAGATAAGGACCGCAAGGCCCATCCAGTCTGCTCATTTCTTTTTCTACCTTATAAATGTGCCATCGGCCTTTGCTCTGTCAGTGGCCTATCTATTCATACTCATTTGTATTGCTCCCTTATGCCTATCCCATGCCTGTTTGAAGCCCTGCACTATATTCATAGCCACCACTTCTTGAGGTAGGCCATTCCATGCATCCACCACCCTTTCTGTGAAAAGAATTTCCTACATTCCCCTTAATCAGCCCCCATCTAATCTCATGCTGTGTCCTCTTGTCCTGCTATTTTCTTATATTTAAACATGTTAGACTCTTTCACATTGTTAATGCCCTTAAGGTGTTTGAATGCCTCGATCATATCACCTCTCTCCCTCCTTTGCTCAAGGGTATACATATTGAGCTCTGTTAATCTGTCCTCGTATGTCTTCTGATGCAGTCCCTGCACCATTTTGGTTGCCCTTTTCTGGACTGCCTCAATTTAGTTAATGTCCTTGTGAAGGTGTGGCCTCCAATACTGCATGCAGTACTCCAGATGGGGCATAACCAGTGTCTTGTAAAGAGGGATTATTACCTCCCTCTTATGACTTGTGATACCCCTACTAATACACCCTAACACCCCCCTAGCCTTACCTACTGCTTACCTCATTCTGCCCACCCCATCTGGATCATCTA
Source organism: Neoceratodus forsteri (assembly GCA_016271365.2). Classification (NCBI taxonomy): domain Eukaryota; kingdom Metazoa; phylum Chordata; order Ceratodontiformes; family Ceratodontidae; genus Neoceratodus; species Neoceratodus forsteri. Next base: position 47,969,169 of record CM028134.1, read on the forward strand.
CTCTGTTGCAGATCTTGGTGTCATCTGCAAACAGACAAGTCTTACCTCCTAGTCCATCTGCAAGGTCACTACTGAAGATGTTGAAGAGGATTGGCCCCAGGACTGATCCCTGAGGTACCCCACTTGTGACTTGCATCTCTTCTGACTGTATACCATTTACCACCACTCTCTGTTTTCTGCCAGTCAACCAGTTTGCCACCCAGTTGACCAACTTCTGACCCACCTGAGCCTACCCAGCTTATTTATCAATCTTCTATGTGGAACAGTGTCAAAAGCTTTGCTGAAGTCAAGGTAGGTGACATCAACTGCTCCCCCTTGGTCCACCACTCTGGTTACACAGTCAAAGAAATCTATGAGATTAGATTGACAGGACCTTCCTTTTGTAAACCCATGCTGTCTTGGATCCTGTGCCCCTATGGATTCCAGGTGTTGCACTATCCTTTCCTTAAGGAGTGCCTCCATAATCTTGCCCACTACTGACGTAAGACTGACTGGTCTGTAGATCCCTGCCTCCTCCCTGCTACCACTCTTGTGGAGTGGGATCACATGAGCCCTTCTCCAGCATTCTGGGACCTCTCCTATGCTCAGAGACTTACTAAGCAGTTCTGCTAATGGCTCTGCTAGTTCCACCTTTAGCTCCTTAAGTACCCTGGGATGTATGGCATCAGGTCCCATTGCCTTATCCACGCTGAGCTTAGCAAGTTCTTGTAGGACCCTTTCTTTTGTGAAGGGAGTAGTGCTCACCTCCCTCCCCCCGTGTCCATGGTGCTGAGCTGTGGGCCCTGCCCACCTTCTCTTCAGTAAATACTGAGCAAAGTATCTTTTAGGATAGATGCTTTTATATGGTCCTCCTCCTCACATGCTCCCTTTTCTCCATTAAGCTTAGCATACCCCTCTGGACTTTCTCCTTTCACTAATGTATCTATAGAAAGTCTTGTCACCTTATTTTACTGTTCGTGCTAGTGTTTCCTCAGTTTGGGACTTTGCCTGCCTTACTGCCTTCCTGCTTCCCTAGGGCAGTTTGGTATGCCTCCCTATCTTCATCCCCTGTGTTCCTTATATTTCCTGAAGGCCAGCCTTTTGGATCTGACCTTTTCTGCTACTGTATTTGAGAACCAATGGTTTCCTTCTTCTTTTGCACTTCCTTTTCTGTCTAACACAATGAGATGTTGCTTCAGGTTTGCATCCTTAATGCTTGCCCACTTTGCCTGTACCCCTCACCTGTGTTTGTTTTGCCAGGGCTAGCTTAACTCTGTTGGCCATCTTATCAAAGTCAGCTCCTCTGAAGTCCCATATTTTTGCCTTGGAATGGGATGATTTAGATGTAGTAGCCAAATTGAACCATACCATGTGATGGTCATTGGCCCCGAGGTGACCTTCTACCTGGAGATCTATGATCCCTTCCCTGTTAGTCAGTATTAGATCTAGGATAGCTCTGTCTCTTGTGGGTTGTTGTTGTACCAGTTGTTTGAGGCCCTCCCCCTGCAGGGAATCCACTATGTGTCTAGTTCTGGCAGATGTTCCTGCTGGTATTGACCAATCTGTATCTGGCATGTTGAAGTCTCCCATTATCAGAACCTCCTCTTTAGCTGTCATGTTTTGTATATCTTCTAACAGTAGTGTGTCTATGTCCTCCCCCTGGTCTGGGAGGCCTGTAGACAATCCCCGTTCTTATGGCTGTCCCATTTCCTGTTTCCAGGGTGACCCACAGTTCTTCTGGCTCCTTATGTGTATTCTGAACTTCTGTAGCTTTGATATTTTCATTGACATACAGGGCCACTACTCCCCCCCCTTTTTGCACCTCGGTCTCTTCTGAACAATATATAGCCAGGTACTGAAGTCTCCCAAATGTGGTTACTGGTAAACCACGTCTCATTAATTGCTACTATGTCCAGTTTAGCCTCTGACATTACTGCCTGCAGGTCTGGGATCTTATTTCCCAGACTGTGAGCATTTGTGTACATGATTTTCCATTGGCCAGATTTCGGTGTGTTAGTTGTTGGGTGAGGTTTGGCATTACCCCTGTGCGTCGTATGGGGAGACAAACCTTTTTTCTTCTGGTGATGCAAATGAACTGCAGACATGCTGAATCCTGTTTGACCACTAGCTGAGGGGAGGGGGTTCTTCCCATTCGACGATGGGGTGCTGCACCCCACCCCATTTGCTAGTTTAAATATTCTGCAAAGACGTCAAACTTCTGCCCCAATGCACTGACTCTCCTTAGTCAGATGCAGTCCATCAAATTTAAAGAACTTTCACTCTCAGAACTGTTGCCAGTTCCCTACAAATCTGTGTCCTTTTTCCTGGCACCAGCCCTTGAGCCACATGTTTAGCTCCCCTATCTCCCCTTCTCTGACCTTCCGTCCATCCGCCCCCCTCTCCCAGACTGGTAGGATCTCAGAGAAGGAGATGCTGGACGAAATGGATGATAGTTTGTCACCCAGCCTGGTCAGGTGTTCCTTGGTTTCCATAACTGACCGGCTGGTGAGATCATTAGTCCCTATGTGTACTAGGACATCAATGTTTTCTCCTGCTTTGTGAACAATTTTAGCAATGCGGTCTGTGTCTCTCCATGCTGATGTACCTGGGAGACATCTGACCATTACCCCTGGCTGGAGATGGGTATCAACTCTCCGAATCATGGAGTCTCCTATGATCAGAAGTTTTTTGGGTTCCTTTTTTGCTTTTTTTGTTTTGGTTCCTGATTTGGGTGAGTTTTGTTGTGCTAGCTCCTGTGCCCCAGTGTCCTGCTCTGCAGTGTCTTCTGCCTCTTTGTTTGATTTCAGAAATAGAGGCAGATACCTGTTTGTAGTGTTTATATGGTTTTTGGAGGTAATATGTTGGAGAGCAGAGAGATGGGAAGGATGTGTATAGTGGCAGAAAACAGAACCGGAGCATGAGTGCACCGGAAGTGCTAGTATTTTATATAATTGCTGTGGTGAAAAAGGGAAACCTAGCAATTATATAAAATAAAAAATGGGGTGGTGTGTGGAAACTCAAAGTTTACACACCCACACGGTGTGAGATGCTGTAATAAAACCCCTGAGCTTCGCTCTTGGGGTTTATGTAGCATCTAACACCTCGTGGGTGTGTAAACTTCACGTTACACACACCACCCCATACTTCATTCTATACATAATGTACTGTATTAATCTCCTGTAATTTTTTTTTGTAACATGTCTGTTTGTAAATCTGACATAGAGCCTTTGCAAAAGAGTCTTTGACTCAAAGGGTTGTAACTTCAAGACTTCAATAAATAAATAAATATTAGAACTCATTACATCTTAAAAGAGTTTAGATTTAGGTGGTATAAATAATAATTAGGCCACTCTCTCAGTTATGAATGAGGAGGTCTCCATTTAAAAGAATACCAGCAGCAATGGACAAGTAAATAAAAGCTATTTCAAACATATCGATAAATAATAATTCATCTAATAGAGTAAGAGAAGACATTGTATCCAGTCAGGTGCCCGAATGGTGTGTAGTTACTAACAGAAAGCACACAAAAAGATATACAGTTATTCCAAATCTTGATGCTCCCATAGAGACGTCTAACAGATGGCATGGGGTCATAATGTTGGGTTCAAAACCGCGCACATCAAGAACGCTGCACGCAAATCAGCATGCAGCAAAATAACATCAGCACAACATGCTGACCAGGAAACAAAAGCACACACTGGAGGACTATCTTTGTTTTTGAGGGGGGGGCTACACCTCCCAACATGGGGCATTTTGCCACCCACACCACCCGGAATATAAATATCTAACTCTGAGGGGGTGTGGACTTAGGGGATCAGATGCAGGATGGGAGTGGGAAAACTGTGTTTTAAAAACAAAACAAAATGCATCAGAAAGGGACCTGGGGGAGAATCGAACCACAGCCCCAGGTGTCTCATGCTGTCAGGTGCTAGTGCTCTAGCCACTCCTCCATGGGAGTAGCTCAGCCAGGTACTGCACCAGCGGTGTATTTCACACTCCTCAATGTGAAACTACAGTGCCAGGGGTAGCTGTTATTACTGCATGCTCAGAAACCACTGTCTCTGTAGTTCCTTTTGAGTTTTCTCATGCGTGGGTTTTCATGTGCTGTTCAAGCAGTGCTATATTTACCTGGAACCCTAACAGATATAGCCCTCTACCAAATGACTGTGAGGAACTGCTAACATGTTTAAATATGGACACCCAAAGTACTGCTGGCAATAACCACATCAGTTCACAAATAAAATATAAAACTGTTGTAGGAGATTCTATAATATGCTTCACTGATTCCCTTATTTGCAACCCTGATAGGTATCTTAACACTGTCACATGCTTGCGTAATGGAAAAATAACAGACATTAGAGCTTGAAAAGATCAATTAGTTGTCCACAAAGATTCCTCCATTCTTTTACATGTGGGAACCAATGATGAAGGTTACCAGCATGAAAAAGACACTGGTTATGAATTAATAGAACTTGGTTAAAAGGTGTAACATTGCCATAGCAGGTATTCTGCCAATTCCATGTGATTTAATGGAAAAAAATCATACCATTAAGCAAATAAGTGCAAGTTTAATGAACTGGTGCAGGAATAAGGGAATACTCTTCATTGATAGCTGGGATACATTTTTTAACAAAATGTTACCGTTCTCAAGGGACGGACTTCATTCAAACAAGGCTGGCACCAGAGAGCTAGGTAATCATTTCAAGGATGCATTTGAAAGTATGAATTTAAACTAATTGAGCAGGGGAAACTTGTAGTTTTTCGAAGTCTGTTTTCTATAAAGTCAATACCCAAGAAATTTCCACTAGGTTTATTAATAAAATAAATAGAAAGAAAATTAAAGGCTTGTTATTGAATGCATGTAGTTTAAATAATAAATGTGATGAACTCTTAGTTCTGTGTGCTAGAGACACACCAGATATAATAGATGTAATGGAGATCTGGTGGTTTAACTCTGATTTATAGGATAGAAAACTCCAGGGTTATGACTTGTTTTTTAGGTTTGCTTGCACCCATGTGCAAGAAACATGTTGTGGCAGCTTTGTAGAGAATGGGTTGAGGAGGTGTGGCAGAGTTCCGACCATTGCCACCACTGCTTTTGTGGGCTCAGCTGTCTGTCACCAATGCAAGAGTACACTGGTGGTGACACTAGTTAGCAAGCATGCCGCCAACTTGAAACGATTTCACCGCTGCAATGAGGGAGCAATCTATCATTGCAGGGCGTGCCTTGTCTGGTGTAAAATTTCAGTACACATGAGGGTGGCTGTTGCCGTCTGCTTCTCACAGTCCCCATGAAAGCCTACACTGGGGGAGTCCAATCCCCCTGCCAGCATGCCTCCTCCCCAGTTCATTTGCCAATGGGGGAGCCCAATCCCCATTGGCATAATGTCCCCCATATAATAGTAGTATGCTGAGGGGGGTGCCCAATCCCCCTCTCCTCATACGCCCCCCCAAACCCAGACACATTTTCTGTTCTGACAGGGTGCCCAATCCCCATCAGCTCCAGTCCCTTCCCCCATAAACACCCAGGTGGCATGCTGGGAACCCACGCCAGCATGCCAATTGTCCCTGTAAAAAAAAATGTCCCGCAATGTCTTTTTGCTTGTTTTCCCTGTAAAACCAAAAAACAGTTCCTCATTGTCTCTGAAGTCCCTTCCCCTAACCCACACCCACCCTCTGCGTACCCCACCTCCCCACACCTCTTTACCCCATACTTACCTTTGGAGCCTGGCCCGATCATCTTTGGTGGAGCGGGAACACGTCTGTACTCTTCAAAGCAGACAGCGAACTGAAGAAATGCCGGTAAGCTGTATAATGGCATAAATTTTTTTTTTCAACCTAGGTAGATATCTTGGCCATTTTTGTGACTTTTGACACTAAATTTTCAACATGGGGTTCTTGGTACCCCACCTAGTGAATTCAGTCACTGTCATGTTGTTATTTGGTCCTGAAAGGTGATTTCGTGGTCACTGCACAGAATCACCTTTTGGGACCGATTAACAAAATCACAGTGTCACTGTTCATGAGGTGGGCTCCCAAAAGCCTATGTTGCAAATTTGGTGAAAAAATTCCAAAAAATGACTCTGTTAAGAGCGTGCATTGCGTAGTTCCCACGCACACTCATAACTTTGAGAATTTGTAATATTTTCACTCCAGATTTTCAACATTGCCATTTTCTCACACCTCCTAATGAACAGTACAGCTGCCATTTTTCACATACTGCCCGAAATGTGTTTTCGCACATCCGGTGCACAATGGCGTGGTCGCTGTGGAAAATCAATGTTTGGGATAGATTAAGAAAATCACAGTGACACTGTTCATGAGCAGAGATCCCAAAATGCCTATGTTGAAAATTTGGTGAAAGATTTCTACCAAATGACTATGTTATGAGCGTGCATTGTGAAGTTTCCATGCACACTCGTAACTTAGAAAATTTGTAATATTTGCACTCCAGATTTTCAGCATTGCCATTTTTGCACACCTGTTTATGAACAGTACAGCTGTCTGTTTTTCACAACCTGCCTGAAATGTGTTTTCACACATCGGGCAACAATGCCGCAGTCGCTGTAGGAAATCAATGTTCGGGACAGATTAAGAAAATCATAGTGACACTGTTTATGAGCAGAGGTCCCAAAATGCCTATGTTAAAAATTTGGTGAAAGATTTCCACCAAATGACTGTGTTACAAGCAAGCATTGTGCAGTTTCCATGCACGCTCATAACTTCGAGAATTTTTAATATTTTCACTTCAGATTTTCAACATTGTCATCTCTTCACACCTTCCTATGAATGGTACAGCTGTCATTTTTCACATCCTGCCTGAACTGTGTTTTCACACATCTGGCACAGAATGGCGCGATCGCTGTGGGAAATCAATGTTTGGGACAGATTAACAAAATGACAGTGCCACTGTTCATGAGCAGAGGTCCCAAATATTTTCATCAGTGGGGTCTCAAAAAGGCCATGTTGAAATGTGGAATGCAAATACCAACAAAAGCCTGGAGCATTACGGTTTCTAACCATAACGTCCTACCCTGTACAGACTGACAAGCATCAGGAGTGTGACTTTGGAGTGCTGGCTGTAATGCTCATGTCATTCCACCCCCACCCCCACTCTGCAGCCAGTGACAGGCATTGAGATGTGCTTTGGACTCTTCGGCCCCAAAATTCACCCCATTCTCCTATACTGCACCCATGTCAGCGTATTTCCTTATGGAATGGGGTAACTATAAAGCCAAACACCCCAAGGCACACCTCAATACTTGTCAGTGTCTGCAAGGTAGGATGAGGTGAAATGGCGTGAGCATTATGGGTGATGACCCAAAGGCACACTCCAATGCCTGTCCATCTCTGTAGGGTGGGGGTGAGGTTGGCGTCAATTCAATACTTCACGGCCATTCCTATTCTGCATCTGTCTAACTCCTGCACTTCCAGTGCTAATGCCAGCAAGCAAACATTTGGCAATGACAAATGCTTTTTGTTTTATTAAGTACTGTAGGCATTCCAGACATGAAGTAATTGGGGGTCACTTTCTCTGCCTCAGAGGAATGGTGCACAGCAGTTTTTGTGTGTGTTGGTGTGTACTTTCTTTCAGTAGGATTACTAATTAATTGTTTTGTAGGATTTGTTGAAAGTATCGGAGCTCATTTTCTTATCTGGATTTGCAACTGACAGCCTAGTGGAAAAAAAGTGGTTCATTTCAGAAAACTAAGGATACAGCTTAAACCAATATCTTAATAAGAGTGAGGGCCAAGTACAGCTTAACATGTTATTTATTCATTGCATTTTGTTATTGTAATAATTTTCTAACTGCTCAAAGATTATAACAATAATAAGTCTGGGTAAAACTAAGATAAAGCCTGATCATGATTTTGCTTTAATGTAACTGCTGCTGAACAACAAACTTCTGCCCTGTGGTCTGCCATTTGTTCTTCACTGCTATCCTCCCTGCCTGCAGAGTTCTTTCTCTGAGCCTGTAAACCTAAACACAAGAAATAGTGCTACATTTAGGAAGCTCAACAAAATAAAACATAAAGCAAAGTCTGTTGTGTCATCCAACACACCCTGTTTTATCACCGTGTCTGAGGGAGGGGGCTGTGGCACTACAGCAGCTGTTTGCTCCATTATTCAAAGCTTCTTATGGATGTCAAACTCAGGGCCTTTTTTTTAGCTGTGATTGGTTACAGCCTAGCCTGTCAATACAATTAAATCTTTAGGAATTAATTAATTTAATTTCTGCTGCAATGTTTGTGCTTGAGCATACAAATTCCTTATGAGTTGCAACAAATATACACTGTCTCTAAAATTCTGGAAATACAGATGTGTTTCAAATACAGGGAACAATGAATTGCTATTACACCAGAGCGTTTCCTGTACACAGATTTGTTCAGTTCTGCAAAACCAAAATTGTGGCCAAATACTTTTCTTTGTTTTGGGGGGAGGGGGTAAAGATGATTTATAATGAAATGTTGCATGTTAATAAACAGAAATGCTTGAATTGTTTGGTATAGCCCCACTGTTTCCGGGTTGTATTTTTTATAGGGAACTTTATCATCATTTTCATTGTTAATATATACCATAGTTGTTAAACAGCCTATATGTGTTGTGTTTAGCCTAAACATATGTCAACTGCAGAAACAAAGAACAAGGAACACTTAAGGGCTAGTTGCCAAATGTATTTAATAATTCCTTATTGCCAGGTTAACCCTCAGTCAGTAACTGGGAAATTCTCTGGTGCATTTCAGCAGATAAAAATGCAAACTGTGTAAAGCTACTGGGCATTTTTCAGTCAATTCTGCTTATGTTTCAGTACTTGTTGCTCAAGTCAAGATTCCCAGGCATATTGTGCTGCCCTTCAGTATTGAAACATCCATGGAGGCCACATGACCTCCTCCCATTACATAGGGGGCTTCTCAGTTCCAAGTCCTACCTCACAAATTTTGTTAGGAAAGACCTAAAAAGAAAAGGTCAAGGTAGGCAAGCAGTCTTTTTTTAGCAGTTTAATCTTATAGCATAGATCAGGGGGCCTTCTAGATTATACTTGGTAATACTTTTTTTGTTTTAAACAGAGTCAGTTTGTCTAATATTTAAGTGTGGCACCTGACTACAGTTTGATTGAGGAGAGCGGGGTATTTTTGTACTTCTGTATTCTAACCTTAAGATGCATATGAGGAAAAGGTTCCAGAAGTGATTTGTATTGATAACTTCAGAATCTCATTCCACACTAGAATAGGAAGATCAGCAATGTCCAAGCAGAAGAATATAGTACTTTTCTGGTGTAAAGCTCTATGCTCTGGTTGGATAATGAAGTCTGTTTAGGAGCTCCAGCAAGATACGTATCATAGTTAAAGTGGGATACAGAGTGAACAGTTTTAATCTGCTAACCTACTTTATCTGATGTTTTCTAGTTTACTCTTAAAATGTTCCTCAAAATGAAAAATAGTAAGCTGAAGATTTTTAAAGGGAAACAAGTGCAAAAGTTGTTCAAGAAGCAAAACTGGATGAAAAGAAAACTATAGTGCTTAAGGCAGCAGCATGTTTTATCTGTGACAGTTCTAAAACCTACTTTTTGTTATTCTGTTTTTAGGGTGACCATTATCTCCCTAGTTTGTTCCATTTCTAAATTAGAAGTCAAACACCTCAGTTCTAAAAGGGTTCTAAACTTTTGAGATCTAGCACTAATGACACTAGCTCGAATCCTTCTCCTCAGCCAATCAGAATGCAGACTTTAGTGCTGCAATTACTTCTTGGAATTTATGATGAGTCTGGAGGAATTTGTTTTGATATAATGTCTTGTTTCTAGCCAATCATAATGTCTAGGTATATCAATCAGTTTATTCTATATACCAGCATTTGTTTTTTACTTATGCTGGGTTTTGTTAAAATGTGTATGGCAATATTTCCTTTATGTGACTGCCTGCCCATCTGAATTATGTTACTCTCTGTGTATTGAGACATTTATCTGTGGCATCCAATATCAGAAACTATTGGGGGTTTTTACATCTTTTTCTTTAATTTCCTGGGTGCTAGCCCTTTCATATGTAGAGTGGAGCGGAGGTCCTGCTGTTCATTAATTTTGTATCCCATTAACCCATTGGGACCAAGTGCACCTAATCATAGAAGCTGAAAATTATGTGTTATTTATTGTTATTGCATGAATGCATGATGACCCAATGCTCAAGACGCAATTATTGACAGTTTTTTTTTACATGAACGGACTAACTTATGTATTAATTAATTGGTGCTATCTATAATCATTTCAAGGACAAAACAGCTCTGGAGTTACTTGCAACATGCCTTTCTATTTGGCAGCTCCATTGTACTGCTGTGTGTTTGGTATGAGGACTGCAGATAATGCCAAAGACACACGTGGAGATGTCACTTTAAGAAATGGCACGCTTACTTTCTCTGAATGAAAACCTGACCAATAAAAGTGGCTGTACCAGTGACGGCAATATTGTGAACATTCGTATCTTGCATAATGAAAATTAGGGCTGAAACACAAGCTGTTGTTTTAATCACTTAAGTACACAGAATTGTTAGAAAACAGACATGACTCATTTGATGCTTTTATTTTTTTAAAGATAAAAAAAGAATATTCTGATACTAGATGCCACAGAGAAATGGCTCATCACCAAGAGAACAAAAATAATAAAATGAACAGAACACAGAAAGGAAAGTTTGACATCCACATTTTATCAAAACCCAGCATAAGTAAGAAATTCACATACATAGTTACGGGGATAGTATTTTCAGAATGGCCATGCAGGCATTGCTCATACATTACCCGCAGCAATAGATTACCAAGGAACTTGCTCAGTACTAATTTTGTGTCGCCTACCAATATAATTTCTTTACTATGTGTCTTAATTGTATTTCACTGCATCAGGCAGACCTTGGTTCAGTTCCTGTACCCTCCACTTGCATACCCTGCATCTCTGAGCATTTAACATATCACCCCCCATGTTCCTAGGTGCCCCCAAACCATCACTATCAAAAAAATATAAACTTCTGCCCAAAACAAAGCCTGCTGCCCTAATACTCATTTAATTCATATGTATGCTGAGGTACTACCTTACAGCACCACTCTCCTTTCCTAATTTTACAAATGCTTACTCGAACCCTATGCCTACAGCCAGATAAAGCAGACCTTAGTTTGATTCCCACAGCCTCCACTTCCATGTCCTTTGTCTCTGCACATGTACCTCATCACCCCCCTCCGTGCTCCTAGGTGCCCTCAAACCATCCCTACCAAAACCATATAAATAAACTTCTACCCCCAAAAAATACTTCACTTCTGTTTTTTTTATTCTTTTCCAGTCCTGAGTGCTCACAACCTCCTCACTTCTGCAAAACACAAGCAGAATTATCACTATCTGCAGCAACTAAGGGACTTGCTCAGTACTTATTTTGTGTCTTTTGCTGATATAATTTTGTTCATGCTGTTATTTTACTGTTTTTTAACTTTATTTTACTGCGTCAAGCAGATCCTGGTTTGATTCCCACACCCTCTGCTTGCATACCATATGTTTCTGAACATGTAATGTATCATCCCCCAGGTTCCAAGGTGCCCCTAATCCATCCCTACCAAAACACCTTTTGACTAACAAACTGATAGTGTCACTGTTCATGCAGTGGGGTCACAAAGAGCCCATGTTGAAAACTTGGAGTGAAAATACCAAGAAATGCCCAGGACATTAGGGTTTCTGACCATAACACCCTACCCTCTAGGGACTGACAGGCATCAGGGGTGTGACTTGGGATTGTCAACAGTAATGCTCATGCCATTCCACCTCCACCCCCACCCCCTGCAGCTAGTGACAGGCATCGAGGTGTGCCTTGGACTCTTTGGCTTCAAAGTTCACCCCATTCTGCTATACTGCACCCATCTCACTCTATTTCCTTATGGAGTGGGGTTGGTGTAAAGCCTGAACACCCCAAGGCACACCTCGACACTTGTCGGTGTGTGCAGGGTAGGTTGAGGTAAAATGGTGTGAGCGTTATGGGCGACGACCCAGAGGCACACCCCAATGCCTGTCCATCTCTGCAGGGTGGGAGTGGTGCTGGCATCAGTTCAATACTTCACTGCCATTCCTATTATGCATCTGTCTAACTCCTGCACTTCCAATGCTAATGCCAGCAAGCAAACATTCGGCATTGACAAATGCTTGTTAGTAATAGACTCTCTAAGAAGGGAGGTGGTATAGCCTTATACATAATTTCTAGTTTGGGATCTACTGATATCTCACTCAAAATCAAGACATCAGCACACACTGAAATCTTATGGGTTAAATTATTTACAACTCTCCCCAATTTCCCTGTTTTTGGTATCTGTTACTGCCAGCCGGATGCTAAAATAGAGGTTACATCAGAAATCCTTAAAGAAATCTAATCAGCATGTTTATAGGTGAGGTTTTCCTTACAGCAGATTTCAACTTCAATGATATTGATTGGATTCATGCAACAGCAACATCCGGAACAAGTAAGCAGTTTGTTATAGCTTGTGAACAGCTTCATATGCAACAGCGTGTTTTTAAACCTACTAGGAATGATGGAATTCTGGATATCATCCTTGGTACAGAAAATATTAAAGCAGCAGTACTGGATAATTAGAAAGTGATGATCAAAATTCTGCTTTTTGGCTGGAAGCATGCAGCCTTAGTTTCAGTTTCCATATCTGTAAATATTTTTTTCTAGCGATCGTTAGTTTTTTTTAGATATTTAAAATTTATTTCCATTGTTGTGGATCCACTGTAAATATGGCTGGTGCCTAATCTGCAGATGAGCTTCCCCCTCATGTCACATCACATCTTTTGTTTATTTACATTGGACCCTTTACTGCATGTTCCCACTGCCCCTGCATAATACTGCAAGTCATGCACCTGCGCAGTTGGCAGCAGAGGGTTACAATTCAACATGGCGGGTGGGAGAAACGTGAAAAAAATGGAGCAAATTATGGGGTGATAGTACAGTGAAAACAAGAAAGATTTACCTGTAAGTGCTCAACAGAGCGCAGGAAACAAACCGTTGCAAAAGATCCAATTTTTTTTTATCAACTATTGCTGCTTTAAAATCAAAAACTGCAACGTTGAGTCACTTTTAGGAAATAAGTGACCATAATCTAGTTAAGGTAGAATGTGACTTCTACCACAATAGATTCATTGGAGATACTGATATCTTCCTGTATAAGCACGAAAATGTAGAAAAAATGGATGAAGAATTAACAGGTCTAGATTGGGATACCCTCTTTAACAACTGTTGTGCTAAAAATATGTGGGATAAATTAAAGAATATTATTCTACAAAAGGGCAACAAATACATACAGGCTCCAACAGGTTGTGCTGTGATTGGCGATAAAGCCAGGTGGTGCAATTACCAAAAAGGCAATCAGCCCACTCATGTAAACGTAGTCAGCAAGAATTTGTTAATGCACTCAGTGCCTTAATGACAAATGCAGGTCCAGTGCAATAAAATGAATAAAGGTTCTTTTATTATGAACAAAGGCCAGACCAAAGGTCCACATATAGAACTTAACAGCTTGCCCCAGCGCTTCGATTAGCAATGAGTCAACAAATACATAGCTAAGATTAAAAAAATATAAAACCAATTGGTAAAGACCTAAGTGGTTAGCAAAGAAAATTACAAAATTGATAGCTAGAAAGAAAAAATGTATAATAAATATAAAATAAACAAAACTTCAGTGAAGTTGAAAGACTTTAAAATGTCCAAATGCAGTGTAAGCAGGAAATTGAAAGATCCAATAGAAAAACGGAAAGTAATCTAGGAATTTAAGCAACAAAAAATAACACTAAGGAATTCTATAGTTACATAAATTCACTAAAAAAAAGCAATATAGTGTATGGTAGAACGTTGTTGTTGGAATTTCATCGAAAGCTAACACTGTTGTACCATTGATGTGATGTTACCTCGCTGTTATACCATCTTAGGCATGTCACATTGATGGTACAACAGCAGTGAATGCATTTGCGCATGCACCAAACATATGTGCTGCACTTCAGGGAAACGGCTGCATTGTTTTTTTCATCTCCTCTGTTTTTATCCTCCTGCAGCCACAGGCCCTGCCTACCTCCAGCCACCGCTTCTCCTCACTGCTGACCCCAGAGTTATGCATGCCTAGCTGGCATATGCATTTATGTTATCTAGAGGGGCTCCCCTCCAATGCTTCTGTGCCTGGCCAGGATCCACTACCAGCACACACCTGTCCAAGCATTTTCCAACTGGTGAAGTGCAGCTATATAGCTGCTGCTGGCTTTGTGCTGCCATTTTCCTCCTATTTTGTCCCCTGGAGTGTGAGTGTGCAATGACATCGCAAATGCGCCAACATCTGCCGCACTCCACCCCTTGCTGCACCACTCTAGTAGTGCCCCCAGTCATCACCAGGGGCCACTACAGAGCAGTGTTTCCCTGGATCCCTCCCCAGGATGGGAGAGCAGTCCTCCAGATGCTCACTTCCATCCCTCCCCTGCTGACCCCTCATGCTCCGGGCTCGTGTCTGAACCCGAGTCATCAATGTGACGCGAGGTGTGGCATCTAGCGCCTCAACCCTCAGTGCCACCAGGCCTTAAGGCTGCATTGTTTTGCTGTGGAAATGAAATAAACATCGACGATCCAAAAATCACAAAGTAAGATATTACACTGGGCTTACCTTTAGTGGTGAGCAACAGCAGTACTTCAGAACTTGTTTTTTTTTAAAGTAGTTTGTGACATCGTGGGACTGGGGTATAAGTGAGGATTGTTCTTGGGTTGTGGGTGGGGGGGGGTCATGCAAAGATGGAAATAGAGTTGCATGGACCAAAGAAATGTTCCGCTGTTGTTTTACTAATGCCATACACTATAGAAGACAATGGATAGGCATCAGTAAACAACAACACTGTCTTCACTTTTGAGGTTTGCATGGTTGTCATGACAACCTCTCAAAGTGAACAACAGTGTTGTTGTTCACTGTTGCCCATCGATTATGCTCAATGTAATGTAGTCCCATTATGTATAAATAACAATAGTATCAGTAAACCAGATGAAATGGCTAACAATTTGAGCAAACACTTTCATGGTGTTTTTGAAAACAATGGGAAATTGCTGGTGTACATTGAGACTTTTTTGGAGCAGAAAATTGTATTCCTAAGTGAAGACATTAAGAAAAATTTTAATAATATTAAGAGTAACTCATTCCCTGGTCATGACTGTATAACTGGAAATATGATAAAAATCATGAATAAACATCTAGCCTACCCGCTTGAGCTACTGTTTGAATGTAGCATGAAAAGTGGTTGCATACAGAAAGATTGGAGAACAGCTAATGTTGTTCCTGTGTTCAAAAAAGGCAGTAAACATGATGTGAATAACTCTCTGCCCATATGTCTTACTCCAGTTTTGTATAGGGTAATGGAAGGTATTGCAGTATTAAGGACAAAGTGATGGCAGTCCTACAAGAGCTTGATGGCAACCAGCAAGGATTTACATGGGGAATATCATGTATCACAAATCTCCTTTCTTTTTATGAAAAGATTAGTTTAAACCTTGATATGAAGATATTGTGTGACACCATCTATTTGGATCTTAGTAAGGCCTACGATCTTGTTCCACATTGGGCTTTAATCGAAAAACTTAACATCCTACATATAAATCTTTGATACAGAAACAGGATCAGGAACTGGTTCAGCAACAAGTCACAGATTATGATGATTGATGGGCATTTTTCGTAATTGGGACCAGTGACTAGTGGGGTGCTTCAGGGGTCGATGCTTGACCCTCTTGTTTTTCAAATATTCATCTCTGATTTATCACTACCTATTGATAGCTGGGTGACTAAATACGCAAATGACTGTAAACTAGGGGGCACTTGCAGAAACTCTCAGGAAACATCCAGAATTCAGGAAGACCTAGACAGAACAACACAATGGGCAACTAAATGGGAAATGAGTTCCAGCCTTGACAAATGTAAAGTTATGCATTTTTGGTTGAACAATCCTGAACATAATTACCATCTATGTAATAAACTGTTGCAAGAATCTGAACATGAAAAAGACTTGGGGGTCATTATATCCAATGATTTAGGCTGCGATAAACAAGTAACAGAAATTATAAGTAAAACAAATACAATATGGTGGGTTGTGAGAATAAATATTAGATCCAGAGATCAATCGATGATCCTCCCACTGTATAGATCACATATCCACCCTCATTTGGATTATGCATCACAGTTTTGGTGCCCCTTTAAGAAAGGTGACATATTAGTTTACAGAGAAAAATAACTAAGCAAATGCATGGTTTGAGGGATTTGGGATATATAGACAGGTTAAGCACTCTTGGCCTTATGTCCCTTAAAAAAAGATGGTTGAAGGGAGATTTACTGTTGATGTGGGATGTAGTACAGGACCCAAATCTATTTGAAATGGAGCTAGATCTTAAACAAATATCAGTGGGGACTAGAGGACATCCACTGCAGTTAAAAAGCAAGAATTTTAATTCTTCGAAGTGGAAGAACTTTTTCTCTCTGAGAATTGTGAATCCCTGGAATTCTCTCTCCTTAGAGATTATTATCAGTGAATCCAAGCAAACTTTTAAAAACAAACTTGGCAATTTAATCTTGTCTGGCATGGAGTTAACCCATTATGGGTAAATGATTGGAGCTTATATTGGCCACCACCTTCTGCTTCTGCTTTTGACCCTTAGTATAACCTTAGTATTACAGAATGTTAAGATTGCTGGAAAAAATGAAATTACCTGAGTGGTGTATTTGTCTTATCATTCACCAAATATCTTTCCATAGATTACTGTGGATGGCCATGGTCAACTTCAATAATTTTCAAATTATATTGCTCATGGTCTGTCCCTGGGCGATATACCATCAGTGGCTGTCCATAGTTAAAATCATGGGCAAACCATGGATGATCATGGTTATACATCTATAACCATGGTTAAACCATAATCCTAAGAGGGTAGGTGGTGGAGAGCAACTGCAAGTGAGCAGATACCAGACTTGTACAGAGGGGATGGAAATGCTGATGTATACAGTAGTGGTACTTTGTTTGCTGGGAGGAAGACTAGTCAAAATGATTGTGTGTGTGTGTGTGGGGGGTGGTCTCCCTACAAAAATGTAACATTTGGCACATACTGTATACCATAATGGTCAGGTACTTAATCCTATTCAGCTGCTGCACACCCTACCCACTGCACACCATCTAAGAAGCACTGCAAGGCACAACCATTCCCCTGTTGCAAATGACAGTCATATAGCAATTTCTTTAGCCTCGCTTAAATCAAAAGCATTGACAACTAATGACACTCCTGTACAGCTGATACAAAGTGTCTGAAGAGGTGCAGCATAAAATGCCTAGCTGCCAGTGCCTGCAGCAAGTTGTCAAACGTGCAAGGAGAGAAAACATGCCAGTAGAGCCACTAACATTGGCCGAAATAAGCATTCAACCAGAATTGCAAATTGTGAGTGGGAAGCAATTCCTATTGAAAGATTTGGCATTTGGCACTGAAAGAGTTTTGCTCTTCAGCACAAAAAAAAAAATTGAGAGAAATTAAGCGCTGCTGATTTCTGGCTCATGGATGGCACTTTTAGAACAGTTCCCACACTATTTTGGCAGCTTTATTCGATACATGGCCCTGTCGGTACAGCTGAAACAACTCGCATTGTGCCACTGGCATATTCCTTGATGTCTGTGAAGTCTAATGAGTGCTATCTAAAGCTGTTCCAAGATTTAAACGACGGAGCCGATGAACTTGACTACAGCCTTTCCCCAAAATTAATTTTAACAGATTTCGAGCAGGCTGCGATCCACACAACTAAAGTTGAATTCCCTGATGCAACAAACAAGGGTTGCTTGTTTCATCTGGGACTGATAGTGTGGAGGAAAATCCAGAGCTGTGGTCTAGCAGTTACATATGGCTCTAATCTCGAGTTTAGTTTGCTTATGCGGCAACTAGTAGCACTCACCTTCCTGCCCCCAGATGATATCCCAACTGTGTACAGTGAAATCAAGGGTGAAATGTCTCCTGTTAGTGTGCCAGTCCAGGAGTGGTTCGAAGAGACATACTTGTTTGGCAGAGTATGCAGGAGGATGCAGAATAACACTGTCATCAGAGCCAACCCCCTGTACCCATCGCAGTTCTGGTCAGTTCATGATGTTACAATGAATGGGCTGCCCAGAACTCAGAATAATGTTGAGGCATGGCACTGACGTCTGGGCACACTGATTGGTAGCTCACATGTGGGGGTGACAAGATTCATCAATGAACTGAGGCATGAGCAAATGGTAACAGACTCCACTATAGAGAAAATAAATCGTGGACTGCCTAAATCACCATTAAAAAATAAATATGCAAAGCGGGAAGAGAAGATTAGCAATATTCTGGCAGACCGGGAAGCAAGATCTGGAAAAGACTTTGTGCGAGGGATTGAGCACAATATGGGGCTGTAAGGAGCATAACAACTGACTTTAGTGAAGGTGACTGGATTTTTAATCTGCTACAAGAAAGATTGGATTTTAACTTGTGGAAATATGACGTCTACTGGTAAATGATTTTATTTGTTCGAAATGTTACCAGTTGTAAACTGCAATTTCTCAAATGCTCTCTGCGAATTAGGATCTGCTGCTCTGTGCTTTAAAATGTTCCCAGTGGTAAGCTGCAATTTCTCAAATGCTCTCCGTGCTAAAATACGATGTTGTTGTTCCCAGTGGTAAACTGCAATTTCTCAAATGCTCTCTGTGCTAAAATGCAATGTTGTTGTTCCCAGTGGTAAACTGCAGTTTCTGCGATTTAGGATGTGCAGTACCAATGTCGGGAAAATGAGGTTTGGGCAATAAAATGTCAGCAAACATGCTCGGTTGGGCAACTGACATCGGTCAATTAAATGTTGGGAAAACACATTACGGACAAGCATATGGATCCCGATGCAGAGCCATAGATGTGCCAGTGTGTGGCAGAATGGAGCAGCAGCAGCAACAGGGAAAGTCCCCACCTGAGACTAGAGAGCTGCAGAAGAGAAGAGAAGAGAAAATTATTGTTTTTGCAGCACTGTCATTCGCTGGCAACTCAGCACTAGGGGTTATTGGATTCAGCAGAATCCATTCTGCATGCAACTGTCAGATTCTTGAAAATTCTGATTCCTGCTCCAATTCCAGAAAGGGATCGGAATCACTGGAATCAGGGCTGGAATCTGAATTCAGGATTCTGTGACTCCTTACTGAACCACTCCCCACCCAGCAGCACTCAAGAAAACCAAAGCCTTGCTGCACTTAGTGCTCTTACTACCCTGTGCTTTACCCCTTCCCTCACATTTTGTCTTAGTTTCCTGAGACTTCAGTTCATCATCATGCATCATTGCCTACTCACCTGTTCACACCCTGCCACTTTTCTTATCTGGGTTGGTGCGAGTGATGTAAATTTCAAAGTTGGTCTCCTCCTCTCCTCTTCACTATCCTGTCAGGAACAAGATATAGACCCTCCACAAACCAGAGACAAATCCCAATGCTGAACCCCCCCCAGACTGAGACTCTGAACCTCTTGCCACATGTAACAGAACAAGAGAATAAGAGAGTCTGTCTGAGAGATGATCCTGTTGCATTGCCTGCTGCCATTGCCACTGCCAGTATAATATGACCCCGGACCTGGGCCCTAGTCCTGTCCTATTGTGTCCAAAGGCACCAGTCCCCTGCACTTCACATAGCATGAGCTACCCCGACCCAGCCAGATCCAAAAGCAATACCTGCAATGCTGCACCCAGTTGGGCCACAGCGAACAGTGAGTGACACTTTCCCCTTTGCTGACTCAGAGTTGCGCTTTCCCTGAGCATCATGGATCCCAACTGGCTCACTGATAAAAACATAAAACCTGGAAATCCAGGTATGCCAGATGCATAAACCAGAGAGCATCTGATTTTACTTCCCAGGGCTTGTTTTAGTCTGTCAGAGTGGTTCCAAAACCTTCCTTTTTTTCCCCCCTTCCCAGGCCACACTGGGGCATTAGGGATGGGACTAGAATGGAGGCGGGTAGCGGGCTGTCTGTTAGTCTGTAGTGAGAAAAAATGGAGTGGAACCATCAGATGTACTAAATTGGGCTGATGCAGGCTATTGTTGGGATGGGGAAAGTTCAACTCAAGATCTGACTCCAGGACCAGGCTGGCTGGAGGGAGGAGGTTGTTTGTGACATGATGGTTGTGAGTTACTGTATGCATATATCTGTCAGTTGGTTGCTGATGAGGGAGTGCTAATCGCGATGAGTCAGTGCTTAGTGGATGGACGAAGGAGTACCCTCAAATTTGGCCTTGAACACCTGGAAGACCAGTGGCGTGGAGGCATGCCCTGGATGGAAGGAGGTCAAAACATGAATTGGAGGATCTTACAGCACAGAAGGAAAGGAGCAGGAGGTAAGGCAAGGTGGGTTTACCAGGTGGGGGAGAGCTTAAACTTAATCTTGGATTTGGAATCTGATTTTGAGTCTAATCCTTAAATCTGGCTCTGAAACACCATTTTCAGAATTAGGATTTTTGGACCCATTTTAGGATCTGAAAATCCTAATTCCAAACTTCAGACTAGAATCTGATTAAATACAAAATCCATTCATCCCTACTCAGCACAAGAGTAGTGATACAAGAGTTTGCAGATTACAGCTCTGTCATTGGTTGAGCCCTGCCAAGCCTCCAAAAACCAGAAACTGTGCTACCAATAGGTTTGCTACTTTTTCTGCAATCAAACATAAAAAATATCTAGTTTTCAAAATAAAAATGTTAGAAGATAATTTTTTTAACTTTAAATTTTTTTAATTAGAAAGTGTGCAGCATGCACAATATGATATATTTATCTTATGTGCTTAACTGCATTGTGAATCTTTCACTATCCCTTGTCATAACCCCAATCTTCCTTGCATTCTAAGTGTGAAAGGTGTTGCAAGAAAATCCATAATAAATCTGCATATAGGTCACATTATCTGAACTATCTGACACAGAGTAGTTGCACTGCAATCTTAATAGATCTTCCACCAGATTGGTTAATGCAGATCTCTGATTTTAAATCTCAGTAATCAAGGAGGCATGGCCACAACATGCATTCAGTGTTGGCAGAGCAAAATCTGGTGGATGTTGTGCAAATGTGAGACAACAGTGAGCCACACCATCATACTGAAATACTTATGGGTACCTGATATAGCCTAGCCTGTGTCCAGTCACCTAAATTAGTAGGCAATGCCAGAGTCCTGTACTACTATAAGCAAGGGAATTGGAGCAGGACAGAGAGCTGTACCAGCTAAGGCAGAAGGAAGCAGGGAGGGAAGTCAGAATAGCAAAGGCCCAAACTGAGGAAAAGATAGCCAACTTAGTTAAGAAGGGGGATAAAACCTTTTATAGGTACATCAGCGAGCGTAGAAAGACAAAGGGAGGGATAGTGAGGCTGAATAGAATGAACGGTGGGTGGGCAGAGGGGGACAGTGAAAAAACAGGGATACTGAATGAATATTTCTGCTCAGTATTCACAATAGAGGAGGGAAAGTGCCTAATCCAATTAACAGAAGCACTCTTGATAGGGGGGTCGATCCCAGTCCTTTCACAGAAGAAAGGGTTCTGCAAGAACTCCTAAAACCGAAGGTGGACAAAGCAATGGGTCCTGATGGAATTCACCCTAGAATTCTAAAAGAATTAAGGGAGGAACTAGTGAAACCACTGGCTACTCTTTTTAATAAATAATGGGAGGATAGTGTGGTACCCAAGGACTGGAGGAAGGCGGATGTGATTCCCCTTCAAAAGTGGGACCAAGACAGAGGCAGGAAACTACAGACCTGTCAGTCTGACCTCTGTGATAGGAAAAGTGATGGAGTCACTTCTGAAGGAAAGAATAGTTGAGTACCTAGAGGCCAGTGGGGCACAGGACCCAAGGCAGCATGGGTTCACAGCGGGAAGGTCATGTCAGACGAATCTAATAGATTTCTTTGACTGGGTGACCAAAGTAGTAGACCAGGGAGGGGCTGTGGACATGGCCTACCTAGACTTTAGCAAGGCATTTGACACAGTCTAACACAAAAGATTAATAGTCAAATTAACCAGCCTGGGAGTGGGTCCCAGGGTGGTAGCCTGGGTAAAACATTGGCTGCACAACAGGACACAGAAGGTAATTGTAAATGGAGTCCACTCTGAAGAAAGAGGGGTTACTGGTGGGGTACCGCAGGGTTCAGTATTGGGTCCAGTCCTTTTTAATGTCTTCATTAGTGACATTGCAGAGGGACTGGAAGGAAAAGTATGCCTTTTTGCAGATGACACAAAGATCTGCAACAGGGTTGATACACAAGGAGGTGTGGAGAGGATGAAGAGGGACTTGACAAGGTTGGAGGAATGGTCAGAAATATGGCAGCTAGGATTCAATGCAAAGAAGTGCAAAATAATGCACCTGGGAAACAAGAACCCAGGGGAAGAATACATAATGGGTGGGGAGGTAGTAACAACAACAAAAAAGGAAAGGGACCTGGGGGTAATCATATCAGATGACCTTAACGTTAGCATGCAATGTGAGAAGGCAGTAGGGAGGGCTGGGTGTATACTGGGATGTATAGGGAGAGGCATCAGCAGCAAAAACAGGAAGTTGTTATCCCTCTGTATAGACAGTTGGTGAGACCCCATCTGGAATACTGTGTCCAGTTCTGGAGACCCCATCTCCACATGGACATAGACAGGATAGAGGCAGTCCAGAGGAGGGCAACTAAAATGATGCAGGGTCTGCAAGAGAAGCCAGATGAGGAGAGACTAAAGGAGCTTTAATATGCATACCCTTGAGGAAAGAAGAGAGGGGGGACATGATAGAAACTTTTAAGTACCTCAGTGGAATCAACAAAGTCCAAGAAGGTAGCATCTTTCAGAAAAGAGACATGCAAGAACAAGGGACACAATTTAAAGATAGAAGGAGGCGGTTCAGGGGCAATGTGAGGAAGTATTATTTCACAGAGAGGGTAGTGGATGCATGGAACAGCCTTCCTGAGGAGGTTGTGGGTCTAAAACTGTGGGAGAATTCAAGAATGTATGGGACAGACATAAGGCAATTCTTGTGGGGGGTAGGAAGAAATAGGCTGTTGGTTAACTAGGATCTGCAGCCTATCCTGTAGGTAGGGAAATGGGCAGACTAGATGGGCCAAGCGGTCCTTATCAGCCATCAAGGACTATGTTTCTATGTTTTTATGAGAACAGCGGTTCACGGAGGTGAGCTGAAGGAGCTGAACAGTGGAACAGCTTGCCCCACACCCTGTGTGAAGCACCCATCCACAC
This sequence comes from Neoceratodus forsteri, assembly GCA_016271365.2. Classification (NCBI taxonomy): domain Eukaryota; kingdom Metazoa; phylum Chordata; order Ceratodontiformes; family Ceratodontidae; genus Neoceratodus; species Neoceratodus forsteri. The sequence continues at coordinate 47,992,423 of CM028134.1, forward strand.
CCCTTTAAAAGATGCTTATGTGCCTACTAAATGAATCATGCTTCCTGCCCATGTACTTTGTGATTGTTAGTGCACTGTGTCAACTGTTGTACAAGTGGTGATTGTGTGTCACTTTGTAATCAAGTGGATCTCAATGTGTTTTAAAGGGAAAGCCCCCTCAACTTATTTTCTGTATACCTGTGCAGTTTGTAGGCATGAACAAGGATTCCCTCTCTTGCATCCCCCTTATTTCATCCTAATTTAAATATTAATGGTGTTGCTGCACTCTCTTTTGCACTGGTGTGAAGACCTATTTGTCTCCATTGTAAAGTTCATAACCCCACTAGTGCAAGACATCATGGGAGTTGTTGTTGCATAGCAGTACAACCCATCAGAAGTTATACTCTCATTCAGTTCTGTTACATGTCTTGTGAAGTCCCTATATTCTCTAAAAAAACATTCGTTTTACTAACTCAGATACACTTTAAACTACAGAACAACAGGACATTTAATATGGCTTGAAAAGTTTCATGGCCATCATAAGAGAAGAACATAGGGACTGTAGAGGACAGCAACAGCACTAATTAATACAGTATAACTACTGCAGGCTTTAGCACATAAACATCATAAAATTCCAGGATGTCTTACATGAGTCAGGTCATGACCTTTGCAGTGGAGTCAAACAGGTTTTTTTAAGAGGGTGATATAGAGGCAATCATTGTTCATGCCTACAAGCAACACAGCTAAACAGAATAAAAGGCTGAGAGGACCTTCTTTTTAACTTCTTGTTCTTCCCCCACCCTTCACCTCCACCGCAGTACCTACCTCTCTCTCGTACTTCCTTTCTTCACCCACTGCCAGCTATCCCTGTCCCTCTGAACTACTGACAAGGCACTTTGTGGCTGTTTATTCCCCCCAACCCTCATAAAGTGTTTTTCTTGTTATTTAGCTTGTACCTATGTTTTGAGTTATTCTGTAAGTTCTGAACCCAAGCTGTATCGTTCATTGTGATGTACCATTGCTTTCTCCTATTGTACTTTGTTTTTCAATCTGTGATGTGGAACCTTTGCAAAAGAGCTCGTGCTCAAAGGTCTTTTCTGAATCATTAAGTAAGTAAAATAAATAAATAAATAAAACTTAGTGTGATGTACTCTGTTGCTGTAAAGTGGCTCAGGTCATTCATGTAGAAGAACCTTTGGTTGAGTGTACTAAATTGTACACCAAATAAAAACTAACCAACCAACAAATAGATAGATAGATAGATAGATAGATAGATAGATAGATAGATAGATAGATAGATAGATAGATAGATAGACGGATGGATAGATGGATAGATAGATGGATAGATGGATAGATGGATAGATGGATGGATAGATAGATAGACAGACAGACAGACAGACAGACGGATAGATGGATAGATGGATAGATGGATAGATAGATGGATAGACAGACAGACAGACAGACAGATAGATATATAGACAGATAGATAGATAGACAGACAGACAGACAGACAGACGGATAGACGGATAGACGGATAGATGGATAGATGGATAGATAAATAGATAGATAGATGGATAGAAAGGCTGATGGGCCCCGATATGTACTTCTTAGAGAACAGGAGAGTTGGGGGGGGGGCATGATTTAGACCTTTAAATACCTCCAAGGGATAAACAGGGAGGCATTTCAGGAGCATTTTTAGGTTGAGCACAAACATGGTTACAAGTGGGAGCACAATTAAGTTAGTGGGGGGAAGTTTCAAGAGGGAAGTGAGGAAGCATTTCTGTACATAAAGAGTGGTGGATAGATGGAACAAGTTGCCTAGGGTGGTGGGGGGGGCAGAGACAGAGACGGGATTCAACATGCAGGGACAAGCACAGGGATATCATTAAAGGGAGAATCAACTGGAGAGGTTAGGGAAGCTAGGGACTGTATAGGGCCTCTTCCCTCTGAATAAGTAAGTAGGGTTAGGGCAAACCAGATGAGTCTTGTTGTCCTTTTCTGCAGATAAAATATATGTTTCTAAATAAGGAAAGGAGCCCGTCCTTTAGCTAAGCATGTAGAAAACTCTGTTATAGCTAGGCCTTTTGCACCACACTAGGTTGTCTTGTCAGACAGCTTACTTTTAGGTGCAGGAGGATACACGTTCTGTTTTGGCTGCCACTCAGTCACATTTCTAGATGGATTTCTGTATCAGCTGGAGGCCTATTTAGAATCAATAAGAAAGCCTCTGGAGGATTTTGAATTCTGTATTCAGACAAATGCTACCACCAGCTGCTCTCAAGGTTATAGCAGGTGCCCTACTTATAACTGAGTCCCAATTTTGATTTATTGGCAGAAGAGATGGCTTTTGGTTGGGCAGAATCCTTTAAAAAAGCCCTTGGTGTTTCAGGCCAGTGGAAACAGAGCAAACAAGTAATATGTAGGTGCATCATCAGCTTAGATTTTGTATATTTGCTGTCTATACAGTAGCTTTGGCTAGTGTTTGTGATGATGAACCATAACTTGAAATTAGGATCAAAGTGAGGCCCCTCGACCTCATCGGCTCTGATTGCTGGCCTACACATGACATCATAATACTCTGCTTGTAACATCCCAGCTGGTCACTGTAGAAATGATTGTAATATTATAGGAAGAGGATTACAGTGTCTGGTGCGGTTCTATATCATGACAGTGATTTCGGAATAGTGCCTGTTGGAAGGGCACGTGTTATACCAGAAGGAAGAAAGGGCTGACATGACACTGGAGCAAGTGTCAGAACTGTGAATGCTCCATGTTTTAGAAAAAAAACAAAAAACGCTGCCACCACCACAAGAGGAACACAATGCAGGACACAGACTGGATGACAGGACAGCAACAGAAAGCACTGTGTGAGGAGGAAGGGGACAAGCACACCCAGTGACAACCAACGGGACCTGCGGACTACCAAGCACCCGTGTCAGTACTGGGACCATTGCTGGAAATGCACATGGGAGTGCGTGCGACCACGTAGGAGCCAGGTCACATGGTGAGCCATGGTGGATGGGTGTTATGGGGAGGAGTGGAGGGAGAGCCGCAGCAGCTACCACCAGGGCAGGGGGTGCCGGTGGAGAGCATCAGCAGGCCAGGATGGGAGTGGAAGTAGGTACGTGCAGTGGGGCACCCGAGGGGGGTGTGACATTCGCAATGGGAGTATGGGACAGGGACGACCAATGCACAGCAGCACAGGGCAGCCAGCACAGTCAGTGGGCCACCTGACTACACTTGCAGCTGGAAATTGTGTGCCAGCCCATGCAGGTAGTCAGGTGTGCTGTGATGCCCATATTCTGCTACAGTGGCCTCAATGTGCTGGGTCAGGTCCCAGTAGATCTTCTTCTTGGTGGCACCACATGACCCCGACAGCAGCTGCTCCATACAGAGGTCACTGAGCCACTGCTCCTCCCAGAGACAGTCAAGAAACCACCAGATGCTAGGGTGGCTGGCACCAAGCCTGATTCTGAATCCCCAGTACCAGCCCCTCACAGCATTATTTGTCCTTGCCAGGCCTGCAAGAGTGGGCTCATAACATGTTCCATGATGACAACTGAAACAGTGGCTGTCTCCATGCCATCCTGCTGACGAGGTGTCCAACCCCACATATTTGAGGATGGGTTGCAGGATTTCCTCATTGCCCCTGTAGAGCAGCAGGTAGAGGGGCTCCCCATACACAGCCTCAATGGAGCACACCAGCATGAATGCCAGGGGGAGGAGCATGCGGAGCTGGAGTGCAAACTCCTTGCCCCTGCAGTATCATGTATGCACCTTAGGTGTGTGCCGGACATTCCACCAGATGGCCTGACAGAACAGTATCTGAGGGCTGCCCCATTTAAAACAGCCATGAATGCATGCCAGTAAGTATGCTCAAAGTCAAGGAGCGTGGTCTTTGGCTGCCTGCCCCACCACCAGCCGCTGCACCTCAGTGAACACCTGTGTGTAGGCCTTCTTTCTGTGGGAACACATTAAGACATAGACAGCCAGCACAACAACCCCAGTGCACATCCCATGGATCATATAGAGCTGCCCGAAGAGTGGTGGTGAGCAGCGAAAGGTTCCACCAAGGAACCAGTCCTCACATCCTGCAAGGTGGAGCAGAAAACGCTGGATGGCATATATCAACACATGATCCCCTGCAGGCCGGCTGTCATACTGCAGGAAAGTGTCACCCCCCCCACCGGTGATGGTGTATTTGGGGGGTATGTACAGCTCTGCCACAGTGGCTGATGTTGCAGGACAGTCCTTTTTTGCCTAGTGCACAGGCTGCATGGTACATTTGAGGAGTGGCAGTGCTGGCAGCCTGCCAGATACCACATCAGGCACACTGGTGGTGCACCTCACAAGCACCTGGCAGGTGCTGTCCATGTTGGTGCTTACCCATTCCTGTTCCTGTGCCAGCACTCCCTGCACACTGACCTCACCCACATCTGGCATATGATTGTGCAGGAGAGCTGTGTACACCACATTGTCAGCCATATTTATGGTCCTGCACACATTTCCAATACACTTTTGATTTCAACTCCTTGTCCCTGTGGTAGATATACCCGCTATGGGCAAGGAGCAGTCTCCCCTTCTGGCTCTGCAAAATCTGGATGTTATCCATCTCTCACTTTCACCATCTTTGTGGGATGCGGTTACTTCCACATGCTGTTCCTTTAATGTGCTCTGGGGGGTCAGGTGATCCCACATCTGTGTGGTGTGAATGCAGGACGCCCACCCCAGGAGGCAGCGGCACATAAAAAGTGCATGTATGGTGGGCCGTATTCCCATACAGGGGCAGAGTATGCTGAGTAGTGGGAGGGGTGCGCTGCTTGAGCTGTGTCCACCGAACATGCCATCATGCTAACTGGAGTGCAATGGATCCAGGAATGGGGTAAACGGTGATGGCTGTAAGTACAGGTGCTGTCCATGTGCATGTGTGCCAGTCCATACTGTTGTTCCCAACCCATCCCCCAAATGCTACAGTGCTGCTGTATGTAGGCTGGGGGGAAGGGGACATGTGGCTGTGCTTGGGATTCGATCCCACAGCACATGGACCCCCACCCACCTGAAGTTTATGTGTGTCATTCACCAAGGCATGCCATGATGGTGGCATGCTGGGCTGTGGGTTTCCAATCCCCTTGAGCCCTCATGGGAGTGTGCTTCATCACAGGGGTGGGCCCTTCTGGTGCTGTGGGCAGCCGATGGCCTTGGGTCTGCACGTGTGTGCATGCACACTTGCCATTTTGGTGGTCACCCTTTTTAGTTTCACCATTCTGACCAGTCGCCCACTTGCCTGTCACCCTATTTCCCCGATCGCGGTGTCGGTAATCGCGCTAGTCTCCAGTCGCAATTTTGACATCCTTCCATTTGCTCATAATAGTAGTAGTAGTAAAAATGTTTATTTTTATACAGGATACTGTAGCAAACTTTAGGTTGTAAGACCTATTTTCAAAGTTGTCCTGTGTGAAGAACAAAATTACATTCAATATAACACAACGATTTAAAACTACATAAAACAACAAATAAATAATTTTTGACACTGATATTGTGCAAGACAAAAATCTTCAATTACACCAACAACTAACACATAGTGCCCTTATGCCACTCGCTGACTTCAACTGGCTCATTTTACATGAGCCATTCTGCATTAGCCTACATCACTGGATACCATCTGGTGCAGTAAGCAGTCAGAGCATATTTTAGATATCTATTTATGCATTTATTTATTTTTTAATTTTACAAAGTATTTTCACCAGGATAGCCCAAGTGAGATGTAACATCTCGCTTTATGGGTGCTGTGCAAATGTGATAGCTTTTTAAGCTAAAATGATGTTCCCGGACTAGAGGGCATGGGATGAAATGGAGGGAGGACGATTCAGAGGAAACGTAAGGAAGAATTTCTTCACGGAACAAGTGGTGGACAAGTAAAACACCATGCCAGAGGAAGTGGTAGGGGCTGAAACAATCACAGGATTTAAGAATGCATGGGATAGACATAAAGGAATTCTGGAGGTCAGGGTTAAAGGGCAACAGACTTCTAGGAAAACATAAAGTGAACTTACAAGCTCAAATGGGCAGACTAGGTGGGCCGTAGGCCCTTATCTGCTGACACTGTCTATGTATCTATGATAGCTGCAATAAGAGGACTTTAGCACATACAGGTAAAAAGATCACTGCATTTAACCTGTAAGCCTGTGTCATATGCTAATATGGGCAATGAAACCACTCTTAAAGTTGTGAGAGTGGTCTCACATGCTTTCCTAGGGAATGAGAACCGCAAACCAAAGGGAAATGGTTCTGATTCCTTAAGAATGAGAAACCACTCTCACAGCTGTAAAAGTGGTTTCATAGCCTGTGTTAATATGTTATTGATCAAGCTGGAACTATAATATAGCAAATATCTAGAAAACCTTACCTGAACATGTCATTTTCCAGGGCAGCTCTGCATGAGACACTCATGACAGAATAAGAGTGTTTGACAAGCAGAGGAAAGGAGAGGAGAACTCTGATTAGTTGGGAGTTCTCCCTCAATCTATAATTTTATTCGATGCTGCATTTCTAATACTGGTTTGCAATCTGTTTTTGTTCCATTTTTACTGGCCTTTTAGTAAATACAGTCGGTCTGTCTGATTTATACACTGGGTATACGGACAACTTTAAAGACCTGCAGTGTTTTAGTTTATATCCTTGTTAAGCTATTGCATTGTTGTCACAATATGGATGTATCGTGACAATATCGATGGATTGTTGTAATAATATAGATGCACTGTGACAATATGGTTACATTGTTGTCACAGTATAGATGAGTTGTGACAATATAGATGTATTGTTGTCACAATATAGATGCACTGTGATAAATATACAGTAGATATCATTATTGTCACAATATAGATGCATTGTTATCACAGTATGAATGCATTACTGGCACAATATAGCTTATATTGTAACAATACAGATGCATTGTTGTCACAATATAGATGTACTGTGACAATATGGATGCAGTGCTGTCACAATATACACTGAAGCCCACCAGGATGAAGTGCAGTGTCACAGGTTTTCTGCATGCAAAAGGGAATCACTCCCATTGATATTGCATTGTTTGCTGCAGTAACTCTACTGCAGAACTTTGCAATCGGGCTTCATCCTGGTTGGCTTCACTGTAGATGCATTGTTTTCATAATATGGATGCATTGTTGTCACAACATGGATGCATTGCGACAAAATAGATGCATTCTTGTCACAATACAGATGCTTTGTATTAATATGGATGCATGGTTGTCACAGTATAGATGTACTGTTAAAATATGGATGTCTTGTTGCCACAATGCATCCATATTCTACTACAGAATTCTGTGGCTGAAGGGGACAGCCGCTATATTATAGACTGAGGGAGCACTCCTGGCCATTTGGGACACTCTTTTTTTCATGCTTCTGAGCACTCTAATTCTGCAAAGAGTAACTTATGCATGAGTGCCCTAGAAATGGTGGCATTCAGAAGATTTTTTAACATTTTAATATATGATTGCATGACCATGATCAATGTTTTTATTATTATGGCTACTGAAGTCCCTCTTATGGTTGTAAGAGTTATAGTATCTCAGTCATATTCTTAGGGTAACATAACTGTTCACCTTCTGTTTGTGATCTTCCTACCCTGCAAATGCAGTAGGGGTTGCCCTGGAGGCCATGTTGACATTTATCATACAGTTCTACAAAAATCCTTAACATCTGTGTAGAAATCAGAAACTCCCCACAAGTTTATTACATGACTAGTAAAGATGGAACAAGAACAGAATTAGGAAAAGTATTTAAAGAAAAGATAAACAATGTTGTTTACAGTTTATTAATAAAATTGTACATTTTGACATGTATGAAGTCTGTTTAGAAACAGAAACATAAAATTTGATGGTAGAAGGATACAGAAGGTCCATCTACCCTTACTATATTACCTCATCCCTCCAACCTACTGTACTGGTGGGCTGTTACCCTCTGCCTCCCCTACCCCTAAACTCATAGTGCCCTCTCTTGAGGTTTGTGAGTTCCCATGTCCTTTCCAAACCGTGTTTAAATCCATTAGAAGGTAGCTGTCCCCACCACTTCTGATGACAGTCTGTTCTGTCACCCTCTCAATGAAGTAAAATGTTCTCATATTTCTCTTGAACTTGCCCCACCAACCTCCAGTCATATCTCCTAGTGACTGTATCCCTATTTCCTACAAATAGGTCCTCACTGTTTGCCTTGTTTATACTGCTGAGAAATGTGTATGTTTAATCATGTCCTCCTGTTCCCTCCTGGCCTCCAGTGAGGACGTATTTAGGGCTTCTAGCCGACCCTCCATGGATCTGCCCTGCTGGCCCTGGATCATCCTGGTGACCTGTCGCAGTACCGACTCTAATCTATCAATGTCTGTCCTCAGGTGAGGACACCAGAACTGGGGGCAGTACTCCAAGTGAGGCCACACCAGGGATCTGTACAGTGGCAGAATCACCTCCCTTCTACTACTACTATCAGAACCCCTCCCTATACAATCCAGCATCTTCGATGCCTTGCTGTATGCTTTTTTGCATTGACCCATTTGCTTATGAGAATCAGGGATTATAAATCCTAGATCCCTCCCCTCTTTCAAAGCGGTCAGTCTAATCCCTCCCATTTGGTATTCTATGCATGGATTCCATCCCCTTAAGTGCATTACATTGCACATCATGGCATTGAATCTCAAATGCCACACCTTAGATTATCTCTCTAGTTTCTCTAGGTCCTTCTGAAGCTCCCGCACCCCATCGTCATGATCTACCAAGCTGCACAGCTTTAAGTCATCAGCAAAAAGACACTTACCTTCCCTTACTGTATGTCAATTATGAACATATTAAATAGGACAGGTCCTAGGACTAATCCATGCAGCACTCCACTGGTGATCTTCCTGTCCCCAATTTAGCCCCGCTCACCACTACCCTCTTTTGCCTTCCCACAAGCCATCATACTACTCAGCTAACTAAACCCTGCTCTACTCCCAAGTCCTCTAACTTCTTCAGCAGTCTTCTGTGTGGTACTAAACAAAAAGCCATGCTGAAGGCAAAGTAGAACAAATCTACCACCTGTCCTCTTTGAATCGCATTGGTGATGCAATTGAAAAACAGTATGAGGGTGGTCTGGCATGATCTTCCTGACACAAACCCATGCTGCTTGTTGTCCTGTAGTTCATTGTCCGCTAAGTAGGCTACCAAGCTTTCCTTGGCTGTGGTCTATCAGCTTACCTACAATGGAGGACAGGCCTATACTTGTAGTTGCCCCAATCCACCCTGCCCCCCCCCCATGTAGTGGTACTACATCGAAAAACCTCCAGTCTGTTGGCAAAACTCTGGACTCCAGTAAGTCATTAACTAGATGGGTTAATGGTATTGCCAATTCTGTGGCAGGTTCCCTAACTACTGGATGATGCAGGCCATCTAGGCATGGCACCTTGTCCACCCTGAGAGATTCTAGACCCCTTTCCTTTTCATCCTGTCAGCTAAGAACTATACTCTGCTCATTTCCTGACTGCACCATGTGGCAGCCTTGATACCACTCTCTAGTAGGGGACTGTTGTCCTCTACCATGAATATCAAACAGAAGTAATTGTTTCCAAAGTACATTTACCTTCTGCTCATCATCCTGCACTACCCTCCCCCATGGTTAGTGAAGCTACACCCCCGTTTCTTTTTTCTCTTATGTACCTACAAAAATAATTTTTCCCCATTTTCACTCACCCCGCAATCTTCAGCTCCATGTCTTTCTTTACCCTCCTCTCCTCCACCTTTGTCACTTTGAGTGTAGCCTGATAATCCTGTCAGATGTCCTGCCCCTTTTTCCTCCTTTACTCATTGAAGACCCTTCTTTTTTTCCCACATTGCCTCCTTCATCTCCTTCGAGAACCAGATCAGCAGTATGTGTGCCTGTTTCTTTTGGTGACCTTCTATGCACAAGATTTTGTTCTCTCCAAAAGTGCCCACCATCCTATCCCACTGTTCTTCCACCCTTTTAATCTGGTCTGCACCTGACAATCTTTCCCCAACTAGCTCCTGCATCTTTCCAAAATCTACATGTTTGAGGTCCAAAACAACTATCCTTGAGGGTATCAAATGTTCCCCTCTGCCAGTCTGAACAACATGGTGTTGTGGTCACTGGACTCCAGTGGTTCTCTGACAGTAAACATCCCACCATCACCAAACTGTTGCATACTAAGTTGTTGAGTATGGTGTCCTGCCATGTGGGATCCTTGATCAGCTGCACCAGCAAGCAATCCTGAAATTTATCAAACAGTGCTTGACTCCTGGTGCTCCTTGCTGCTGGGATATCCCAGTCTATACCCGGCAGGTTCGGGTCTCCTACTAACACCAGATCCTGTTTTGTGGCTACCCCCCCTTCTGATTTCTTCAACCAACTCTCTAACCTCCTCCTCTTTCTTCCCTGGCAGTCTGTAGACAATGAGAAAGCCACGATCCACCACAACCAATCTCAGTAAAAAGGGAAAACAATAAGGTGCAAATGGGAGAGGCCCAAAACTAATAAAGGCTAATGTTGCACTTTAAGAGATTGGAATTATGGATTCACTCACCAAAATGTTTACAATTTTCAGTCTTTTTTTATTCATTTATTAGTGACATCCAGAGATAGGTTTACTTCCTACATTTCAGGGACAATCCCCACCCCCCTTCCTCAGGGAGTCTGTTAATTGTTCTAGAAAAATACATAAAAAAGACATAAAAACATCCATTAAAAAACAGTTACAAAACTTAATCATATCTTGCATTTATCTAAATCTTTGTAGTCTAAACGATCTGCACTTACATTAGGGTTTTGTGATTCTTAAACCATTTGAGGTCTCTTAAAATGCCACCACAAAATGTTTTTAACCTGTGTATATAAAAAAAAAATTATGCAAATCATATTAATTCTTTTCTCAGTTACTGCTGTTATGTTCCGAAACTCTTTTTTTTTGTTGGTTTTTTGAAACGTTTTGTAAAAAGTAAAGTTTGCCACTTCTGGAAGTGCTCCACCATCAAAATGTTTCAGTTTATTCTTCCAATACTTTATGAATCTACTATGAATGAAAAATAAACCAATGTACTAGAACCCTAGCTGTTTAATTCTGACATCCACAGCCATCAGTTATATGATATGTGTTCCCCTTATAAATCCCTATATGCACATATCATTTGTATCTTTTAACTCCTATTGAATTGAATTGTCTCTGTTTACTATATGTAAAAAGGTGTATCTGTTTCTATGTCTATAAATTCTCTGTATAATAGAGATTACACAGAAATTACTTTCCTAGCTGATTCCATTTTAGCTTTTCGGTAGTGTGAACAGTATCCTACCTTAGTGGTAGCAGTTTCTGCATGGCTCACATTTGACTGCCTTCTGTGAGCGAGTGGGTGGCTAAACTGCAGCTCCTTTTATAATGGAGCTTGCCAGAGTCCATTATACAGAGAATTTTTAAGATATAAATAGTAACAGATTCACCTTTTTATACATAGTAAACATATAATAAACACAGACAATGTAATACAGTGGAAGTTACAAGATACAAATTATATGTGTATATAGGGATTTAAAATGACAACACATACTATATAACTGATGTCTGCAGATACCAAAATTAAACAGCTAGCGATCTAATACATTGTTGTTTTTTTGTTTGTTTTGTTTTTTGTATATAATAGGTTTATAAAGCATTGGAAGAAAAAACAGAGACATTTTGATGGTGGAGCACTTCCAGGTGTGGCAAACTTTCCTTTTTACAGAATGTTTTTAAAAGATAAACATAGTTTTGGAACATAAGTAACAGTAGTAGCTGAGAAAAGAATTAATATGATTAACATAAGTATTTTATATACACAGGTTAAAACATTGTTGTGGTGGCATTTTATGAGACCTAAAATAGTTGGAACCTGGTCAAACCCACATTGACCAAAAGACCTACAACAGAACTTCAAAGGGTGATTGTAGCAGAATTTCTGTAAAACCTTGTAAGGCTCAGTGCAGAATTCATTTTGGGAGGATTTTCCCTAATGAATTATGTATGATACAGTACAAAATTATCCACTGTGGAGTTTAATTGGTTAATTTATGTGGAGTACACCAAAGGACTTAGAGCACACTGTCAGCACACAACCTCGGACTCTACATAAATTATTAAAATGCCATGGGGGATGAATCTTTGAATCATTTGCACAGAAACCATTAGGGGAAGTCCTCTGAAATGAAATTCTGTACTGAACCTTACAAGTTTTTAGAGAATATGTAGTACAATCACTGTTTAAAGTCTTGTTTAGTGGTTTTAGTCCATGCGGTTTTCACCACAGACCAATATGGTTTGAAAATCACAAAACCTTAATGGAAGTGCAGCTCAATTAAATTATATAGATTTAGATAAATGCAAGACATGATTAAGTTTTATAACTGTTTTTGAAGGGATATTTTTATGTATTTGCTATATATTTTTCTAGAACAATTACCAGACTCTCTGAGGAAAGGGAGAATTGTCCCTGAAACACAGGAAGTAAACCTATGTCTGGATGTCAATAATAAATTAATAACAATTTGTAAATATTTTGGTGAGTGGGCCCATTATTCCAATTTCTTTGAGTCTGCAGACAACCTCTAATCTAACTCTCTTACCAACAGTTGTTGTCAGCTGCACACAGATGATTCCACTTCTCCCTTCCCCTCCTTTTTTACAGTCCCATCGTTTGTCACCTCTGTACCTTCCCATATTTGTAGGGTTCCCCCCATCCCTTTGCCCTTGCCCCTGACTCTCCTAAGTGAGATATACCTTGGAACTTCTAGATCCTAGTCATTGTTATCAGTGACCCAGGTCTCCATAGCAGTCGTTAAGTCAGATCTACCTTCAGCCCAGGGATTTGATCACCTCATTGTATTTTTTTTAGCTTCTTTATTCTCCTGTGTAGGCTTGGGGATATACCCTATATCAGCTCATTTGTGCACTGTGCATTTTTCCATCTCTGTGCCTTCTCCAGGGGCCTGTCAGGGAACTGGAAGATCATGGCTTGCTCCCTATAGTAGGGCTCCCTCACCTCCGGACCCAACAGGGAGGACCAAGATGCTAATCCGGTCCCAGACATCTCTCAGAGTGGGTTCTAGGTAGTGCTGTCAAGTGCTCTGGCATCAATGCGCAGCTAGCGCAATCCCCCTGGAGATAGGAATGTGCAATGGCTTCAGTGCGAGGCACATATACCCTCACACATGCCCTGCAGACATTTGCCATCATCTCCATCACTGTCAATATGTTCCCATGCTGGTGTAATGCTCTCAGCCTCCACTGGGAGCCACTCTTATACTGGGCTCCGCAACACACACACACACCCCTCCCCCAGAGGCAGACAGCAGTCCTGCAGATGCTCAGTCCTCCCCCCCTGGCTGGACCTCTGATGTTCCAAGTTTGCTTTTGAACCTGGAGCTTTGGCATTGTGAGCAGTAGTACTACCACTGCACTGGTGGGCCAGCTACCCCGGTGTGTAATTTTGTGTGTTTGTTTTGAAATAGTCCTATTTTTTCCTTATTTAGTGCCATGTCTTAATGTAATCTTTCTCCCACCCACTATTAATTTTTAAATACTTAGCAGTTCCAGAACGCAGTAATATCAGTTGAGCTGAAAACTACAATGAAGCCGAATCCAATGACTTCCGCTGAGCCAATGTCAGTGTGTTTAATGTCACTGTAGTTTTCAGCTCAATTGATATCAGTCAGTTCTGGAACTGCAAAGCAATTGAAATATTAATACTGGGAGGGGCAGACGCAGCATTACTATGGAGCTCTGAATAAGGAAAAAATAGGATTATCTCAAAACAAACACACACAACAACCCACTGGAGCAAATAAACAGACTTTACACATGTCCACATTTACAATTATATGAAACAATGTAAACAACATCTTTTCTGTTACCTTTATAAAATGCAAGACAAAATCTAGTAATTTCATTAGCCGAGAGATGTCAGCAGACCATACATTAAATTTCTATAAACACACGGTCAGCCGCCAAATCTCATTTTCCTCCCACAGAAAACCTCCTTAATGAACACTAAGTCTCAAAAACCAAAAGTAAAAAAAAGATGAAACAGTGGCCACCAAGTAAAAAAAAAAAAATCCAGTGGCAGCCATATTGAAAAGCTCACCTTTTACTACACTGAAAATTAAATATTATTAATCATAAACTGGTCAAAATCTTTAAAAAGAAACAGTTGCACTGCTACACTCACAGCACAAGGCAAAACATATCCAACAACTTAAATAAAACAGTTCACGTGCCAGTTAATTAAAATAAACCATATAACCTGTGTACAAAAATAAAGTGGCTCTACTCATTCCACTTCCACCACTAACTGACCACACACAGACTGCTCCAACATGTTCAGCAAAAAAAGCTTATTTCCTCTCCATTTTATGAAGGCAAATCTGTTACATTTTTTCATAAAAGTTCTTTTCCTGAACTCTTCCCTTCCGCTGTCTGTAGTGGGTGACTTGAGGTGGGAGAGAGCAATGGAACTATGGGAAACCAGACAGAAACCTGCAGGGGGTGGAGCAGCATGGCACTCTGAGTCTTCATGTGGCTTTGGCTGCAAGTAAATCTTTGGCTCCTGTGCTCCGTGGCTGCATTTGTAGAGTCTGTGGGGCAGGGAGAGCCACTCACTGATACCCTGCTGGGGGCGTCCAATTAAAGATGTGGTTCTTGCTGCGAGCACTGACAAACTGCTCCTCCTGTGCTCCGTGGCTCCATCATTGTAGCTTCTGCGGGCCAAGAGCGCAAGTGAGAGCACTATCACTTGGCTGGGGGGGGGAGTGTGGCACTCTGAGTCTTCACGTGGCTTTGGCTGCAAGTAAATCCGCTGTTCCTGAGCTCCCCAACCGCATCTGTAGACTCTGTGGGGCCAGGAGAGCATCTCATTGATTCTCTTGCTGGTTGGGATGCAATTAAAGATGCATTTCCTGCTGCGAATGCTGACAGACTGCTCTTCTTGTGTTTCCTGTCCCCGTTACTGCAGAATCTGAGAGCTGGGAAAGAATGACTGTCACTTTGTTTGAACCTGGAGAGTGTGTGAGGTCTGACAGTTTATCAGGTCCAAACACTGTGGGCTGGTAGAGTGGGGGGGGGGACAGTGAGTAAGCTCCACATGCCAGGGAGAGTGAGTGAGTGAACTCCCATTCAAATGCGGCTGAGGTGAGTGGGTTGTGGCCAACTGCAGTATTCGGAGGAGCGCAGACAGACTGAAAGACCACAAACACACACACACAAAAAATCACGGTCTGTTTCCATTGCTAAGGATTTGTACAAGGCAATCTGCTCCCTGCCTCAGCTCTGTCATTGCTATTTATGGGAAGGGGGGCTGCCTACTCAAGCGCTCTAAAGGGTAATACAGCAGATTAACTGCAAAATCAAAAAGTGTGAGGGACTCCACATACAGTACAGAGCACAAATCAGGGTCACATTGCCACAGTGCTACCTGCTAATGAAATGCAATACACATAGAGAAAATACAGAAAGGGGACTATTTATTTATTTATTCAATTGTTTAACTAGGAGTGGCACACTAGGCTGAAAGATAGTTTATAGGTGCGACCTGGGAGCTCAGGGAAGTTAAGTAACTTGCTCAGGGTCACACAGTATGCAAGTGGGGGCTGTGGGATACAAACCCAGATTTGCAGCTCAGAGCCTTAAACCACTGCGCTATACTGTCTCCATATTTAAAGGGATGGTCCCCTCAGCCTTTCATTTTGGGTACCTATGTAGTTTGTAGGCATGAACAACGATTGTCTCTATTGCACCCTCCTAATTTCTTCAGGATTTAAATGTAAATGAAAATACTTAAGTCTGCTGTGAAAACATACTTGACTCCATTGCAGAGGTCATGACCTGACTCATGTAAGGCATCCTGGAATTTAATGATGTTTTATTGCTAAAGCCTGCAGTAGTTATACTGTATTAGTCAGTGCTGTTGCTGTCCTCTGCAGTCCCTGTGTTCTTGTTTTATGCTGGTCATAAAACTTTTCAAGGCATAGTAAGTGCCCTGCTGTTTTCTGTAGTTTAAAGCTTATCTGAGTTAGAAACAAGCATTTGTCAATGCTGAATGTTCGCTTGCTGGTATTTGCAGTGGTATTTGGCACTTGGACATGGCTTAAAAAAATCAGTGACAAAGAAGTACAAGCATTTGTCAATGCCGAATGTTGCTTGCTTCTATGTGCTGTTTAGGTATTTGGAAGTCATTGGAGTGCAAATATTGAAAATTCGCGAACTTATGAGCGAGCGTAGGAACTCGCTAGCAGCTTGTAAAACAGTCATTTTAGGAATTTTTCACCAAATTTTCAACATAGTCATTTTAAGACCTCTGCTCATGAACAGTGTCACTGTGATTTTCTTAATGTGTCCCATACATTGATTTTTACGACTGCGCCATTGTGCGCTACATCCGGAAACACGTTTTGGGCAGGATGTGAAAAATGACAGCTGTACTGCTCATAAGGAGGTGTGGTAAAATGGCAATGTTGAAAATCTGGAGTGAAAATATTGAAAATTCGCAAACTTACGAGCGTGCGTAGGAACTGCGCAACGCACGCTCATAAAACAGTCATTTTTAGTAATTTTTCGCCAAATTTTCAGCATAGCCATTTTAAGACCTCTGCTCATGAACAGTGTCACTGTGATTTTCTTAATGTGTCCCATACATTTATTTCGCACACCGACTGCTCCATTGTGCGCTACATGGGTGGAAACACGTTTTGGGCAGGATGTGAAAATGACAGCTGTACTGCTCATAAGGGGGTGTGGTAAAATGGCAATGTTGAAAATCTGGAGTGAAAATATTGAAAATTCGCGAACTTAAGAGCCTGCGTAGGAATTGAGCAACGCATGCTCGTAAAACAGTCATTTTTTGGAATTTTTGCACCAAATTTTCAACATGGGGTTTGGGACCCTTCTCATGAATGATGTCACTGTCATGGTATTATTTGGACCTGAAGGGTGATTTCACACAGTGACTGCGAAATCACCCTTCAGGCCCGAATAACGCCATGACAGTGACATCATTCATGAGAAGGGGTCCCAAAACCCCATGTTGAAAATTTGGTGCAAAGATTCAAAAATGCCTGAGATATGCAATAAGTTGAAACCCCTTTCTAGCCCATTGTACTGTTTACCGGCATTTCTCAGTTAGCCGTCGGCTTTTGAAGAGTGAATGTTTCCCTGGTCCACGAGATCGTCGCGCCCGAACTCGGATGGTAATAAATTGAGGGGGTGTAGGGAGGCAGGGTGCGCAGTGGGTGGGTGCGGGTTGTGGGAGGGGGGTTAGGAGAAGCGCCGTGGGACCATTTTTAATTTGCAGGTTTTTAAAAGAAAAAAGACGACGTGGGACATTTGCCACGTTGGGATGGGCTCCCAGCGTGACAGAAAGATGGCTGGGGGGGGCCGTGAGCCGACGGGGATTGGGCACCCTGTTGGCAGATGACGCTGGATGTTTGCCATGCTGGGTGGGCTCCCAGCTGGCAGAAGGACGGCTGGGGGGCCTGGAGCTGACGGGGATTGGGCACACCCGCTGGCAGACGAGTGGATCGCTTTGCCATGCTGGGGTAGGCTCCCAGCATGGCAGAAAAGATTTGGGCGCGAATGACGCTGTACAGACAGCTGGTGGTTTTTGAAGAGAAGACCACCGCTGTCATACACAGCACCGCCGGTCCGATTGGTACAGGACTGCCACGCCTGCTCAATGGAGCAGGGGATTGCAGAGGAGGGGCACACCTCCAAAGTGTCCCATTCTCCCAAGACGTTCCTTGCGCATGCACGCAAGCGAACGTAAAAATGATTTTAGCGCATACAGGGACTTCACAAGGCATGTAACAGAACTGGCTGAGAGTATAACGTCTGCTGGCTTGTTCAGATATGCATCATCTAACTCCCATGATGCCTTAGAAATATAGAAACACAGAAGGTGACAGCAGATAAGGACTGTGTGGCCCACCTAGTCTGCCTCTTTTCCCTTACTAATGCAATACTGCAGACCCTAGTTGATCTGCGACTTACCCTTTTTACCTTATTGTGAGAGTACTCTTAATTTTAGCCCATGCATTCTTGAATTCCCCTATAATTTTTGCCTCCACCACCTCTGCAGAGAGGCTTTTCCAAGTATCCACTAACCTTTCTGTGAAAAAGTATATCTTCACATTGCCCCTAAGCCTACCCCCTCTAGACTCATATCTTGCCCCCTTATTCTTGTACATCTTTTCTGAAAGATGATACCCTCCTGTACCTTGTTTATACCCCTGAGGTATTTGAAAGTTTCTATCATATATACTGCACTATTTCAACACTCTACAACTGTCCTTCTCCCCTACAACCCCCTCTTCCCCCCTACTGATGCTCTACCCTTTTTCCATTCCTAGTTTACCCCTATTTTCTCCAGCCTCCCTATTCCTTATCTCTCTTCTCCCCTCCAGTCACCTGCCACACTCCACTTCTCCTCCCTGCCCCCCCCTTTCTCTCCCCTCCTTTTCTGCCTGGTCCTGTCCCCCTTGCATGGCTCTGTGTCATCCTGAAGGGGTATAGATCTTGGTTCCCTCTCCTTTACCCTTCTTCCTTTCCTCCCACTTTCTAATCCTGACCTCTTTGCAGGGTTCTCTGCATCCTGTAGGGGTATAGGTTGTCTCTCTCTCTCTTTACCCCCTCTCCCTTTTCCCCACTTTCAAATTCATCACCCGCCCACTGTTCTTCTTCCTTATGCCCTTCCTCCCCTCTTATTCCCCTGCCCCTCTCTTCTCTACCACCCCACTCCATTTCTCTCGCCTCCCTTTCAGCCTGGTCCTAACCCCCTTGCAAGATTCTCAGCAACCTGAATGGATATAGATCTTGTCTGTCCCTCTCTCTCCCTCTTCCATCCCCAACCCTCTACCCCTCACCCATCCACTTCCCCACTTGTCTTATAACTGCCGTCCCTTGGGTATACAATAGCACTTCAAATCTTGTGCTCAGCCTACTACTTCTAGCACTTCAGGTGTGTTATCCATCCTCTGACCTTTACCCTACTGGATCACCTGCTCTTGGGTTATTACAATGCATGCTATATTCGAATATGGTTTTGTTTACCCTGTCTGGTTGGTCTGGGTTATTTCTGCTCTGTAATTTTACTACACTGTTTTGTTTTAGTAATTGTACTTGTATTGCTCTGTAATTGTACTGCACTGTTTTGTTTTAGTAATTGTACTTGTATTGCTATGTGTTTGCTTGTTCTCCCAACTCTTGCTCCCCCCCCCCCACTTCGGGAAATGAACTGTTTACAGCTCATGTTGTCCTTCCTGGTGAAACATTTTCTAAATAAATAAATAAATACATCATCCCCCCCCCAGGGAATACATATTGAGGTCCTCTAGTCTTTCCTCATATGACTTTTGGTGCAGTCCTTGCACCATTTTTGTTGCCCTTCTCTGGACTGCCTCTATTCTGTCTATGTCCTTCCCTTGCATGGCCCCCCCTTGCATGAGTGGGGATATGAACTTTGCAATGGAGGCAAACAGGTTTTCACACCAGGGCAAAACAGAGTAAAGCAACATCATGTATATTTAAATTAGGATGAAATTAGGGTGACGGAAGAGGGGGCACCATTGTTCATGCCTACAGACTACACAGGTACAGAGAAAATAGGTTGAGGAGACTTTCCTTTTAAAGCAGCAGTGCAATGAAAATGGTCAAAAATTTGAACCCACCTTTTTTCTTCCTAATCTATGCCAGACACCTTCAAGGTTATTTTGGTGGTAAATATTCAGTTTCCGTTATTATTTAAGAATTTAAAGAAAGTTTCAAAATAATTATTTCTCAAGAAATAAAGATGGCTGGCTGGCCCGGTGGTGCTGAGGGTTGAGGCACTGTACATCGTGTCTCGCACCATGCCAGTGACTCTAGTTCGGGGATGAGCTTGGGCCACTGTGGGCTGGCAGGAAGGAGGGTAGGGAGATGACCATAGTGGCTGCTGCGCTGCTCTCATCTTCCAGATTTGGGAGGTATAGTTCCTTGCTCTCAGCTGACACCCAGTGGAGACCAGGTGTCAAAGCAGATTTGAAGGCTGATGCAATGTCAGGGAGGGTGGAAGGAGCACTCAGCTTCTGGGAGTGCATATCTTCACACCCACACACTTGCCGTGCTTACCATTGCTCCAGGGGTTGGGAGAAAACCACAGAAAACCCATGAGTCTCCATGGTCGTATGTCATGGCTCCCACCGCTCTTGGACCCTGCTCCTTGTGGATCCCCACTGGTAAAGATGATGGGTGAAAGAGACTGATGGGTTTGGGGATGGAAGGGGGCCCAGCGACAGGAATAGGTGGCCACAGAGAAGCAAAAAGCTATAGAAAAAAAATGAAATAAAGATGGACGCCTCATTTTTGCATAGAAATAATGATGAGGACCTGAGGAGGGTAAGAATCTAGACACAAATGCAAAAATACAGTACACAGCATAGGTAGCTTCCAGAAAACCTACATCAACATTTCTGCCAATATTTTGCATAACTATAGCAGAAAATGTCATTTTTGGAATAACTTTTTTCATTACACTGCTGCTTTAAAACTAGTTTTATCTTTGCATACTGTAAGTATTTAAAGAATATTTTTTTCTTGGAAATAAACTTTTTTAAAAATACTTATTGGCATATTTCTTTCCTTGTCATTTTTACATTCGCTTGCAAGCATGCGCAAGGAACGTCTTGCAACAGTACGAGTTTTGGAGGTGCGTAACCCTCCTCCCCAATGCACTGCTGAGTGTAGCAGGTGCTACCCTAGGGGACCGATACATGCTGAACTGTGCATGACAGCAATTCGGCTGTGTTGGTCTTCACTTCTAACAAAAGTTCTGCATGTATGCAATTAGCATACGTCAGCCGAACTGCTGTCATGCACAGCTCGGCAATCCCTCCCACTTCCTCCCTCTGCTAATGTCCTCTCCTTCCCTCTCTCCCTCCTTTTGTCTCCAGCTCCCATCTTGTGTGCCGAGGGGGGTGCCCAATCCCCCTCAGCTCATGATCCCTCCCAGCACACAGTGTGGCCGACAGGGGTGGGCTGCACCACCCCAAAAAAACAATTGGCATGCTGGGAGCCCACCCCAATGTGCTCATGCTCCCCCCAGCACACGCACACACTGTATGGCTGGTGGGGGTGCCCAATCCCCACCAGCTCCACTCCGCCCAACAAACAAGTAGGTGGCACGCCTGACCCAACCCCAGCGTATCAAAAGCAACTGCTTGTTTTGGCCGTGGGGTGCCCAATCCCCTGCCCACCCTCCCCAACAACAGGGTGGCATGCTGGGGCCCACCCAGCATGCCAAAAGCATCCGTTTCTTTTTTTCCTTTCATTCCTGTAAAACAAGAAAATGG
The DNA here is from genome assembly GCA_016271365.2 of Neoceratodus forsteri. Taxonomy (NCBI): domain Eukaryota; kingdom Metazoa; phylum Chordata; order Ceratodontiformes; family Ceratodontidae; genus Neoceratodus; species Neoceratodus forsteri. The sequence goes on from CM028134.1 coordinate 48,013,804, forward strand.
TCCCTCGGTGAGTCCTTGCCCCCCTGCCAACCAGTGCCCACCCTCTGCGCACCCACCTCCACACACACACCAACCCCATACTTACATCCGGAGGCCAGTGCGATGATCTTCGGTGGACCAGGAACACGACTGCACTCTTCAAAGCCGACCGCAAACTGAGGAAATGCCAGTAAGCTGTATAATGACATAAATTGGGTTTTACCAACTTAGGTGGATATCTCGGCCATTTTTTTGAGTTTTGGCACCAAAATTTCAACATGGGTTTCTTGGTACCCCTTCTCATGAATTCAGTCACTGTCATGGCATTATTCAGTCCTGAAAGGTGATTTCGTGGTCACTGCATGGAATCACCTTTTGGGACTGAGTAACGAAATGACAGTGTCGGTGTTCATGAGCGCGCTCTCAAAAAACCTATGCTGCAAATTTGGTGAAAAAATTTCAAAAAAATGACTGTTTTACGAGTGTGCATTGTGCAGTTTCCACGTACACTCATAAATTTGCAAATTTGTAATATTTTCACTCCAGATTTTCAACATAGGCATATTTCCACACCTCCTTAAAAACAGTACAGCTGTCATTTTTCATATCCTGGTTGAAAAGTGTTTTCGAGCTTCCAGAGCAAAATATCATGGTTGCTGTTGGAAATCAGTGTTCGCTACAAAGTAAAACAATCACAGTGACACTGTTCATGAGCAGAGGTCCTAAAATGCCTTTGTTGAAAATTTGGTGGCAAAAGTCCATAAATGGCTGTGTTACGTGTGAGTGTGTTACGTTTCGACGCACACTTGTAAGTTTGTGAATTTGTAATGTTTCCACTCCAGATTTTCAACATTGCCATTTTGCAATATCTTATGACCAGCATAGCTGTCATTTTTCACATCCTGGCCGAAATGTGTTTTTGCACTTCCAGCATACAATAGCGCGACAGCTGTGGGAAATCATGTTCGGTACAGAGTAAGAAAATCACAGTGACACTGTTCATGAGCAGACATCCTAAAATGCCTATTTTGGAAATTTGGTGCAAAAATTCCAAAAGATGACTGTTTTACAAGCGTGCGTTGTGCAGTTTCCACGTGCACTCGTAACTTAGCGACTTTGTCATATTTTCACTCCAGATTTTCAACATTTGCATTTTCCCACACCTCCTTATGAACAGTACAGCTACCATTTTTCACATCCTGGCTGAAGTGTGTTTTCACACTTCCTACGCAGAATAGCGCAGTCGCTGTGGGAAATCAGTGTTCGGTGCACAGAAAGAAAATCATAGTGACAGTGTTCATGACCAGAGGTGACAAAATGCCTATGTTGAAAATTTGGTGAAATAATTTCTGTGAATGACTGTGTTACAAGCACGGGTTGCGTTCCACACAGGCTCGTTCCCTTCAGCATGCCCAGGGCGTTAGGGTTCCTAAGACAGACACTTAAGAAATATGAGGGTGAAATGTTGATCAGATGCAAGAGGAGTTGCAGAGAGGTACTCTGTTGGGATATGGATGCTAAAGGGACATGGATATCACTGGGGGGGGGCAGCACCTGCATAAATGCCAAACGCCAATGCAAGTACCAGCAAGCGAACATTCGGCATTGACAAATGCTTATTATAGGTGTGATAAGTCACTCCAGGGTGTGCATCAAAGGATTTTAACACACTCCTCAGGGTCATAAAAAAACACTAAGGCTGTGGTCTCGTGCCTTAGCATGTCCCTGGTGCATGCATTAAAATCCTTTAATGCACACCCCATCTTATGACTTACTTCATGATCAGGCTAACATACCCTATACTGTACTACATTGTATAAAAAGTAATGCATCCATTACAGGCATCCTCTCATTGCATGGCAGAGTTAAATTTTTAAAGATTATTCCTCCATCATGTTCCTTTTGCAGAGTTTCACTGAAAACACTGCACTTCCATATGTCGGCATACAGCATATTTATTAATTCATCAGGTCTGTTCTTGAAAGACACTGCAGAATCAGCCACTCTGCCATCCATAACATGATTTTATTCATTTAACAAGATTGTTCTTTTATCATCCATTTGCTGACGTGAGCTCTGCTGCTCTAATAAGGTATGAAGTCATGTGAAATGCAAAGGCAGTAACTTGTGGAATATTCAGCATGTGTGCAGCCTCAGAATGTACTGACAGCAACTTTTAAAATATTCAGTATGCGTGCACTCTAAAATTGTAAGCTCTTGTTCTAAACAGTGTGCTTTTACCTTTTCCTTCGCCATCCCAGTATTTTGCTCAGGCACTAGCACACAGCAGTATGGACTGCTGCAGGAAAGTGACATCTTGTGTTGTAGTTCCCAGTGGCATGCATGTTTATCTAACATACTAATTGCCAGCAGATTAGGCCTTACAGTCTATCGAGTCTGCTCGAACCTCAGATCCATAGTTGGGTACAGAGGCCCCCCTCCCCCTTGTGTTCCAGAAACCCCTATCATCCATCCCCACCCCTCTGGGCCAGGCCATCATCTGATTCATCCGCTTTCTGTATCTGTCCCAGCCTCTCATGAAGCCCTCGACTATGGGTCTTCGAACCAGCTCGCCAGGCAACATGTTCCAAGGATCCACCACCCTATCAGTGAAAAACCTCCTCCTCTTTCCCCCCTCACCCTTCCACCTTCTAACTTCAAACCATGCCCTCTGGTGATACCTCCCTGCTTTAATCTAAAGATTCTCTCCGTGTTTACCCTATTTGAAGACCTCAATCATTTCCCCCCTGTCTCTCCTCTCCTCCAATGAAAAGAGGCAGAGCCCTTCAAGTCTGTCCTCATACATCAAATCCCCTAGTCCTCGTATCATCTTAGTTGCCCTCCTCTGTACTCTCTCCAGGAGCTCTATGTCTCTCTTCAAATGTGGTCTCCAGTACTGTACACAGTACTCAAGGTGTGGTCTAACCAGTCCATTGTACAGCGGCAGAATCACTCCCCTGCTCCTAGAGGTGATTCCCCTTATAATGCATCCCAACATTCTGTTTGCTTTGCTAGCTGCTCTCCTGCACTGCTCAGAATTATTCATACATGCATCCACCATGACCCCCTAGGACTTTTTCCCCTGTTGAGGCCTCCAGCACCTCCCCTTCCAGGGTGTACCTGTGTTTAGGGTTTCCCCGCCCGAGATGTAACACCTTGCACTTGGTGATATTGAAATTGAATTTCCATGTGTGAGCCTACTTTTCCAGGGTGTCCATGTCCCCTTGCAGGGCCAACCTCCCCTCTTCCTCTTCAACTACTGCTTCCATCTTGGAATCGTCAGGGAAGAGACACATTTCATACTCTATACCCTCTCTGATGTCCGATATGTATGCATTAAACAGGATCGGACCCAGGACCGAGCCCTGGGGTACCCCACTACCGACCTCTCTAAGGTTCGAGAGCTCCCCACCAACCACTGCTCTCTGAGTGCATCCAGCTAGTCAGTTTTCAATCCATCTGACCATCAAAGGGCCTACTCCCAACCCCGTCAGTTTCTCCACCAGACCACTGTGGGGGACAGAGTCAAACACCTTGCTGAAGTCCAAGAATAATACATCCACAGGCTTTCCCCTGTCCAGTTCTGATGTTACCCATTCATAGAACTCCACAAGATTAGTTTGACATGATCTACCTGGCACAAACCCATGTTGCTGACTATGCAGACCTCCCACCTCCTCCAAGTATACCCCCAATCATTCCTTTAGTATTCTCTCCATTAATTTTACCACCACTGAGGTCAAACTGATGTGTCTATAGTTACTTCTTACTTCCCTCAACTCCCCTTTATGAAATGGCACCACTTGTGCCTCTCGCCAATCCCTAGGTACCCTCCCTGTCTCAAGCGATCTGTTGAAGAGCTCCACCAGGGGTGCAGCCAGTATGTCCACCAATTCCCATAGTACTCTCAGATGAATGCCATCTGGCCCAGGAGATGTATCTTTCTTTAGGGCCTTAACGGCTAACCTCACCCTTTCGGTGGAGATAGCATCGTCCGTCCCCTCCTCCTTACTGGCCTTTTTATCCTTTTCCTGATGTGACACCCTTGGGGTACCTCTTCCTCCTCCTTGCTCCATTTCTATTGCTCCCCTGATCCCACTCACTACTGCATCTATCCCCATCGTGCCTTGCTTTGAGGATATTCCATCCCCCTCCCTAGTGAACACAGAGGCAAAGTACTTGTTTAATACCTCTGCCTGGTCCCTCGCCTCTTCCACCCACCCTCCTTCTGATCTCAATCTGCCGAGATGGCCCTTAGTTTTTCTCCACTCCCCAATGTACCAGAAGAACCCCTTTTCCCCTCCCCGTATCCCCTGTGCCAGCCGCTACTGTTTTCTGGGCTTTGCCCCCTGCACCATCTGGGTGGCTTTTCTAGATGCAAGATGGTACATTTCCTTTTCCCTATCTCCTCTCGTTGTTTTATATTTTTTGTAGGCAGCCTTCTTTTCTCTGACTGCTACCTGAACCTCACTGGACCACCAGCATGGTTTATGTGACCTTGCTCCCTTATGCTTCACCTTAGCGCAGGTCCTGACTGCCTCATGAAGTCCCCATTTTATGACCTCCCATCTCTTTTCCACATTTGTCGTTGTAATCCCCTTCAAGTGATCCTTGAGAATATTTCCCATGCCCACAAACTTTGCCCCCCTGAAGTCCACTGCCAGTGTCCTAGATCTCTTCCCCCCTCCCCCCATGCTTATTAGAAACCAGACAGTATTGTGGTCGCTCCCAGTCAGGGGATCCTCTACAACCAGGTCCCTTACCAGATCCCCATCCACCAGAACCACGTCCAGGACGTGCCCCTCCCTTGTGGACTCCATCACATGCTGTGTTAAGAACACATCCTGGAAGCCGTCCAGCAGCCTCAGCTCCTTGGCCACCTTAGAGGACATGGTTCTCCAGTTTGTACCTGACATATTAAGGTCCTCCATCAACACCACTCCTTCCCCTTTTGGTCCACACTGGGCAATGATGTTGTCCAGCAAACCATCCTCCAGAACATCACCCATCCTGGGGGGCCTATATACTACACCCAGCTTGACCTTACCTCCTGCCGCGGTTCGTAAGGTGACCCATAAGACCTCCACGTTTCCTTCTGCCTCTTCTACTATAGCAATTTCTATGTCATCCCTAATGAACATAGCCACTCCACCCCCTCTGCCCTCTTTTCTATCCTTCCTAAGCATAGTGTACCCCACATGTTTAGGTTCCAGTCATGGTTTTTGTTGGCCCTCGTTTCCGTGACTGCCGCCACATCTTCCTCCCCCCCGAACCGCATGGCCTGGAACTCTGGCAACTTGTTTCCCAAGCTCCTGGCATTTACTAACACCACCCGCCACCTCTTATCCCTGAGCCGCTTTGTCGAACCCCACCCAGGTTCCTTATACTTTCATCCTTCCTCTGCTCCTCCTGAAACCTCCTCCTCCAGTCTGTCCCCCACCCCTTGGGTTTGAAGGCTACTCCTCTCATCTGGAGGAGAGGGCTTCTGGTCAGCCCCTCCCTTATCCCTCCACCTGTCACAAGTTTAAACCCCACCTTTTTTGAATGTAGTCAGCCACCCCCTATTTAAGGACTTCCTACCCTAATGGGGCAAGATGAAGCCTGTCCTTGGCATACAGTCCCTTATCCTTCCAAAGTCCTTTCCAGTTCCCTAACACCCCAACCCACTTTCTTCACCCCACTTCCTGAGCCAGTCATTAACCTCTGTGATCTTCATTTTTTTCTCCACTGAGGCCTTTGGTACTGTCAATATATCTGAAAAGGAAATGTTGCATCCATTATTCCGACAGACTCTGGCAAGTTCTCAGAACCTTGCTTGGATTTCCAAAATGCTATTTTCCTCTAGATCATTAGTTCCCAAATGCACCAGGAAATCTGGTTTCCCTCCACAATCCCTAACCAGTTCGTACACCATGAACTTTGCTCTGTGCACCATCAGCCCAGAGATACTTACTACCTTCACCTGGCTATGGCATCCACCCCCCTGTCCCTCCCAATGGATACCCCTAATCATCGAGTCTCCCAATAACAGAACCTTAACACCGCCATCATCCTTATGGTTACCTCCACTATGAGCTCTCAACCCCACATCCCCCCCTTATTCATGATCTCAATTCCTTGAGAGTCTTCCTGCCTTATTAGAGACCCCCTTGTCACCCTCCCCTTTCTGCCTTCCTTGTTATTTTGCCCACTTAACTCAGACCCCCCCGAATAGGTGTCCCCTTTAACTCTCCCTTATCGAAACCATTTATCCTGGCCCTGATGGTTTCTCCTTCCCCCACCCTGCCATCGTCCCCCCTTGTAATAGTACCCCTACCTCCAGAGGCCCTCTGTGGGTCCCCTTTACCTAGGGCCCCATCCCTGGTACAGATGCCCCTCCTGAAGGGGGGCCCCTCCCCCTCCTCCTTGTCTCCCAGTTTCTCTCCAGTCATGCTCTCCTCCCTCATGTCTGCAATATGTTGCATTTCCCCCATCTGCTTAACATTTACGTTTCCCCTTCTCCCCTCTGGGACTATTTCTATCCTTTCCATTGCTAGCCTGTGATGCCCTATGGGTATCCGACTCCTTCCCCCCGGCCTCTGTATCAGTTTCCTGATTTCCACCAACCTCTCTAGGTTGCTTAGTAGCTCAAATTTATTGTAACATTCTATGTCAGCTTCCATCAAGTAACTTGAGTTTCCCCTGACTGCCCCTCTAAACTGCCCCTCTTCTCCTTAGGAGCTTCCTTCCCACAGTCTGCTCTTTTAGGCTTCCCCACAACAACCCCTCCCTTCTCACTGTCTGCTCTTCTAGTCTTCCCCACAACAGCCCCTCCTGACTCTTCCGCCTCCAATCTTTTTATATTTGGAATGTTTACCCCATAAGTTTTCCCCTTAGTGTCAACATCCCTATCTAAGGGTCCTCTGTCCCTAATATCCCCCCTTCTGCTTGCTGTAACATACGTCCTGTAATTTCTAAGCATTGCTCCAGCCTTCCTTCATCCCCACCCTTCTGCTGCCCATATCCACACCCCTTATCCTTGGAAATGCCCCCCAACTCCCCCAGCTTACTCCTTAACCAATATACTTCACTCCTGATATGAGATAGCTGTCTACATAATGGGCAGCCTCCCTCTCTCCAGGCCCAGTTGAGAATTATTGCCACCCCATAGCCTGTGCAGCCAACAACCCTTCCGAAGATGCCTGCCATGGTGGAATGTGGCCACCCTGTTTGTCCCTCTCTGTTCATAATAGCACACACCCCTTTTCTCAGTCCCTTCCCCCGGAATACAGTCTCGCTCTCTCTATACTGACTGCAGTTGTTTATGAACCCAGTTTCAACCCCACCAATAATGTTCCCAAGTCTCACAAACACATACAGTCCAGTGTGTCTCCAGCCCTGCTAACAGTGTGTGTATGCAGACATCATGTACCGTATGATGTCACAGGCCCACCAGTTCCTGTTGCTTCAAATTTCAGTCACAAACAGAAATGCACAGCCCTTCAATCCCAACCCCCAGTGGCTTTTCGGTATTTAAAAAAGCCTACAAAACAGTGTGGGTGGGAGGGTTCTACCACCACCAGGCACACATCAGATTTAAATTCCACTCTAATGATCACTGCCAAACAAGTGTTCCCACAAGCAGTACACAAGCCCCAATAGTTACAATATCACAGCCCAAGTAACAGTATAATCTCAAAGTAGTAATTTTTAATACACAGAACTAATTTCAAGTACAAAACTATTCAAATATTTCAGTTAAAACAGACAATAAACCAAACCTCTTTCCTGAACAACCTCCTACTTCTGTTCCCAGGTGGACAATAAAAGACAAGATGATTCTTGTAATTACCCTTCCCCCAACACCAGGAGAACATCACATTTAAATTTTACTCTAATTACCACTGCCAAACAAGTGCTCCCACAACCAGCACACAAGCCCCAATAGTAACAAAATCGCAGCACAGGTAACAGTTCTAACTCAAAGTAGTAATTTTTAACACACAGAACTAATTTCAAGTACAAAACTATTCAGATATTTCAGTTAAAATAGACGATAAACCAAACCTCTTTCTTGAACAATCTCTTACTAAATAAGACTCAACACATCCTTCCTTAAAGAGTGTCGAGGGAGATGACAGACCAGTCACTCACACAGCTGGGCAGTAGGTGGTGGTTTACGCAATTATGCATGACAGGGTGTGTGTTGTGCTGGGATAACATCACGCCTTGCATTGTTGGGCATGAGGCCGAAGGCCAAGTGTGTCCAACAGCAAGGCGTGATGTTATCCCAGCACAACACACACCCTGGAGTGCATTATTGCTATTATACAATGGCTCATTTGTAAAAGCAAATAGAAAAATGATGAAAAAGTACTTTTAAATTCAATTTTTTTGTTAATTTATGAATGGGTAGGGTTACTTTATGAAAAAGTAGTGCTGACTTAGCCACCAGGTGGAGCTTATGTGTTTTTGAGTGACTGACATTCCCTATAGGAACCTTTGATCTGCAGTCTGTCACACTATTTGCACTGATGTTTATGCTGCTGTCTTGTGGAAGTTACACATTGATCAGATTGCCCCCCCCACAAACACACACACACTTTTCGTGGTGGCACTGAAGTAGAAAAAGATGAGATTTGGAGTCCTCCCTCAGTATCATGGCTGAAATGTTCCAGTGACAAACTGCTGAAGGGGTAAGCAACTGAAGCGCAGTTTTTCTCACATGCTCTGTTTGTATGGTACTGACAGTATGAGGAGACCGAAAGGGATGGCTGTTTCATTTGGCAGTGTGGACTGTGTAGAGGTGATTGCTCTCACTTTGATTTTTTAGTTTAAAAAAATGCTTGTCTCCTGTGTTCACAGAGTGGAGACTGCTAGCAGGGTGGGGGACTGCGGTGAAGCTGATCACAAAGACGGCTTTCAGTTAGCTTGTTTTTTTATTAGAAAATAAAGTTTTGGGGATAAGTTATTTTCTGTGCTATGAGAGGGAGAGACTTAAACTGAGGGGGGTTTCACTTGTGTCTCCTGTGCTGATGAAGTGGAGACTGCTAGCGGGGGAGAGGTTGCGGTGAAACCTTTCTCAGATGGCTTTCAGGGGTTTCGGTGAAGCTGATCGCAGACGGCTTGCAGTTGTCTTTCTTTTTTCCGAGTAAGAAAATTAAGGTTTTGTGGGAATGTGTCATGTTCTGGGTACCACTTTTCTTGTCTTCTATGCTATGGGAGGAACGGATCTATAGAGATTTTGTGCAGCGGTCTGTGAACTACAGGCAAGAACTGGGAAGAGGAAGCCAGTCCTACTAATGGCTAGCGCAGTGATTCTTTTAATATTTGATTCAGTCTTCTGTGTGCTGGGGCTAGATCTGTGATGTTGTACTGGGATAACATCATGGGTCCAGCCCCAGAATGACAACTCAGTGCCCAGGATTTTTTTCTTGTCGTTGTATAATAAGATTTACATTATGCATGTTTAGCATTTTTACTGAATTAATAATAGTGAACTACACTGTACATCCTGCAAGAACATATAGAACTATTTAGGAATTATACAGTACTCAAAGAATGCCATGTTTACCTAAGATTGTTCTTTCCTCCTTTTAAAGTGTAGTTCTCTTCTAGAACACCAAATGTTATATAAAATAATGGTCCCACCCAGGGTTGTCGGCAGGCATATGCACTGTACTCGGCAGAGTACAGTAAAAAAAAAAATCGAGCAGGGGCAACAAATCAGGCATGGACAACAAAAAGAGGAAAGCAAGGGCATTGTGGGTCACATTGTGTCTGTGTCGCACTGAGCCCTTTTGCCTTTGTTGTTCACTATGGGGCACTAATGCCACGAGCCAAATACAGAAACAAGAACAACTTACCAGGCAGGCAGAAAAGCAAAAATAGGAGGATTACAGGAAGAAACAGATTACTTGAACTCAGACATGGCAAACAGAGGAGGCGAGCCTATCGTTGGTGTGGTGTGGCAGCACATATTTTGGTTTATGTTTACATAACGGTGGGGGCAACAGTACATCAGTTTTGAGTACAAGTTTAAAATTCCTGGCTACACCCCTGGTCCCACCACCACTTTAAATTTCTCTGACTTGTCTAATTTGGCACCAGATTAATTAATTAATTAATTACATGTGTTTTGTCAGGTAAACATACAGAGATAAAATAAATAATCTCATTTACAGATGTGACCTAGGGAAGGGGGAGGACACAAATAGTGCCAGGAATAATATATTTAGAATATCTGTACATAGTTTACAGTATTCTACAGGCATGATCAGCGTGGCCAGGAACAACAAGAGTAGCTGCTATGCATGATGCCAAAACGTGTTGGCAGGTGCAGTCACAGTGGGATACAATTACATTTCTGAGGAACTGCTTGACAAAGGCAATGCAGGTGGGTGGGTTGCTACCCAAGGCAAGGTTGTTTCAGACCTTTGAGACGTTATGGCTAAAAGGAAGTTGGCCAAAAATTGTTTACGTCTTGGAACAAGGAATCTATTTCCAGAGTGGGGTTGAAGGTGGTGAGCCGACTCAGTGGCAGGGGTGAGGAAGGTGCTCATGTAATTTTGGGACTTATTTAGCAAGTATCTAAAACCAAAAAGAGCAAGGAGCTTCACACCTCTATTCCTCAACTAGGGCCTGCCCAGACAGTCATATAGCTTGTAATGATAGATGGGGGAGCAGAGGATAGACCTGCACAGGGAATTAAATAGAGAATGAAGTTTCAATAAGTGGAATTTTGGTGCAATATCACAAACCACATCACTAAAAATTGATAACCGCTAGGATGATGTGCTCTACCGGGCTGTTTCTTATACCTTGAGAAAGGCAGTCACCACCCTACAGAGGGCTCCAAGCTTCCAAGAGGACTTTGAAACCAGTGACTGGATATGTGCAGAAAATTCAAGGGAATTACCCAATAAGACACTGAGATACTTATATTCAGATGCTTATTTCAAAGAAGTACCTTCCAAGGTTTTAATGATTTATTCAGGGCAATCCACCAGACATTTTATGGTACCAAAAAACACAGGCTAGTTTTGGATTGATTTAAAGCTAGATTTGACTTGAACCAGTCAGAGAGTATGTCAAAGTCAGACTTCAAGGCAACAGTTGGACTGTGACCAAATGTGTATAGGATGGTGTCATCTGCATTCATGTGGATATTATATGCTACAGTAGTCCGTGGCAGTTCCTTTATAAAAACATTTATTTTATTAATTTTTTGTTAACCAGGTAAGGCCCACATGCCTGTTTTCTGGGGCAACGCAGGAGCACTGGGGAGGCTAGGTGACTTGTTCAGAGTCACACAGTATGCAAGAGGAGGTTGTGAGACTCAAACCCAGATCTGTCTGCTGGATGTATCAAAGCTCTCATTCACAGCTTGTTACTCTAACCTCTAGGCTGTACTGCCATCCCTTCCATAACTGGCATTTTGGTGCAATAGTATATTAAAAAGGACTGCCCTGGTACAGAGCCTTGAGGGATCCCCATACTAATTTGTCTAGAATCAGAGATGGCTAGTTAAGTGGAGACAGACTGGGTGCTGCCAGAAAGATATGAGATGAATCAGGGAAAAGAAGAGCAGGTGAAGAAAGTCTGGTGCTGGAACTAGTATCCAAATGAGGCAAAAAGACAATTTTACGAGTATGTAAAAGACTACCAGATACTAGGCCATACAGCAAAGCAGGACTTGGATTTGGAAAATGAATTTAGAAGAGCAACACCCATGATGCCTGTGGTTGTCATTTTGGGATTTCAGACACTAACAGGGAACTAGAAAGAGCTCAAGGGAAAGCAGGTTGGGTGTTCTTCCTTATTCAGCATGTCAGGCATAGAAAATGAGGGGATGCTACTGACTAGTAAGGATAACATGGTCAGAGCAGTAAGGGCTGCGGAGCTGGTGAGTAACAATGACCATAATAACAGGATTAAATCTGAGGTGACAGAGGGAATGTACCTCATCAAAAATTGGACTGGGACCCTAAACTTCAAGAGAGCTGATTTTGATAAGCTCAGAGAGATAACTGTGGCTGATTTGATGACTATACCCTGCACCGGAATGTTAATACCAAGTCGGAGTGTCTGAAGCAAAGTATAATGGATTTGGTGACTAGATGTTTCCTCTTGTGCAAAAAGGATGCAGTGGTGTAGGTGGAGTCCTCCATTGTCTGAAGCACTTGAAGGGAAGTTAAGGGATAAAAATGGGTGTACAATAAGAGGAGGTATTCTGGTGACAGAGCGGTGAAAGAATATAAGGCATTGCAGAAGTAATGCAGGGCCAAGATTCCCCATGATCAGGCTGGTTTGAAAGACAGGAAGAATCATTTACTGAGCAGATGCTCAGACCAGCTGGTCTTCTTCTGCTGGCTTTTTTGTATCTTTGTATTTTCATATGAGTCTAGGGGAATAACATATCTATGACTGGGTCACCACTCTTCCTCTTCTTAATGGCTCAAATAAGGCTGAGGGGCCTGGGTTGATAACTCCTATGATTTAAGCAATAAGGCACGAAGTGGCATTGGTGGTTCTAGGTTTACCCCATGGTCAGGGGCGTAGTGAGGCACAAGGCAAAGACGAGTGCTTTCAGCCCCTGACCGCGAGGTAAACCTAGTACCACCAATGTTCCCAGAGTGCCTTATTGCTTATATAAAATAGGCCCGATAACTTTTAAAAAATAAACATTCTAAAAGTTTTCAAAGCCATAAAAAAGATAAAATATTGTTAGATAATGTAAATTAGTCCCTCCACAGATGTTTTTCACCTGTCAGTTATCTGTCTTTCTTCACATTCAATACATTGTGTGATTGTTTACCATGGAATAGAAGAATTCGAAGCTCTGCATTATTCCAGTAGTAGAATGCACCCCCCCCACACACACACACACGGAATGGTAACATGGAAAACATGAATTCAAAATTCTTCAGAGTTCCACTGACATACACACACAGACACATACACAAGCCTCAAGTGGAGCCAGAACTTCAATTTTATCTGTTACCATGTAAGGAGCAGGGAGTTCTCTGGCAAACTAGTAGGGTTAGGAGGGGCATTTTTCATGGTCATTAAAGAAACAACAGCAATGGAAACTGAATAGTACTTGATTTTTTTTAATTTGTGTATGTGTGTAGCAAGAGGCTCTTGAGTGAAAATAACATTAAACTATTTACTAACTTTATTTAGTTTTATGAACTTTTATTTTTAGGGCCTAGTTGAAGTTTTGTATATACGAGTAAAGGTTGCAGAGATGTTTGTGATGGAAATTAGGAAGCAAGTGGTTTATGAATTCTGTGAGTTGCCCTGGTTGGCAGGGACTTGTTTATAGCCATTAGTGGTGTTCTCTTACTGCCATGGCTAGAACCAAGTCTCATCCAATCAGAACACAAGAATGTCCTTGCCCATGTTATATTTTTCATTATACAATGGCAAGAAACAATCCTGAAAATGATTGGCTAGCCAAGGACATTACCCATGATGTTATCCCATCATAACATCACAGATCAAGTCCAAGCACACGAATGACCACAACATATAAAATAAAATGAATACACATGCCATATCCAGGTTGCACACACTAGACATGGCTGCCTAGTATTTTATCAGTACTTTTTAAATCTTCAAAAAATGTAAATCCCTCCTTCACACAGCACATAAACTGGCAAAATGAAACTCAGAGCCCTCACACATTTCCCCAAATTCCTCCTATCACTATTATTTGCTAATTTATACTTCTGTATGTAATTTCGTATTGTTCCTTGCTGTTGATGTCTTTGTATACTGGATGCAATTGTAAAAGACAGCTCCTGCTCTCAATTTACCTTCCAATAAACATTGATTGATTGATTGATTGATTAAAACAAAACAATAAAGAACAAAGTGAAAGCCATTACTACAATTGGCCTCACAGCAGTCCCCCAGTGTTCCGGCAGTGCCCACTTGCAGATGGCCTCCAAACATCTTTACTGCAAGCATTCTTGTTTTATATGAAAAAAATAGAGATCTAAATGTATGTTAGTAAATGAAAGCCATCAGATCTGCTTTACAGCAGATTCTCCTGCTCTTATGGCACTATCCGCTCACTAATGGGAAAGCCGTAAGTGCAGTCAGCTTCACAACATTACCACCTGATCTCCTCATATTCCCCACTGGCAAGCTGCTTTGAACAGTTTGCATATGTGTCTAGCACCTTGCTTCACTTACCATCAAGCAGATGACATGCGGGGAAGAAGCCAGACAACCAAACTGCAACACAGTGGGTGGGGAGGGGGGCAGGAGGATGTGAGGTGACTGGTGAGAGATAGAAAGAGAAACAGACAGAAAGAGATGGGGGAGAGAAAGGAACTGAGAGAGACAGACAGAACACCATCACTAGCACACCTACTGGATAAATCAGAAATTGAGGACCTTTTTTCATTAGATATACCTGCCCTTACAAAAAGTAAAATAAAAATGTATTTTAAACTCTTTTTTTCACTTTTCTTAAAAGAAATAAGCCATTGTATAATCACAATAGTGCACACCAGGGGTGTGTGTCTTTCTGGGATAACAACACTTCTCAGGTGTTGGATGCACTCAGCCCGTGGCCTTAAGGCTTCCACCCAAGGCATGACTTTATCCCAGCATGACACATACCCTGTCATGCATCATCTCTTAATTACTTAATGATTAACATTGTAATTTGTGTGGTGCCTCCACTCAGGGAAAGTCAAGCGGGCTAAGTGACACACTAGTGCTGACTCTGGAAAGAAATACCAGCACAATGCAGTCTACAGTGGAGCAACATACCCACTTCCCACACAATGTAAGTGTTGCCTTAAAAGTATAAATGTATACCTCTACAAATAATATGCAAACACACAGAAACATCAAACAAAGACTAAGGGATTTAATTGAGTCACGTATGAGGTTCAAGGGGAAAAAACAGTCAAAGTAGGTATAACAAACAATTTAGTGAGCTAGTGGCTGTCTAGCCTCCACCCTCTGCCCACATCAACATAGTGTCCAACCAGACTCCTCTGACAGGCCAATTCCCCACTCTTCAACTGGTACCATCTATACCCCTGTGTTTTAGGGAGCTCTGGTAGCTGCCAAGGTACCCAGGTGTTGGAACATTGCAGGCCTGATGGTTGCATTGCATGTGGTTGACCAGTATTGGCACATTATAACAACAATTAATAATTACCATCCAAACTGTAATCATTGCCAGATGGCCTAGTCCATATAACTTAGTAGCCAAAATCTTTGGCCCTAACTATAAAGAATGATCTGTTTGCAGGACCTATAGGCCCTGGTGAGTTACTCATGGTATCCCTGGCTGGGGCTCTATGATGCCAATTCAACAACTATCTTGTCGACCGACATTAGAGCGATGGATTTATGTTGACCGCAACTGCAGTCAGCATAAATCCATCTGATATCACTTTGTTTCTTTTGGAGGGCTCCCCCCAAACCCCCCATGCAAGTTGAAGTTGATTTGGGGATGGGGTGCAAGACCTCAAGAAAGCAGTGCTTGGGTCCTTTGGTGACAGTGCAGAGACCTGTTGCTGTGTCGCTGTACTGTCGTTCATGGTAGAGGTGTCAGTGTTTGATCTGCATACCCCCAGAGCAAACGCCTTCACCATTGCTTTGCAGTCTTGGCTGGATTTGCTCACTCTGTCCTGCAGCTCACCTCCTGGCAATGCAACCCCAAGGCAACACTTGCACAGCAGGCAGTCACCAGGTGGTGGTGCTGCGTGGTATCTTCTAGACTCCTCTGGCTTTGTCAAATCTTCAGACCCTTCAGGCCTGTCTCTGGGCAAAGTCTATCAAATCCCTTTGCACTCTGAATAATAAGCTGAAGGGTGACTTCTGTCTGTTTTAAACTGACTCCTGCAGCTGCTTGAATGTTGTGTAACTCACAGATATCCTGAGTGTAGCAACTGCCTTCTTCTTGGCTGAGTTAGTACAAGTCCCCTCCATGTATCTGTGCAGCTTTCTTACTGTATCATAAATGGTGGGTCTGCTCTCCCCCTCCTCTCTCTCTCTCTCCCCCCCCCCTCTCCCTCTGGCAGACTCTAGTAGGCTAACTCACTGGTGCTGGAAAGCATCCTCCTTAAAAGAGTTAATGGGGCTCACACTCTTACCTGCCCTCTCTGTTCCAAACCCAGGCCTTGAAAGCCCAACTTTCCCTACATGAACTTCAGACTGTAGTGTTGTCCTTAGCAAATGTAATCAAAGTACCAATGGTACTAAAGGTGCCAAATAAGATCTATAAGGTGTGAAACAATTATGTGTTAAAATGCAATACACTGTACCCGGATTCAAATCATTGATCCTTTACCTGCTTAGCAAACATACTTTCAGTGTGTCACTGAACTGCTGGATCTAATCCCAGCAGGTGACATACCTTCACAAATTGTTGTTCTTAGCTGAATGTACTTCTCATGTAATTTACTATTTCAAGTCTACACCACCATGAATCGCCAGTCTAGTGAGTTTCCATTCTACAAAAAAACAGTTGAAAAAAATGGTCAAGTCTCTGCCAGGATTTGAATGGTTGATCGTTTGCCTATTAAGCAAGCACACATCTAGTGTACCACTGAGCTGCAGATAAGTGAATTGCAGTTCCTATGGTGTAGAGATATGTCACAACCTGTAAAACAGGGGACTGGGGATCTAATTCAAGCAGGTGATTTACCCTCACAAATTATTTGTAGCTATATTTACTTCTTCCATAATTTACCATTTCAAGTCCATACTATCGTGAATCAACACTCAAGAAGTGAATTTCTATATTTCCATCTTACAATAAATATTAAAAAAATGTTTAAGTTCCTAACCAGATTCAAACCATATCTACCTGTATTTGAACCATTAATTCTTTGCCTTCTAAGTCAAGCACACACATTCAGCATGCCAGTGAGTAAGCTGCAGTTGATATGATGTAGAGGTATGTCACAAGCTGTAAAACAGTGGACTGGGGATCTAATCCCAGTATGCAATTTAACTACACACATTGTTGCTCTTAGCTAAATTTACTTCTCATATAATTTACTATTCCATTCCAGACCACCATGAATCATTACTCAGCTGAGTTGCCATCTTACAAAGAAAGCTAAAAAAAGTGTTTACATCCCTGTTGGCATTTAAACTACGTCTACCTGAATTCAAACCACCAATTTGTTGCCTGTTAAGCTAATGCACATTCAGTGTGCCACTGAGCTGTAGTTAAGTAAGTCACATTTCTTATGGTGTAGAGGTTATGTCATAACTTGCAAAACAGGTGACTGGGGATCTAATCCCAGCAGATAATTTACCTTCATAAATTGTTGTTCTTAGCAAAATTTACTTCTCATATAATTTACTGTTCTGCTTCACACTACCATAAAGTGCTATTCAAGTAAGTTTCCATCTAAAACAAATTAAAATGATTAAATTCCTGCTTACATTTGAACCATTTATCCTTTGCCTGTTAAATAAACACAGTCAGTATGCCAATGAACTGCACTTAAGTGAATTGCAGTTCCTATAATGCAGAGGTTATGTCACACCTGCAAAACAGGGAACTGTCGATCTAATCTCAGCCAGTCAATTTACCTTCACAAATTGTTGATCATAGCTAAATTTACTTCTCATATAATTCATTATTCCACTCAACACCACCATAAGCTGCTACTTAACTGAGTTTCAGTCTTACAAAAAAAACTTGAATTTTTTTTAAGTCCCTGCTAGGATTTAAACTATGTCTACCTAAACCACTGATTCTTTGCCTGTTAAGCAACCCACATTCAGTGTGCCACTGAGCTGCAGGTAAGTGAATTGCATGAATAGCAGATGATTTACCTTCACAAATTGTTGTTCTTAGCTAAATGTACTCCTCCTATAATCAACAGAAAGAAGGAGGTGGTGTTACCACTATATAGATAATTGGTGAGGCCCCACCTGGAGTACTGTGCCCAGTTCTGGAGACCACATCTCAGGAAGGACATACATAGGGTAGGCACTATACTGAGGAGAGCAACTAAAATGGTGCAGGGACTGCATAAGAAGTCCTATGAGGAGAGATTGAGGGATCTCAATATCTACACCCTAGAAGAGATGAGGGATGGGGGATATAATAGAGACTTTTAACTATCTCATGGTGTGAATAAGATACAGGAGGTAAGTATTTTTCAGATGCACAAGGACAATGGGCCATGCAATGAAGGTGGAAGGGGGAAATTCAGGAGGGATCTGAAGAAGTACTTCTTCACTGTAAGAGTGGTGGTGGATGGTAATGTATACATGGAACAAAACAGTGGTGAGCTTCAAGCATGCATGGGATAGGCACAAGGGAATCATTTTAAGGAATTGGGGAGGTGGCCCGAGATTGGGTAGGGCCTATAGTGTCAGTATAGGCAAGGAAAATTATCAGACCAGGTGGAACAAGCGGTCCTTATCTACCTACAAATTTTATGTTTCTGTGTTTCCAGCACCACATCACCATGAATTGGCCCTCAAGTAAGCAACCATCTTACAAAAAAGAAAGGTTTATATTCCTGCCAGTATTTGAACCACCAATCTGTTGCCTACTAAGCAAACACACATTGGGTATGCCACTGAACTGCTGCTAAGAGAATTGCAGTTGCTATGGTGTAGTGGTTGTGTCACAACCTGTAAAACAGACAACTGGGTATCTAATCACAGCACGTGATTTTCCTTCAGAAATTGCTGTTCTTAGCTGAATGTACTTATATAATTTATTATTGCAAATCCACACCACCATGCATTTCCACTCAAGTGAGTTTCCATCCTACAAAAAAAAAGGGAAAATGCTTAAATTCCTGCTCAGACGTGAGCCACTGATGATTTGCCTGCTAAGCAAATATACATTCAGTATGCCACTGAACTGTAGGTTAGTGAGCTGCAGTTCACATGATGTAGAAGTTATGTCATGCCTGCAAAATAGTTGACAGGGAATGTAATTCCTCCAGGCAATTTGTCTTCACAGATTGTTGTTCTTAGCTGAATGTGCTTCTCATATAATTTACTATTCTACTCCACATCATTTATATCCCCCCGAAAGAACAGGGACCGGGCCTCCATGCAGTACAGGAGTACATCAAACCACTCTCATCCAACTCTGAAGTCATCACACTTGGTGACTTCAACACAAACTGGTTGGGACCTGATGCTGGTGACACCAGGGACATGGTCTCATCAGCAAACCTCACACAGTTATTGGACTCCACAACTAGAATGAACTACAAAACTGGCACCAGCACTTTACTGGACTGGATCATGACTACTCACCCCTCCCGGATTACTAGCTTCGCTGTACTGCCTGACTATCTCAGCAACCATTCCCCCATCAGCTGCATCTGATCAAACACATTCTGGAAATCTCCACCAAAGGTCATCCTGAGCAGAGTCCTACCCTGTGGGAAGCTAACCCACCTAAAATCACACCTACTAAATCAAGACTGGTCCCCCATCAACCTGGCCCCGATGCAAATACACCCCTTGATCAATTCATACGCATTTTCAGTGAAGCTTGTAACATCTTTGCCCTGCCAAAAAAGCAAAAAATTAAACCTCTCTGTAATACTTGGCTCATGGGTTCCCTCTTAAAGAAGCTGAAACACAGGGACCATCTCTGGGAACCAGCCAGAGAAATAGGAAAACAGGCATACATCCAAAATTTCAAAAGAGCTAGAAATTATTGTACCAGATCCATACACCAACAGAAATATGAATACTACAAGACTGCACTAGCTGACACATGGGGAAATGCAAGAGCATTCTGGAATAATATTAAAGATGTTACCGGGAAGGAGTCCAAATCACCCCCTACTGCTAACACAATAAACAGGAATACTATCCTGGACCTAAAAGTCATAGCCAACACCTTTAATGATGCCTTCACTGACCTCAGCAGCATCCTCCCCCCTGACTTTTTCAACAGCAGCAACCCCCCTCTTCCCACTCATCAATCTTCACCTAAAAATTGTCCCCCATTCTACTTCAGAGCAGTAAACAAAAATACCATCAGGAAACACATTTCCAAAACCATCAAAAACACTAGAGCAAGTGCTGACACACTGGACCTCAAACTTCTGTCCCTTACTCTAGACGAGGTTCTGGGGCCTCTCACCAGGATCTTTAATCTCTCCCTCTCTCTCAGCCAATTCCCTGACAAATGGAAGGCAGCAACTGTCACACCTATCCATAAAGGTGGTGACTGGACCTCCCATGTGAACTACCAACCTATCTCTATCCTGCCACCCCCTCTAAGGCCCTGGAACAGATAGTAGCAGACCAGCTCACTGATCATCTGGACAAGTACAACATCCTTTGCCAGTAGCAACGCAGATTTAGAAAAGGACACAACACTGCCATGGCACTTCTTGAGTTTACGGGAGCCATACACAACTCCCTTGATCAGGGTCGCCTAACCGGAGCTACATTCATTGACCTGTCAA
The DNA here is from genome assembly GCA_016271365.2 of Neoceratodus forsteri. NCBI lineage: Eukaryota > Metazoa > Chordata > Ceratodontiformes > Ceratodontidae > Neoceratodus > Neoceratodus forsteri. The sequence goes on from CM028134.1 coordinate 48,034,203, forward strand.
AGGCTTTTGACACTGTCCACTACCACCTCCTGCTTCATCAGCTACTGAACATTGGCTTCTCTGCAGAATCAGTGAAATGGTTCAGTAGCTATCTTGACCACAGGTCCCAATGTGTAAAAATATCAGACGTGGTCTACAACACTAAACAGGTTCACTCCAGTGTCCCCCAAGGTTCCATCCTGGGCCCATTGCTGTTCAGCCTGTTCCTCAACTCCCTCCCCAACTCCACCTCTCAGCAAGTCATACTCTATGCAGATGATGCAGTGATCCTTGCCTCTCATAATGACCCAAGCCACCTGCAACAAACCCTTCAACATAGCTTCACTTCTGTTGAAAGCTGGTTCAAAGAACATAAGTTAATCCTTAACCAGAAAAAAAACAAAGACCATGATTTCCACCAGCCACTGAAACAAGCACAAACACCACCAACTCTCCTTAAACACCTGCCTTGGGGACTCTCTGGAGCAGGTTGACTCCTTCAGATACCTAGGAATCACCTTAGACCCACACCTGTCCTTTGGAACCCATATAACCAATGTCACTAAAACCAAGAATACTAGACTGGGCTTACTCTACTGGCTTCATTGGCACCTGACTAAAGAGGCCCTCTTCACCGCAGTTCAAAGCTCCATCATCCCCCAGATTGACTATGGTCTTGTCGTCTATGGCACTGCCACTACCACTGCACTGAGAAGGATTACTACCACTCTAAACAAGGCCTGTCGACTCATCACTGGGACTGAACAGCTCACACACACCTGTGACCTCTACTCACAAGCTAATTGGCTTCAACTTGCTAATAGAATTCAGTACCAAACCTGCATGGTTGCTAAGAAAATACAGTTGGGAACTGCCCTTCCTGGGGTCTGTTCACTCCTTCAAATAAAAACCAGCTCCAGAATTACTAGGGGATCAAAGCCACAACTTTTTCGTATCCCTTGCTGCCGTATAGCCATTGGCCAGCGTTCATTCACCTACAGGGCACCCACTTGGTTTAACGGTCTTGCCAATGATACTATCAATACCACGGGGCTAGGGGCCTTCAAATCCAGGTTCCGAAATTCCCTGGTTGCTTCCAGCATCTGCTACTGTCATGGATAATGTCTATGCAACACCGCTCCACTACCACTCTCCTATATCTAGCTCCTTACATAACGCACTTGCCCTAGTTTGGCCTCTGCCCCATCCGCTATTCAGCACCTGACAATGCCACCTTCCTGGCTGCTTCACCTCACCCCCCTCCATATCCCTACCTACCCCACCACCTCTCTTCTCTTCCCATTTTCTTACCTCCCACCTTTGCCCCTCCCATTTCTTTCTACCACCCGCTTGTCCTCTTCCTTTCCACTTTACCCTCTACTTGTCTGTTTGAAATTAATTTGATATCCTTTACCCTTATTTGTGTAACAATTTTGTCTATTTGTTTTGTGATACCAATGTCTTGACATGGAAACTTTGTAAAAGAGCCCTGGGCTCAAAGGTAATTGTAATCCTAGAATTGAAATAAATAAATAAACATCATCCATCAATTGCTATTCAGCTGAGTTTCTATCTACAAAAAAGTTGAAAAAAATGTTTAAAGCCCTTCTAGGATTTAAACTATGTCTACCTTAATTTAAACCATTGATCCGTGGCCTACTATGTGAACACACATTCAGCATGCCACTTCCACCTCCCATTTTGCCTTCTTACTTATTTAGTACTCCCATACTCCTCCCTACCATCCATCTCATCATTAACCATGTCTACCTCATTTATCCTATCCTGTCATTACTCAATCTGCCAAGAGTACTTACTATAATTACCAGTGTGATGGCTATATAATCTACCCAGTATTATTGCATATCACCATAACATTGTTCACACATCATGAACCAAATGTCCTTCATTGTTTATTGTCTCCTGCTATACCAGATTATATAAAATCTTACTTGAACTGTGTATGCACTTTGAACATTTGTAATCAGTGTTGCCCTTTTAAGGGATGCCTTACTATGTAATGTAATACATTTATCTATGTAACTGTCCCAGGACCTCCTTGTGAATGAGCTAGCTCAATGGAGTTTCTCTGTAATAAACTTGAACTTAAACTTGAACTTAATTGCAGGTAAGGGAATTGCATTTCCTATGGTGTAAAGGTCATGTCACAACTCACAAAACAGGTGACTGGGAATCTATTTCTAGCAAGTGATTTACCTTTATAAATTGTTGTTCATAGCTAAATGTACTTCTCATACAATATACTATTCCAACTCCACACCACCATGAATTGCCACTTAAGTGAGTTTTCATCTTTAAAAAAGTCTGAGTCCCTGCCAAGATTTAAATCATTGATCTTTTGCCTGCTAAACACACACATTCAGTGTGCAATTGGGCTATATGTAAGTGAGTTGTAGTTCCTATGGTGGAGAGGTTATGTCACAGCCTGCAAAACAGGTGACTCAAAAAGTATTCAGATCTAGACAAGCACCAGTTGGGACTAATTTAATTGACTACAACATACTGTAGAACTAAGTTCAGTCATCTAAATGTTTGCTGTTCAGCTCTGCTGAAACCCTTTGCTACATCAGCAATAACATCAAACAAGTGTTCTCATACAACTAAAGTTGTTTTGAGAAAGAAAAAATATGCAATACAGAGGATCAAAGTCAGGCTTGTGCAAGTCTGAATCTCTATCATGCAACTGAATCACTCACACTGAATGTAACTTAACCTTGACTAAAAGCACAGAAGAGTATGTTATGTATTACTGCAAAATATGCTAACAGCTATGCTGTTGGCAACTAAATACCCAGTGATTAGACAGCTTCCCAATAGAGTTTTACTAAACCATCCTCCCTGGACTAGTAAGTAAGTAAAATTGTATTTCTTAAGTGTCCTTTCCCTGGGGCTTAGGGCATTTTACAGGACACAGGCAAGATTTACAAAATAATGCTGTAAGCAGAAGATTAAAAGACAAACTTCATGTCCGAACTAACTATGGCAAGCCCTCCTTTAGGTACGCTGCCCCACATTTATGGAACAATTTCCCTGTTGACTTGGCTAATTGTTGTACTATTCAGGGTTTTAAGTCGGGTCTGAAAGTTTTCTGCTAGAACTTAGTCTCTGTGGTTGTAACCACTAGCCCAGAACTTAGTCTTGGTGGCTGAAATGTGCCTGTCCCACTGCAGTCAGCCTATGGGGTGGCAATATATCCTGCATATTGCTGTTGCCACCTCTCCCCTAAACAATTGTTGGTTAAGATGTCATATGTCTAATTTAATTTGCTATGTTATTATGTGTATGTAATTGACATGATCTGTAATGTACTCTATACCCTATCCAATGTGTGCTCCAGCTAGTGTGTGCTCCTACCAATGTACGTACTACTGTGTACTCCTGCCAATATATGTACTACTGTGTACTCCTACCAATGTATGTACTACTGTGTACTCCTGCCAATATATGTAATTATTGTCTGTAACTAATCTGGGTCACTCCTGAAAAAGGGACCTCTGCTCTCAGTGAGCTTACCGGGTTATCAAAATCTAAATTAATAAATAAACAATTTCAGCTACTAGGCTAACTAAGAGGGAGAAATTAAGAAGTCCCAAATGCCTCTCTAAACAGATGTATTAGGATCCCTCCAGCTTAGTACCTATAATCTAGCCCTAGCCACTGTAAATTGTCCTAATAAGATGAGAGAAATTGTGAACACTGTGCTGCTTATCCAGAAAGGATGTACAAGTAAGCAGTTATAGACCAAAATGTCAGTGCCAAAATCCTGGCTAAGATCCTATTAGTAAAACTAGAGTCACTTATGATTCACCTAATTGACAGGTGCCAAACTATGTTTCTTAGAGGGAAATGTCCAAGTATGTACTGGTCCCACCTCACTGTGAAGCAGGGTCTGATTAGCAGTTTCATAAACAGTAGCTTTTCCTTACTTACTGTGCCATATGTTATTTAAAATGTTATCCACTTGAGGCTGTGCCCTCCCTGCCAGCATTCTGAAACTTATAGCCTTTTGCGGTGCTCCCACAACCACTTGTGGCTGTCCCAAGACTGATACGTCATTCGGGGATCAGCCAGGACACATTCATAGGTGACTGCCAGTCTATACCTGGTCTCAGTATAGCACCAAGACCCATAGGTTTCAAACTGATGCAATTAGAAGATCCCATGGTACAGTAATCCTATGGATGCACCCCAGCTGCTCCCTGCATGACACGTCATTCTGGAGACAGCTGCAGGTGGTTGTGGGAACCTCTATACCTTGTTTACTAACCTAGAGGCATCCTCCTGCTCATTTCTACTGCCAATGACTTGAAGTCTGATTTTCTGGAAACCATCTGACACATTTCTCATTGGAAGCATCCACCATTGTCCTACATTGATTTACTCCACTATACTTGTATCGCAGACTCCCTACATGCCTTTCCATTTACCCACTGCTAAGTACTCCATCATCACACTTTGCCAGGTGGGCATCATGCAATTTTTAATACACTACACATCTAATCTACACTTGCATCCCAGCTACTTAACTTCAAAAAGTAAAATGTTTTGCCATGATAATTCTGAGTTCTCCTTGACTCATACCATCCATGTCTCCTCCTCATCATGGAAAACATTTTGAGTCTTTACACCTCTGCTCCAAGGAAGAGCTCTGGTTAGCCCTCCTTCATCTCATTATCAGTAGCCTGCGCTCTCAGTGCATGCATTCGTAATTTGTAGCAGCTCTTTCCTTTTCACACAGCCCTCACCAACAGCTCTCAGGCCTCCATACACTTAACTTGTTCCTTCAGGAGGACTCGAGTGTAGGTGGATGTCCTCCATCCACTAGCTTGGGAGTCTTTGCTTTCACTTAATTCATTTGCCAGTCAAAGACAGTCTTCAGGGGAGCCCCTTGGATGTCTTCCTACAATTCCAATCTACTCAATGTTTTCCACCCACACTCATTCAATTATTACTCTGTCTCATTTCTCAAACTGGATTGAAACAACAGGAAGATCCCTTGGACTTCATCAATACATCAGACTGAAACCACAGAAAAGTTTTCTTCAGAATTCATTGATATGCACAAGCCCTGCAAGAACTTCAAAGGCTTCTTAGCAAATCAGATATCCTCTCCTAACCAGCTTGCTTCCCTGCTTTGAATGTTCCAAATTATTGAAATATTTAGTATAATCATATCATAGACATGATAATCATGCTCTATTGCAGTTGCATTCACACTTGCCACAGCTTAGACATTTAATCCTGTTGCCTTCCTGAGCCTACTCCATTCTTCTCATGAGCCTGCCATCTATAGCACTCTCCTTTACTGGAACCATGAAAGTACTGGACTTCAGCTATTCACTGTGACATTTTCTTCAAGTTATCCACCATTCTCTGCTACATTTCACCTCCGGGTATATCTGCAAAAATGGAAGTGCTTATTACATGAGCCATTTCAGTTGTGAAAGGTTTACCTGCTATGAGCTACCAATATTCTTCTACCTGCAAGGAAGTCATATAACTTGTCACTTCAACTCAGCAAGTGTCATCATTCATCAACCTTATACTATCAAAGTGCATGGTATTCTTATTCTGATTCCATCTCTTCAGACATACAGTATTAGGACATAAGTTCTCCTGACTTGAAGCTCCAACAGCTTCACTTGCCAAGCTCTGCTCTGTCCCCGTTGTTCCAAGGGGTGCTATTGTCTCTGTAAGCATCGGAGTTCTTCCTATTAAGTCAAACACTTTTCTATTGTTTTTGCTTACTGAGCCAGCTTTCCACATTTCCAAATCCATAGAAGACTATTCTCAATACTACTTATATCCACAATTCAGTCCTGGCACCATTGATTCTTCTCCTTCTTCCCTTCAGCCGAAAGTCATTGCTTTGGAGACATTTCAGTTTGCAGCTTGCCATCTTTCAATCCATTAATCAACAACATACATCATAACTGAAGCTGAGTGTCGATGTTTTAATGGATTTTTTGTATAAATTTTTTGTATTAATGTATGTATTGTGATATGTTTTTGTATATTTGTTGTGACTGAGTACCAATGAAAATGGACATTTTATGCTCATTGGTAATCTAGTATAAAAAAATAAACAAACAAACAAACATCAACAATCAAGTAACGATTCTTTCCAATAGCTGTAAAGTCAAATTCATCACCTGCCTTAAACCCTCTTCTTGCTTCTTCCTTCTGTCTGAAGAACTAGCTGTGTTTTACTCATGTTAACATCAGAATGTCATCACTAAAGCATAGCATTTACCACCTTGACACATTTCTTCGAATCTACAGCTTCATTGGTTCAAATCATAAGATCAACAAGACAGTCTTCACAAAGACAGTTATACTACCAACTCATCATCACCAGGAAGAATTTCTCCATTGTGCTATTCAGCCATGCCCTAAAAGTTCATCTATACTCATAACAAGCTGATGCCTTCTAAGCCTCAACTAGCTATGTCTAACCAGAAACCTTTCTGTCAAGTCAAACATTGTGCCATTCATAGAAAACCTCCTTAGTCATCATCTTATTGTACGGACAACCTGCTGCCACCATACCTTATTATTATGAAAAATCACTCAATCATTAGCATCTTTACATCTCTATGGCAATATCAGCAGACAGTCCTAATTCCTGTTCCTGGCAATCAAGAAGTATTACTCATCAGCTCCTTCAATATCCTACTCAAAATCACCTGGAATTTACTCAAAGCCATCTGACTTCGAATTACCATCTAGCAACATCTACCACACTGTTCCAAGCAAATGAGAACTATCAATACCCACTGTTCAAGTCCATTGCTTCCAATATAACAGAACAAACAGAGCTGAGATGAAAGATCCATCATGGAACATCTCATGGGAACAAGAAAATTATCAGGCATTTAGGGATAACTCCTCTTAGTATGCCTAGAGGGCATGCAGGTCGGTAGCCATGGGTCCTCAGAGGTTTCCTCTACAGGGTTTTTTCCTCTCCTGCATGATACTGTCCACACTCTTCATGAGTTGGAAGAGGTTCTCTCTTTTTGGGCCTTCTGTTGCCTAAAACACCATTGGCTCCTCTACTGAGGATGGGACTAGAGAAAGGCCAAAAAGTTAAACATATGCACAAGCACTATAAGCTATTTGCCAAGCACTGAATGGGAGGGTTGTAACCTGTTTTTCAATACAGGTGAATGATCCCTCCCACATTCCATATATAAGCCAGCCTCCGTTGGAAATCCATGCTCAGCATTTTTTATTTCCTGCCATCCTCCCCCAGCCTCCTCCTTCTCAGGCATCCTACTCTCTCTCAGTGCTGGGCCTTCTATTCCCTAAAACACAGTCAGCTCCTCTACTGAAGGTGGGAATAGAGAAAGGCCAAAAAGTTGAACATATGCACAAGCACTATACACTATTCACCAAGCACTGAATGAGGAGGAGATGACATAATCCTGGAAAAGAGAAGCATTAAGTCTACATAAATTGGAACCAATGGGGAGAAGAGGGGTTGTCAATGGCAACACAGACAGGCTTGTGGTCTGAAGTTTCTACTAGCACTGCAGCAACCAAGATGGTGGACAGCCAGGAAAATAAGAACAAAAGAACTAATACAAGAGGTCAGTGTTCCCCAACAAAAGGTGTGTTCTTCCTTTGAATCTCCGTCACACAAACCAGATGAGAAAACCATGTGCTTTAGAAAGAACATATCACAAAATGGCTTACTGGTTTTAGCTCCTCTGTCAGAGAGACCTATGTTGCAATTAAAATATTCCCCAATACAATACCTTTAGATGTAACTAAAAAAGGTTGTACTAACTTAAATAATGCTACCCTTCCTGCTTTGAACTGGGGACCATAAAAGTTTATGAGATGGAGATCCTGACCTTGAAAGAGGATGTCTAGATTGAGAACCCTACAAGAGACCAACTTAATGAGTTTGTGCACTCTCAGTTTATGGGTAACATAGAAACATAGAAGTTGTTGGCAGATAAGGACCACTTGGCCCACCCAGTATGTCCTAAATTTCCTACCTATAGTGCCACTGGAGACTGTTCTTGGACTCCGGCTTACAGCCCACCTTGCTTCTAAGATTCCCTTGTGTCTTTCCCACACATTCTTAAATCCTGTGATAATTTGAGCCCCCACCACTTCCTCTGGGAGGCTACTGCAAATGTTTGCCACCCTCTCTGTGAAGAAGTACTTCCTCACATTTCTTCTGACCCCTCCCCCCAACTTCATATTGTGAACTTTTTTCTTCAGCATATTTTCCTTTGGAAAAATGCTCCTTTCCTGTACCTTGTTTATTCCTGTGAGGTATTCGAATGTCTCTATCATATCCCCCCTTTCTCTTGTGTCTTCTAGAGAATACTTATTTAAATCCTTTAGCCTTTCTTTGTAGGGCTTCTTATGCAGGCCCTGCACCATTTGGTTGACCACCTTTGGATCACCTCCACCCTATCTATGTCCTTACAGAGATGGGGGCATCCAGAACTGAACACAGTACCCGAGGTGAGGTCTCACCAGAGATCTATACAGGGGTATTATTATTACCTCCCTTATTCTGCTGGTGATTCCCTTCCCTATGCATCCAAGCATTCTACCAGCCTTTCCCACTGCCTTGTCACACTGTTTTACTACCTTCAGGTCATCAGAAATGATAACCCCCAGGTCACTATTCTGTCTTGTGATTGCTAATACTACCCCTCCTGAGTTGGCATGTTGCCCCCAGGTTTTTGTGCACTGAATGCAGGATTTTGCACCTTTTTTGCATTGACTCTTAGCTGCCAAAGTCATGATCAGTCTTCTATTTTCTTTAGATCCTCCCTCATTTTTCACCCCCCCTCCTCCAGTGTGTCTACTCTGTTGCAGATTTTTGTGTCATCTGCAAATAGGCACACCTTCCCCTCCAGTCCCTCTGCAATGTCCACTAATAAAGACTTGGAAGAGTAACCAGGCCTAATACTGACCCTGAGACACACTGCTAGACACCTCATCTTCCCCAGAGTGTACCCCATTTATCACCACTCTGGCTCTGTCATGCATCAGAAGACCTATGAGGAGAAGATGGAAGAGCTTGCTCTGTATCCCCTGGAAGTGAGGAAGGAGAGGCGGTATATGACTGAAACTTAAATATTTGAAGGGGATAAACAAGGTGAAAAAAGGAAGCACATTTTGGAAGAAAGAAAATTTGAAAACTATGGGGCACAGTTTAAGGCTGGAAAGTGGAAAGTTCAGAGGGAATAGGAAAGGGCACTTCTTTACGAATGGGTGGTGGGCCCCTTGAACAGGCTACCAGAAGAGGCAGTGGGGGCCAAAATGGTAGAGGAGTTTAAGAGGTCATGAAATAACTACATGGGAATAAACAGGCAAGGGAAGGAAAACAAACTTGAAAGTAAGGAAGGGACTGGAGTTTCCATTGGGGTCACAGGAGTGGAGTAGTGTAAAGAGGTAGATCCAGGTCTACCTTGGCGGGGAGGGGATGGGGCAGACTGGATGGGCCCATGGGGTTCTTTCCTACCTTCAAATTTCTATGTTTCTATGCTTCCTAACACTAAGCCAACTCTCCACCCATTTTACTATTTTAGGACCCACTCCTAGGATACTCAGTTTGTTTACCAGCCTTCTATGTGGAATGTTGTCAAAGTCCTTCCTGAAATCCAGATAGGACGTGTCAACTGCCCATCCCTGGTCCACTTCCTTTGTTACCCAGTCAAAGAACTCAATCAGGTTTGTCTGGTAGAACCTCCCCCTGTGAATCCAGATTGCCTCAGATCCTGTACACTGCTGGTAACAAGGTATTCTCCAATCCTTTTCTTCAGTAGTGATTCCATTACTATGCCCACTACTGAAGTCAGGCTGACTGGCTTGTAATTTCCCGTTTCTTTCCTATTTCCAATTTTGTGGAGTGGGACTACATCTGCCCTCCTCCAGACCCCCGGTACCTCTTCTGTTTCTAGTAACTGGTTGAACAGGGCTGTCAGCTCCTCCCTGAGCTCCCTCTGCAACCTGGCGTGCACTGCATCTCTGGACCCATTGCCTTGTCTACCTTTAACTTTGACAAGTTCCTTAGGACTATTTCCACTGTGAAAGGGCTAGTGCCGACCCCCAACCCTTTATGCCCTTGTCATGTAACAGAGGTCCATTTCTTACCCCTCCTCATGGTCCTCACAAATGGGGAAAGTGTGGAAGAGGTGGTGGTGGGTGATGGTCTAGATACAAGTGATCACAGGACTGTAAGGTTCTGGGTAAGGACAGGGAAGGAGTTAAATCAGACCAACACGGGGGTTATGGACTTCAGGAGAATGGACTTTAACAGAATGAGGAGGATATTTAGGGAAGAAATAGCAGGAAAGGAGAATAAAGGGGATGTGGAGGAGTTATGGGAAACTATCAAGGAGGGGGTACTGAAAGCCACTGGAATTTGCATTAAGAAGGTGAGGAAGAACAAAAAAGGAGACGACCACTCTGGTTTACAAGGGAAGTGACAGGGGTGGTTAGGGAAAGGAGGGCATTCAGAAAATGTAAGATGATACAAAGGAAGGAGGACAGGGAGGCTTATAGGGAGAAGTGGAGAACAGCAGGGCAGAAGATAAGGAGGGCTAAAGCTGACACTGAGGAGAAAATAGCAAGGCAGGCCAAATGGGGAAATAAAACTTTTTTTTCAGTATGGGGGGGAAGAAGGAAGGCAAGGCAGGGGATAGTACGGTTGAGGAGGGAGGGAGGAATACAACTGGAGGGGGACTTTGAGAAAGCAGAGGTGCTGAATAGCTGCTTCTGCTCGGTCTTCACAGAGGAGGGGATAGATAGGGGACCTGAGCTGAGGGGGGGGTAGCGATGACAAAAAGGTGGATCCTAGCCTGTTTGGCATAGACAGGGTTAGGGAGGAACTAGGCAGGTCAAAGGTGGACAAAGCAATGGGGCCAGACTGCTTGCACCCAACAACACTCTGGGAACTGAGAAAAGAGCTGGCTGCCACACTGATGAGACTGTTTGACTTGTCCCTGGATACAGGGTGCGTGCCAAGGGACTGGAGGAGGGTGGATGTGGTGCCACTGCACAAGGGGGGCAGTAAGGAGGAGGCAGAGAATTATCATCCAGTCAGTCTTACCTCTGTGATGGTTAAGGCGATGGAGGCACTAATAAAAGAAAGAGTGGTGGACTACCTGGTGGATAGCAGCCTGCAGGATGATAGGCAGCATGGCTTCATGAATGGGAGGTCATGCCAGATGAACCTGATAGAGTTCTTCAATTGGGTGATATAGGTGGTTGATTAGGGAGGAGTGGTGGATGTAGCCTAGCTGGACTTCAGTAAGGCCTTCGACACCATCCCTCACAGAAGGCTAGTAAATAAGCTGGAAAGCTTAGGGGTGGGTGGAAAATAACTAGGTGGGTGGAAAACTGGTTGGCAGGCAGAAGCCAGATGAGTGGTGGTAAATGGGGTGCACTCCAGGGTGAGGGGGGTGATGAGTGGGGTGCCCCAGAGATCAGTATTGGGACCCCTCCTTTTTAATATCTACATCAGTGATATAGTGGACGGGCTAGAGGGAAGGGTGTCCCTATTTGCAGATTATATGAAAATCTGTAATAGGGTGGACACCCTTGGGGGGGTGGAGGCCATGAGGCAGGACCTGAAGATTCTGGAAGGATGGTTGGAAACTTGGCAACTGAAATTCAGTGCCAAAAAGTGTGCTGTGATACACTTGGGGTATAAAAACCGGATCTACAATAGGCCATCAACAAAATTTTTGTCAAATGACCTGACAGTGAAACTGGCAGGTCAACTGCATGTTGCAGTTGGCTGCCGGTTTCGGAGAACAAGTGTGTTCTTTGGGGGGCATCGCCCCTTCCAAACCCCACCCCCCACGTAGGATTCTCAACCCAAAGTCTGAGCTGATTCGGAGGGATGCAGGACCCCCAACAGACGGTGCCGGGTTCCAGTGGGTTCCCTACAGTGACGTGGTGCTGTAGTCGCTGTAGGGACCCCTCGGTCAAAATGTCACTGTCAGAGGTGTATACTGTAAAAACCCATGAGCAGCTTACACTCTGGGGGGGAGAATAAAAAAAAACAGAGCAGGAGAGGGATCTGGGGATTATAATATCAAGCAACCTTAAGGTAGGTAGCCAATGCAGCAAAGCTGTGGGGATGGCAAATGGAATGTTAGCATGCACTGGGAGGGGGCATAACTAGCAGAAGGAAGGAGGTATTGATGACTCTTTACAAAGCCATGGTAAGGCCACACCTGGAGTATGGGGTCCAGTTTTGAGGAATGCAGGACATAGATAGGATAGAGAGGATTCAGAGATGGGCAACCAAGATGGTGCATGGTATGCAGGGGAAGCCATACGAGCAGAGGTGGAGGGAACTGGATCTGTACCCATTGGAGACTAGAAGGGAGAGGGGGGCCATGATTAAAACTTTAAAGTACATGAAGGGGATCAATAACGTGAAGGAGGGGAGCATATTTAAAAGGAAAGAGGGGACTAAAACTAGAGGGCATAGCCTAAGATTGGAGGGAGGAAGATAGAGAGGCAATATGAGGGGGCGATTCTTCATGGAGAAAGTGGTGGAGGCCTGGAACAAACTACCAGAGGAGGAGGTGGTGGGGGCTGACATGGTGGAGGGATTTAAGAGGGCATGGGACAGACATATGGAGTTAGTAAGTGGAGGGAAGGGGAGGGCCCGTGGAAACGGAGATTAGTGGGGGGAAGGGCAGACTTGATGGGCCGCAGGTGTTCTTTTCTGCCATTGGATTTCGGTGATTCTGTGATCCCTCTGTGAATGTTGAATAGAAGTATTTGTTCAATATGTCTGCTTTTTGGTGGTCTTCCTCTACAGCAACCCACCCTTCCCCTTTCAGTCGTACTATCCCTCCCTAGGACTTCCATTTTTCACTAATGTATCTAAAAATGTTTTATCCCCTTTTTTACTGATTTGGCTATATTTTCCTCTGTTTTCACTTTCATGCTCCTAACTGCCTTCCCTGCCTCCCTTTTTATGCCCTATGCGGAGAAAATACTTACACTGGTGCACCTCTCTTCCCCAACAGATCAGAAGAAGGATCCCTCATCCATGCCTTCGTCCATGCCTTCCTGGCCTTGTGTACCTCCTGAAGGGAGTGCAGTCTGGAGTCCTGCAGAAACAGAATGTCCTGGTGGAATGCATGTGGGATGGAAAATGTGGTTAGATTTTTTTCTTATGACTCAGAATGCCATTTACATTTAAGGTAAAGATAGAAAAATTATTATCTGGTTACCCCAATGATAGAGACAAAAAAAGAGAAACAAATAAAATCCTAATTTTTTAGTCCTAGTAGAACCCTTTCTTGTTCTAGACATCCATTTCTTCATGTGCTGAGTATTGGGTGAAGCCCCCTCCATCTCCAAAGAGGGATCAGGCTGTGATGATATGACGAAGGAGGCATCAGACTCCTGTCCTGTGTCTCCCCAATCCTTCTGCTGTAATACTGCATATCTTCTGCGGACTTGAAGATGGTCCTTTCTTTGTATTTTTTTTCTTGTTTGCCCTTTATTTAGATGCATGCAGATCACCATATTAAAGGTTTCTATTACTGATATACAAGGGGTAGCATTTTTATTAGTGTGCCAGCTAATTTTAAGGGTCCCTGTGTCCTCCAGGGGGTCTCCATCCATTTTCTAGCTTTGATTGGAGATTGCAAGTTCTAGATTCTGAACAGGACTAGACTGTACATATACGATCAGGTGTTTCCCTGGGGTCAGCTACGTTGGTAGCAGTGGAAGGAATGGAATAGTTTCTGATTCCCAGGTAGGTTATAATGATCTGGCTTCCTTCACACACACACCCTCCCCCTCCCCATTCTTAGGTTGGAAGCTTTCTTTGCATGGACCCCCTTTCCTTGCGCCATGCTTATGAAATAATCCTGTTCCATAGTGTCATTATCTTCCTTGTTGTTGTGCGAGACCCAAGGGCAGAAGCAGAAGGAGTGGCCCAGTTGTCACATAAGTTATACTTCATGTGATTGGTACGGTATACTGATAGGATGCCAAGCTCAGTATACGGCCCATAATCTACCTGACCACATGTGCTGCTAAGGCAGTCTTTGGAGCTGCATTGGTATCATTTCTTTGGTTGGCCTTGGAAAAAAGATGATATCCCTATCATGCAACCTAAGTAAAAGCAGTTGGGCAGATGTCATAGTCTCCGGTCTTAGAGTTTCAGCCTGACCAGTATTCTCAACCCCCTGTCCATATCTTCTCAGAGCCCAAGATTGGACCTGGTGTTCACAGCACAGTGCATTTTTGCTTCAATCAGTAATCAATATCTGTGATATTAACCCCCTAGTTTTTAAACAGGACTGTGATGTTTTTAGTGGTAGGTTTCATGAGAGGAATCATGCAGAAAGGGGACAAGACAGGGGAAAACTTCAGGTTGTGATACTTCACCCAGAAGCCGTCATGGTCAGATTGAGTTTTCAAGCTAAAATCATAAAAGCTGCTCCCTGGGGGTGTAGATGAGGACATAAAATTGTAAACTGTCCTTCAGTAAGGGCTGAGCAATATATTTATAATCCGGAACTTCCTCCAGGCAATCTGTAAGCAATAACACATGCCAGGGTGTGCGGTAATTGAATTCAATGTATGGTCACGTGAGCAGTTTTGACCAATCAAATTGCTTGTTTTATTCAAGTCATTTTATAACTGTACTTAATCAGATAGTCTTATGCCCCTTGGCTGACTCTGCCTGATACTTGAAAAAGTCAACATATCACTTCTATTCTTTTTGCTTGGCATTGGAAGTTGGAGGGGGTGTTTGGTCCAAGAGGGGGGTTGACCTGAGAAGTTAGTACCCAGCTGGATCTGTGGATCAGGGTTCAAGCATCCTCCCTGATCCTGTGAGGGATCTAAATCAAATGTCTTGTCCACCTGAATGCATGGGACAGGTTTTGGTGTGTTTGACATATGGTGAGTAATTGCATCTATGCCAGGGTATGCCTTAATGTAGTGGGGGGAGGCACTTGTGGGGGACCTGGGTGTACAGTCTCTTTGGGTGGGAGGTATCTCTAACACAGCAGGTGAGCCACCATCAGTTAGTTTAAATAACATGGGGTTTGGGTCTGACAAACTCTAAAACTGGCAGGGATATCAACAGACAGTGGCACCATGACTTAATGTTGGCATCTTCAAAGGTAGCAGTGGGATTCTACAGGAATGCTGCATCTTCTGGGAGAGTTTCTAGCTAAAGCAGGATTTGTGTCTGCCTGTGATGGAATTGCTGAGGCTGTAGCAGGAGTGAAAGGCTTCCCCTCTCTCTGGTTGTGCAGCTGTGTACTTGCTGTTCCTGGTAATCCCTGCTCTGGGCTGCAGTGTATGTTCCCAAGGCCAGTGTCCATGCCTGAGTCAGTAGTGTTGACTGGTCCAGCTGTTCAAGCTGAGCTGTCTGCATTTTGTTTCCAACCTGCTCTTAAAATGGCTTCTTTCACAATACTGTAGACATTTTCCGCTCAGGCTTGAGGCGTGGTCAATCTCTATAAGGGGAGGTGCTGTGGTCACCCTTGTCTCCCAAGTGCCATGCCACTGTTTTCTTCAATGTCTAGCTCAAGGAGTCCTCCAGCTGGTCAGAAAGCTGTCCAGCAGTAGGCACCATGTACTGGGCAGCCATGGCTTCCATCAAGAATGACTGAGGGGCAGTGTTAGCAGGGTCAATCCAAGTGAAGCTGTTTGCAGTTTGTTTCCAACCTGCCCTTAAAATGTCTTCTTCCACACTAGTGTGGACATTCTTGGTTCAGGCCTGAGGCATGGTTGATCTCTGTGAGGAAGTCCTCTGGCCACCTCTATCAACTGAGTGTCGTACTGCAGTTCTCTTCAATCTCTAGCTCAGGGAGTCCGATGGCTGGTCAGGAAGCTGTTCAGCAGCATGAGCTATGGATTGGGCAGCCCTGGCTTCCATCGAGAGTGACTGAGCACCAGCGTTATCAGGGTCAGTAGCAGTATGCAGTTGTAAGTCATGGAGCAACAGCTTTTTGTGTTTAGTGTTTTCCTCTTCCTCCTTCTTTTCTAGCCTGCAGCTCAGAGCCCAGGATTCATTCTGCTTCTGTGCTGGGGGATCCAGCATCTCAAGGACTGGACCAGTTTCAGTGTTAGTCATATCTATTTCAGAGGATGATGCAGACGTTCTAGGCCCAGTGTCAGAAATCTGAGGTACTACACTGTCTTCGGGGCATACTTGTGTACGTAAAACCTGAGGACGTTCCAGAAGTTGTTCTAGTTTATTCAATAACAGTAGCCTCCTTTTTACTCCATGCAGGGAGGGAAGCAAGCTCACCACCCAAGACTTCATATCACCCTCCTCTCCAGAATCCTCCTATCTCTCCCACAGGAAATGAGAGTTGTCTCCTGTTGAAGAGTAGGGTTTTTATTAGGGGGAAAGAAAATCTTACAGAAAATATACTTCACCAGTACAGTAATTGACATATGCCTCAAAAAATAAGGAAGGGGAAAAAACAGTACAGAAAACAAATGCAGTGGTATCATCCCCAATACAGTCTTGAGAAAAGAAGCAGTAAGATCTGGAATTATATAAAAAGCCTTGAAAAGGAAAAACTGGGTGCATACAATCAATAGAATGCAAATTAATAGTGTTGAAATGTAACCACCCAGTCCCCTGGGGTTACTAGAACCCCCTTAGTATCAGTGCTAGGCAGGGAGAGGCAGCTGGTGCTTAACTAGTTAAATGGTTTTTCACCTGCTCACTCTTCTGTTTACTTGGCTTCAACTGAGATGGAAGTGATGAGCTCATCTGGAGCTCTCACAGCAGCATAACCCTTGTGCCAGCTGTTGAGAAGGGAGTTAGAATGTTGAGATGGGAGTCAGTGTGAGTTAGTGTACAGTTACAGTTTGAAGTTGGTGGACTGAGGGAGTGAGAGCTGCTACCAGTGGGTTCTGAGTTGAGAGCCCTAATTCTCACCCTAGTTCTGGTATTCTCCAGCTTGCCAAGAGAAGAGGTGGAGACCTTTCTTTCAGCAGGATTTCCTGATTTTCGTCCCTGAAGGGGTGAAAAGGACTGGTAGTTGATGGATCCAAAGGACAATACCATTTTTGATGCAGGATGTTTGAAGCTGTCAGAAATGTTTAACAGTGAGTGGATTCTGACTTGCAGCAGAAAGCAAGTATCTGTTCTGTTGTGTTCCATATCCAGAGGGAAGGCACAATTTCTGTTTCTGTAAGTACAGACATGCAAGACTGTCTTTGAATTAAAGTTGGCTGAGGTGTGTGATGTCCAGAGGTATGACAATACCACACTGTTTAGGACTTTTTGCCTTTACACTACTGAGGTGGTGAATTTGAATTCAGAATGCCAGTTCATTCAAAAGCAATTCAAAAGGTTTCCAAATGTTTAAGGTGTAACTCTGAAAGAATGGCTCAGTATGGATTTGGGAGCAAAGGATGGGCAGAACCCCATCTGAGGTAACCAGTTCAGGACTAACAGGTTCAGTAAGAGTACCTGGTTAACTTAGACAAATGGCCAAATATCTGAAGAGAATTTTACCCCCTGGAGTGGGTTACAGTTTCTTCTCTGGTTATGAAGAATGGTGCTAGTGTTAGCAAATGTGTTTTCAGTTGTGACCAGTGCCACTGGAAGCAATGTTCTATGTCCTACGACATGTGGGAATACAAGTCTAAGTTGTTCTATGTCCTACGACATGTGGGAATACAAAATGCAAGTGTCCTATGTCCTACTGTGGTGGGAATACAAAGAGTTTCTGTCAGATACAGTCAGAGTTTGTTATTCTGCATGTTCTTAGTGCCAAGATGTGTAAACCTTGGGGGTCAACCCTTGCTTTGAAGAACATCTTTTGGAATAAAGTCACACTCTAGAACTGCAGCTACTGTATGGTCTGGACAGTTATGTTATTGCTTCCTGTGTGGAGTTACTGAGTACCCCTCCAGAAGATAGGTCTAGCATATGCCTAGCAAAAAATCTCTCCTCAGGACCTGGTTTTGTAAATACCAAATAGATTATTGCATTTGTACACCCCCCACCCCTTGATCTCTAGAAGAATGAACATGGTATACATTCCCAAAGCTAGGGGTGGTACTATTACTAAATGTTCTGAGTCTGTGCCCAGTATGGGTGCCAGGGGTGCTAACTGAGTGAAGTAGCGGGGGGGTGGGGTTACACAAACAAAAAAAAGAAAGTGCTCACTCCTTACAATTGTTCAGAAAACAGGTAATCCTTTAAATAACAGGAACATTACTATCTGTGATCCATAATAAATTTTGCCATGTGGAGTTTAAAAAAACAGTATTCATTCATTTTTCTTCTGAAAAGTAGATTGTTTGCAGAGCAGATGTTATTTTCACAATCAGTTCTATGTGTGTAACCTGTTTTCGTTGTAGCATGAATAAGTATCTGGAATTCCAGATGAGCCATTTAATGACTGTGAAAATAACATGCCATGCACTGGTATACCATTTCATCCATATCCTGGGGTAAGAGCCATACATCAGTAATTCATAAGTGACTGAAGCAAAGCAAGGTTCCTGCCATGTGTGAGCTAAAAGTTTCCAAAACTGAGAAATGTAGGTATATGTAAAAAAAGGTGATCTGTCATTTCAAATTGAGCAGTGCAGGATTCCCTGCTGCACATTCTGTCTGCAATTGCCTGTGCTTTTGATTGGCTTTAATATTTAATTTCTCATGACAGCACAAGCAATGAGTGTCCACACATGAGGTGGGACTCTTTTGTCTGTCAAAATTGTTGTAGGAAAGATGGGGGGGGTGGACAGGAAGGGAAAGTAAGAGGGTCTGTGTAGCGTGTTTCTATAATATGGGTATATAGAATCTTTCTGTACCAGGTTAATATCATTGTGTTAGTAATGTTCAATGCTTTAAGGTTGAGCAACATGTTTCTAACATAAATCAGTGTTTGCAGTGCTGTTCCAAGATCTCTAAGAATCCCGGTATCCCATCTTTTAAGCCATGGCTGGCAGGAATAAAAAAATAAGCCAGTCCAAACCTTTCCTGTATTAAAAAGTAATGGTTTTAAGTTAGTCAAAAAAAAAATATGGAAAAAAGAAGACTAGAGGATTCACCAGATTCAGGCCTTCAGCATTTTTCAGGAGGTAGAGAATGTTTCTTTTTATTGAATTTAAACAGCTTCCCCATATTGCCTGGATAAAGATACTGAAAAGGATCACCTCCCAATTGCTGGGGTAGGGGGAAGCTATAACTGAGGTATAGGAATAATGGTATTAAGTAGGTCTCAACCATAACTACTTTCTTCCTTTAGCTCATCTTCCTTTGGTTCCACCGGGCTACCATAGATTTTCCCTGATCTAACTTCTGTGCCCAATTTAATATACCCATTTATGAAATGGCTTGTCAATTTCAAGACATCTCATTGGATGTCAGGGTGTGTGTTAAAGTTTCTAACACACACAAGCTAGATCAGGTCATGCCAGCTGGGCACTGATCCCAGTAGAATGCCAAAATAGAACGTTAACAAAAGTAAAGTCAGCCATCTTGTTTAATGCCATCAGTAAATAGTCAGAATAGTCAGAAATAATAAAATTACTGGCCAGCATGTCTGAGACAAATTTTGAAATCAGTTTTACTGAGGAAGACCTACTTCTGTTCCTCGATCCTCAGCACGAGCCAATAGAGCCAGAAATAGTAAAACAAGACA
This sequence comes from Neoceratodus forsteri, assembly GCA_016271365.2. NCBI lineage: Eukaryota > Metazoa > Chordata > Ceratodontiformes > Ceratodontidae > Neoceratodus > Neoceratodus forsteri. The sequence goes on from CM028134.1 coordinate 48,053,840, forward strand.
TCCAGTGCTGCCAACTGCCGACTAGCGAGGAGACTGTGAGTAAACGTTTTGAAACATTAAGCAACGATCAATTAGACAGCCTAGAGATTCAAAAAAATGAAAAAAATACATTAAGAGCTACTGCTTGGGCACTTAAAGTAATAGGCGAGTGGTCAGTGGCAACAAATACTGAAATAAAGTGGAAAACAGCATCTAAAACTGAGTTAAACAGCATATTCAGAAAGTTTTATGCAGAGGCAAGAACCACCGCTGGCCAAGAGTATTCAATATCCAGCTTTTGTGGTCTACATGCCGCGCTGAATAGGCACCTGGGTTCCGCTTACTGTGGAGCATGGATGAACATCATAACTGACAGTGACTTTTAAAACTAGTAACGCCATGTTTACAGCAAAATGAAAAATTACAGGCGTGCACAAAAGACACTTCACAGCACCACGAACCCCTCACAGATGCTGATTTATTCAAATTAAGAAACTCCCAGCACTTTCCCCTTAACCCGCTTCGGTTAGTCCGAAAAGTGTGGACTGACATTCAAATTCACATGGCAAGGCTGTAGAGAAGGACTCCGACAACTAAAGCCTGAACACTTCACCCCTGCTAAATGACGAAACGCCAAGAATACATAATGCTGAATTTCAACGAACACACAAAAACCATGGGAACCGCTAGAGAGTGACAAACAGGGACACAGGGGTACATGTACTCACAGCCTGGCAATCCCCTGTGCCCTGTTCACAGCTTCAAACTATACATCCTAAAGCTCCCTTCTGAACCCAAGGCTCTATACATGCACCCCGCAGACTATCACAAGAAAAGTTAAGTGAGCAAAAAACATGGTACAGTTCAGAGCCAATGGGAGTTAATTACCTCGCCACCATGATGCCCCGACTCAGTAAAGAAGCATCCCTCAGCCGCCGGTATACCAATCATTGCCTCCATGCCACTGCAGTCCAGCTCCTCTCAAATGCTGGTTTGGAGACTCGGGAAATAATGACAATCACAGGCCACTGAAATGAATCAAGTCTACACAGTTACTGGAGACCTACAGCAGACGAAAGAAAGAAGTGGTCCGATATCCTGGCACCGAAAGAAAAGTTCAGCCCATATCAAAAGAAGAGTAAATTTTGTCCCCTGGCTCCAAAAACCGAAGTGTGCTGTCTGTATGCAGAAAACAGGAAATTAGGTAATTTCCTGAACATCAGTGCCCCACCAACAGCGCAATCTGCAGAACCGAAAAACCCTCCCACCAGCATTGAATATGGGAAGCAATATCCAATTGTAAGAGAACCAAATCTGAGCAGTCTCGCAGCAGCAGAAGGCAGTCCAAGCGTGCAGCTGGATAGAATCAACATGCAGCATTGCCAGCTAACTTTCAATGGCCCTGTCTACTTTGGCAAATGAATCCGAAAAAAACGGTAAAAAAAAAACCTAAATGAAACTTTTAAAATGTTATGATAAAAACGTTACTCTGTGTTGCAACTTTGACAGTGTTGTTGTAGTTTCTAGCCCTGTTGCACGTAATTAACAGTATTTTATATTAATTAATTTGGTTGCTAGTGGACGTCATTACACTATTCTGATACTTAACTTGCTTGCTAGTTGGTGTGTTTCTACTTTGTGCTGAATGTAATAACACATTGAAATGAATAAAATGTACTGTTGAATTCATTTAATGTAAGCAAATGGAACTATTTTTCACAGCGCAGTGTTATCTGATAGAATAAATTAAATTTTATGCAAAAGAAACCAATCTGTATTTTTAATTTCATGCCACTAATTGACAGAAGCCATTTCGCACGTTGCAATAAGCTACAGAAGGGTATGTGTAGACACTTTAACACACTGACTGGAGGCTAGAGACACTCAGCCGTTGGCCTCGTGCCTCATTACGCATCCTAGCCATGTGTTAAAGTGTCTAACACACACCCTTCTGTGTCTTATTGCTTACTTGTTCCTCATCAAAAAGGACACCAAGAATTTTAATGGGTCTAGGCTTTATATCAATCCCTGCTATGATATGGTTAGTGGGGACTCAGTTGCCTATCTTTTTTCCCTCACTTTTATCTAAGTTTAAAGATGCCCCTGCAAACTTTCCATGTGCTATACAGGTAGCTATGGCATGTTCTGCAGAGGGCATGTCTGACACCATAATGCTAAGGTCATCTGCGTATGCCATAGCCTTCCAGGGTAGTGTGCCTTCATGATTCTGTAATGGGCAAAGGAGAGGCATATTGTTCAAGGCTCACAGTAAGGGGTCTATGCTAGAGATGTACAATAGAGGGCTTAATAGGCAGCCTTGCCTCACTCCACTTTTGACTGGGACCATAGGTCCCTTCCAGCCATTAACAATCATGTGACTGTGGCTGTTCGGAATAAGTTGTGTATCCATTGGATGAAAGGGGATGGGATCCCATAGATTCCCAATACAAATAATATATAGTCATGATTCCAGGAGTTGAAAGCTTGACACTGGTCTAGAGCCAAGATGAATCCATCTAAGCTATTTTTGTTGCCCCTTTCAAAGATTTCTCTCAACAGAATTAAATTATCTGTCACCGAGCAGTCTGGGATGTTGAAGAGTAGGGGAATTTCCCTGTTGACATGGCCAAATTTCCCCCATTCACTAAAATTACCACCAACAGCTTTCTCTGGTACAATATGTCAGTTTGTATCTGTATTCCCCCAGAATGAGGCTGAAAACAGGTAGAATTGTCTATCCCTCCTTTCCCAGTCAACAGCAAAATCAAAACAAATAAATAAACTTAAAAAAGGGTGTCAGATACTTAGGGATGCGGAACTCCTCCAAAACAGAAGACATGATATCCCCAAACTGAGACTCCATGCCCAAATATATAAACGCAGAATCTACCACATGGAAAAAATGAAAGCTAAACCATAGCAGCAAAATTGCAGTACATATATATATATATATAGATAGATATATTACAGTGGCACGGTAGTGCCACTATAGTTAGGGTTGAGTAAGCAGTTTAATGTTAAATCTCAAATTTTGCACCTTAATAACTTTGCTACCATACAGCGGATTTACCTGCAATTTTGCATGTGCAGTCTGGTACCACAGATCTCGGGAGGTGGCAAGTTGTGTTATGGTTGTATGTACGGTTGCGGTGCTACAGAGCACCAAAAAATGCAAAACACTGACTTTTTGTGCTTTTCTTTGCTCATGCCCACAGCCCACACGGTTTGTGCATTCGGTCCGAAATCTTCAAGGAAGATGCAGTCTTGGCCACCAATGTGCCTTTTGAAGATTTGGTGAAAAAATATTAAACCGTTCAAAAGTTATTCAAAACACAAATTTCCCATTATAGTCAAAGGGAAAAGATAGCAAAAATCATGAAACTTTCACAAATGCCTGCTTTTACTTTCGCAAATGGCCCTTTTATTTTTGTGAATTGACTACCTTGTTTTCTGTTAGTGACACAGAAAAATGCCTGGTGTTTAAAATTGGGACCCTCTTGGTAAACACTGATTGTTGTGTTTACCTAGTGGGGTCCTGAGGATGCTAGCCCTATCTTTTTGGTTAAACCCCCCAAAAATGCCTTTTCCAACTTTGAGGAAAAAGTACTTTTGCAAAATACCTTTGCAAATGCGAAGGTTTCGAGATTTTTTTTGCTAAACTTTCGTAATTTGCAAAAGTAATTTGCAAAAGTGTTCTCAAATAACTGAAAATCTTTACCATCCTCCTGCAACAAACCGGTTGGGTGTTATGGGCTGAAATTTGCAGGGTGGCAAGCCCTGGTCCCTCAGATGTGCCTTTTTGTGGTTTGGTACTAAAACATTACAGAGACCCAAAATTACAGCATTCCAAAGTTCAGAAATGTTCCCATAGGATAACATTGTGGTGCCCATGCCGCCTTTCGGGCCCCGTATCTCAAAAACAGTTCGAGATACAGATTTTTTGTAAAAAATTCTTAGTCCCCCTATAAAAGTAGGCTGCAAAGCCATAAATAACATGAATTTGAATTTTTTTTCTACCTTACATGGTTACTGAGATATTTGGGAATTAGTGTTCCAATTGCTCATTTTCATGTCCGAGGCCCACTATTAAGCCCACAGAGTTAGTATTCACAGCACTTTTTGCTGCCCATACCTTGGACACAATGTGAGATACAGATTCAGTCAATTTTATGTTGCGAGAACTACTCACTCTCATGATTACAACCACACTTGATTTTTTTCTGCCTGCTACAGTTCCCAAGATATTGGCAAATTTGTGTTACAAGGCTTCCTTGGCCTACAGGGCTGCTGTATGGCTCCATGCTTATGTGTAAGTGGGAGCGCAGGGCCTGGAGGGCCCATGCTCCCACAAACACATATCATTATGCAGAAATGGGCAGCTAGGTGGAGCACAGGTGTTGGTCTGTGGAGGGTGGGTGTGAGGTGGGCTGGTGGGGTTTAAGGTGGAGGAGTTGTTAGGGACTGAAGCCTAACATGTAATTTCCTTACTTTTTTCATTTCAGCCCTAACTGATGCATTAACAAGGTTGTTTTGCAATATATGTTGCAAAAAACTCCAGTAATGCATCGGTTAGGGTTCATAGCACAGTGACAAAAGCATAGAAATGTAGTGTTAGGGTTACCTCCCCTACCACCGCACCCCCCTCCATACACCAACAGACGGAGTGTGCCATGGGGTCATCAGGCCCAACTCTCACCCCATTCCATGTGTAAGTAAGCTGACATGCTACAGTATAGGAGAATGGGGTGAGAGTTAGGCCTGATGACCCTGTAGCACCCACATCTGTTGGTGTGTGGAGAGGGGATGGGGTGGGGTGGTTGGGGAGGTAACTCTAACACCACATTTCCATGCTTTTGTCGCTGTGCTATGAACCCTAAATGATGCATTAATGGAGTTTTTTGCAATGAATATATATATATATATATATATATATATATATATATATAATGGCTAAGGGTGGTGTGCAAGGATATATATCCACTGAAGAGCTAATTAAGGCTCTTAGGTCATAAGCCTGAAGGGCGAGTGGCTTTATTGCCCTACTTAGCCAGCGAGATGGGTATACTTCTGAGTGTACCACCCTTACCCATTGTTTGTTGAACATAATACATTAGGATGGTTGTTGCTATGAAGATATCATTTGTGATCACATTATGGCACCTGAAGGTCTCTTGCAGCAAAGAGAGAATGGTGTGTAGTGAATGCAGGTTGGAGTTTGGGAGATTTCTGGATTTGTGGGGGGAGGTTGTGTAAGAGTCTTTTTTCCAGTTTTTTTTTTTTTTGCAGCTTGTTAATTGATTTGGCTAGCTTCTTAATGCTGTGTTAATTGTGCTGATAGTGGTATTCCATATGGTTTAATGTAGTGCAGGTATGTACTTTTTATTAGTGCTTGTATATACTTTTAATTGATTGACTAGTGTAGGTATAAAACTTTAATTAATGTAGATATATAGCAGTAGTTGTTTGATTAGTGCAAGTATATAGCTTTAATTGCTAGATTAGTCACAGGTCTACAGGGAACTAAATGATGGCCTTTTCTATGGAGAAATTTATCTATCTATCTAGCTATCTGTCTATCTATCTATCTATCTCTATCTGTCTGTTGTTTTTCCAAAGATACATTCTAGCTTAAGAAAGTGTAGCAAAAAGTCAATGCTTTCCTGCGGGAAGTGAGTAGACCTAGGTTCAGTGCATCAAAACTCTGAGCTCCAAACATCAAGGGAGGGTGGGGACTCATGGTTATGGGAATATCAATGGACCATCGGAATTAAGCAAAATCTTCATTGGCTTTGGCTCAGAACTTATCAAACACCTAGCTAATTACATATGCAATAAGGGATGGATAAGACCACATACCTCATCTTGGAGAGAACAGAACCCACTCCATACAATCCTCTTTGCCTATTCTACATGGTGCACACTAGCCCGAAAAGTACAGTGGGACACCATACCATCAGGGACATGGGAAGCACTCTGGTGTAATCCACACATTGAAATCTGAGCACAATCCACAGACTGGCCTACCCGACAAGCCAGAAGTATATAGACACTGGAACATCTCCTAGACCCCAGCATAATGGACTCCTTGCAGAATATAAACCTTAGATGACAGGTTCCACAAAAAGAATTCTGGTGTTACCTCCAGTTAAGACATGCTCTAGATCATACATTCTAAGTCAGTCAAATATACAAATAAGTTGAGCAAGACCACCATGAAACTTAAAAAGGCTAATATTATGTTTTTAAATGCTAGGAGTCTGAATAAAGATAAAATGGTGGATTTGGACATTATATTAAGCAAGGAGAATTTTGAGATTATAGGGGTAGTAGAAACTTGGTGGAATAAGGATATAAACTGGAATAATCATATACCTGGATATCGTCTGATAAATAATGACAGGACAGTTTAAAGGGAAGGGGGTGTCGCTTTATATATCAAGGAAGATATTGAGTGCCTATGTAATTAATACTGGTAATGACTATGGCAATATAGAGGCCATTTGGGTAGACATGTTTGGGTTAACAGAGAAGAAATTCAAGCTGTCGATCTTCTACAGACCACCAGACACTAATGTTAATGATACAGAATCCTTTATTGAACATGTAGCTGCTGTAGCTGAGGACTCAGACATATTCTTGATGGGGGACTTAAACATCCCAGATATTGACTGGGGAGGCTTAACTACCACTAATAATTCTTCGGCGGACAGAGTTCAGAGTGATTTAACATCGGCTGGAGTGGAGCAGTGCATTCAGGAGGCCACAAGCGGCGAGAATATTTTGGACATCATATTATCCAACTTACCAGAGGACATTTCCAATATTAAGATTATCCTCCCACTTGGGTCGAGTGACCATGACATCATTACTTTTCAAATTAATAGAGCTAAGAGAAATACAAGGGGAGTAACAACTCAGGTAATGTATAATAAGGCTAATTTTACAGCAATAAGGAAGGACCTGGCTTCAATTCACTGGAATAGCATGACAGAGGGCTTATCAACTGGAGTATGCTGGGGTCTGTTTATAAAAATCATAAATAATTTGGTGACAAAACACATTCTGACAAGAACTGTGTACAATAGTAGAGGTAAAAAGACATTATGGTTAAATGAGGATTATGAAACCGAGTCACAAGAAACAACTACAGTATAAGAAAATGAAAAATATACAGTCTAGAGAAAACATGATTAAATATAGGAAAATATTATGCCTCCTAAAAAATGAAAATAAGAAGGCAAAGAAACAAATAAAGTTTAGACTAGCTATGTCTAAAACTGACATGAAGGGTTTCTTTTCCTATGTTAACAAAAAGAGAGGCAATAACAGGAATATAAAATTTTTATCACTACATGGGCAGTCGTGTGGATCAAGGGAAATCAGTGGATGTGGTGATGTTGGATTTTAGTAGAGCTTTTGACACGGTATCACATGGGATTTTGATCTCAAAGTTAGTTTGACTGGATATTGATTGTACTGTAATCAATTGGATTAAGCATTGGTTAATGGAAAGGAAACAATCAGTAAGAGTGCAAGGATATGTATCTGAGGAGGTGGAAGTTACCAGTGGTGTGCCGCAGGGGTCTTTGCTGGGACCTCTGTTGTTCAACATCTTCATTAATGACTTAAAAATTAACAGTGGAAATAAGGTAAATAAATTTGCGGATGTCATAAAACTTGGGAGAGTGGTGGACACTTTTGATGATAGACTCATACTAGAGCTGGATATAATATCAATAAGTGAATGGGTGGAGAGGAATAAAATGAAGTTTAGTTTAGTTTAGTTTAAATTAATGTATAGTCATGCATATGGGGAGAAATAACATCCAGCAGGATTATTATATACAGGGAGTTAGACTAAGAAATTCAGTTCGTGAGAAGGATTTGGGGGTATACAGTACATTGGGAGCAATTTGAAAAGTGTGGTGCATAGTAGAACTGTTGCAAACATGGCAATACATCTCACAAATTGCATTTGTAGGAGTTTTTACTCCCAAAATGAATGTGTACTACTTCCATTATACAAAACATACATACGACTGCATTTGAACTATTGCTCTTCATGCTGGAGCCCATTCTTAAAGAAAGATAAAGCTGGATCGAAAAATCGCAAAGGTCACTTACGAAACTAATAACAGGGCTTAAGCATGAACCCTACGAAGTTAGGCTCAAAAAACTTGGATTATGGCCCTTGGAGGTTAGACGTGCACTGGGGGGTTTATTATTATTATATGAAATTCTTAAACAAAAGGCATTAAGAAATTAGCTGGACCTCAGATATAGGGAGCAAAAGTATAGCTTAGGAGGGCATGATCGGCAGTTCTTTGAGACGCAGTGTAGGACTGATGTATGGAGGTATAGCTTTAAACCAAGATCAATTCAATTATGGAATAAGTTGCCTGCTAAAGTGGTTGGAGCATCTTGTTTCAATAGCTTCAAGGTCAAGTTGGACAAACATTTTGGTTAGTAACCTTGGTTATCTCCACTGAGTAGTGGGGACACCTTAGATGGGCTTATGCCTTCGGTTGTCTTACAACTCCTAGTATGACAGACAGAGCTTCCTTTAAACCACATACTTCTGAAATGGGATTCCATCTATACAAAAGGATACAACTGCCCAAGAGAGTCCAGGTTCTGATCTATTCCTTCCTTTTAGAAGGTCACACAATCTCTTTCAACAAAAAAAAAGAGAAATCAGAAAAAAATGCAACTACAAGTCTCTGAGGGTGCATGGGGAAAGGTCATGCAAAAGGTGCACGCAAGATACAGAGACTTCAGATATTAGATGATCCAAAAGAAAATAATACTAAGATGGTATGGCACATCAGCGGTACTGAAACAGATGAGTCTTCTGAACACAGATTCCTTCTGGAGATGCTATAACTCACTTTGTAACTTATTACACACCTATGATTTGCCCCTGATAAACATATTTATTGGACTGAGATCCTAAACTTCTGCAAATGCCTAGGAAATTTAGCTCTCTGACGGGACTCCAGAATTAGGTTACTAGTAGATACAACTATCACTCACAACATGATACTTCCCTATGCCAACTGACTCCAGCCAGCAGCCCTGAAGCCTATGGCAAATCTTCCTGAGATGGAGATGAGACATACCTCTGACCTTTACAGACTGGTTGAATGCCATGCTCATTTGGCTATGCATGAGAAAATGCCACATGTGGCCACTCATAACCTACCTGGACTCCTAAATCTGAGGTTCCCTTTCTTGACATTGGCACTTAGTTTTGTCCTTCCCCAGGACAGAAATATCCTATAGGAACACAACCCTTGTATATACTGTATAAGAGTTTGATACATATGTCAGTTTAACCAATCTGATTTAAATTCCAGTGAAACCATTTCTGCCCGAATTGTAATGCTCAAGCTCTGTTTTTATTTTAAATAAAAATACAAACTTATGACAGATTACCATGTTCATATGCAATTCTAATATTTCCTCAATGAAATTGGTATAGAAACATAGAAACATAGCAGTTGACGGCAGATAAAGACCACAAGGCCCATCCAGACTGCCCATTTCTTTTTCTACCTTATAAATGTGCCATCGGCCTTTGCTCTGTCAGTGGCCTATCTATTCATACTCATTTCTATTGCTCCCTTATGCCTATCCCATGCCTGTTTGAAGCCCTGCACTGTATTCATAGCCACCACTTCTTGAGGTAGGCCATTCCATGCATCTACCACCCTTTCTGTGAAAAAGAATTTCCTCACATTCCCCCTTAATCGGACCCCCTCTAATCTCATGCTGTGTCCTCTTGTCCTGCTATTTTTCTTATATTTAAACATGTTAGACTCTTTCACCTTGTTAATGCCCTTAAGGTGTTTGAATGCCTCGATCATATCACCTCTCCTCCCTCCTTTGCTCAAGGGTATACATATTGAGCTCTGTTAATCTGTCCTCATATGTCTTCTGATGCAGTCCCTGCACCATTCTGGTTGCCCTTCTCTGGACTGCTTCAATTTGATTAATGTCCTTGTGAGGTGTGGCCTCCAATACTGCCCACGCAGTACTCCAGATGGGGCCTAACCAGTGTCTTGTAAAGAGGGATTATTACCTCCATCTTACGACTTGTGATACCCCTACTAATACACCCTAACACCCCCCTAGCCTTACCTACTGCTTTAGAGGTCTGCTTGGATGATTTCAGGTCATCAGTGATGATGATGGCCAAGTCTCTTTCTTCCTTTGTGACTGCTAGCAACTCCCATCCCAGCCTATAGGTGGCTTCAGGGTTTTCTTCCCTATGTGCATGATCTTGCACTTCTTTGCATTAAATCCCAGTTGCCACTCTTCTGACCATTTTGCTAGTTTATCCAGATCTCTTCTCATTCTGCCCACCCCATCTGGATCATCTACTCTGTTGCAGATCTTGGTGTCATCTGCAAACAGACAAGCCTTGCCCTCTAGTCCATCTGCAAGGTCACTAATGAAGATGTTGAAGAGGACTGGCCCCAGGATTGATCCCTGAGGTACCCCACTTGTGACTTGCATCTCTTCTGACTGTATACCATTTACCACCACTCTCTGTTTTCTGCCCGTCAACCAGTTTGCCAGCCAGTTGACCAACTTCTGACCCACCCGAGCCTACCCAGCTTATTTATCAATCTTCTATGTGAACAGTGTCAAAAGCTTTGCTGAAGTCAAGGTAGGCGACATCAACTCTCCCCCTGGTCCACCACTCTGGTTACCCAGTCAAAGAAATCTATGAGATTAGTTTGACAGGACCTTCCTTTTGTAAACCCATGCTGTCTTGGATCCTGTGCCCCTATGGATTCCAGGTGCTGCACTATCCTTTCCTTAGGGAGTGCCTCCATAATCTTGACCACTTCTGACATAAGACTGACTGGTCTGTAGTTCCCTGCCTCCTCCCTGCTACCACTCTTGTGGAGTGGGATCATATGAGCCCTTCTCCAGTCTTCTGGGACCTCTTCTGTGCTCAGAGACTCACTAAATAGTTCTGCTAATGGCTCTGCTAGTTCCACCTTTAGCTCCTTAAGTACCCTGAGATGTATGCCATCAGGTCCCATTGCCTTATCCACGCTGAGCTTAGCAATCTCTTGTAGGACCCTTTATTTTGTGAAGGGAGTAGTGCTCACCTCCCTCCCCCCTGTGTCCATGGTGCTGAGCTGTGGGCCCTGCCCACCTTCTCTTCAGTAAATACTGAGCAAAAGTATCTATTTAGGATAGATGTTTTACATGGTCCTCCTCCTCACATGCTCCCTTTTCTCCATTAAGCCTTAATACCCCTCTGGACTTTCTCCTTTCACTAATGTATCTATAGAAAGTCTTGTCACCTTCTTTTACTGTTTGTGCTAGTTTTCCTCAGTTTGGGACTTTGCCTGCCTTACTGCCTTCCCTGCTTCCCTTAGGGCAGTTTGGTATGCCTCCTATCTTCATCCGCTGTGTTCCCTTATATTTCCTGAAGGCCAGCCTTTGGCTATGACCTTTCTGCTACTGAATTTGAGAACCAAAGTGGTTTCTGCTTCTTTTGCACTTCCTTTTCTGTCTAACACAATGGGATGTTGCTTCAAGTGTTGCATCCTTAATGCTTGCCCACTTTGCCTGTACCCCCTCACCTGTGTTTGTTTTTGCCAGGGCTAGCTTAACTCTGTTGGCCATCTTATCAAAGTCAGCTCCTCTGAAGTCCCTTATTTTTGGATTGGAATGGGATGATTTAGATGTAGTAGCCAAATTGAACCATACCATGTGATGGTCACTGGCTTACAGGTGACCTTCTACCTGGAGATCTGTGATCCCTTCCCTGTTAGTCAGTATTAGATCTAGGATAGCCCTGTCTCTTGTGGGTTGTTGTACCGGTTGTTTGAGGCCCTCCCCCTGCAGGAAATCCACTATGTGTCTAGTTCTGGCAGATGTTCCTGCTGGTAATGACCAATCTGTATTTGGCATGTTGAAGTCTCCAATTATCAGAACCCCCCCTTTAGCTGTCATGTTTTCTATACCTTCTAACAGTAACGTGTCTATGTCCTCCCCCTGGTCTGGGGGCCTGTAGACAACCCCAGTTCTTATGGCTGTCCCATTTCCTGTTTCCAGGGTGACCCACAGTTCTTCTGGCTCCTTATGTGTATTCTGAATTTCTGTAGCTTTGATATTTTCATTGACATACACGGCCACTCCTCCACCCCTTTTTGCACCTCAGTCTCTTCTGAACAATACATAGCCAGGTACTGAAGTCTCCCAAGTGTGGTTACTGGTAAATCACGTCTCACTAATTGCTACTATGTCCAGTTTAGCCTCTGACATTATTGCCTGCAGGTCTGGGATCTTATTTCCCAGGCTGTGAGCATTTGTACATGATTTTCCATTGGCCAGATTTCAGTGTGTTAGTTGTTGGGTGAGGTTTGGCATTACCCTCTGCGTCGTATGGGAGACAAACCTTTTTCTTACCTGGTGATGCAAATGAACTGCAAACATGCTGAATCCCTGTTTGACCACTAGCTGAGGGGAGGGGTGTTCTACCATTCGGCGTATGGGTTGCTGCACCCTCTCCCATTTGCTAGTTTAAATATTCTGCAAAGACATCAAACTTCTGCCCCAATGCACTGACTCCCTCCTTAATCAGATGCAGTCCATCAAATTTAAAGAACTTTCGCTCTCAGAACTGTTGCCAGTTCCCTACAAATCTGTGTCCTTTTTCCTGGCACCAGCCCTTGAGCCACGTGTTTAGCTCCCCTATCTCCCCTTCTCTGACCTTCCGTCCATCAGCCCCCCTCTCCCTGACTGGCAGGATCTCAGAGAAGGAGATGCCGGACGAAATGGATGATAGTTTGTCACCCAGCCTGGTCAGGTGTTCCTTTATCTCCACAACTGACCGGCTGGCGAGATCATTAGTCCTTATGTGTACTAGGACATCAATGTTTTCTCCTGCTTTGTGAACAATTTTAGCAATGCGGTCAGTGTCTCTCCATGCTGATGTACCTGGGAGACATCTGACCATTACCCCTGGCTGGAGATGGGTATCAACTCCCCGAATCATGGAGTCTCCTATGATCAGAAGCTTTTTGGATTTCCTTTTTGCTTTTTTTGTTTTGGTTCCTGATTTGGGTGAGTTTTGTTGTGCTAGCTCCTGTGCCGCAGTGTCCTGCACTGCAGTGTCTTCTGCCTCTTTGTTTGATTTCAGAGATAGAGGCAGATACCTGTTTGTAGTGTTTATATGGTTTTTGGAGGTAATATGTTGGAGAGCAGAGAGTGATGGGGCACCCGATTTGCCCCTCCTAACCACCTGCCAACCTCCTGGACCAACTATCCTCTGCGGTTGAGGTTTTTCTGTTGGATGCTGGGGAAATGCAGGTGGTTCTTATAATGTATTTCCTCTTGAATATGAAATTTGAGGTGTGCAATCTCTGCCCATGCTGCCCGGAGCTAAGCCCTAAGATCTCCAATGGCCCAGCATGTAGGACAGTGTCCTAAATCCTGTAAGACTGTCCTTCTGAAAATTGTTCCACAGAAAAAAAACAGAAAAAATGGATTACATGAAATTGGCAAAGTGCAGCTCATGTCTAATGGGGAGGGAAAATGTTCACTGAAATGTGTCGTTTCCCTAATGAAGGCCATAGAGAAAGGGACTGTCTCAGTCTAAGTAGTGAGTAGGATCTCCCCCAGTGTCAAATACTTTGTAGAACAGCCCTGGACCAGGGTTTATAAGCCATTGACAATGCAAGGAACATATGAGTACCATTCATGTTGTTTTACTGTCTTATCAACTGTCAGCTTCCTGTAAATCCCTTGCAGAGGCCATATCAACAGCTGTTCATCTCTGAGATTAACATTGTTAATACATGTAATCAACAACTGTAAGGGGTTCAATATAACCTATCTGTATCTGCCCAAAACTGAAAGCAAATTTTACAAAAAAAAAAAAAAAAGAAGCATAAAAACAGGATCAGAACACATCACTACAAATAAAAATAGCCCCCTCCCATTTAGATGTATAGCATGTTTTTGGATAAACATGCACTCTGAAGTTGAGTAAACCAGTTTGTATTCAGATTATTATCTTTCTCCTCCCAAAACATTGGCTTGCATATTAAGTCAACTATCTCATTTTCAAAATCGAAGCCACTCCATCCAAAATCTGAATCGAAACTGGACCACTAAATGATCCCCACACATAGAAACATAGAAGCTGATGGCAAATAAAGATCGCAAGGCCCATCCAATCTGCCCATTTATTTTTCTACGTTATGAATGTGCCATTGGCCTTTGCTCTGTCAATGGCCTATCTATTCATACTCATCTGTATTGCTCCCTTATGCCTATCCCATGCCTGTTTGAAGCCCTGCACTGTATTCATATCCATCACTTCCTGTGGTAGGCCGTTCCATGCATCCACCACCCTTTCTGTGAAAAAGAACTTCCTCACATTACCCCTTAATCGGTATCCCTCAAATCTCATGCTGTGTCCTCTTGTCCTGCTATTTTCTTATATTGAAACATGTTCGACTCTTTCACCTTGTTAATGCCCTTAAGGTGTTTGAATGTTTCGATCATATCACTTCTCTCTCCTTTGCTCTAGGGTATACATATTGAGCTCTGTTAATCTGTCCTCATATGTTTTCTGATGAAGTCCCTGCACCATTTTGTTGCCCTTCTCTGGACTGCCTTAATTTGGTTAATGTCCTTGTGAGGGTGTGGCCTCCAGAAATGCATGCAGTACTCCAGATGGGGCCTAATCAGTGTCTTGTAAAGAGGGATTATTACCTCCCTCTTCCAACTTGTGATACCCCTACTAATACACCCCAACATTCCCCTAACCTTACCTACTGCTTTAATGGTCTGCTTGGATGATTTCAGGTCATCGGTGATAATGATGCCCAAGTCTCTTTCTTCCCTTGTGACTGCCAGCAACTCCTCTCCCAACTTATAGGTGGCTTCAGGGTTTCTCTTCCCTATGTGCATGATCTTGCACTTCTTTGCATTAAACCCCAGTTGCCACTCTTCCAACCATTTTGCTAGATTATCCAGATCTCTTCTCATTCTGCCCACCCCATCTAGATCACTTACTCTGTTGCAGATCTTGGTGTCATCTGCAAGCAGACAAACCTTACCCTCCAGTTCATCTGCAATGTCACTGATGAAGATACTGAAGAGGACTGGCACCAGGACTGATCTCTGAGGTACCCCACTTGTGACTTTCATCTCTTCTGACTTTATACCGTTTACCATCACTTTCTGTTTTCTGCCTGTCAACCAGTTTTCCACCTAGTTGACCAACTTCTGACCCACCCTGAGCCTACCCAGCTTATTAATCAAACTTCTATATGGAACAGTATCGAAAACTTTGATGAAGTCAAGGTAGATGACATCAACTGCTCCCCTTGGTCCACCACTCTGGTTACCCAGTCAAAGAAATCTATGAGATTAGTTTGACAGGACCTTCCTTTTGTAAACCCATGCTGTCTTGGATCCTGTGCTCCTATGGATTCCAGGTGTTGCACTGTCCTTTCCTTAAGGAGTGCCTCCATAATCTTGCCCACTGCTGAGGATTAAGGACAATGAAAGCACCCGTCGCCCCACCGCAGAGATTCTGGACCACTCAGTTCTTTCAGTGGACTTTTATAAAACAACACCAACAGGTACAAATCCAGCAGGGATTTCAAAAAAAGACTGACATTTCACTTAGTGTACTACTAAGCTTCCTCAGAGTCTATGAGATTAGTTTGACAGGACCTTCCAGGTATTGCACTATCCTTTCCTTAAGGAGTTCCTCCATAATCTTGCCCACTACTGAGGTAAGACTGACTGGTCTGTAGTTCCCTGCCTCTTCCCTGCTACCACTCTTGTAGAGTGGGATCACATGAGCCCTTCTCCAGTCTTCTGGGAACTCTCCTGTGCTCAGAGACTCACAAAACAGTTCTGATAATGGCTCTTCTAGTTCCATCCTCAGCTCCTTTAGTACCCTGGGATGTATGCCATCAGGTCCCATTGCCTTGTCCACCCTGAGCTTACCGAGCTCTTGTAGGACCCTTTCTTTTGTGAAGAGACTAGTGCTCACCTCCCTCCCCCCTGTGTCCATGGTGCTGAGTTGTGGGCCCTGCCCTACCTTCTCTTCAGTAAATACTGAGCAGATGTATCTATTTAGGATAGATTCTTTTACATTGTCCTCTTCCTCACATGCCCCCTTATCCCCTTTGATCTTAGCAATACCCCCTCTGGACTTTCTCCTTTCACTAATGTATCTATAGAACATCTTGTCACCTTCTTTTACTGTTTGTGATAGTGTTTCCTTGATTTGGACCTCTGCCTGCCTTACTGCCTTCCCTGCTTCCCTTAGGGAAGTTTGTTATGCCTCCTTATATTCATCCCGCTGCATTCCCTTATATTTCCCGAAGGCCAGCCTTTTGGCTCTGACCTTTTCTGCTACTGTTTTTGAGAACCAAAGTGGTTTCCTTCTTCTTTTGCACTTCCTTTTCTAACACAATGGGATGTTGCTTCAAGTATTGCATCCTTAATATTTGACCACTTTGCCTGTACCCCCTCACCTGTGTTTCTTTTTGCCAAGGCTAGCTTAACTCTGTTGGCCATCTTATCAAAATCAGCTCCTTTGAAGTCCCATATTTTTGGCTTGGAATGGGATGATTTAGTTCTAGTGGCCAAATTGAACCATACCATGTGATGGTCACTGGCCCCCAGGTGACCTTCTACCTGGAGATATGAGATCCTTTCCCTGTTAGTCAGTACTACATATAGGATAGCCCTGTCTGTTGTGGGTTATTGTACCAGTTGTTTGAGGCCCTCCCCCTGCAGGGAATCCACCATGTGTCTAGTTCTGGCAGATGTTCCTGCTGGTATTGACCAATCTGTATCTGGCATGTTGAAGTCTCCCATTATCAGAACCTCCTCTTTTGCTGTCATGTTTTGTATATCTTCTAACAGTAATGTGTCTATGTCCTCCCACTGGTTTGGAGGCCTGTACACAACCCCTGTTTGTATGGCTGTCCCATTTCTTTTTCCAGGATCTGTCTTGGATTCAAATTTGAATCCCCTCTGAGGTGTGCTGACTTAGACAGGCATGATTTTTCCGGGTCAAATTGCTGGAGAGCCACACTAGAAATCAACATATGAACATATGTGTAAACAGTTAAAAATGGCAGCAGATAAAGAGTTTACAATCTATCTGGTTTGTTGGAGTGTGTAGCCCCCTCCCGTATTTACTGAAGGACCTGCTCCCTCTCCCCAAATCCATCCTGACTCCCTAAGGCCCCTCCCCTCCTCCTCCCCCACTTCCTTCAGTCTGTCCCATCCTGTCTTGAAGCTATCCACTGGTTTCAGGAAACCACCTCCTCTGGCAGCTCATTCCACTTGGCTACCACTCTCTCAGTTCAAAAGTGCTTCCTCACCTCTCTCTTGAATCTTCCTCCTTACTGCTTTAGGCTATGCCCCCTAGTGAGTTTGTTCCCACTAAGACCGAAGAGGCCCTCTGTCTTTACCCTGTTAATACATTTAAGACATTTGAAGGTTTCGATCATATTGCCCTCTCCCTTCTGTCTTCAGTGGAGTACATCTTGAGCCCCTTGAGCCTCTCCTCGTAGGTGTTGCACTGTTGGCCCTGGATTATCTTGGCCTTCAGCAAGTTGACATCCTTCTTATGATAAGGGCACCAATACTGCATTCTGTACTCTAGATGTGGTCTTACCACTGCCCTGTACAGTGGTTGTATGACCTTTGCCTTCCTGCTGGTAATCCCCCTGGCTATGCAGCCCAGCATCTGACTTGCTTTTACTGCTGCTCTCCTGCAGTGTGCTGAATGCTTCAGGTCCCTCATTGTGATTACCCCAGGTCCTTTTTCTCTTCTGACCTGTTTACCTGCACACCACCCAACCAGAATTTGGTCTCTGGGTTTTTCACCCTCAAGCGCATAACTTTGAACTTTTTAGCATTGAAACCTAGTTGCCAAATGTCAAATGCCAGACCACTGCTTTAACAAAGCCAGGTCTTTCCTTAGCTCCTGCCCCCTCTCCTCCATGTCCACTCTCCCACAAAGCTTTATGTTATCCACAACCAGGGAGAGTTTACCTTTGATCCCATCTGTTATGTCAATGATGAAGATGTTAAACAACATTGGGCAAGCACTGAGCCCTGTGGGACCCCACTGGTCACTAGCTTAGCATCTAACAAGGTTGGCCCCCCACCTTCAGATCTTTCAGCTTCCTGACTAGTCTCTTATGAGGCAAAGAGTCAAAGATCTTGCTGAGGTCCAGATACAGGATGTCCACTGCTTGGCCCCTTTCCATTGTCCTGGTCACATGGTCAAAAAAGTAAATTAGATTAGTCTGGCAGGACCTTCCCAACACAAACCCATGTTACTTCTTGTCTTGCAGCCCATTTTCCTTGAGAAAACTCACCAGGCTTTCTTGCAGGATAGTCTCCATCAGTTTCTCCACAGTTGAGGTCAGACTGACTGGCCTGTAATTCCCTGGTTCATCCTTTGGACCACGTTTATGGACAGCCACCACACGTGCAGTTCTCCAGTCCTGGGACACACTACCAGACTCCAGAAAAGTGTTAAACAGGTTGGCCAGGGGGCCACCAACACCTCTGCCAGTTCCTTCAGGATCTTTGTTTGTACTCTGTCTGGCCCTGTAGATTTGGGTGAACTCTCTCTCTCTGGCCTTGAGGATTTGTAAACTTCCAAGGCCTTTAGGCCCTTATGTACCCTGTCTACTTCTATTACACCATCTTTGATTCTTATGGTCTCATCTTCCCCATCCCTACCCCCTTGCTGTCTTGTGGCACTGGTCCTTCCTTCTCTTTACTGAAGATGGAGCAGAAGTACTTGTTGAGCACCTCTGCTTTCTCTTCACTTCCTTCTGCTGAACCCCCTCATTTATTTTCCTGACAGTCTTATGTTTAACATACCTCTTCTCCTTTATATATTTAAAGAATAGTTTTCCTTGTCATCCTAGCCCATGGGTCTGGTAGCACCTCAGAGAAGGCTACCAACCTCTCTACTTTACTGCAGATTCTTCCTACTTTCCTGAAACTCTCTTGCACCACCCATATCTCACACTGGAACTGGTCATCAGCTACATATCATATCTCTGACTAACACCCATCCGCATCAGCCCTTCCCTAGTCATAGCAACAAAGCCCCAGTGAAAAACACAAGTTACATCTTAGTTGGGTTATTCTGTGGAAGTAACTTTAACCAAAACCAGAATACAAATGGTTAATTCCCAATGGACTAAAAAAAAAAAAAAAACAGAAACTTTCTGTACACATTTGTTTTATTCCATTACATCTTTTACTTCCTACAAAATACTGTACTTCACTAATGAACTGTTTCAGTTAACATGTGCTACAAATTGCTTTCTTATTTGCATAACTCGTCTTGATGTCTTCCCTTTCATTACCTTATAATTAACATTATTTTTTCATTGCTCAAATGTGTAATTATTACCTCCTGGACCTTTCACAATTAATTTTTCAAAATACTTGTTTTCTGCAAATTATCCATTGTAATTATACAGTAGTTGAGAAAAATAAGTAAATAATGTATTTTTAAAACAAATTCTGGAAAGCCTGCCATGCCGTTACCCTCCTACTAGTCATTTTACAATTTTTTTGTTATTTAACTGTTCCATATCAAATGCTGGTCAGTCACAGCCATTGGACTGATGAGAATAAACTGGCATTCAGTAAGGGAGTCTATTAGAGACACAGCTGGCAAAGGCATATACAATGAAAGTAATCTGCAATTTGTACAAAGCTGCCCACCTGTCTATAGAACCTTTAGCAGAGAGAGAGACTGAACCATTTCTAAGAAAACACTTAAGAAACTGATCAGTTCCAAAATTTAGAACCAAAAATGAGACTCCATTTTAAAAATGGTTTGGGTAGTCTGAATGTTTTTGTTTCCACTGTGTATGCAAATATGTGCATATTACTAGATTTGAAGAAATACATGAGCAATAGCCTTGTTGAAACCTTTTAGGTTTTATTTAGATATAAACAGTGTTCACCTACAGTATCTTTACACTCTAGGTGGCATATTGTAGATATTTCTATGATCAAAGAGGTTATCCCCAAAGCTTATTCCCTCATACCTTCTCTCCACACTTTAACACCTCAAAGGGGCGCTGCTGTCCTTTTTAACATTGTTAGTGGCTAGGAGCTGGGTTGGGCCTGCCAATGAACCCAAAGAAGACACAGTGTTATGTTGTAGAATGAGGAATATATATTTTGATGCGCAGAATATATCAGAATGGGGTGAGCATTAGGGCTGACAACCCCAAGGAAGGTCTCAGGAGATTTGAAGTTGTAATGGTTTTTCCTTTTGCTGCCTGCAGGATGGGGGTGGGGTGTTAGGAATGGTAACCTTAATGCCACATTTTCCTACTTTTGTCACTTTAATCTGAACTCTTAACTGTTGCATTAAGAAAGTTTTTTGCAAAGAATGTCCTTACTTTTTGAGTTAGTATAATGATATACTCATTCACACAGGTCCCTTCAGGAGCTATGTGAACATATCCATTTGCCTATGGAAGCACAATACCCTCTGAGCCCTGCACTTTCATTTGTCCAATAAGGCAATTCATTTGCTTGGTTTTATGGCTTGTTTTACTTCCAATGTTATACTATGGGGATTTTTAATTTTGTTTTTCATTTTCAGGATTTTTTTGTATGGCCTTCATTTTTTTTGGGGGGGAGTGGGTCTATGATATGTTAGTCTTGTAGTACTCATTAAGACCTTCATTTTGACATATAGGTCATCCCTTAACTGCAAATATCCAAGGAGGTATTGCTTGTTAAAGTTGAAATGTGGAAAAAAACTAAGTTCAAATCCTTTTATTGTATGAAGGATTCTTTTTTTTTCATGAGGATGCAACAATCTCACAAAAAAAGATTCCTTCATACAAAAATAGAATGTGAAAAAACTAAGTCCAAATTCTTTTTTCACATGAAGCATTCTTTTTTCATGAATATGACATAATCTTAGAAAAAAATAATCCTTTATATGAAAAAAAGAATTGGGGAGGGGACTAAGTCCAAATTCTTTTTTTGTATGAAAGCATCTTTTTTAATCAGAGTGTATTGTACACATGCAAAAAGAATGCTTCAAATGGAAAAATAATTTAGACTTAATTTTTTTTCATGATTCTTTTTTCATAAGAAGCATTCTTTTTTGTGAGTATGACACAACCTCAAAAAAAAATAAGAATCCTTTATACAAAATAACATTTGAAAAAAAAGTCCAAATTCTTTTTTTGTATGAAGCCAATCTTGCTTTGTATGGCTGATTCTTTTCTCATAAGGCCTTATGAAAAAGAAGAAAATTGAGTCATGAAAAAAGATTTAAAAATGTGTTAAAAACATGTGGGGTGATTCCAAGATGACTGGAATAACTTGCACGGAGTTGTGAGTTGTGCCAGTCGCCCCATGCCAGGGACCCTTATGCTGCATTCCAGAAGTGGCAGAGTCCCGGCACTTGTGAAAGGTGAGATATGCCATGTGTGTGGCAGTAGCCCACGCATGGTGTATTGCAGCCACAGGTCACAACTCATGCCAGGTGACAGGTGGCCCCAAACCCCCCCAGCCCTGGGCCACCTTGGCAGACACCAGGAGGCATGGGGGCTGGCCACATGGCACAGGTGTCCAGGGGTTGCACCACAATCAGACCCTTGGGGGTCCCTGATGAACAGGGGGATGGGGGCAGGGGTGTGCTGCAGGGGGCTAAGGATTCTCTATGGCACCATCACCCTAGGCTCTGTGTGGTGGCATCTAACAGTACCAGCCATTGGATGCCATTTAGGACAGCTCTGAGCTGTCGTAAATACTCTGCACCACTGTGGCATTTGGAATTGCAACTGTGGGTTATGAAAGCCGCCCACCTGGAACTGGGCTATGTGGATGTCGTAACCCACAGTTGCACCAGGTATTGTGGGCTGCGGTGTAAGTTATGTCTTATCTTGTGATTGCTGCAGCCCACAGATGCACTGCCACAAGGTGCCTCCTCGAATGGCACCGGGTGTATTGCATGGCATAAGTCATGGGATATGACATGGAGAGTGGTGTATCCTGCCTTACACCAGCATAGTCTGACTTGGAATTGGGACCCCAGTTCTTGATCATTTTTCCAAAAAGTAACTGCAGAGTCAAAATTTCAGCCAGATGAAAAAATAATTTTTCTTCTTGAAAAAAGGTTACCCCCATATGAAACAGAATCTTTTTTTGTATGGGCCAAATTATTTTTTCATTCCAAACACCTGTCCAAAAGACTGTACTGTCATGCTCAGAACTGAAATTTCAAATCCTCATAACTTTGGAGCAGATTAATATTTTTTCATCAAACCAGTGAAAGGCACCACTGTGGGCCAACCCCTATGCACCCTGAACATTTCAGAGCAAAATTTCAAATCATATTGGCACTAGGTGATGACAAAAAAAACCAGACTATTTCACCTTTTTCACTATTCTGATCTCGAAATCCACAACTCCAACTGGAACGAAACTTGGCATGCCAGGAGATCCTGCCCTTGAGACAGAGCATGCTGAATTTTGTGCAAATCTGTTGAACAGTTGTGAAGTTATTAAAATTCAAAATTTGGGGTTTAACATAGAAATACCTGCTCAACCCTGACTGTAGTGGCGCTACTGTGTCATTATAATACATATATATATGTACACAAATACTATAAAATTAAATACAAAATACATGCATGCTGTACATATACCAGCATACATGATAAATATTTGAACAATAAACAGAGAAACATTCTCATGTGTACAAAGAAACCAGGTGAGACAGAAACATTATTTTGTTCATGTATGAGTTTAATTGTAGGAGAAAATGCATTCAGTTTTTTTGTGGTCACTCATTTTCTTATTTCTCAGTTGTGTGACTGAATCAGATGTTAAAATAGAAATGGGGATAAATTCCATAGTTTTTCTTATTGGTAACCTTAATTTTAATACTGCAGATATCTTGTATTACATTTAGTGTGCAACTCAGGCATGCCTTACATAAGAGAGATCATTTTCCCAAAAAGGCCATCCAACACATACTCCCTGTGTAATATTTGTCAGTGTTAGTGGCTCAGTAGGCAGCACACTCACCTCTGAGGCCAGGGAAACAGAGGGCTGTGGGTTCAGTTCCCATATCTGGCAGTTGGGTTAATATCCCAGTACTGACACTGTAGTGCGGTATGAAAGGGGTGCTGCACTTCTGAGGTGCTGTCTTTCAGATGAGACATTAAACCAAGGTCCCATCTGCCTGGATTGGTGGTAGTTCAGGTGGATGTTAAAGATCCCATGGCAGTTCTCAAAAAGAGTAGGGGAATTTTTTACTGACAAAAATACAATACATCAAAGCAAGGAAAACACATACAAATTAAAGAGGATACAAGGGGATTACAAAACAATTTAATAAAATACAAGTCAGGGTCCCACCAATCCCAGCTATGTGCTCAAAAAAAAAAAAAAAATGAAAACACTCATAAAATAAAATATGCTCAGAAAACGAAAAAGAGAACAATTTAACAGTAATCTCTGCAAAAAATAACAAATACCAATATACTTATAACCAAAAAATATGTTCCCATAACATCCTAAACTTTGGTACAGTAAGAAGTGTTTGTCCCAATTCTTTTTTTTTACTCACAGCATCTTCAATTTGTGAAATCAAAACCTGAGTCAGCAAGAGTAAATGCTGTATAGAGTATTGACAATGAACTTGCCACAGATAAAACTTAATACAAGCAAATAATAAATTCAATGTACTAGGATGATATTGTGATAGAAGCCCAGAATAATCCCCCAAAACCAAACATTCATAAGTAATGTGTGTTGCTAGACCCCAGCACCACCTAGTGGCCAAGTCAGTCCAGAATTGCTTGGAATACACACAATAGAAAAAAAATGTTCCATAGTTTCTTCCTGACCAGAACATTTTACCCGAATACACTGACATTCCTGAATAGGCTTATGCTTCAAACTCCCCTTGACCACTAACTGACCATGACAGCATAGCCACTGCATATCCCACATTTTCACTGGAATTCGCTTATCCACCAGTGTACGTAATGCATTACCTAACTTTGTAGGTACACATTTGGGAAAATCAACCTGGGAAGCAGAATTTCACCTCAAAATATCTATATACAAGGGTTTCCGCTACAAATTTGCCAGATGCTCTTTAGTAACCCCCCACTGTTTCAATTTCCAAACTGCAGCTATAAAAAATTTTGGGACTGCTAAAGAGGCTTGCAATTTACATACAGAATCCCCCCATTTTAGAAAAAAAGGCCAAAACAACAAAGCCGTCCAAGTATCCCATTCATGTGCATGGTCCGTCGTACCAGTCAGCATGGTTTTAAAAAAGAAAGAAAAATAAAAGATTAAAGGATGTACATACTATGCCCTCATTTTTTGACTGGTAAATAAATAAAATCCCATTTAACCGGGTTCAGCCGACTTTCCCACACCATCTGGAAAAAAAACACTAAATAACCTTGTTTCTAGGGTTCCTGGAATAGGAAAAACAGTACAAATATAGAAAAAAATAGGAAGCAGAAATTTCTTCACAATCAAAACCCATTAAAACTTCATTTTAGAAAGAGACCAACCCTTCCAAATTTGTACCTTCTGTTCTCGCATTCTTATTTTCTCCTCCCAGTTTATAAATGCCAAAGGGCCATTGCCAAAATGGCAACCAAGAATCTTAACAGTGGTTTCAAAAATAGCAATTTGTCCAATCCTGGACTGATGCACTCCATTGCGTATATATAACCCTGTACTCTTTGCAAAATTAAACGCGCTGCTCCAGCTATACTGGCATAGTTAACCAATGCTTGCAGAGCTACCTTACCCAAATTTGAGTCCTGGACTGTAATAACCAGATCATCAGCATAAACAGCCAATATTTGGGGTTCCAAAGAAGGTGAAGGAGATAAACCCTTTATATTAACATTTTGAAGAATTTCTCTAATAATAGGATCCAAATACAAAAGTATATAACAGGGGGCTCAGTGGACAACCCTGTCTCACCCCCCCGTTTGAGGGATATAGCCTCCCCTATCATGCCATTAACCATGGGTAATAAGATCGCTTCCTGGTACAACAAACTAATCCAAGATCTAAAATGAGAAGGTATCCCATACCTCTAAAGTACTTCCAAAAGAAAGGCATGAGACACCTTGTCAAAGGCTTTTGTCTGATCTAAGGCAAGCACATAGCCAGACAATCTCCCTTGTTTACCAAATTCACAAATATTTCACAGAAAAGCCAGATTTTGTTGAATATTTCTGCCAGGAATATAGCAAGTCTGGACTAGATGAATTAATTTAGAGGCTACCTTTTGTAATCTGTGGCACAAAATAGCAGAAAATAATTTACAGTCGGTGTCTAATAAACTGATAGGCCTCCAATTACCTAAATTTGCTTAACCCCCTTTTTATAGAAATGAATAAGCAAGGCAGTTGAGAAAGTATTGGGCATCCATCCTGAGATTACTATCTCATTAAATACTTGAAACAGAATTTCACTAAAATCCTCCACATAGGATTTATATAGTTCATTCGTAAGGCCATCAATCCCTGGAGAAACACCTAAAGCTAAACCAGAGATTTCATGCCTAATTTCTTCTCTAGTAATACGTGCAATCAAATCATCTTTGTCCTCTTTAGATGGTACTGGTGGCAAAAAAGTAAAAATATCCTCCCACTTCACTAGTGTAGTAAAAGCAGTTCCCTGGTGTTCCAACAGAAACTCTCTTACAATGTTCAGCATCTCAATATTCAAAGTTTTCAAAATCCCAGCAACATTAGTAAGACCCACCATTAATCTAGTGTCCATCTTCTGTTTGCAGGCAGAAAAAGGATCAGCCGACGGTGTCCGTACAGTGCCAAACTGCATTTCAGCCTGTAAAGAGGCCGTACGATTATATTGCTATTGCCTCATATGCTGTTTAATAATATCAATCTGTTACTGTATATGAATATCAGATACATTCGGTAGAGAAGTTAATTTATAATTTTGATTCCGAAAATCCAAATATGCTAAATAATCCTTATTACTTTTATTCCTCCCTAAAGAAAGGAGAAGACTCCGAATATCATGTATTGTATCCACCCACCATTGTGCCCAGGAATCATAAAATACCTTAGTTGATTTCGTAGCAAAGAGAAGGGAGTTTAATTTAAGTTGTGCTTCCATATCTTGTAACAGAGAGGAATTTAATTTCCACCATGAAACAAGAACCGGGAAATGAGTTAGGAAACAAGACATATAAATATTACAACAAAGAACTAAATGGTCTGAAAATTCACAAGGTCTCAGAGAAAAGGCATGCGGAGAAAGAAATTTAGATAAAAACACAAAATCTATCCTGGTGCGAAAAGCACTACGCCTGTAAGTGGCCCCAATATCTTGGTAAAGCTCCCTAAAGGCATCTTTAAGGGAAACTAACAATAATACCTTGTGTAAGGCATGAGAATCACAATACACTTTTTGTTGTATTTGATCTCTCAGCTTAATATCTAAGCTTCAATTCATGCCCCCCCCCCCAAATAATTTGCTTCTGTGTAAATAAATAAGGCTGTATACTATGAAACAAATTGATTCTTGATTATTTAACTTGGGGTGCATATGTGTTACTCAATCTGAGAGAAAAACCTTGATAAGTGCAGTCCAACAGAAGGGCCCTCCCGGGTGTATATCCACTAATCTGGTAACATGGACTGATGAACTGTAAAATAAGATGCCCAAACCATCTGCTGCATCTTCCCCATAGGACCAAAAAGTAGGCCCTTTACGCCACAGTTCAGTAGCATGTCTGATATCAGCCAGGCAATTAAATCTTGTTTCCTGCAAAATGATAACGTCAACATTCAAAGTAAGACAATAATGCAATCATGCCATCCTTTTTTTGTAGTTCTTAATGCTGCATATATTCAAGGAAACAAGTTTAATGCCAGCCATAAGATGTGAAGAAAATTATCAGCCCTATGGTTTCTGAACATCTTTTTTTCATTTTTTCCTTTCTTTTTTTAAACGACAGACCCCCTCTCCCTCATCCTTATAGTCCATATCTGAAACAACACCAGATTGTATAGATACATCAGACTCTGAACCACCCTCCAGGTCCTGTAAAACTTGGAATGAGTTACCCAAGGGAATGTCCACCTGCTGACGGCTAGAAGCCAGGGTGACCCTTCTGGGGTGGGGGGTTTGGAACTCCAAAGTAGAAGCAGGAGGTGGCATAATATCTCGACCTTCCAGGGTTGTAGGGATGGGGAAGGCCTTTAATTCTACCTCAACTGACCCTGGAGGGGGAATAATGGGAACAGTTTTAGAGGAATGTGCACTCAAATCCTGCCCTGAGACCTGTGTGGCATCAGAGAACACTGGATCAGTAGAAGGTGGAGCAGTGGGGCCTGTCCCAGATGTGGAAGCTGAAGGCTTTGGGTCTGCACTAGGCATGCCCCTATTTTGATGCCTACCCTGTGCGGAATTTATTAAATCTTCTTTATAAGTCCCCCTTGTTTATTTTGTTCTGCCCAGCGGCATTGGTAATAGGCATGTCCCTGTTCGTCACGAAGATTGCGGCGAAAGATGTTTCTGCAAGTCCCACTATCGTGGTCAAAATCACCACAAAGGGCGCATTTCACCTTGTCACAAGCACTGCTAAGGTGTCTTGCACTATTGCATTTTTAGAAGGCCTTGGGTTGCCCTGGATAAAAAGATACCCCTCTATCCTTTCCCCAAAAAAAGCTATTAGGTATATGAACATCATTTCCTATGATATGAAGTTTAACTTTAAATTTCCAACTTCCAGTCCATATACCCTCCCCATCAATAATAGCTTCAGGAAGTCCCAATACCGTGAACTTATGCTCCAACCAGAAAAGGATATCTCCCCACATTTACCCCCTCATTTTGGAACATGAAATTAACAACTTTATAAAGGGGTTTAGTGATGGGAATTGCCCAAAAAGGTAACCATAAAGGCTGAGACTCACAATTTTCATAACAATGACAAAATTTATCTAAGCTAGCAAACATTTTAAAGCTAATATCAAAGGTGTCTTCACCACTGATATTAATCAAAGCATAAATATCAGTAGCATGAAAGTTCGGAGACTCTTTCAATAATTTTCTGGCAACATAAAGTCTATCTGGGTGTTCCTCCAGCCCCCCACGGTAACGAAGATGGACTGCATTTCTTCTGGGCACTTGCTCCAATCTGTTGTTGTGAAATAGGTCAGAAAAACGAGACCCAGGGTGTCGCCCCTGAGGTAGAGATACAGGAGGGGAGCAGCCTGGAGGGTCCTCAGGCAAGTCAGTCTCAACCCTAGTAGTGAAAGTTTCAGAGCACCCCACTCCCTTAGAAGCAGTATCAAAGTTTAAAACAATGTCCTGACCTGTTTGCTGGTCCACAGGAGTCCCCGATTCTGTTGGTGTTAAATCTGGAGAAAAAAGTCTCCCAGTTTGAGTCCAGGATCCATTTGCCATCATGGAGAGTCCAGCCAGCATTTGGCAGCACACCTTCCTTAGACCAATCTCGGCTCAGGTAAGAATCTCTCCGAGCAGTTCCTTTCTGCATTCCAGCATTATCTGTGTCAGCGGGGTGAGCCATTTCAGCCACTTTTGACAAATCCTTCTGCAGAATCACTGGTGCTGTTAAAGGGACAGGTGATATTTTTTACACAGATACATCTTGAGCTGCAGTGTGAAGTTTCTCCATAGTAGTGCTTTGTAAGAGCGGGAATGCTGACATTCTAAGCTCAGCCCTCAAGCCCGTTTCTCCCATTGCATGGCACTCACCATGCAAAACACCGCAGATCTCAAGAGGTGCACCCAAAGCACTCGCAGTATCCCCAGCAGTAGCCATAGCAGGGGGAAGCGAGCTCAAACTGAACAGGAGCTCTGACCTGTTGCTCCATCAATGTCTCAGAGGCATCTGCCATGCAACCACAGCAGCCGGTCCCCCTACCTGTGAGTAGGAGAATTTCCCCGGTGTCCTGGCCAAATTTCCCTCACTCACTAAAAATACCACCAACAGCTTAATCTGGTTCAAGGTCAGTTGGCATTCATCTGTATCCCTCTCCCTTGGGTCATGCCTAAAAATAGGCAGGATTTGTCTAGTGCATTTACCCGGTCAACAAAAACTAAATAAATAAATAACTAAGTAAATAAATAAATATTGTAAACACTGAATTGGCAACCACTCAAGGGAAGCATGCAAAGACCAGTGTTGCACTGTTCTGTCTGTACATATTAAAAACCTACATACCTTTTTTAATAGACACTGTACTCTTGACAGTGTACTGACAAGGACAGCAGAATAAATCAATTTACCATAATCATTAATTGATAATAGAAAAAAGACTGACCTCAAAGTTTCATGGTATTCATGGCAAAGCAATTTCAGTTGAGATAAAGCTTGCCCGCAGGTCTATGAGCTAACAATCAGTGAATCGCTAGGATCCCTTCAAGTCAGTGCACTGCCAAGGGTAATTCCTAGATATTTTTAACAAGACACAAATTAAGTAATATATTATCCAAAGTAACAATATGCGTTATATTTTCTAACTGGTTAGAATGGGATGTGGAAAATAACATAACTTTAGATTTTCATAGAGGTTGACACAAAAAATTGTTCAAAATCTGATGTTAAAATAAAGTCATTTTGCACATTTTGTAATGCTAAACACAAAGATGTATCCTTGGTAGGCAGTACAGCATCATCTGCATATAGCAGTTTTTCAGTTTTTGTGGTGATCTGGGGTAAGACAGAAATAAACAAAAAAATAAAGGGCCCAAACTGGAGCCTTATGGTACCCTTGCGTTATTCTACTTGAAGGCTGGTAATACGTTATCTAGTTTTTTTTCACTGCCCTTTCTCACCTTAAAATAATATTAAACCAAGATAATGCAGTGTTAGGAATACCAAGGTTATGCAATTTTAAGAAAAATAAATTGTGATTTACTCAGCCAAAGCCTGAGTTTAATCAACAAAAACTGCAGCAGCTGAAATAAGAAGCTCAATGATGTATGAAAGAATCAGTGACTCTTAACAATGCAGTTAGTGTACTTTCTAAAAGACGGAAACCATGCTGTGCTTATGTAATAAGGTTGCATTTACAGTATGTAAATAAGACAGTATATATATGTACTGTATACCCCCCTGCCACCAGATGGCACTGTTCTATCTTTTGTTCCTAGCAGCTGGCAATGTTAAAAGGAGACGAAAAAACAAAACTAAAAAGTCTTACAAAGATTTATTTTTCCACATTTTCAACCATCTAGGATTTTGATACTGCCAAGCCATGTGTTACCAAATTTTTAGAATCCTGGTATAAGGTGAACCAAAAATCAGGGTCTCACATAGAATGGCTTTTGTTACTCTTACTATAGCGGTGCTACTGCACCACTGTCGTTTATTTATTTATTTTATTTATTTACTGTTTATGTATATATTTATATCAAAAAACTACATCCATGCACATGTTAGGGTTTACCATTAAAGTCACAAATGTGTAAGGAAATGCAATGTTAGTTTTTTTTTAGCCCTGGCTCAGACCTCCCATCCACCTCCCCCGTGAACCCCACCAAATTAAATTCCAAAGTACACCCCAAATTTCATAAATATGCTTTAAAATCCTAAATAAATAATATAGTCTGAGGAATTCAGTTGCACTCCATGACACATGCTGCACTCATACAGTAGGTTGTGAGACACAAGGCTGCAGGATGCAGGCTTGTGACAATGTGCAAATGTGTGTGTGTGTGTGTGTGTGTGTGCATATTCATGTGTATGTCTGGTGTGTGTTTTGTGTGTTTGAGCATGTATGCATGCATGTCTCGCGTGTTTGTGTTTTATGTGTGTGCATATACATGTGTGTGCATGTGTCATGTGTGTGTGTGTGTGTCATGTACATGTGTGTGTGGGTGCATGTCACGTGTAAACCAGCTTGATCATCACACACACACATTGCACCAGACATCTAGTAGACTTCATGAGGGGCTCTGTGTGCCACTTATGAAGCAGTTGCATTGTCATACACAATGCAGTAAACCTGAATGGGACTTTCGTGAGTGAGGATATTTCTACAGTATATCTCCAAACACACACCGTTGGGTTACTGTACACACACACGCACACACACACACACACACACACACACAGATAAGTCATGGACTGGCTAAAAATATCATTTATTTTTATCTCCATATTTTTATCTTTATTGACCTTATGACTGGTGGACCCAAGAGTGAGATCTCTAGCGATAAAATAAAATAGAGATGCAGATAAAAATCTAAGTATCAATGGTCCTGAGAGGCATCAAGCTGTCATATGCCGAAGCAGGATCCCACTGGAAATAAGATGAGGTGCCTCAGCTAAGATTTATCATGAAACCTTGATGAGTGTCAGCTTGGTTTGATCAGCAACAGTCCACCAGGGGTTCATGGTGAGTAACCAGTTTATGTAATCACTGCAAGCCCCAACACAAAACCATGGAGATACAGCTTAATGCAATTATTCCTGCACTGAGCCATCCAATTTGCTAAAGACCAATGTATGAGGCATGTACTGCAATCAATGGTAGTGTACAAGAGAAGCTTCATATTATAGAGGACAACTGAAAGAAGAGCATTATGTAGGATGCAAAAATAATCCAAGACAGCAAATCCTTCCCATTTTGTTTTGTTTTTTGGAAACTCTCTTCAAGGCATATGCATGCTTTCTAAAGCCCACAGCCCTTTGCAAAACATCATGGATGTCCTAGGGAGGGTAGGCTGAATAGGAAATGTCTTACATACAGTAAATGTAAATTCTATAATGCAGGCACTATCAGCATTTAATCAAAGTACCAATGGTACAGTGGAGTTCCAGAGCAATCTTTCTAAGTTTGCCATATTTTCTTCAAGTTCTACAGCTGTCTTTCCTTCCAGTCCTGCTCCTGGATTTCAGGACCTTGGTGAGTGTCAGCTTGTTTGATCTACAACACCTCACAGAAAACCATAGTGCACACTCAGTTTGTGTAATCACTGCCAGTCCAACAGAGAGCGACAGTGATGCATCACAATGCAGTCACTATTACACTGATCCACCAAGTCCACTAAAGATTAATGTATGAGGCTCATATTACTGTTGGAGATAGCATACAAGAGAAGCAGTATAACACAGAGGCAGTTTAATTGAAGGGCAGTATGTATGATGCATAAACAGTATGAGAAGACAGATCACTTCTGTTTTGCTTGGTTATTTATTTATTTTTATATATTTTTATTAGTAGTTTTTGTACACACATGCAACAGGTAAACATTGTACAGTGTACAGTGCAATCATAGAATACAGTTATTCAGACATTTTATGGATTAACAGTTGGAGTCACTAGAGTCATTGAACGTTATGGTTACTTCACCCAGAACACAAGACCCTAGATTCAGTAAAAATGCTGTGAATACATTCAAGGAACAAAAGCTAAATCTACCCCTGAGTAGCAAAGTACCCAACCCTACCATTTGAGTCTAAATTTCTGAATATGGTCTTGGAGTGTTGCCGTAAGGCTTTCCATGTGATACATTTCCAGCATAATGGATCTCCAATCCTGGATGGAAGAGGTTTGTGGAGACATCCATTTTCTGGTGATGGCCTTCTTGGCTGCTATAAGGAATATGGGCAGCAGTGTTCTGGTCTACCAGGGAGAGCGGTCTGGATATACCAAGAGCAGTACAACCTCCCCTGTTAATTCTACTGGCTTTCCTAAACAGGTAGACAGCTCCAACTGAAGACTACACTAAAAAAGCATAAGGAGGGGGCAGTGCCATAAGATATGGCCTAAATCAGCTAAACAACATCCACATTGTCTCTGGCAATGATCATATGCTGCTGGGAGGAATTTAGTTAGGATTACCAGAGCTCGAAAATATCTAGTTCGAATTTTCCAGGAAAACTCCCACAAAAAAGAGGAGGAGGTCACCCTGACAGCTGGCATAGTTGTGGCTATCCAGTCTACAAACTGAACCTCAGAAGCGAGATCCTCGTTCCAGTTATCTAAAATTAACTTTGTTGAGTCTCCCAATAAGTCTCTCAATGCCCTATATATGTTTCCTATAATGTGACCACTCTGATTCCCCCAATTGAATCAATGAAAATTTTTAATAAAGGTGGGGTTGGGGTAAGGAGTTTAGCGGTTAACGTCTGATGGCAAAGTATATAATTCCTCACTTGGAGGTATCTAAAAAAATCTGTGCTTTGAAGTCCGTATTGGATTTTGAGCTTATCAAAGGGTAGAACTGCCCTGTCATCCAGAACCTGGAACAAGTGTGATAATCCTGATTTGCGCCACTGAGAGAAGGCCAGGTCCATATGTAAAGGTTGGAAAAGGTAATCTTTGGAAATTATTTTACAGTAATGATATACTGGTTTTATTTCTGGTTTATTTCTTAATCTGTACCATACTTGGAGAGTACTAGATGTGATCTGTGTGAATTGCCTCAGAACAGGTGTATTGTCGATGGAACAAAAGAGAAGAGCAGATATGGCATACATGTCATTTAGAATAAACTCCAGTGATTTCCAAGGGGCCAAAAAACTGTCAGTTAGCCAATATATAACAGTACGAAGGAAGGCTGCCTGAGCATATAGTTTAAGATTAGGTAGATTTGCTCCCCCTTGAGCCGTGGATAGTTGGAGGATGGAGAGGTGAACCCTCAGTCGTTGTTTGCCCCAGATACATTTAGAAAGTAATTAATCCCAGGACTTAAAATCAAAGGATGAGGGGAAATATGGGATGTTTTGGAAGAGGTATAAGAGCTGGGGGAGGACGTTCATATGAATAGTTTCAACCCGTTGAAAAAATGACAGCGGTAGGGATAACCATCTCTTTAGGTCTTTTTATATTGTAATAGTCAATCAATCAATCAATCAGTTACTTTATAGTAAGTGGCTCATACTTAACCATTCCTTTACCTCCTGATTCAGTGGAATATATATTCCTAAATATTTTATCTTCATGGATCTCCACCTTAAGGGAAGAAGGTCATGAAGACTTTTAGTTGGGGAAAATTAAAAAGGAGGACTTCCGATTTTGCAATGTTTAATTTGAATCCTGCCAAAGCTTTATATTTCTGAAGGATTTGCCAAACCGCAGGGATAGATGTGTCTGGCAAAAGAAGGGTTAAAAGGACATTGTCAGCAAACATGCTGACTTTATATTGTTGTTGTCCTAGTGGGATGCCTTCTATCTCAGAGTAGGTTCTAAGAGCTGTCCCTAATGGTTCCATGTAAAGAGCAAATAAAACAGGTGAAGGGGGCAACCCTGATGAGTGCCCCAGCATAGAATGGGGGGGGGGTATTCCACCATTGGCTCTCACATATGCCCGAGGAGCAGCATAAAGGTTCATCAGCCACTTCAGAAATTACTCTGGGAATTGAAGTCTTGACAGGCTGTCCCACAAAAATTGCCAGGACACCCTGTTGAAGGCCATCTCTGCATTGAAGCTAATGACCACAGCAGGGATCTGCTGATCCCGAATGTATTCCGCAAGTATTAGTGTCCAACGTATATTATCTGTAGTGTTTCTATTTTTAATAAAACCAGATTGATCGTGGTGAATTAAGCCGGGTAGAATCCTTTCCAATCATGAAGCCCATATGGCCCTAAAACGTTTGTAATCAGTGTTGAGAACTGAGATCAGTCGATAGGAAGAGGGATTAGTGGTATCTTTGTTTTGTTTTAGTAAGGTAGCTAGAGTGGCATATGCCCAGGAAGGAGGAGGGGGGGATGCCACAGTCATTCTCTAAAAGTAGAGTGTAACTGGGGAGAAAGCTCACTCACAAACAGCTTGTACCATTCAGATGAAACCCATCAGGTGCCAGGCAATAGTGAGAGGAGAGTGATTTAATGCTATGAGAAATTTCATCGGGTATGATAGGGGATTCCAATAGGTCCCTTTGGGCTGCGGTGAGACAGAGAAGGGGGAGATTTCTCAAAAAAGATGATCTCTCCTCAGAGGTAGGTGGATAGTCTTTTTGATATAAATGTTGATAAAAGGTAACAAAAGAGTGGAGGATATTCACTTCCCTATGAGATTGCTTCCCAGAAGTTGGGAATTTGATCTTTAGAACAGTTGTGGAACTCTTTTGTCCCCTAACGCATTGGGCTGGTCTACGAGCACCACAGAGTCTCCCCTCATATCTAGCCTGTTTTAAGTAAAGCAGTCCTGCTGAATTTTAATGTGCATTATTTTCTGTATTTCTGCCTTTGTTTCTTAGATCTTTTGTTGGATCTTTCGGTCCCCTTCAGTGTATAATAGCTGGTAGGTGCCTAGGTGATATATTTAGTTTCTAACTCCCACTTTCTTCTTGAGGCATATTCAGTGGTCTCCCCTTTGAGTGCTGCATTTAAGGCATCCCACCAGAACCTCCAAAATCACTGGAGAGGTGTTTTCATGAAGAAAAAGGGGAATGCATTTTTTAATATATCCCACATATTGTTTGTCTTTTAGCAGGATTGAATTAAAACACCACAGTGTTTGTTTCTTCTTCCTACCTAAATTCAGTTTGAAAATGAGGGGATGATGATCAGAGAGAACCATAGGGTTTATTGTGATGTCCTGCACCTGGCCTAGATGCTCACAGATTACCAAAAAATAATCTAATCTGTAATAAGTGCGATGTCTATTTGTAAACAAAGTAAAACCTGGGTCAGATGGGAGTAAGTGGTGACAGACATCTACTATGCCCAAGTGATCCACTGTATTTTTTAAATACTGTTTCACTTGATTATTGTACATTTCTCCAAGCCACAATCATGCCTTATAAAGCCTACACCCAGGGCAAACCATCATGGTTATGCAAATCCTTGGGAAAACGAAATAGGAAACACCTCACATAAATATTAAATGTTATAGTACATGCGCTACCAGTATTTAATTTTGTTTTCATTTTATGCATATTTAGAAGACCTTTGAGCTCAGAGCCCTTTTTGAAAGGTGCCCAAGTCATAGAACATAATACACAATGCAATACAGTACAATAGAGCAGAGTACAAAAGAATACAATACATAACAAGCAGTGATTCAACAACGGACAACGTATAAGTAGTGAGCAGTAGTGTACAAGGCTATTACATAATGTGATAGCAAGATGAGCTCAGGCTAATTACACATGTTGAACATTTTGTCATAAAAGTAAGATCTTGCATGCTTTTTAAAGGAAAATAGGGAAGGAATTTCACAAAAGTCAGTAAGCAGTGAGTTCCATACTTTGGTGGCTTTGTGCAAGAAGGACCACTACCCAAAGACAGTCCTTCTCAACAGTGTTTAGAACCAGTCATCACATACTGTATGCGTAATGTATCCATTATTTACAAAGGTAAAGACAATTTGAATATGGATTGGCAAGAATCCTAGTACAGCCTTTTTGAACAAGAGTGCCAATTGGAAAGGTACTACGTGGTTGAAGGGCAACTAATTTAGATTAATGCACAGATCACACAAGATCAAGTATAAATGTATATGCCCCAGTAAAAATCAGGGAGTTTTCTCAAAATCAGTTTTGTTAGCAGCAGAATACATCACAGCATGATAGTCAATAATAGGTGCTATTAGACTCTGGGCCAACATTTGTTTAACCTGCTCTGTGAAGTTGTTCTTGTTGTGATAAACTAAACCAAGCTGTTGGTGAATTTTTTCGACCACAGCATCAGTATGCACAGAAAATAACAGTGGATCAAGCATAATCACCGATTATTTAAATACCTTCACCTGTTCAACAGGGTCCCAAGAAGGTATGGTGTTGCACAGGTTGGAACTATCCTTGAGTCTGTGCCTACTTCTGAAAAGCATTGTTTTAGTTTTCTTTGCATTGATTATCAATGTATTAGTAGACAAGCAGTTGCAGACTTTGTCATGCTGCAGTCATTGTTCAAGGGTAGACATATCTTGGTTTCTAAAGAAAATAACCACATCATCCATAACAGTAAGGTTCTGGAGCAGTCACAGACTCTAGAAATGTTGTTAATGACAGGAGACCAAGGATAGGGCCCTCAGGAATCCCACAATTGTAGTATGGTTTCTCAGAGAGGGCATCAACACACCTTACTCGCTGTGATCTATTTCCCAGATAATCTGAGAACCATGAGGCAGTGTCATCTCAAAGGCCCGTCTTCAGAAGTTCTGTTGTCATCAGGTCATGGAAAACTCAACCAAAAGCCTTACAAAGGTCCAGAAAGGCTGTACCGACATGCTCCGGAGCCACATGGAGATCCTCAGTTAATTTGATCAAGGCAGTATCAGTACTATAATATTTGTGAAATTCATGTTGTTCCTTGGCTAGAAGATCATGCCTTGAAATATAATCCAGGGGTTGATCACTGATGATTTTTCTAGAGTCTTGGACACGGAGGACAATAGGGAGATGGGCCTGTAGTTAGGGACAGCAGCATGGTCAGCTGACTTACGCTCAGGTACATGGCCTGCTTCCAAGTATAGGTAAAAAAACCTCACTGTAATGAAACGTTAAACAGCTTTTGGATTGGAACTACAAGTTCATCAATAGCCAGCCTGAACAATTTCATGTCTATTTAGTCAGGACCCACTCTTGTCTTGGCTTGAGCTTTCATCAAATATCTCCTATCAGTGTTGGTTGATAAATACCTAAAGTAAAATGTAGGTACACTAGAACAAGACTCACCATGGGGGTCATGACTGAAATAATCAGCTTTTACTGAAAAATATTTTGCCATGTTACAGAAAAAAATGATTAAAATGGTTAGCAATAGCCATAGGGTCAGTTAAACTATTGCAAAACCTCAAAAGCGGTTCCCAAGTGTACATGATGCAGCCCAAGTAAATGATCAACATAACTTCACAAAATGGGGCACTCACAAAACTCCATAAAATAACAAAAAACACTGGTATTTAAAATTGATAAAGAACTTTAATGAAAAAACACTAAAAAATCAGCTTGTGACAGTAAACAGACCTCTCCTGGAAAATAATCAACAGCTTCATGCTATGAGTGCTTTATCAAGACTCTTGACACTGACGCTGTCCTACTGGTGGGTGAGTGAGGCTCAGCACACAGACCCAGCTACCAGCCAGTTACTCCAACACTGTCCTACTGGGGGTGGGTGATTCTCAGCACCCAGATCCAGCTACCAGCCAATTACTCTGACACCGTTCTACTGGTGGGCGAGTGAGGCTTAGCACACAGACCCAGCTAAAAGCCAGTTAATCCAGCACCATCCTACTGGTGGGTGTGTGGGTGAGTTCCACAGGTCAGTGATATTAGCAAGATGAAAATGATATCACAGCAGGGATGTGGTAGCAGATCCAGGTAGGGCCAGGAATTGATAGAGAGGAAAAAGCAGTCAAGTACTAACACCAGGCAGCCCTGTGGTGTCTTAGACAAAGAATAGTTAAGAAACAGTTGGGGTACCCTGCTACCCCAACCCAGTAAAGAGAAGGGGCAGGCACTCTTTCCCCCACCCTGCTACCCCAACACGGTAAACAGAAGGGATATGCACTATTTCCCCCACCTGCTACCCCAAACCAGTAAAGAGAAGGGGTAGGCACTCTTTCCCCTACACTGCTATCCCAAACCAGTAAAGAGAAAGGGTAGGCACTTTTTCCCCCACACTGCTGCCCAGAATTCCCTGGTGATGACCCCTAGACCTCCTGGAGTACTGTGTGCAGTACTGGAGGCCACACCTTCACAAGGACATTAACCAGACTGAGGCAATCCAGAGAAGGGCAACCAAAATGGTGCAGGGACTGCATCAAAAAACATATGAGGACAGATTAATGGAGCTCAATATGTATACCCTACAGCAAAGGAGGAAGAGAGGGGTGATATGATTGAAACATTCAAGCACCTTAAGGGCATTAACAAGGTAAAAGAGTCTAACATGTTTCAATATAAGAAAAATAGCAGGACAAGAGGACACAGCATGAGATTAGAGGGAGGCCGCTTAAGGGGTAATGTGAGAAAGTTATTTTTC
Organism: Neoceratodus forsteri; assembly: GCA_016271365.2. Taxonomy (NCBI): domain Eukaryota; kingdom Metazoa; phylum Chordata; order Ceratodontiformes; family Ceratodontidae; genus Neoceratodus; species Neoceratodus forsteri. The sequence goes on from CM028134.1 coordinate 48,092,815, forward strand.
ACAGAAAGGGTGGTGGATACATGGAACAGCCTACCTCAGGAAGTGGTGGATATGAATACAGTACAGGGCTTCAAACAGGCATGGGATAGGCATAAGGGAGCAATACAGATGAGTATGAATAGATAGGTCATTGACAGAGCAAAGGCTGATGGCACATTCATAAGGTAGAAAAAGAAATGGGCAGACTGGATGGGCCTTGCGGTCCTTATCTGCCATCACCTTCTATGTTTCTATGTTAGATGCAGTATGGTGGGATGTGGAGATGCCGAGTCTGTATCAGTATACCCAGTTCAGTACTTAAATTACTTAACAAAGGAGTCGATGCAGGCTGGGAAGTTTAGAGTTAATCCATCTGAAGTTCAGCCTTCCACACAGCTCAAAGGGAAGAAGCTAGAAAATATCCAGGAATATGGACCCAAGAGAATCCAAGGGACAGTGGATAGCCTCAATTAACAAGAAGCCATTCAAAGGAGGTGCTAAATTACTGCCTCAGGAAAGGAGCAGCCGGTTCCTTTGCCCATAGAGCTGTAGATCTTTGAAGATTCCAGCACCAGGCATTTTTTTAATATGAAAAAATGGCTGTTGGTGCTGCGGCCACTGATGTTGCTGTAATCCAATATGCTGAAAGACAGAAATCCTTAACTTGGTTTGGGAATGCTTCTGAAAGGTTGATTTTAATTGCAAATGCCGATACCTGTTTGCATTGAATGTGCAAGAATTCTGTCCAAAAGACTTTCACAGATGAGGTGTGCAAAAATAGTATAGGTGCTCCACCAGAAAAAAAAAAAACTAGTCTACACACACACACACACACACACACTCACACCAACCAATCACAAAGTGCCAGTGGTACAGAGAGGTGCCAGAGCAATCTCTCTCACTTTGCTATATTTTATTCCGTGTTCTCAGCTGTCCTTCCTTCCACTCCAGCTCCTGGATTGCAGTACTTTTAGTGTCAATTTGTTTATTCTGCAACACCCTACAGAGAACAATAGAGAGAAATCAGCTCATGTACTCACTGCCACGCCAACAGAGTACCATGGCAATGCAGCACAATGCAATCACTTCTACACTAAACCAGCCAGTCTTCTACAGATCAATACATGAGGCACATATTACTGTTACAGGCAGCAAACATGAGAACTTGCATAATGGAGAAGCAGTATGGAAGAAGAGTAATTTATAGGTTGCCTAGACAATAAAAGAAGACACATCATTTCTCATTTTTGTTTTGATACACCTCTCTCCAAGCCACATGAATGTCTTCAAATCTTACAACATAGTGAAAAAACTGTCCCTGCCACTTTAAGAATCTGCTTTATAAGTGTAATACTTGGGTGGCCGGTCCATCGGCACATCGGTTGGATTTCCGCTTGTGACACCGGCGACCCGGGTTCGGGAACGGACCTGGGTTGTCGGAGGACCGGCCGGGTTGGGAAGGATTGAGCGTCCTATGGGCGGCTCTCCTTCCCTGGGGGGAGGGCAGGGGCAGCAGCTGGCGTACGAGCGGCACCTAGTGGAGACTGGGTGCACGCTCCATGTCGGGGCTTAACAGAGCTGTCAGGATGGGGTGGACGCTAGCCATCATTGCACGTCCCCATCCTGCTTAAAGGGAAGGGGAACAAAAAATCCCACGCCTTGCGACTCGGTGACGCTCTGCCCCAGGAAGCCCTGACTGACTGTTGGAGCCGTTCCCCCAACCAGTCACAGTTCCGCGGTCTGATATCGGGGATCAGAGCCACGGCCCCACTCTCTGGGGAGTAAGCCAGGGATGACTGGGGGAGACGGCAATATCCGGTGGTCGGGGCTCCTGGTGTCGACAAGTAGCGTGGGGAAAAATAGGAAAATTAAAAAAAAAAAAAAAAAAGTGTAATACTTGGGGCAGTTTGACAGTCTGTCATTAAAGCACATGTACGTTAAACACCAGTACCTGTGTCCAGTGGCCGCTCCCACATACCCGTTCTGAAGATGTCAAGATGTCCCTGGTGTCTAGTGGTACCCACCTCTCTCTGATTACATGTCCTGTCTATGGCATGTAGTTCCTAGCTTCAAGGAGACCCCCCCACACACACACTCCTCCCGGTGGAAGGAAGATATCTCTGGTTTCTAGTGGCACCCCCCACCTGCTGATCACCACTCCTAGTAATTCCGACCATTCTCTGGTGTCTAGTTGCACTCCCCACCCCAAAACCCATCCTGGTGCTTGCAATACAGTCCCTGGTGTCCAGTGGAGGCCTCCTGAACACTCATCCCAATGCTTTGCAATATGGTCCCTGGTGACTAGGGGCATCCCCACCCCCCCAGTCACCAATCCAGGTGAGTATCACCATATTCCTGTGTCTGATGTAACTCCTTACACCCAATCATCCAGCCCCTGTCCCCTATACAATCCTTGACATCTAGTGGTACCCCAATATCCACCCCCAATAGCAGGTATCAAATGCACCAGCACACATTGCTGGTCCAGCAGCCCCACCTTCCACACCCAACAGCACCCCCTTACTAGACAAGATGTGGATGGGCAATGCATGCCTCACGGTGACTAACAGCCACTCCTCCCACATCTCCTCGCTGGCTTCCTCATGAGCTACAGGAGCGCATATAGTATACTGTATGGCATTCAGGGGAGGGGTGGAACTTCACTGGATGTCAGAGATTGTATAGGGGACAGGGGATGGTTGATTGGGAGGAAGGGAGGTGTCACATGACATCAGGGACCATATTGCAATCACCAGGACAGATGTCTGGGGGGGTTCCGCTGAACACCAGGGACTATATTGCACACAGTGGGACAGGTTTGAGGGGGGTGGGGGTGTCACTAGACACCAGGGAATGGCTGGAATCACTATGGTGGGTGCTCGAAGGTAGGGGGGGGTGCCACTAAACACCAGGCGATACATGGGAAGTTCCAGGATGGGTGACTGGACAGTGTGGGGATGTCGCTGGACACCAGGCAAATGTTGTTTCACTGGGATGGGGATTCAGGGTGGGGGCGAGCCACTAGACAACAAGGACTACATCATCTATAGGGACAGACATTCGTGGGAGGTGGGTGTGCCACCAGGCACCAAGGACTACATCATCTATAGGGGCAGGCGTTCGTGGGTTGGGAGGTGCTGGTGGTCACCAGGCCCGATGTGGCAGGTGCCCATAGGATGGGCACAAATCTGTCACCACATCCCAGGCAAGTGAGCCCCTAATGGGCATGCATATGACCCCTTAGCACCCTGCATGCCCAATGGACTCATTTGCATTATGCGGTTAAATATCATGCCGTGGCTCCCAGTGCTATACGGTCTGGGGGCACAGTTCACTAGGGGCTGGATGCAGCCAGGTCTCTGTCAGGGGCAGCCCTCAGTGACCTAGTGCTGCACTGACATGCGCCAATATTCAGTTAGATACTGCCGGTCTGATATCTGACTGAATATTGCACCCTCCAGGTTGGGCACAGGCGCAAGCACATCACAAACCTTTGCACCCTGCTCTTGTGGTTTTTTTGAATATCTAACCCCAAAAGGTTTATTAACTGTGACACAACCTATGTTTGTTTACCTGGCCATCTGTTCTTGCAGTGCATTCTATGTTGACCTTACCAAAAAGAAGTTAAAGGAACACATGGGGAAACCACATGAGGGCCATTGATCACAGCAACAAGGAGTCAGTAATTGCAGCCCACGTTATGCAGTCCCCAGAAAGTTGCAGGCATGTGGTCATTCATAGGGGTGGAAAGAGTCACCCTAGGTACAAGGGTGGTGATGTGACTCCCTTTCAGCTAAGCAAGAGTCATTTTGGATTTTTAAACTGAAACATTTCCTTCACCCTGGGCTAAATGACCACATGGAGGTTTCAGCTGTGTTGTAATGCCCCAGTGATGTCTTACTTTAGAAGCTCTGCATTATCATTTAAAAGTGTGTGCATTGTTTCAAAGAAAGTTTGCCAAGTGTTTATTGTGCTTATAGGTTTACTGTATGATTGATTAAAAGTGTCAGGTATGCTAACATTTATGGGGACTTGTTTCCAAGCTGGTTAGGAGACTGTCAGCCATTGCTACTTTTAATTTTTTTGCTTAATAACGTTTGTGTTTATCACTTTATCAGACTGCTTTTAGAATGGTACACCCTGCAAATTCTACATGCACTATGTGCTCCCTGTAAGTACGGCAGCACTTACTGTGAGTTGAAGCATCTTTTCCCCATGGGCAACTGAAGTTCCATTTCAGCTAGCATCCATATGTAGGTATGTCATTATGTAACAGACTTGGTTTACATACTGTACCAAAGTCTGATGCAGTCTGGGTTTGCTTTTCACATGATCACACTGCTAGAAACACTTAAGCACTAATGAATGTTCTGAAAAACTGTCACTGTCACTTTAAGAATCTGCTTAGAAAGTGCAATGCTTGGGGCAGCTTGACAGTCTCCTGTTAAAACGTGTGTGCACAAAACATCAGGACGACACTGCATGTCTCTCAGTGTAGCCTGTATCGTTTTTGCTGTACACCCAATTTCTACAAATAAAACTGAAGCAACTGTAGAATTTCAGCCTAGTGTGATCCTTCTCTGAGTTGGTGAGTAGCGCCAGTTGTTTGTTTTCCTACCACTGCATTTTTACTAGTTGCACCACCATCACCCTTGTTGTGACCTTTAGTTGCCTTGTTAGACTTACAAGTCCACTGACTTGCCTACTGACCTTACTAGTTACAGGGTCCACTGCAACGCCTGCACCAGAGCTACTAGGCTTGCGAAGGCTGAATACTTTGCATCCACACTCCAGAGCAACCTTCCCCACCCTCTAAGTTCTGGAATGTCATTTATGTCCTCTTCTCCTTTCCATCCCAGCCCCCATCCACAGTCCTGAGGGTGGGTGACACACCTGTCTCAGACTCTGCTGCAGCTGCCCTCAGCGTTCAACTCCCTTTTTACCTTCTGAACCCCCTCCTTACTCTCCTCTGCCTCTTCCTCCCCTACCGTTCCCCTTTTGCCTAAGTCTCCCTTCCATTCACCCTCATCCCCTTTTCTTCCACCCCTCTGCTGCTTCCCTTGCCCTTGTAGATCTTGTATCTGCAGGTACACAACCTAAATAAAGATTCTTTCTTTAGAGGCATACAGGGACAACACTGATAAGGTTAAAGTTAGAAAATAAATATTAAAGAAAATGATAATGTTGTTTCCCTTTAGGTCCAACAAAGTGGCCAATGGCAGTGGAAGGAAGTGAGGAATAATGGGGCCACATATGTTTTATAGGTGCTGATGTTGTACATCATAAGGGGCAACCCTCAGCTAGCAAACATGTCCGAGCGGTACTGATGCCAGTGGCTTACAGTTTCAAAGGTGTAGCCCAATGGAAGAGATATCCTCGATGAAGATCCAAGTATTCTGAAGATGTGATACATGAAGGATGGGCAAGCCTCCAAAAGCCCTATCAGAGCTCAGATCAAAGGCAATATGATTGCTAGTCTTTAGCAAGCAAACACAACAATCTCTTCTGTGGATGGTACCTTTTGACTGTAAATACTGGATTTGCACTGTAGATATATTTTATGATGGTGTTAGAACATGTTTCTGATGGCAAATAGCATCACACCAAGATGTTTATTTTTTTCGTACTTGGCATTGCAAGGGAGGAAGAAACTTTAGAAACTCCACAATCATGAATGAAAGGGAATGGAAAGGAAAACTGACACCATGGGCTCGATTTTCAATGGATTTAGATCTACGCAAGGGACTTGAGTCAAAAGAGTTTGATGAAAGAGGCAACTTGCATCACAGCTTGTGTCAAATGCGATTTTCTATCGCAGCTTGTGTCAAATCCAGACTGAGTTGCACCAAAGCCCCCCTTTCACCAGGGTTGCACCAAACAACCCAGTGTGCCAGGTCGCAAGTGGGCTTGCGCCATGGTGGGGCTGCAACATCCCTTTTTGGGGGATTTTAAAAGTGCCGTGGATGCAGAAAGGGGCACCACTTAGACCAGCCAGGAGGTGGACTAAGTGGCTTGTGCCAGTGGGATAGGGTGGACATTAGGCTGTCGGGGGTATATATGACACATGGAGGTGACAGAGGGGAGTTTGGGGGAGGATTGAGACTGGATGATGTGGCACTGGCGAGAAAAGATTACAACTGTATAATATTAAATGCCAGCATATTATTGTACTACAATGTAAGTATCTAGTACCATACTGTAAATACATAACTAGCTCTAATGAAACACACTGAAGGAGGGACCAGTGATAAATCTGCAGAATATGACATTATATTGAACGGTAACACAACAGACCTCACAACTGCACAGTGATGTCTGTATCACTGTACAGTTGTGAATTCTGCTGTGTCATGGTGCAACATAAAGCCTTATTCTTCAGATTTATCACTGGCTCCTCCTTTGGTGTGTTTCTTTAGGGCTGATTATGTATTTTCAGTATGGGTACTAGTTACTGTACATTGTAGTACAGTACAATTACGTGCTGGCATTTACAATATTCATACAGTTGTAATCGCACCCTGCCAGGTGCCACATCACTAACATTTGGTCCCAGCTCTCCCCTCAACTCCCCCTCTGCCACCTTCCATGTCTCTTATACCCCCTGCCCCCCCTTCTGGCAAGCAGTTTCACCCCCTAACCATCCCGGCCCCTCTAATGTTGCTCTGGGTGGAGGCGGGGCTGTATTTCTGCGGCAATTCCCACAGGTGCACCAAATGTTTGGTGCTGCTGGCAGCTTGCAGCAAAGCCAGGGCATTTGCACAGGGACCCTGATTTTTTATAAAATTGGGTACAGAGTCCCTGGTGCACCTGGAGTTTGTTGCAACCATTAGAGCGACGCAACTTGCGTCACTCTTGTGCTCTTTTAAAATCGGGCCCACTGTATTGATGTTTTTGCTAGAGATGCATTATAACTAAGGAACAGTTTGGTGGCTAAGAAATACTGCAGTTTTAATTAGAACTTTTAAAAATACTCGAAGGTTCTTTTTCTGAAAGCGACACAGGCTCTGACTTAACAGATCTAGTTCTTTCATCCTACCCACACACTGACTCCATGCCATATAAAGCTGTATTCCAAGGCAGAACCCAGAATTAAATGAGTATGGAGACTGAATCTTTTCCAGAGAGGGAAATCACTCTAGATCAAGGACGTAGTACTTTGGGAAATCATCCACTCTGTCAGCCAGCACTGTGCCTTCCATCTCACAGAAACTTTGACTCCCAGGGCTATTAATCTCCCGCTACCCTCAGTGCCTTATCCATCACATAACATATATTAAAATAAACCATTAACTGCCTGAGCTAGGATTTAAGGTCAGTCCAGTAATTTGATTTTAAACATTAATCTGCTCAGCAGAAGTTGCACAGCAAGCCCTTGGAAGTCTGAATGGCCACATCACCTAAGCAATTCCAGTAGCTGTCTTGACAAAGACATTTTAAATCCCTCCTTATCCCAAATGGTTCAGTACAGTAATAGAGTATTTAAATGAGTTTGAATAATAAAAGACCTTCAACACGATCAGATCAATAGATTTATTCCCATTTCTTACTAATGTCTGAAAATCTTCATGAGAAGTAAGATGCTATAAGAAAGCACACTACTTATCAACAAGTGGTACTCTTATCTCCTCCATTTTTCTTGTATTATTTCCCCTCCATTTTTTGCTGTATAGTTTACCACCTGTCCCCACCTTGATGACCAGATATACCTGTTGCTTCACTCCTGGCCAGGAGGGGAGCAAGTGGCCGACGTAGATGCCTCTCTTGGGTTAGCCAGCAGGAGGTGTAACCGGCACAGTCCTTCTCTGGGAGTTGAGCAGGTGGTATACTGTACCTCTTTAACATGTTCTGCCTGCCCCATATGACCCCAATGGGAGATTCTGAGGTTTGCATTTGAATCCCTGACTGGATCTCAGGTGGCAGCATGATGTGATACAGCTGTGCCTCTGAAGAACCCCCTCTGCCCACCGTCCGCCCATTGTGAGAGTCTAGTTTGAATCCTTATTTAGACATTTATGCTGGGTGTTTCCAAATAACAAAGTGTAGAGCAGTGTAACCCAAAAATATTGTCCCTGGACAGATCGCCTGTCAGCAGGACCAATCCCATTACAAATTTGAGCCATTTAGATAACTGGATGGGCTAAGGGGGTATCAGACCATTCCCCGAGTGTGTACAATGCCAGCTTCAGTTTTTTTTTGTTAGAATTTACATACCCAGGACAGATAGCCCAACTGCGGCTCAACATCTTCTTTTCAATATGGTTCCAAGGCTACCCAAGTTTACTACTGTAAAGCACAAGAAGATCAAGTGGCCTTCTTCAGATCATAGAGCAAGAGGCTGCGGAGGGGGGGGGGTTACACATGTGTTGACCTGCTTCGCAAGCCTGGGCTCTAACCACTAGACTGCACTGCTGCCGTTATGGCAACTCAAATCTCACTGATAAAGAAATTGCCCTTTATTACTACTTTTGTTTTGGCTACCTACTCCTGCCAGTCGGGACTCACTGTATGCTGTCAGTGACCCTTCAGCCACATCAGTCACTCCCACCATCGCCATCACAGCTGGTGGGCATCTGCAATGAGCCAGGCCATGGGGACAGATGACCAACATATAGACAGCTTGGGGAGCATTCTTTTTTTCCCCTGGTTTTCTCCCCAAAGTGCCCCCTCCATCTGGGGCATGAGTGCTGCCTATGTCAGTCTAAGACTTCACATCATCCCTGATTGCAATAACATGCATGAATTTGCCATGTTAAAAGTTCACTAAAAAACATTTTACAAAAAAAAAAGATAAGAAGCAGGCTCCCTGGTCCAACCACAGGGGGGCACTGTGATGCTGGAACTCGCAATCAACTCTCCCAGACTGAAGCCCGCTGCCAAGTGGCAGCTACCTCTGGATGGCCTGTCCCCTGAAGAGGCAAATGAGTCTGCACCTAAACCGGGGTTTCTGGCACGCTGCTGGGTCATTGGGTGCCACTACATGTTTACAGTCCCTTCACTACCAGTCTCTTAAACAGGACTGCACTGAACATGAAAGTCATGTTTCACAGTAGGCACTAGTCTTTGTAGGCACTGGTCCAGTTCTATCGTTGGTCCAGCTATATGGGCCTGTTAGTAACCTCGGTGAGTATTTCTGATTTACACTCTGTCTTCAGTACCATTTTAGAACTGCGTGATGTAGTTTACGTCCCAATCACCCAAAGAGTTCCAAAGTACAACACAGAGGCATTGTGCTAACAATGGAAGAGATGAGCAAGGGATGTAAACTACTCACACAGTAGTGAATTGGTACTAACTTCCTGTGAGTAACCCACTAGAATAAAACAAATGCCTGTAGCAACAGAACAGTAACAAAATTAGAACCAGTATTTAAAAATCAGCTTTTACGGGGGAAATAACATAAGGTTTAGCGCAGTTTTCCTTTAATGCTTGTAAAGCACTTTGGGATACAATGTGTATGAAAAGCACTTTATAAATGTTAATTCTTCTTCTTCTTCTTCAGAGAAGCCCAGCTCCCTTAATCTTAAAAGAGAATTGCACTGAACCTGTGAGTAATTTATTCACATAAAAGCTGTTTTAACTACAAGTTCAGACTCCTTTATTGCCCCATATATACTGCTCTTTTATTGGACATTTCGAATTGACACACTGGAGGTGAGTACCCATCAAGAACCCTATGACGTAATTTACTGTTTGTCCCTTTAAACTACAGAATTCCATAGCACAACACAGATACATTGTGCCAACAATCTTCGGGCTTAGCAAGTACATAAACATGCATCACACAGTCCTAAAATGGTCTTTAGCACCAGAGTGTAAGTCAGAAACACCCAGTGAATGTAGTAAAAGGCCAGTGAAGATGGGACAGTAACTGCATGTGAACTGGTATTTGAAAAGTGCTTCTACTGGAGACATCAAGTTGAAGGTTAACTGCAGTTCTCCTTTAAATGAGACAGCATTTTCATTGGCTACCATTCAGAGAATTGCATTGCCAGTACATCACTCACCAGAGGTTGTCTTTCTATTCTGGCTGCGTTGGGCTGTCAGTCTGTTGTCTATCTGTCTGTCTACAGGACTGAGAAGTTGGTGACACTATTTTAAGTGTCAGTTAACTACACTGTAACTGCATTGCAATTGCAATGTGGTTGCATGCAACAAACATGTAGCTACAGTGTATAACTACAGTGTAATTACCCTGTTGCATGTAATTAATGATTAGTTACATTGAAACAGACACTTTAAGTGTAACCATGATTTTTTTTCCATAGGAGACTGCATGTTCTGAGTTTTTATGACAACAAAGAAACCCTTTTGTAAATAAGACTTTTATCTTTCTATGGATATCTTTTTATCAATTATTTATTTAAATTATAAAACAGCAAAAACAAGCTCCATTTACTATGTATCAACATGATGCATGAACAGATCAAACTGCCCCAGAGCATGGTGCAAACTGTAAGGATTTGTAAAAGGTCCTAAGAGATTTTTGTTTTTGCTTATTTTAGTGTAATTAGAAAAGAAAGTAGTCTTTAATTTAATAACATTATTTCTGAAATGAAGACAAAGTCCTGAGAGGGCTTGCAAATCTGAACGTGGACAAAGCCATGGGGCCAGATGGGGTGCTCCCCACTATGCTGAGGGAGATCAGGGAGGCACTCATCGCACCTCTCACAGCCCTATTCAACACTTCGCTGGAAACAAGAGTGGTTCCGGAGGACTGGGGGAGGGAGGATGTAGTCCTGCTCCATGAATGCAGCAACTTGGAGGAGGCTGGCAACTATAGGCCAATATCAGGGGCAGAGAAGCTAATAGAGATGCTTTAAAAGGAAAGGTTTGTGGATCATTTTGAATTCAGTGAGTTACAGGACCTGAGGCAGCATGGATTCTTGGGGAAGGGGGCATGTTAGACAAACCTGATTGATTTCTTTGACTGGGTGACCTGAGAAACAGATCAGGATGGGGCAGTGGATGTGGCCTACTTAGACTTCAGCAAGGCCTTCAACACTGCACACGAAGGAGGCTCATAAATAAACTGGGCAGTTTGGGAGTGGGTTCTAAGGCAGTAAATTGGGTACAAAATTGGCTGATGGATAGGAGAGAGAGGGTGCTTGTAAATGGAGCTCACTCAGGGAAGGGGAGAGTGGCCAGCAGGGTACCTCAGGGCTCAGTAGTGGGACAAGTCCTCTTCAATGTCTTTATAAGTGACATTGCAGAACAGCTGTAAGGGAAGTCATGCTTCTTTGCAGATGACACCAAAATCTGCAATAGGGTAGACACTTCAGAAGGGGTGGAATGAGCAGAGACCTGGAAAACTTGAACAGTAGTCAAAGGTATGGCAGCTGACTTTCAGTGCAAAAAAGTTCCAGATCATGCACCCAGGGCTCAGAAACCCAGAGGCAGAGAATACAATGGGGGAAGAGATTTTGACAGTCACAAAACAAGAATGGCACCTTGAAGTAATCATATCAGATGACCTCAAGGTGGTGAAGCAGTGCAACAAGGCTGTAGGTAGGGCTAGCAGGATACCGGGGTGCATAAGGAGTGGTATCACCAGCAGAAAGAGGGAGGTGGTATTACCACTGTATAGCTCATTGGTGAGACCCCCACCTTGAGTTCTGTGTCTAGTTCTGGAGATCACATCCCAGGAAGCACACAGACAGGGTAAAGTCTGTCCTGAGGAGGGCAACTAAAATGGTGCAGGGGCTGCAGGGGCTACATCAGAATCCCTAAGAGGACAGCCTGATGGATATCAATATGTACATTCTGGAAGGGGGGGGCATGATAGAGACCTATTAATAACTCATGGGGGTCAATAAGATACAGGAGAGAAGAATTTGTCAGAGGAGAAGGTGCACAAGAACTGGGGGCATGCAATGAAGATAGGTGGGGGAATTTAGGAGGCATGCAGAGGATAGGAACATGGGCATTTTGGTAGGGAAGCAGGGGGCAAAGGTACTGTAGCTGGAGATCAGGTAGGATCTACGGTAACAGTATAGGCAGGAAAAAATGGGAAGACTAGGTGAGCCAAGAGATCCTTATCAGCCAACAAAGTCTATGTTTCTGTGTCTATTAAATTGTAAAATGTTACAAAGCTCAGGCTGCATGCAGTATTAATACAGTGACAGATTCATATCATCTTATTCAATACTAAAATTGCTAGGCAGCTTTAATCAGAGGTGTCTGCTGTAATATGGCAACATAACAGTAATTTGAGGTCAGACTCAGAGGGAACTTTAGGATCATCATGCTCCCACCTCCCCACACACACACACTGGTAATCTGAGATATCTGTTTGCTGTTTTAGTCAGAGGTGTCTGTTGTAACATGATCATATAGTAACAGTAATTTGAGGTCAGACTCAGAAGGGACTTTAGGTTCATCATGCCCCCCCCCCCCCACACACACACACATTGCTAACCTGAGATATCTGCTTGCTGTTTTAGTCAGAGGTGTCTGTTGTAATATGATCATATAGTAACAGTAATTTGAGGCCAGACTCAGAAGGGACTCTAGGTTCATCATGCCCCCCCTCCCCCACACACACACATTTCATAATCTGAGATACCTGTTGTTTTGCTGTTTTAATCAGAGGTGTCTGTTGCAGCATGGTCATGTAGTAACAATAATTGGACATCAGACTTGGAAGGGACTCCAACTCCATAGGTAAGCAATAAGATACAACAAGGTGTGGGTAGATATGTGATAAACACATGCCCAGGTACATCTCACCCTCCAGCCATGCACCAACCCTCTAGGAAATTCTCCCATCTGCCCCAAATCACACATCTCCAACCTTTGTTCCTCTGATGTCAACCAGTATGAGATACTAAAGCTGCTGCAGGAGCTTGACACCCCAAAGAGTGTAGGCTAAGGTAGTATCAAACCTAGGATCCTGAAACTGAGAGCAACTCAACTGGCATGCCTCATTAGGACTCTCTTCAATCTCTCCCTCCATACAGGACACATCCCAAATGAATAGAAAGTTGCCACTGTTAACCCCCCCTCCTTTCTAAAAACAGGCTCTTCTTCAGATTGAAGCAACAAACAGCCAGTCTTAGCCTTGCCTGTATTAAGCAAACTCCTTAAAAAACTAGTACGCAGACAACTGCTGGATCGTTTACTCCTGTATGACGAATTTGCGAAGGTGCAATCAGGATTCCACCAGCATCACGCCTCCTGTATTACCCTAGTAAAAGTAACAGATGACCTAGCACCTGCTGTTGGCTTTGGCCTCCAGAGTAACAACGTAGAAACATAAACAATGATGGCAACAAAAGACGAATGGTCCATCCAGTCTGCCCATATTACCCTATCATACCCCAGGACCTAGTCCCTTAGTGGGGTCTTTGCTTACATTGTTCCCCCATTTGTGCTCTGTGTTTCTGCCTCCCTAATCCTGCTGAGTAACTGGTACACCCTTAGCTCTAACGCAGCTGTGTCCGAAGCCGTTTAAGGTTCAAGCACCCACCACCTCTGCTGGCAGTTCAGTCCATGGCTCAATGTCTCCTTTTTGTAAAATAATACTTTGTCACATTCTTTTATGTGCCCCCCCCCCATTAATCTCCTCATAACCCCATGTCCAAGCCTCTCTGTTCTTGGTAAAAAGCTCTCCACAGTTCACCTTGTTTATTCCTTTCAGGAACTTGAAGGTCTCGGTCATATCCCCCGGCTCTTGTCTGGTTTTGAGTGAATGCATGTTCATTGCCTTTAGCTGATCCTCATAGGGTCTGCCTTCCTGGCCTGGATTCATCTTGGTCATTGAACTACACTCCAGAATAGGAGGCAGTATGGCACAGTGGTTTAAGGCGCTGAGCTACAAATCTGGAGACCTGGATTTGAATCCCACGGCCCCCACTTGCATACTGTGTGACCCTGAGCAAGTCACTTAACTTCCTTGTGCTCCCAGACTGCACCTGTAAACAAGCTTTCAGCTTACTGCGTCTCACCTGGTTAAATAATTTTAAAAAAATAATTGGAAATAGTTAGTAACAGTGCATACCTGAGGAACTGATGATAGTACACTCAAATTCAAGTCTCCAGTGCTTTAATTAGCAAAAAGTGAACATATTCAACACACTGTTAAACAAACAGAACCAACTCACTGGTTGACCATGTAGCAAACACTCTAACGCTTCACACCTTTGAGCGTGGTCATCATTGCCTTGGATATACACAGTTACTAATTATTCCAGAGTGCGGTTCAATTATCAAGCAGCTTTTGTACCATTTGGGGTTCAGCAGTCCCAAACCTGCACCCAGCCTCTGCCAGAGAGTGCAACATGTGTTTGTGTGGAATTATCTTGGTCTCCCTGTGTTGTACTGTCTCTTCTATTGCTTGCACACTAAGCAAGCAGACATGTCATATAGGGAGTAACTAAGCCTAGGTGCCTGAGACCCTACACACAGACTGCCACCAACTAGAAACCCTCTCACTCAATAAAACAAAAAATCCCACACCACCCACTATTGGCCCACAGGCACACCTCTAACCACCTCAATCCACCTAACCAATCATACCTTAAATACAAACAAAACTATTACACTAACAGTTTTCTACCCATACACTTGGCATTCAACACTATTCTAACCACCCACACAAAACCAACTCAACTTAGCAGGATTAAATTAAAATTTTAAACTTAGCAAGAGAATCCACAGCAGGATGTGCAGTTCAGTTTGCAGGCATTTTTTTTGCAGATGACTGAACACACAAAGTCCCAAAATGTTATTTTAGTACTAGACGTCCCAGCCTCTGCTTTCACCAGATGGTACCAGTTTGTGAGACATATACTGTAGATTGCTCTAGGAAGCACTCTCTTTATTTCCTAGATAAAGACATAGTGCAATAGAAGTAAGAAAAACTACACCCAAGGGATTGGGCTTGCAGCTGGGGTTGGGTACCCACCCTCTGGACATGAATGGGGGACAGAAATATTTACCAGTGGCAGAGTTGGGTACCTGACCACTGGACTTGAAGGGGGGGACAGACATCTTTACTGGTTGCTGGGTTGGGCATCTGACTGCCAGACATGGAAGGTGGCAGTGACCTTTACCTATGATGGAATTGGGAGCCTAACTGGGGGACTTAGGAGGAACTGAGCCAAATAGGTTACATATTGGGACAGCTGGTTTCCTTGAAGCACAGCAAGCAGTGCTCTGAGCAATATGTTGCAGGAAGTGGCATGGAGGGAGGTAGAAGATCGACAGTAGGCACTGACTGCACAACATCTTCAAAATGGCAAAAGCCAGCACATTCAGTGGACAGCTGTAACTGCCTCAAAAAGTGTGATTTTAGGTTGAAACACTGCATCACTAGCCAGATCAACCACCATTGGATACAGTGTGATTTCCAGGCGCCTCACTGGCTCACAGCCTCACACACCTCCACAGCCTGCTTTCTCCATCCAAGCTCTACCAATATGCTTGATCTGTATTCTGCAATTAAACATAGAGATAAAATGCAGCAGCCTGTTCTGTGCTTCCTTTCTCCTTCCCACTACAATGTGATCCTGTCACTTTGCTGGCAGGTTGTTGGCTGCACTGTTGCCCTGCTTCACACATGCCCAGATCATCTGTCTGCACTCTCTTCCTCTAAGCCGCAATAGCCATAGAACTGCTCACGTGTATAACTAGTTGTAAAGCAGCTGTGGTATGTTTTGGCAGACTTACTAAAATGTGACATAGCTGGTGAACTTAGCAAGACAATATTGGGGTGTCTGCTGGCTATTTCTTTAAACAAAAATTATTATTTTATTTGCAAATAAAGGAAAGCTAGGCACTGAGAAAGTTTAATTCACAAACAGTATGACCCAAGGGAAAAGTGAGTACACTTGAGAATGAAGTAAAGATTATTGAACCCACCAAACAAATGGTCCCAGTTAATCCAAGGGACAGAAATTGTAGCCAAGCCTGAGCTAAATTTATAGGCCTTATGTTGGAAGGGGGTAGTGGTATTATTCGGGTGACTACAACTGCACACCCACAGCAGCAGTGCTAGTGCCGAGAGACTTGTGAAGCCAACCGCTGTTACCAGGGCAGTATTCAGTACTATTCCCTACAGGGTTGTCAGTTTAACAATATTCAGATGGTTGATAAGCCAAAGTGGTAGGCCCCCTGTACGGCAACACTATTACAAAGAAAACGTTGATGCTGACAACATCAGCGTTTTCACTGTAATAGTCCGCTCTAGACCCGAAATTCTGTTTCCCAGTCCTGCTCTCTCCCCGATCCAACTCTGACTCAGAGTTAGAATCTCAGAGATTGTGGGTGCATGGGGCAGAGCCCCCCACATAGGGTCGTTGGAGGGGCAAAGCCCCCGATGAAAACACAACCAGGGTCTCTAGTCGGATTTATATTAACTGCAAGTTATGGCTAACATTAATCCATCACTGTGATGGTGGTCAGCAGCTTAGTTGTCGAACCGGCAACGCAGAGCTGGTGAAAGTGATGGTGCGGCTTTCAACCTTTTCACACTGAAATGTGGGAAACTTACATTCTCTATGGGGACCGTGCACAAACATGTGAAGAGCTTACATATCAAATAATTGAGGTACGTAGACTTCCCTCAATCGGATCATCCTACATCAGGGGTCCCATGGACCCCATGATAATAATGAAAGGGGTAAATGCCCCTTCTACATCCAAACCCCAGCTGCTCCCACAACTATGTGCACAGATGGTCTGGGGAGGGACCAGGGGACGTAACTACACTCTGTGCCATACACTAAGGCACACAGTACTGGTTTGGGGGGTGCTGGCTACATGAGTAAAGACCCACCTGTAGTTGTTGTGCACCTGCCACAAAGAGCACCCCCACCATGTTGCCCCATCTCTCTAGTCAGGTAGATAGGGCTGGGGACAATCACTGGGGTAATCATCTTTTTATCTTTTTTTTTTCCTTTATTTTTTCCTCCTCCAGAGCTCCGGCTGCAAGCCTGCTATCTGTTGTCCCCCAAGTGCCAACCCCGAAGGTCAGACCCCCCTCCCTTATGCACCCCACAACTTACCCTTCATGGCAGGGTGGTGGGGAGCAACTCAACTCACCCCAACGGATCCATGCCAGGGAGGTGCCTTCTCAGGAATGGTGCTGCAGGGCACAGCATCATTCTGCCAGGCTCTTTTTTCCACTTTTTTCTCCCTGCGGGCCATGGCATACAATGACGCCAGCAACTGGGTGCACGCACGCCCCCGTGTGTGCCCCAATCAAGCGTCTGCCACGTCCCGTCCCCTAACTTGCAGCTACTTGCCACCAACCCCCAGCCTCCACTAGGGGTCAGGCAAGCACCAGCCACACGAATTCCCCTTCCCCTGAGATGGAGAGCAGTCCATTGGATGCTCAATCCATCTTCTCCCTGCCGACCCACGGCAACCCGTGCCCGTTCCCGAACACGGGTCACTGGCGTGGCACTAGACGTGGCGTCCAGTGCCTCAACCCTCAGCTCCACCGGGCCAGCATCTTTTTATCTTTTAATCTCGGGACATGCAGTGTACCACAATCCACTGATCCATGCTAAGCAAGGGATCCACTGTGAGACCAGGACTGGCATTTGATTGGGTGCCTGACTGTGTCCGCTGATCTACTCCTGCACACCAACATGCCAGAGGTGGGGCTGCAGACAGGAGACATGCGGTGGTGGGAAATTGTAAATGCTATACCCTACATGCCTGTCCACGTGTGTGTGGATGTGCGCAGGCTGAACGCATGCCGGTTGTGTGTACATGTCCTGCACTGGTGCACAGGGATCAGTGTGGGGCAATGTGGGAAACTGGTTTTCACAATGTGGCACACATAACAAAACTTGGAGATGCAAGCTCAGAGCACTGCGGAAAGCTGTATGTTTACTTGTACAAATTGTAGTGATTTAGCATATTAGAATATTATGAACTGCTTCTTTAATGCTCAAGTTCACAGCATTTTCTCTATGTAGGCAGTGCTTTTACCATGTAGGATGTATGTGGGACACTGTACGTTTGAAGGGTAAAATGAGGGATGTCTCTTGTAATGATGGACATTTGATTGATATGGAGCCAAAGTTAAATGATGGATTGTGACAGTTTTCTAGAGTGTTAACTACTGATAATGAATGCCTAAAATGAGTCAAACCAACGTGTTTCTACAGTACGGTGCTAATGATGTAATGTGTCCATGCTTAGCATCTGAAAAAATGAAAATAATTTCTCAAATCCCTTCTCTCACTCACTCATTGTGTTTCTCCTGGTGCTGCAGGCTGCCCTTTTGTACTGGGCTTCTGCCTGCATTGGCACCTTTTTCTGCCCACAAAGAAATCTGTAGCAGTCCTGACAAAGCTCCGTTGAGCTCGCTCACTCCCCTTCTCTCACTCGCTCATTCCATTTCTGACAGCGTTGCAGGCTGCCCTTTTCTACTGGGTTCCTGCCTGCATTGCTGCCTTCTTCTGCCCACAAAGAAATTTTCAGCAGTTACAACAGAGCTCCGTTGAGCTTGCTCACTGCCCCTCTCTCACTCACTCATTCAGGTTTTTCCACTACTGCAGGCTGACCTTTTGTACTGGGCTCCTGCCTGCATTGGCACCTTTTTCTGCCCACAAAGAAATCCACAGCTGTCTCAACAGAGCTCCATTGAGGTCGCTCACTCCCCCTGTGTCATTCATTCTGTGTCTCCCGCTGCTGCCAGCTGCCCTTTTGTACTGGGCTCCTGCCTGCATTGGTGGCTTTTTCTGGCCAGAAAGAAATCTGAAGCAGTCCAGACACAGCTCCATTCAGCTCGCTCACTTTCCCTCTCTAACTCACTCATTCCGTTTCTGCTGGTGCTGCGAGCTGGCCTTTTGTACTGGGCTCCTGCCTGCTGTCCACATTTTCTGCCCACAAAGAAATTCACAGCAGTCACAATAGAGCTCCATTGAGCATGCTCACTTCCGCTCTGTCACTCGCTCATTCTGTTTTTCTTGGTGTTGCAGACTACGCTTTTGTATGGGACTTCTGGCTGTGTTGGCACCTTTGTCTGTCCACAAAGAAATCTGCAGCTGTCCCAACAGAGCTCCGTTGAGGTCGCTCAGTCTCCCTCTCTCACACGCTCAGTCTGTTTGACCTGGTGCTGCAGGCTCCCATTTTATACGGGCCTCCTGCCTGCAATGGCGCCTTTTTCTTCCCACAAACAAATCCACAGCAGTCCTGATAGAGTTCCGTTGAGCTCACTCAGTCTCCCTGTCTTACTCATTCATACTGTTTCTCCCAGCGCTGCAGCTGGCCTTTTATACTGGGTCTCTGCCTGCAATGACACCTTTTTCCACCCACAAAGAAATCTGCAGCAGTCCTGACAGTGCTCCGGTGAGTTCACTCACTCCCCCTCCATCGCTCCCTCTTTCGTTCTGTTTCTCCCAGTGCTGCAGGCTGCCCTTTTGTACTGGGCTCTTGCGTTGGGGCCTTTTTCTGCCCACAAACAAATCTGCAGCAGTCACGACAGAGCTCAGTTGAGCTCGGTTACTCCCCCCGTCACTCGTTCGATCTTAATCTGTCCCAAGCACTGGTTTCCCACAGCGACCATGCTATTCTTCAGCAGGAGTGCAAAAACATGTTTTAGCCAGGATGTGAAAAATGACAGCTGTACTGTTTATAAGGAGGTGTGAAAGAAGGTCACTGTTGAAAGTGTGGCATGAAAATATTACAAATTTGCAAAGTTACAATGGTGCATGGAAACTGTTCAATGCACACATGTGTTACAGTCATGTTATGGAGTTTCGTCACCAAATTTTCAACAAAGGGATTTTAGGACCTCTGCTCATGAACAGTGCCACTGTCATTTTCTTTATCTGTCCCAAACACTGATTTCCCACAGTGATCGCGTTATTCTGCGCCGCAACTGTGAAAACACATTTTGGTCAGTATGTGAAAAATGACAGCTGTACTGCTCATAAGGAGGTGTGAAAAAATGCCACTGTTGAAAATCTGGCATGAAAATATTACCAATCTGCGAAGTTACAAGGGTGCGTGGAAAGTGTGCAACGCACACTGGGAACACAGTCATTTGATGGGCTATCATCACCAAATTTTCAACATAAGCATTTTAGGACCTCTGCTCATGAACAATATCACTGTCATTTTCTTACTCTGTCCCGCACAGTCATTTCCCACAGCAACTGCTCTATTCTGCGCCGGAAGTGCGAAAACACATTTTGGCCAGGATGGGAAAAATGACAGCTGTACTGTTCATAAGAAGGTGTGGGAAAATGGCAATGTTGAAAATGTGGAGTGAAAATATTATAAATTTGCGAAGTTACGAGCGTGCGTGCAAACTGCGCAATGCACACTAGTAACACAGTCATTTTATTGAGTATCGTTATCAAATTTTAAACATAGGCATTTTAGGACCTCTACTCATGAACAGTGTCACTGTCATTTTCTTAATCTGTCCCAAACATTAATTTCCCACAGTGACCGCGCTATTCTGCACCGGAAGTTACAAGCGTGCGTAGCAACTGCACAACGCACACTCATAAAACAGTAATTTTTGGGATTTTTTCCACCAAATGTGCAACATAGGTTTTTTGAGAGCACACCTCATGAACACTGGCACTGTAATTTCATTAATCAGCCTGAAAGGGGATTCCATGCAGTAACCATGAAATCACCTTTCGGGGCTGAATAATGCCATGACAGTTTCAGAATTCATGAGGAGGTATCCCAAAAAACCCATGTTAAAATTTGGTGCCAAAATTCCAAAAAATGACTGAGATATGCATTAATGTTGGAAAAACCCCATTCATTCCATTATACAGCTTATTGGCATTTCCCCAGTTCGCAGTCAGCTTTGAAGAGCGCAGACGTGTTCCCGGTCCACAGAAGATTGTCACACCAGACTCCGGAGGTAAGTATGGGGTGGAGGGGTGTGGGTAGGCAGGGTGTGCAGATGGTGGATGCAGGTTGCTGGTGGGTGCCAGGGAGACCACTGAGGGACAGTTTCCTTTTTTACAGGTTAGGAAAAAAAAAAGACATTGCAGGACAGTTTTTTATTTTACAGGGGCATGTTACACACTGGGGTGGGCTCCCAGCATGCCACCAGACTCTTTCTCTGGGGGGACAGCAGTAGCCAACAGGGGATTGGGCACCCCTGTTGGCACACAAAAAAAGGGGAGCTCACATTTTGCTGATGGGGATTGGGCACCCTGTCAGCAGACAATAACAGTGGGGGGGGGTTGACATAATGCTGATAGGGAGTGGGCTCCCCCATCTGCAAAATCAACATTAGGGCACTCAAGCCACGGGGATTAGCCACCATCAGTAACTAAACATGGTGGGTTGGTAATATTGTTTGTCAACACGGCGGCAAGCCGCCATCATGTTCACAAACAATATCAGGGTTTCTACATCCCGCCCTGCAATGACAGGTCGCTCCCTCATTACAGCAGATGGCTGATGCTGCAATGACGAGGTGGTCCCTGATTGCAGCAGCTAAATTATCACAAGTTGGTGGCACGCTGGCTGAACTAGTGTAAGCAGCAGCATGCCACGGCATTGGGGGAAGTGGACCAAGCCTTTGTAGGCTGAGGGAGCATTAGCCTCAACAGTGTGGTGCCTCCACAAGCAGGAGAAAGCTGCCACAACATGTTTCTTACGCATGCGTGCAATCAACATAAAAAAGGCCCTGGTGCCCAGCACTCTTTGCTCTTGACTAGGAAACAAAGTGAATGATTTGATACCCGAAGAAGGATACTGTGTGGCCTGAAAGCTTGCATACTAGAAATTTCTCGTTGGTCCAATAAAATATATAAAATCACCTACTTTGTTCATCTGTTTGTACAAGGACCAATATTGCTACAAACAGTTCTCTTGACCAGCAGACTAATGGTGGTTTCAGCAGCGAAAGGAAGGGAGGGAGTTCAATTGGGTCCTAATCATCCCCAGACCATCATTAGGTTTCTTCAATCCTACATCAAAGGTCATGAGGTTCTCCCAGTAAATTGTTTCCCTTTTCAGTACTGCAAAGACAAGGAAGGTGCTGCCTTCTTAATCCAGCAAAAGTAAGTATCACCAGGAAGGATAAGGAATAAATTGTCTTGGAAACAGACCAAGTTGCAGATTTCCTATGTTCTTATTGCATGCAAACATCTGACCAAGAATCCACCATGTTGTCAACTGCATCAGACAAGGACCTCATGGAATTTGTGGACATTGCTGAAGCATGCATCCCTGAGAACCCCTTGAAATAGGTGAGACTTTCCATGACCATATTTGATTGGATGATGGAATGCCTTTTTGTTTATACTTAGACATATGCTTAAAGCTGGTTTAATGTTTAACAGCATATGCTCTAGAGTATGTCAGGGCCAATTATATTGTACAAGGACTATTTATTAAATAGGATAAGAACTTTCTCTTTAAGGTGTTATATTTTTCTTTTTTTTTAAACAGATAACTGTCAGTTGGGATTGCAGAATGTTTGGTAAAACTCTTCTTGCGTGTAATTTATAAATCATAAATTTACTATTTCTTTTTTTTTGTTAGAACATTAAGTGATTAGGATGCATTCTCACTGGCGCGTAGCCTTTGCTGACCAAAGGTTTAGCAGTTTAATGTTTAAAGTAAGTTACTTTTGTTTGCTCTGATTTTCATCTTATTGATAAAACTAATGAATGTTAACATCAGGCTGTAGTCTTTTTTTTGGTAGCACTTTATTTTAAGTGTCCTTAACTACTCTGTAACTACTGTATAACTACACTGTAACTGCACTGTAACTACTGTATAACTATAATGTAACTGCACTGTAACTACTGTGCAGTTACATGTAACTACTATGTACTGTAGTTGTTAACTAGTTTCACATTTATGTGTTGTGTACTTACACACAATTTGCATGAAGTAACTAGTTTCATATTTGCGTGAAGTGTTGTTACACAATTTGCATACACATGAAACTACTACTGTCTCCCTTTCAGCACAAATCATTTCATTCTGACAAGTGTAACTACACATTTAATAGCTGTTGCAAAGTGCAACAAAAAATCTGTTGGGCAACTACTGCTGTATATCTTCTGGCATTATGTAATTTGTTCTTACAAGGCAACTACAGATGTTATAGCAATTACAAATTGTAACAGAAAATCTATTGTGTAAGTATTATGTTACTACTTTTGGCGTTATTAAATTTGCTCTTACAAGTATAACTACATATGAAAGCAGGTCTTGTACACTATTTCAACAGTCTATGTTGATCTGACAGTTATTTAAAAGGTAATCACACAGAAAAACTTAAAAGTGTAATCAGAATTGTAACTAAAATATGATTACAATGTAACTTCAGTCTGCTATAGTTTAAAGCACTGAATGGCAACTCTTTGGATGATGTTCCACATCTGCATTTCAGTTTTTCATGAACTTACAGGTTAATAAAAATGCAGTCTATTATTGTGAATTTATATATTACTGTACACAAAAATATTTAATTTGCATAATTACTAATTGGTGTTGTAACAATATTCTGGCTAAGAAATAATGGTATAGTGTATGCTTGAACATTTTTCTACCTTGATTTTGTATATCAGCTAAAATGCTATTGTACCACAGCTTAAAGGTCATGGAACCCTGTTCAAGCCTTCTGTAGTACAACACAGCATTCATGCTCATTTCAGGAGCTCACGAGCAACACCAACAGAAACCGCAGGATCAACCAGATGAAAGGAGGCAGCAGTGGAAGGAACAGACAGTTGCGTAATCCTGCAGATGCAGGATCGACTACATATGGTAAAATGATATGCAGAATCTACAAGATATACTGTCCTATAAAAATAAATAAATAAATAAATAAATGTAGGATGAATCAATTTATATTTACTTATGGAAAATACTCACTTCATCCACTTACTCTCGATAGGTGAGAAATACATCCGCACTGTTTTTCTTAACAATCCCTCCTAACCTGATTTTCAAAGTGGGAGTATGTGACACAAATATAGGGGCTTCTGGTCCCTAGCAACCACACCACTGGTCCTAGCAACCAGATGTAACTCTTGGAAGAAGATGCAGATGGCAAAGTGTTCTTCTACTTAAGAAAAGTTAAAAAAAAACCCGGCTAAAACTACGTAAAAAGTGATGTCAGGGACACCATACACTATAACAAATAGTGGCTAGGCAAATCTATGCAGAACCAGTGTGTTCTGCCATCTTGGGGTTCTGATCCCCATGGACCTCTTGAGCTTCGCTGTCCAGGTCACAGGGAATCAGAACCCCTCTGTGGCAGAACACACTAGTTCTGCATGATTGCCCATCCACTATTCTACATGTTCTCACAGTCAATGCCTAGGTAACATGTATTGGCAAATGTGCACACTTACATTTACCAAATGTCAGTGCTGTAGCTGTGATGTAAGTTCTCATTTAGAAATCAGTCCCTCATGAACTTACTGCTTACTAAGCATGCAATCTAAAATTGGACCCTATTCACATGAGGGCTTATGCATCAATGGCAAACTGGGTACGCGCAAAAGGAGCATACCCAGCATGCGCAGTTGCATGCCCATGGATGGTTGTGTGGTGGCTGGCATGCATGATTGCCAGCCACCAGGCACCCCCTGTCCATGGCCCTACCCTCAGCAAGCTAATGCATGAGGGGCAGATTGGTTGACACAAGCAGACATCTAATGGGATGTCTGTTCCTGGTCCATGACTGGATCCCCTGCTCCATGTGGAGCAGGGAATTCTGGGTGGAATGCAGGGCTGAAATTTTCCAAATGCGAGAAATGTTTTAAAAAATCACTGGCACTCGCTTGTGTGGCTGTCCCCAGCTCTCCTTGTTGTCCATGAGGAGATTTCACAAATTACTGCACTCTAGCAAAGCATTACACTGTCCACATGTAGGAAAAGATTTCAAAAGTAGGCTTTATTTCATCAAAGGACAAGTGCTGCCACACATACAAGTTGGAACTACTCAGCCCAGCGCTTCATTAGAAAGGCTTCATCAGGGGCCAGTAACCCCCAACAATGTCTCAACAGTTTCCACAAATTACTACACTCTAGCAAAACATTGCACTGTCTACATGTAGGAAAATATTTCAAAACTAGGCTTTATTTCATCAAAGGACAAGTGCCACCACACATGCGAATCAGAACTACTCACCCAGAGCTTTGCCAGGAAGGCGTGTTGTCCCTGAGGGCTGGGACGGCATGGTGGGGGTGGCAGTATATGTTTGCCATGGCCAGCAGCTGAACTTTGAGGAAGTACAGAAGTGTTAAGGCAGGATCCCCCCTGCCATAGCTTGATACTCTTGCTCAGCACTTCACACCTTATTGAATGGTGTGGAATACAGGCACGACCCCTGCACTGCCTCCAGACCAGCCCTGCATGGACCTGCCCCGTTGGTCAGGGGATTGGATGCACAAGGGATGCATGCTTAAGAGCAAGCTGCCAGGTGTCCACTGGACCTCCACTGCATAGCTTTCCAACTTTGGGTCCCCTACACCCCTCAGATACCTGTTGCATAGGCGATCCAGTTGTTTTGTGCATAGACCCCAAAGGTGGCAGAGAATGTGTCAAATGTGCATACCTGGGCCTGATGATCAACAGCAGCCCTCCAATCAGATGGAATACCCACCAGTAGACTGGATCCTGCACTCTATGTGGAGTGGGGAATTATGGGATATGACTGGTCCTCCCAGTACTGCTGTTTTCCAGTAATGGGACCTACTGGTCTGCCCGTGTTCACCACTATGCTCCCAGCCCTCATGGTATAGTCAGAGGGCTGGGGTAGGCTGGGGTGAAGGATGGTGCCATGGCCACTATGCCATTCAGCCTGTGGGAAGGGTATGTAATGGCTAAGGAATGGACCCTGCCTGTGCATCTGGCACCACCCACCACCACTCCATGCAACAGATCGGGGATAAAGCATTGCATGTAGTCATGCATCACCCCTAGTCATCCACCTGGGCAGCAGCAGCAGGATAGGAGTGTGGGTGCAGAAGAGGTGTGGGTCAATGCCACAGAAGCAGCAAATTTAAAATTATGTAAGTACACAACACACATTGTGAAACTAGTTAACAATAACATAGTATAGCAGCTACAGTGTAATTATACAGTAGTTATAGTGTAGTTAGTGGCACTTAGAATTATCCTTCAGAAATCATTCCCTCATGAACTCACTTCAGTATAGCGCAGTGGTTAAGAGCACTGAGCTACAAACCTGGAGAACTGGGTTTGAATCCCAGAGCCACCACTTCTGTACTGTGTGACCAAAAATAAACTTGCAATCTAATATTGTGAATTGATATATAAATTATTTATTTGAATTTTGGTAACTGGAAGAGCCCACTGAGACAATGCAGTCCCTTTTTCAGGGGCCAACTGGATTCAGACATACATGTATAAAGTTTGTACTTCCATAAACAGTTATATCCATAAATATGTTCATTCAAATACAGGTATATGCAAGGGGATGGAGTACAGTGCTTTACAAGATGGGAAAAGGATTTACAAGCAAGTTTTACAAGGAGATTTCTAATTATAAAGTGCATAAATCCTAACACACAGTGCAACAATAATTCAAAAATACAGTTAAATATAGTGTCCAATCATATAGACCAAAAGGCAAGGCAATGATATGTACAGCAGAGCGGTATCACGTGAGGCTGGCCACACCCATAGAGGTGTGTCACAAGTGGAAAGAGGGTATTGTCATCTGAAGCAAATACAACGAGAGGCGGTTGCAAGGTGGAGCAATAGGGAATGTTGGAACAGAGAGAGGGAGGTGTTGGATAAGATCTTATGCAGTAAGGAGTTCCAAAAAAAAAAGACAAAGTGGAGAAGATAAATTATCTCCTGCCCACAGATAATCTCAGTGATGGAGTTACTAGAAGGGGAAGGGAAGAGGACCTAAGTGTGAGAGGGGATTCTTTGAACTGGATGATGTCTCTAAGATATGGTGTGTGTGGAGGTGGACCAACTTATATATTAAGCTGAGGGTTATTCGTTGGAGTTTGGACACATAAGTAGGCCAGCCCAGGGATGAAGGAACATCACAGTGGTGGTGACATGAGTCAATCCCTAATTCAAATTGTCCAGCATGGTGATAGAGTTGTGTAAAGCATGTGAGGATGGTTGCAATGGTTGAGAAAAGTAACGAGGCACTATAGCAGAGCAGAGGGAGAAAGTTTGAAGTTGCAATTTTGTTGCAGGAGGCTGAGGAGATGAATGGACAAAGGTGGTTGAGCAGACCCAGTTTCCGATTAAATGTATTTATGAGGAGAGCTACATGGGTGTCAAAGGAGAGGTATCAAGCATGACATCTACATATTTAAAAGATTGTACGGATTCAAGAATATCACCAATGCGGGAGGAGATAGTGAGAGTTGGGTGAGGTTGAGGAGTTGAAGTAGGGTTGAAAAATACCATACATTTGTTCTTTTTGTTATTGAGAACTAGTTGGCTGTCCAAAAAAACAGTTTTCAGGCACTTGGAAATCTGAAGCTGAGGTCCTGTTGAGCCAGCAGTGATCGGAAGAAAAACAGTAGATAATGGCATCATCTGCATATAGTTGGATAAATGCCCCACCACAGTTGTTCAGTAAATCATTAATGAAAATAGAAAATAGCAATGGTCCCAGGATGGACTCCTGGGGTACTCCATGAGTAATGGATCTGAAGTCTGAAAATGCACCAGAACACTTGACCTCTTGTGAGCGGCCAGTTAAGTAACTGCAAAACCAGTTCAGAGCATTCCAATCAAGGCCCAGGGAGTATAGTTTCCAGAAAAGGAGACTGTGGTTAACCAGGTCAAACACCTTTGTTAAGTCCACAAAGATCACTATCATAGTATGGCCCAGATCCATTGCACTGAGCAGGTCAGTAGTCACTTTTTACAAGGGCTGTGCGGGTGCTGTGACTCTTTTGGAACCCATGTTGGAAGGCAGAAAGGAGGTGGTGTGAATCAAGTTATTCCTGGAGATGGTTGTACAGGATTCGCTCTTGAATTTTAGCAAGAGGGAAAAGGATAGATATTGGTCTGTAATTGTCAACTACCATGGTATTCCTATCCTTATGAACAGGGACACTGATGGTGACCTTCAATCTATCCAGGACCGTACCCGATAAAAAGGATCTATTGATTAGGTTGCACACTGGAGAGGCTAGAGCTGAGGCTCCAAGCTTTAGCAACTTGGACTCAAGCATGTCATGGCCCGGGGAGCTTTCTGACTTTAGTTTAGAGAGGAACATTTGTACTTCCTTGATGGTGGCCAGTTTAAGATGGAAGGCTGGGTGACTGCCTATATTGACCGGTGGCAAATGAGATGGAAAGTGGGGGGGATAAGTGAAGAGTGAAGTGTACCTCTGAAGGTCCATGAAAAACTCATTGAAGCCATTAACAATGGATGGCAGGTCAGATAAAACAGATGCTTTGGCTGTAAGAGAGCTAGGTGCTTTGTTGGACCTGCCTTTAATAAGTGAGTTCACTTACTTCCAGAACTCCTTAAGATTGCTAAGGTGCTCAGTTTGTATGGTTCAAAGATGGGTGCGTTTAGCTTCAACAAGTGAGTTCTTGCATGAGTTCCTCAGCTGCCTATAGCTCTGCTAATCAGAAGTTAGACCGCTATGTTTAGAGGTTTTCCATGCCCTGTCACAAGCAGAAGTATGCTTTTTCAACTCTTTGGATCTCCAGGGTGCTTTGAGGCCTTTAGAGCTACACCTTTTCAAGGGGACATGGTGGTCATCTATATTGGTCAAGGTATGCATGAAAAAGTATAGTCTAATATAATAAAAAAAATCATTATTTTACATAACTGCTTATTGGCTTTTAACAGTGCTGTGTTTATCAAGGAATGTGCTGCTTCTGTGGCATTGTTTCCACAGTTAATGCCTAACAAGTATTTGCAAAGGAAGTACCTAGAAACTGACACTTAAAATAAAGTGCAAGGAGGATGTAACTACTGTACACTTACATTGATCAAATGCCAATGCTGTAGTTCTGATGGATGTTCTCCTTCAGAAATCATTCCCTCATGCACTTACTGCTTAATAAACATGCAATCTAATATTGTTAATTGCTATACAACTACATTGTTTACTTATACAATAAAAAACCATTTACACGATTACCTACTGGCTTGTAACAGAGCTGTAGTTACCAAAAAATGTGCTGCTTCTGTGGCATTGACCCACAAATCTTCTACACCCACACCCTTATCTTGCTACTGCCCAGGTGGGTGGCTGGGGGTGGGGCAACATGGCTACATGCCATGCTTTATCCCTGATCTGCTGCGTGGAGTGGTGGTGGGTGGCGCTGGATACACAGGCAGGGACCCTTCCTAAGCCATAACATGCCCTTCCCATTGGCAGAAAAGGGTGATGGCCATGGCACCATCCTTCACACCAAGCTACCCTGGCCCTCTGACTATACCATGAGGGCTGGGGGCATGGTGGTGAACATGGGCAGACCAGTAGGTTCCTTTGCTGGAAAACAGCAGTTATGGGGAGGGCCAGCAATATCTCACAATTGCCCACTCCACACAGAGTGTAGGATCCAGTCTGCTGGTGGGCAGTCCATCTGATTGGATGTCTGCTGTTGATTACCAGGCCTGGGCATGCACATTTGACACATTCTCTGCTGCCTATGTGAATAGGATCTAATATTAGATTGCACGTTTAGCAAGCAGTAAGTTCATGAGGGACTGAGTTCTGAATGATAACATACAGTACATCACAACTACAGTACTGACATTTGATAAATGTGAATGTGTGTACTTGCAAATACATGTTACCTAGGCATTAACTGTGAAAACAGTAAAATTATTTCTTAGCCAGAATATTGTTACAGTGACAGTTAGTAATCAGGTAAATTAAATATGTTTGTGCACAGTTATATAGTAATTCACAATATTAGACTGCATGTTTACTAACCTGTAAGTTCATGAAAAAGTGTAGTACAGAAATGGAAAATCATCTAAAGAGTTTCCAGTCAGTGCATTTAACTGTAGCAGGCTGAAGTTGCATTTTAATCATATTTTAGTTACCATTCTGAATACACTATAAAGTTTTTCTGTGTGATTACCTTTTAAATAAATGTCAGCTAGACATAGACTGTTGAAACAGTGCACAAGACTTGCATTCATATGTAGTTACATCTGTATGAACAGATTTAATAATACCAAAAGTAGTAACATAGTAGTTACTCAAAAGATTTGCTGCTACAATTTGTACTAGCTACTGCATGTGTAGTTGCCCTTCTAAGAACAAATTACACAATGCCATAAGAGATGCAGTGGTAGTTGCACAATAGAGTTTCTGTTACACTTTGCAACAGCTATTAAATGTGTAGTTACACTTGTCAGAATTAACTAATATGTGTCAAAGGGGAGGCAGTAATTGCACATGTTTGCAAATTGTGTAACTACACAAAATGCAAATGTGAAATTAGTTAACAACTACATAGTAGTTACATGTAACTGCACAGTAGCTACAGTGCAGTGGCAGTATAGGTATACAATAGTTACAGTGTAGTTAAGAACACTTAAAATAAAGTGTTACCCTCTTCTTATAGTTAGAACAAATGAGCTTGGAATAAAAATAATTGCCAGCAACTACTGGGGCACTTTGGAATTATTGTTTGCATAATTCAGCCCCCCCAGTTCCAATGAAATGGACTTGAATTTATCGCGTCTTTCACATTTTATAGTCTTCTATGACACGCATTTAACCCTTGCTGTGCCACAAGCTGTATGAATAAGTACAAATATGCTGAAAACTTAATACAAATTGAAAAATAAAAAAAGAAAATGGCTGACAGAGATTCCAGATTTTGAAAACAAAGTTCATATTTGTAAGAATAAGTTTTCTATAAATAGTCCAGCCTTGCAAATTTCCAGATAGCACGTTATCATCTTCATACAAAATGACAGGGCATGACTTATCTTGGTCACACTGCACCATCTACGAACATTTAATTATTACAGACTCCAGACATTTGACACTTCTAGTGCTACAGTGTTATGCAGGAGTGTTACTAATTAGAGGAGCACACTGGAAATATTATGAGCGAGGAGCTCAGTCCTTCCCCTACAGTTAATTAACTTATCTTCACTTGGGTGGCTTTTATACCAGATTATACAATGGCAAGAAAGAATCCTGGCTTCTGATTGGTCAGTTGGCTGTCACAGCAGGGATGTTATCCTGACATAACCCCCTGCTGATTGTTTGGATGATATAGATGACCACCTTGACGATCTCCTCTTTATCTTAAGAAACAAAAATATGTTTACACACGAACAAAAACATTCTTTAAAATTAGTTTTTTATTATAAAATAACAAGTCATTGTATAATAGGAATAATGCCCTCCAGGGTGGGAGTTATGCTGGGATAACATCCCTTCTCGGGTGTTGGACACCCTCGGCCCGTGGCCTCGGGCCCAACCACCTGAGGTGGGATGTTATCCCAGCATAACTCCCACCCTGAAGGGCATCATTCCTTTATTAAACAATGGATGGTTTGGACTTCATACGGAGAGTTATCAGAAGTATTAACCTACTGAAGTTTATCTTTCTTTTTTTTTTTTTTTTTTTTTTACAATTTATTTATTTATTAAATTGTTTCATCAGGAAAGGCACACTGAGCAAAACAATGCTCGTCTCCTGGTGTGACCTGTGGGGAGGGGTACAGAGCAGAGGATAACACACAGGTTATCACTGAGCAAACATTTAACATTACAGTTTGTGCATTGGAGAGAAAAACATGCAGGTTTTCAAGGAGGATACATATAACATTGCATTTATTACATTACAATAATGTATACATTTAATAGGAATTACAGCTGAATAACAGGTTAACAGGTACGGAAACAATTAGGTACAAGGCATGTTGATCCATTCATGGATCAGAGTACATGGAATGGAAGTGCTGTAAGACAGCAAGACAGCAGATGCGTGATAAGTGCAATAGTTGATATAAAACCCAGCTTTGTAGTGTATGCTGAGTGCCGTTGAACAGGCAGTCGGGGGTACGGGATATGAGATGCGGGACAGGAGGATGTATTTATGTATTTATCCATCTAGAATGACCCAACAGAGATGCAACCTCTTGTTTTTAGAGGCAGTCCTATTTTTACCCTGTTTGCAGCTGACTGTACTGAAGCACAGGGGAGATCAGGTATCTTGCTTAGGGTCGCACAGCACATTCAGAGATTAAGGAAGGAAAGAAATCGTTGTAGCCCAGGGAGGCCACCAATAACTACGGTTATGGGCGGCCTCCCTGGGCTACACCAATTTCTGCACATGCCTTTTTGCTCACAATAAAGGTTTTTGCATGATGGACAAGAGAGTCTATGGCTATTCAATTAACACCTGTATATTGGAACTTAGGATCTGCAGCGCCATCCCCTTGGGAGTGACCTTTTTCTCTGATCAAGCCCCAGGTGTGCTGATCATTTGGTGCATGGGGTGTGTGGCATTTTCCCGGCTGTCCATTGGGATTTTCAATCCTGAGGGTCAAATGCCACAAGTTAGACCAAGTTTTCCCTGATCTAACTTGCACCATTTGGGGGAACCCCTTTTACAGGTCTTGCACCAAATATTTGGTGCAAGCTGCCATAAAGTGTGAAAACTGTTGTTAACTGTGCACAATGTACTAAAATCGGATGCAGTTGCATCTAATGAGCCTGGTGTAGCTGCACCAAAGAACAGGGTAAATCCAGGGCTTGACACAAGCCCTGAGTCCACCTTTGAAAATCGAGCCCTATGAGTCGGAGGGGGCTGGGGGAGAGAATTCACTGCTGACTTTTCAATCTGCAACATGCTAGTCAGATAGCATCCTAGCCATGCCTTAGCATAATGAGCTAAACCTCCTATCACACCCCGCCCGGATTCCTCAGCTCCTATAACTGAATTAAGACTCAGTGGTCAGGACTTTGTCCTTGTTGCAGTTTAAGCCCTCTAACTCTGTTGGGTCTCCCCCTTGCTTAACCATATTAACAGCAGCCTGACTCTGTTTTGGCCCCCCTCCTTTCAGTTTCTTCACTATACCTAGTAATGTGTCTTTCCTGCTGCCTTGCTATGGAATTGCTCATTAGTTGCTACCCGGCTTTCTAAGCCAACTGTCTATCTAACCCCCACCCACCCATCTCCAACTTCTTCACTGGTTCCCGACCCGTGAATGAAACCATGAGGCCGGGTACTCTTCGCATGCTCAGACCACCAAAACTGTCTTGCCGTCCATGCCCCCGCATCCTGAAACACCCTCTAGCCAGCTCACGGTTCCACGAGCCCGGCCAAGGAGGCACTGTTATCTCTTTGTAAGTCACTGGTAAGGCTACACTGGGAATACTGTACCCAGTTCTGGAGTCCCCACCTAAGAAAAGACAGGGACAGGCTAGAAACATTTCACATGAATTTTAGATGTTTTACTGTGTGAAAGAGCACCTCCTGTGCAAGCACCAAGGGACCGTCATTCTCCTAAAAGAAAATCTTGGTACTGGTGGGGAGGAGAGGAGGAGCTGGGTGCTGCTGATGGGGGGTAGATGGAAATACTGATTAATAAAGACAGAAGTGCTAAAGATGAGATGGCAGCCAGCCGTGGAGATGGGCGGGTTGTGCCAGTCACACATCATGGGAGGTTCTTGTTTAAACCATGAATTTTGTGGGTGCTGGCGAGGGAGGAGGATGGGATTAGGCTTGTAGCACATGGTGGGGGGATGGAGATGATATTTTGAATGATTGGGCTGGGCAGAAAGGTGGAGGGATGTTTCTTTCTATTTTTTTGTTTTTAGTATTTCCCAAATACAAATAGGCATGAATAGTGCCAGTGTACATTATTCACATCCAAATAATGAATAGTGAGTTATTCAAGGTATTCATGAAATATTGTTCATTACTCGAACACCCCTAGTAGGTGCTGAGTGGGGGATCAGAGTGGGGTAGGGACAGGGGAGCCACAACAGACATTGATGGACAGTTTTCTTTATTTTAAGACAATGAGGGACAGTTTTCTGTTCACAGGTACTGACACTGGTGATTGGGCACTCAATGTTGGTTTTCTGCTTGTCAGCACTGGAAGTGGTCACACTTGTGGCAAGCAAGGTTCCAAGCTTGACCAGCTATTGAGTACCCTGGTATCAGGTTCTTCTTCTAGTGGCTGTCATATAGCACAAGGGGTGGACACACCAGTGTTGAAAACGGGGGGGGTATGTAATCAAAACTGGGGATTCAGCACTCCAGTGCTGGCATCTTAATTGGGCAGGTGGGGGAATTAATCAGCACTGGGTTTGGGCACTCCAGTGTAGGGGTGGGGAATTAAAGAAAACAGAGAGGGGACTTAAATGGCATCAGAGGTGGTCACTCAGTGTCAGAAGGATTCATTATTCAGCCAGCACTAGGGACTGGGCACACTGGTGTCTGGTTTGCGTTAAACAGGACACAGATGTGGCTAATGGTAGCCAAAAGGCCTTTTACAAAAAAAGCATTTACAGCTCTGATCAGTGGGGGCAGGGCTATGCAGTGTCAAACAAGTCCCACCACCTCTGAGTGGACACTGTTTAAATAGAAAGAGACACTGTTTACAGCATCAGGATAGCCCTACTCCTTCAGACATACACATATTTTCATCAAACAACTGCATTAAAAACACAGTTGTACAATATCAGTTATCCTCTCATCAGATCTCCAGGTAGTCCAGTCCTGGCTTAACCACAATAAAACTACTAATCAACTGCTCCAAGACACAGGCAATGCTCTTCGGGTCACCTCCTCAGCTGATAAACATAAATACTCCCCTCTTGGTGTCCAGCAGTAATGGTTCCCCTCTCTCCACTGTCACATACTTCAAACACATAGGTGTCATTCCAGACCCTGCCCTTGATTTTGCCTCTCACATCTCCTACACATGTAAGGCTACTAACTATTTCCTCTGTATTGCCTCTTATGCTTGCAATAATCTCTCCCCAACTGCTAGAGGTACCATTGCTCGAGCTCTACTACTCCCTTAACTCATATATGCCCTCCCAATTTTTGCCAAACCTTCTAATGCCCTTATGCACAAATGGACAGTGAGTTACAACGACATATGTCACTGTGCACTAGGCTGCAATTGACTTACTCACCACTGTCTCCTATACAGAAAACTAGGCTGGCCCTCCCCAGCAGCCCTCATGGACCTTTCCCTAGGAAAAATTATACATAGTGCAATTAACAGAAAAAAGCCCTTGTCCTTCTCCTCACTTATTTTACCCTTAACTATCCACTACTCCCCCAGATCCTCAGACACTGACCAACTCATCATCCCCAGGTCATGAATTAGATTTGGTGAGGCATCCTTCTGTTCCACTGCCCCTAGGCTGAGGAACTGGTAGAAAGCTGGTAGCTTTAGTCGGCACCTCCACCAACATCTGCTGCAAAGTTTGCAGTGTACCTGTGCTAATCCCTAATTATTGACTTGCAACAAAGTACGTAGCATTTCAGTGATCTCTTTTGTACAAATTTGTTACGTGAATAACTTGTACCAAGGCTCTTTTACAAAAATTCCACATCAGGAAAATACAGAGATAGTGAAATAGTAATATTACAAGGAAAATAGACATTTCATAGAGTAATACATTTCGTACGGTTATTAGGACCATAAGCTTTAACAAAAGGAAGGGGAGACAGTGAAGCAGCCAGTAGCATTTGTCAGGCTAGTTGTGCCAATAAGTGCTATATCCTTAGAAGTGGGTGAGAAAGGAGAAGTGAAAGAGGGGAGGGTAGATAACACATTGAAGGGATAAAACAAGGAGGAAATAGAGGATGGGAGGCAAGGGGAGGAAGTGGGGGAAAAGTGGGAAAATATATATATATATATGTGTGTGTGTGTGTGTTTGTGGTGCGATAGTGCCACTATAGTTAGGGTTGGGTAGGCACTTTAATGTTAAACATCAAATTTTGCACATCAATAACTTTTCAGCCATTCACTGGATTTGCACAAAGGTTTGCATGCACGGTCTCCTGGGGTAGATCTCTTGACATGCTAAGTTGCGTGTCAGTTGGATTGGTGGATTTTGTGCTGCACATAGTGAAAAAACATTAAAATTTGCCTTTTTTTTGCATTTTATTTGTCATCACACTACGGCCAAATAGTTTGGAATTTTCGTCTGACATTTTCAGGGTAGAAATTGCTTGAACCACGGAGCATGTCAGCATTGGTTTGGTGAAAAAAATACTAATCCGTTCCAAAGTTATTTAATTTTAAAAGTTTAGGTTATGAGCGTGCTCAAGTTCACTCTTTTGGATAGAGGAATGGAACAAACAAGGATCTTATTTTCTTGTGGCTCCAATCCTTGTTCGTCAGCAGGCAATCCTTAGTCACCAGAAAAAAAATCCTTTTTTGTGAGCCACCATCTTGTTTTTTGATTTTGCCCAAAACAAACTGTCAAAACTCTCCTTCAGGATGTCTGTTTTACACATTAAAGTGTGATTTTTCTCATTGGGAGTTATTGAGCAGTGCTTTGTGGTTTCTGATATCCATATGCTCCCAGAAACATTTTTTTTTAATGATTTAAATCCTATTTTTGCTACTCGCTAGATTCCTTTTTTGCCATTCTTTTTTCATTATGTCAGAAAAGGAAATCGGCTGGTGAACAAGAATTCCAGGTCAGGCCATCTGGTCATAGAAACATAGAGTGTGGCAGCAGAAGGAGACCACTAGGTCCATTTAGTCTGCCCTGAGTCTCTTCCTAACCCCCTAGCTGCCCTTTAGTGCGAGGGCTCCCTTGTATCTATCCCATGCATTCTTGCATCTCCCTACTGTATTAGCCCTCACCACCCCTGGAGGCAGGCTATTCCAGGTGTCCATCACCCTCTCTGTTAAGAAATACTTCCTGATGTTGGTAATGAACCTCCCTCCTTTCAGTCTCAGATCATGCCCCCTAGTTCTACTGCCCTCTTTGAAGTGAAAAAGTTCCTGTGCATGTACCTTGTTTACACCTTTTATGTATTTGAACATTTTGATCATGTCTCCCCTCTCTTTACTCCGCTCCAGGGAATAACAGGTTCAGTTCGCTCAGTTTTTCTCTGTATCAATCAATCAAAATTTGATTGACTGATTGATTTTCTCTGTATGAAATGTAATGCAATTCCTGTATCATTTTTGTCACCTTTCTCTGCACTGTGTCTATCTGGTTGATGTCCTTTCAGAGGTGAGACCTCCAAAACTGGACACTGTATTCCAGGTGTGGCCTGACCAGTGCTCTGTATAGGCGGCAGGACCACCTCCCTCCTCCTGCTTGTGATTCCCCTCCCAATGCATCCCAGCATTCCAGTGGCCTTCAATGCCACCTTCTTGCACTGTTCTCCCACTTTTGTGTAATCTGAGATTGTGATTCCCAGATCCCACTTCTGGTTTCAGGTAGCTAGTCTTTCCTCACGCAAGTATTATGCCTTTTTTGGATTCCTTTTTCCCATGTGCATGACTTTGCACTTTTTAGCATTGAATCTCAGCTGTCATGCTCCAGACCATTCTTCAAGTTTCTTTAGGTCTGATTCCATCTTGCTTACTCTCTGTATGGTGTCTACCCTGTTACATATCTTGGTGTCATCCATGAACAGACACACCTTTCCCTCTAGTCCATCCATTAGCAATGTCAGCTATTATACACTGAAAAGCAGAGGCCCCAGCACCGAGCCCTATGGCACTCTGCTGGTCACCCTACCCTGTGACGATAGTGCTTCATTTACCTGCACCCTCTGGGTTCTGCCCTGCAGCCAATTTTGTACCCATTTTACCACTTTTAGTCCAACCCTTGTAGTCTAATTTCTTTACCAGCCTTCTGTGTGGGATCAAGTTGAAGGCCTTACTAAAGTCCAGGTAGACCACATCCACCACCCCACTGTCATCCACAGCCTTAGTAACCCAGTCAAAAAATTCAACCAGATTTGTTTGGCACGACCTCCCCATTGTGAATCCATGCTGTTTGGGGTACAGCTGCCAGCTGGCTTTCAGGAATGCTATAATCCTCTGTTTGAGCAGTGTCTCCATCCATTTTCCCACTATAGATGTGAGGCTTACTGGTTGGTAATTTTCTGATTCTTCCCTGCTGCTGATTTGTGAAGTGGGACCACTGTTGCCCTTTTCCAGTCTTCGGGTACCACTCTGCTCATCAGTGATTTGGTGAATAGTTTTGCTATTGGGGTTGCCAACTCCTTCCCCAATTCCTTTAAAATTCTGGAGTGTATCTCATCCAGTCCCATGGCCTTGACTCCCTTCAGTTTATTCAGTGCCTCCAGTACCTGGATCTCTGTGAAGGGGCTAGTGTAGACCCCTGGACCAGAGGTGCTACGTTTGGCAAGTGCTGGGCCATTTCCCAGTCCTCCTCCCTAAACACAGAGCAAAAGTACCTGTTTAGGATTTCTGCTTTTTCCGAGTCATCTTCTGCTATCTTCCCTTCCCCTGTAGCAATCCTCACTATACCCCCTTTTTCCTTCCTTCTTTCCTTGATATACCTAAAGAAGGATTTGTCACCTTTCTTTGTCCCTTCTGCTATCTTTGCTTCTTTCTCGGATTTGGCCTGTCTTTTCCTTTTGCTTGCTTCTTTCATTTTTTCTTTGTACGAATCACAGTCTTTTTCCTTCTTAGTTTCTTTGTATATCTTGTACACCTTCTTTTTTCTTTTACTATGGTTCCACTTCTTTGGAAAACCATAGAAGATTTCTTCTTTTCTCCTTGCTGATCCTCCTGGAGCATTGGTCTGTGGCCATCTTGATTTCTTTCTCACGTCCCCCCCACATGACCTCAGTCTCTTCTGTTTCAATTTAGTTATTGTTTAGGCTGATTCTCATTTTCTGGAAGTTGACTTTTTTTAAATCTAGCACCTTGATTTTTGAGTGGCACATGTCTTGCATTATGTTTATTTTAAAGCTGACCATATGATGGTTGCTGTTTCCCATATTGCACCCCACATCAGTTTCTTTTATCTTTTCACTGATTGTTAGAACCAGCTCGAGAATGGCATCTCCCATTGCTGGGGCTTTGACAAGCTGCCCCAGTCCTGCACCCTGAAGGGCTAATAAGAAGTCCCTGCTTCTTGTCCTTGCTGCCGTTTGTGTGGTTCAGTTTATAGCTGGGATGTTGAAGTCCCCCTCAAGTATCACTTCACCCCTATCAGTCAGTTTGTATATTTAAAAGACAAAGAACCTCTGTGCGCAAACACTGAGGAAAGGGTTATCCCAAAGGGCATTTGGCTGGGAAGCCAAGTTTCAAGAAAACACAAAATCATACATGCCCACACAATGCAAAGCATCATGGGCTACATATGCAAATCACCACAGAATGTTATGCTGGTTCAACTTTAAGCAGAATTGCGTGGTGCCAAAAGGCCTCTCACACAGTTTGCAAAGGGTGCTAACAGATGACATAGACACGTGTTTCGTCCTACCAGGACTCATCAGTATGCCTCGTCTGTTTGACACCCCAGTGGAATGAACCAGTTACCCTAAGATGGTCTGTCTGGGTTATGTTGTGGTGCACACACCTCCACACGCACACACACACACACTTACACACATACACACACACACACACACACACACACACACACACATGCACACGCACACACATCCTTGACACCCCACACATACTCTAAGTGAGCTGAAGAGGTCTGAGGTTCGAGATATGCTGTCCCAATTGAAGATTTGTCTTGTTGCTAGGATTAGTGATTTCAATGATCCCCCCATGTGCCTCTTGGCCTGTACAGGGTGCGGTTGGGTTGTTAGGGTTGTAGAGGTACTGTCCCTGGGGTAATAACAGGAACAAAGTAGCTTAGAACTGCCTCGTGGACAGCACACAGGAATCTAGTACCCAAGTGGTGGTCTAGGGGCAAGCAACAGGAACCTGCTGTCATGGCACTCTCTGAGAGGCAGCGAAATAGAACCAGCTACAGAGGTACTGCCCAAGGGTCAGTTCATGGAAACCAGTTACCTAGGGTGTGGCCAAGGAGCAATCTACTGGAATAAACTACCCTGGCACTGCTCCAGGGGTAGTGTGAAGAAGCAGCTACTCAGGCACTGGTTAGTGACAGATAAGAGGAAACAAGTAGCCAAGCAGTGCCTCTGAGGTAGCCCATATGAAAGGAAGGTCCGGTCTCATCACCTGTGTTGGAGGGTTGCTGCTGCCCACTGAATGACTTCCCCCAGGTGGAGGCCTGAGGAGTAGTTTTGGATGGGGGAGGGATACAAAGGGTGGGTGCTGCAGGTGGCAGTGTGTGCATGCCTGGACACACGTGCGTGCATGTTGGCAATGATGGGGGAGGAGAAAATGGAAAATTCCAGCTGGCAAGTTCCATGATGGCTTGGACGTGTCTCTGCACCAGGCTCCCTGGATTCTGGCTTTATGCTCTGGAGGGGGAGAAAGTTGATGATTCCCACTCTGGCCCCACCTTCTATTTTGTTACCTCCCTCTCCTTCATTATGGTGTTGCACCTATGAATGAATGACAGAAACATTTTATTTAAATACCATATTTTTCCTTTATTTCAAATAAAAAAATAGGATGCTTCAAAAATAAAGTTATAATGTATGGGGAGCCCTTATTATTAATTGAAATCAGCATTGTAATAAACTGACAATCCCATCGATGTGACATCTGAAGTCTGGAAACCCTCAGTTTGAACATCACATTGATGGGATTACAGTTTAGAATGACACCTGCCTTTGCATTCTCAAAGTGGAATGTCCATTCAGTAAACTTCAAAGGCCCTCACATTCCAACCATTCCATTGGTAAAACGCAGCAGTACACCTCACGATGGCCAGCAACAATCCTGTGTCTAACCGCGAGGTTTTTATCCAAGAGCAAGAACACAAACACACGATTAAAAAAATGGCTTCTGACATACCGCTTTTACAATCTTATCTGGCAGACATCCAGGAGATTCAGAGCATTGCAGCCATCCCCGTCTGTGAGCAGGATCTTCATTGGCAGAGTTCCTATTCACAGTAAAAAGAAACGATGATTCAG
Organism: Neoceratodus forsteri; assembly: GCA_016271365.2. Lineage (NCBI taxonomy): Eukaryota > Metazoa > Chordata > Ceratodontiformes > Ceratodontidae > Neoceratodus > Neoceratodus forsteri. Next base: position 48,133,715 of record CM028134.1, read on the forward strand.
AATATGAATCTGGCACATTAAGAGGCATACTGGGCAGCATTGACAGATATCTTCTGAAAAACAACTACAGACATTCAGTGTTCCATAGAAACATGGGTGGTTTTAAAGAGACACTGAAAACACTGGCGGCTAAGCAAAAGTCCATAAAGGAGGAGGGCAAGGGAGACAAACCAAACAGGGCTGATGCCTTATCTCCTAGTGACATTGACAAACTTTATGTGACAAGGACCCTTGGTATGCAAGCCCCACCGCCCTGTTACACACACACATAGTTTTTTTTTAAACAATGGGCTGTATTTCGCCCTTTGAACAGCAGAGCAATATTGCCTAAGGTGGTCAGACTTGTCCCTTTTACAAGATAGTGAAGGACAAGAATACTTGGAGTATTCTGAGCGCCAGATGAAAACTTGTACCGATGAGAACCCCAGGGACATACAAGCTGTCAAGCTAAGAATGTACAGCAACACATCCTTCACAGAGAGATGCCCAATCAGGGCTTACAAACTGTACAGTCCAGAAAGGCCAACCAAAATGCTCAAACCAGATGCTCCCTTCTATCTGGCCCCAAACTTAAAATTTAAGCCTGGCATATCTCTATGGTTTTGTTGTATGCCATTAGGTGAAAACAAAATGTGAAATATACTGAGTGTAATCAAACATCTGCTGGACTCCTGACTGACAGATGTATTACAAACCACTCTACTCAAAAAACAGCAATTCAGTGTCTTGTAGACAGGGATGTGCTGATGTGCCCCCGACGGAAGTCCAACAAGTGTCCGGGCACAGATCACTCCAATCAATCAACAATTATAGCCTACTTAGTGAATCTAAACAAAAAGACATTCCAACATCTTTGGCCATCAGTCGTAATCAGCAAATGCAGCCATCCACAAGTACTGCCCTGCAGAATGAGAAACCATCAACCTCCAATTCCACTACTCAGAGAAACCTACTAAGTGATCTTGGAGTGAATTTCAATTTATTTGGGGAAGGCATCACCATAGTAGTTAACAACTACTATGGGCAACAGAAGAGGTGGCGCATAGCCATAATTCATGAGTCCTCCTCAGATGATGAATAGTAAGTTTTGGTTCCAAAATCTGTCATGGTGTATTTCTTCTAAGGTTCCCATGTTTTTTTTTTTTAGATAAAAAATTTAATTTTGTAACCCGAAGTTACAGGTTATCATGCTAATCTGAATGCACCTCCAATGAATGTCAGATCCTCTCCATGCAGCTGCATGTCCTCCTTGTAGGCCCAACCTACCACGACACTGAGTCATGTGTTCCTTGCTGACCAACCAGAAAGTGACGAGCAGCCTAAATGCACTTTTCAGATTTAAAATTGTTTTTTTTCACCTTAATTCACGCATTTATTAATAATTTTAGTGAGACCAAATTAATCTAAATTGTATCTCAATGTGCACAATAAATGTTTCCACCTAATGATCTAACGATCAGCATCTGGGTAAGTTTTTCAAACATGAAAAAATGAAAATGAAATGTAAGTTGGCATTTTATCATAGTGTATGGTCCCATACACTATAAAACATAATGCCTAAGTTACGGTGGTCAATCACAGAGGTAATCACCTCTCACAGTTGTCATGACAACTGTAAACCTCTTGAGCTGCACTCTCAAGGTTTACTCAGTTGTCATGACAACTGCTCAAGGTGATTACACTGTGGTTAACCACTGTAACGTAAGCATTTATTGGATTGTATAGGACAAAAGAAGGCTCAAGGCCCATCAAGATTGTCCCCCACGCTTGTGGGTCATAGCTTGAGGTGTGACAATTTTAGTCATATATCTAATTTTGTTTTGAAGGTATCAAAGTTTGTCAAGCCAACCAACTCCTGGGGTAATAAATTCCATTTTTTGGCCGCTCTTATGCAGAAGAAATTGTCATGTTTATTTGTGTTGGCCCACTCTATTGTGAGCTATTGATTATGTAATCAGCCAACTGTGCATTTCCTTGATAATGTGAATCCACATTCATGCATTAAGGATGGTGATTTTAATGCTTTAAAAGTAAATAAGGTGTCAACCCTGTGTCTTCTTGAGTGCAGGGGATGCAAGCCCATTTCCTTAAGTCTTGTATTGTAGTTCTTTGATTTTAATCTTGGAATCATTTTGGTGAGCCGCCTCTGATCTTGCTCTAGGTGATTTATATCACCTTTCAGAAATGGATTCCAAAAGGGAGAACCATAGTCTAGAAGAGGTCTGATGTATACCCTATACAGGGGTACTAAGCAATACTCAGATTTGCTAATAAAAGTTTTTTTTAACTTGTTTAAGAATAATATTAGCTGATTTAGCCACGTTATTACAATGATTATTAGATGACAATCTGTTGTTTACCAGGATTCCTAGATCTCTTTCACAAGTTTTGGATGAAAGCAGATTATTATCTTGATAGTACTTGTTTTCTGTGTTATTTCTTCCAAAGTGAAGCACTGCACATTTGAATGTATTAAAGGTCATTAAATTTGACCTAGCCCAGAGTTCAATGGAGTGAAGGTCACATTCAAGTACCTGTATATTAGTTAATGTATTGACTCTCCCGCCAATTTTGGTATCATCGGCAAATTTAGAAATGTAGTTGTTTGAGCTAGGAGCCATGTCACTTATAAAAAGGTTAAATACTGTAGGCCCAAGCATGGAGCCCTGTGGTATACCACTTGTAACCTGGCCTAATTTGGACATTACTCCATTGATTTTAACTATCAGGGTCCTGTTATGAAGCCAGTTGGAAAACCACTTCAGCAAGTAGGGGGTGAAACCGAAGGTACATCACTTCTTTATTAATAAGGTATGATACACTTTATCAAAGGCCTTACTATAATCAAGAAGAATCACATCAGAAGGAATATTATTATCCAGATTCCTGCTTCTATTGTTATAAAATGAAATAAGGTGTGTCGTGCATGAATGCCCTGGCCTAAATCCATGTTGGAAAGAGTCCTGGATGCCTAGCTGCTGGATTTCCTGTTCAAGCAAGGATTTGATTAATCATTCCATTAGTTTCCCTGTAATAGAAGTTAGACTAATTGGGTGATAGTTCTGGACATTTGATTTATTCCCTTTTTTATAGAAAGGGATCACAATTGCACTTCGCCAATCATCAGGGATGTCATTTTCTGATAACGATTTGTTAAAGATTATTGTGAGTGGAAGGGCCAGTGATTTAGATGTCTCTAGCAAAAACCTTGGATGAGTATTACCTGGCCCTGGGCTTGTAGATTTTTTTTAAGTTAGCCAGAATTTTAATAACTTCTTCTAGGTTAATTTGAGGAGTAGGAGAATTATTTTATATTCTAGGTAGCTAGAATCATTTTTTTTATTAAAGATTGAACAAAAATAATTGTTAAAATAGTTTGATGTGTCCTTGTCAGAGTCTATATTTTTTCCATTATCAAGTAGTGGTCCAATTGCCCTTGTTACCCTTTTTACTATTGATATAAGAATAATGAGATTATTAGATTTATTTTAGAATGGGCCAGATTGAATTCAGCGCTGAGTTTAGTATGCTTGATTGCTTTATTCAGTGATGAAACAGTATTCCTATATTTGGACAGGGTGATGTGGTTATGGCTTTTCTTTAATTTCCTAAATAAGTGTGCTTTTAAATGTATTAGTTTACCAATTGATTTGGTAAACCAGATAGGAATTTTACCTTTTTTATTATATTTCATTCTGGTTGGGACATGCAGTTCTTCTAATTTGTAAATAGTATTTTTTTAACTCTTCCCAGGCTCTATTCATAGTCATATCAGTGAATAATTCCTCCCAATTAACTTAATTTATTTTCTTATTGATTTGCACAATATTCGCTTTATTGTAATTCTTATATGTTTTATTATTAGATAGTTTAGAGGATATCATGTTAATACTGAACTGAATAGAGGTATGGTCACTATTACCAATGGGGGCACTGATTTAAGTATCTGACAATATACTCTCGGAGTTTGCAATTACTAGCTCGAGTATGTTGTTACCACTGGTAGGATGCGATGCTAACTGTTCCAGGCCTAAATCAATAACTGATGCAATGAACAATTTTTCATGTTCTGATATGGCAGTAAGTGCATCCCAGTGTATGCCTGGCATATTAAAGTCCCCCAATATTGAAGTGTCACTCTTGTAAACCATATCTGTAATTATATTAATTAACTCTGAAGTGTATTGTAGTTCTGCGGCTGGAGGCCTATAACACTCTCCTATTGTAAGTTTGGGGTGACCTTTAATTTGTACAGAGACCCAAAGGGATTCTGTATATGTCTCTGTAATAATTTCATATGAGGGAAAATCTTCTGTGATATAGAGACAACCCCCCCCACATACACACACACACTCCTATTCTATCCTTTCTATCCTTGTGATAGATTTTAAAATTTGGAATTTCTCTGATACATACTGAGCTAGAACCCCACCATGTCTCAGTAACAGCAACTATACTCAGGTCTAATAGGGTACTTTTTGCTTCAAGTTCAGACATATTGAGACAGTTTAGAGATATTGCATTATAAGATAATACATTACAGGACAATTTCTAAAAGAATTAAGGGAAGAACTAGTGAAACCACTGACTACCATTTTTAACAAATCATGAAAGGATGGCGTGGTACCTGAGGACTGGAGGAAGGCAGATGTGATTTCCCTTCACAAAAGTGGGACCAAGACAGAGGCAGAAAACTACAGACCTGTCAGTTTGACCTCTGTGGAAGGAAAAGTGATGGAATCACTTCTGAAGGAAAGAACTGTTGAGTACCTAGAGGTCAGTTAGGCACAGGACCCAAGGCAGCATGGGTTCTCAGCGGGAAGGTCATGTCAGACGAATCTAATTGATTTCTTAGACTGGGTGACCAAAGTAGTAGACCAGGGAGGGGCTATGGACATGGCCTACATAGACTTTAGCAAAGCATTTGACACAGTTCCACACAAATGATTAATAGTCAAATTAACCAGCCTGGGAGTGGGTCCCAGGGAGGTAGCCTGGGTAAAACATTTGCTGAACAACAGGACACAGAAGGTAATTCTAAGTGGAGTCCACTCTGAAGAAAGAGGGGTTACTAGTGGGGAACTGCAGGTTCAGTACTGGGTCCAGTCCTTTTTAATGTCTATATAAATGACATTGCAGAGGGACTGGAAGTAAAAGTATGCCTCTTTGCAGACGACACAAAGATCTGCAACAGGGTTGATACACAAGGAGGCGTGGAAAGGATGAGAAGGGACTTGGCAAGGTTGGAGGAATGGTCAGAAGTATAGCAGCTTGGATTCAATGCAAAGAAGTGCAAAATAATGCACCTGGGAAACAAAACTCGGGAAGATTACACAATTGGGAAGGTAGTAACAACAATAAAAATGGAAATGGACCTGGGGGTAATCATATCAGATGACCTTAAGGTTAGCAAGCAATGTGAGAAGGCAGTAGGGAGGGCTGGGAGTATACTGGGATTATAGGGAGAGGCATCTCCAGCAGAAAACAGGAAGTTGTTATCCCTCTGTACAGACAGTTGGTGAGACCCCATCTGGAGTACTGTGTCCGGTTCTGGAGACCCCATCTCCACAAGGACACAGACAGGATAGAGGCAGTCCAGAGAAGGGCAACTAAAATGGTGCAGGGTCTGCAAGAGAAGCCATACGAGGAGAGACTAAAGGAGCTTAATATGTATACCCTTGAGGAAAGGAGGGAGAGAGGGGACATGATAGAAACTTTTATGTACCTCAATAGAATCAACAAAGTCCAAGAGAGTAGCATCTTTCAGAAAAAGAGATGTGCAAGAACAAGGGGACACAATTTAAAGACAGAGGGGGGCAGCTTATGAGCAATGTGAGGAAGTATTTTTTCACAGAGAGGGTGGTAGACGCATGGAACGGCCTTCCTGAGGAGGTTGTGGGGTCTAAAACTCTGGGAGAATTCAAGAATACATGGAACAGATATAAGGCAATTCTTGTGGGGTAATAAAAAATAGGCTGTTGGTTAACTAGGTTCTGCAGCTTATCCTGTAGGTAGGGAAATAGGCAGACTTGGTGGGCCAAGCGGTCCTTATCTGCCGTCAAAGTCTATGTTTCTATGTTTTTGTGTTTCTATATTAGTATGGTATTTCACACCTGCAGTAAGAGAATTGGGATCATACCCACTCTCCCCCAGACAACTCAGTTTAAATGGTTACTTATTACAGAAGCTAGGGTTTTACCCAGGAGTATACTCACTCTCCTATTAAGGTGGAAACCATCTCAAGAGAATAGTGAGTCTGTGTTGCAAAATTTCTCCCAATGAGGGATACAATGAATGTTTTGTTTGAGACACCACTTTCTTAGCCAATCATTAGTTTCTTTAATTTTACATATAATGTCGTTAGTAGCTCTTGGGACTGGGAGTATTTCAGAAAAGCATACAGTACAATTTTTTTTCCATTAACAAGTTATTTAGGGCAACATAATCTTTTGTAAGTTGCATGGGGCTTGTGCAGTTTATATCATTGGTACCCGCATGAATTATCACCAAGGGATTTGGCCCTGCATTTGCCAGAATGTCATCTACCATTTCAGTGATGTTTGATAATTTTGCTCCCCTGAAGCTAGAAAATGTTCAGTTTGCTTTATCTGGATTACAGATGGCCCTGTCAAGATGCTTTATGATGGAGTCCCCTGGAACATAAACTTGATGGGCTTGGGTTTTAGGATTAGAATTTTCAGAGATATTCATTAAGTTATCTGGTGAGCTAGGGGCAGGGTGGGACAAATCAGGTAGCCAGGTGGCCAGTGGCTACTTAAAAAATTGGTTTGGCTACCAGATTTTGAAAGTTATTGGCCAGCTTGCCTACCTGCCTACAAAGTGATTTTTGAGCCCTTAAAAAGGATGACCGCTACAAATATTGGTTTGGCTATCAGATTTTGAAAGCTAGTGGCCAATTTGTCCCACCCTGGCTAGGGGGAGGTGAGATGTTGATTTGCTTAGGGGATGGATGCCCAGTTATGTCATAGGGGAACTTTGGAGGTAGAGTGGATATGTTACCTGGGTTATGACTGACAGGTAAATCGAACTGTAGCTTAAAATCTACTCGTGAAGGTGAGGAATGGCCAGTACGTATAACATCTTGTACAGGAGAACTAGGCTGAGTTTCATTATCAATGACACCTTCCTCAACATTAATCAATACAGAAAAGGTATTCTGAATGGGTATACTAAAATGTTTAGCTTTGCAGCCCTTTTTGCTAGCTCCGGCACTGGATACTAAAGCCCAGTCTGAGTTGTGATTAGTTTCTTCATCAATATCCTCATCTCTCCCGTTTCCTCAACAGGGATGCATTTTTGTCTTTATCTTTATGAGAAGGAGGTTCAGTGACATCAGTGCAAGATGTATTTTTTTGGGGGGGGGTTGAAGGGGTAGGTTCATTCTGGGGGATAAAGGAACTCACTAAAGTTTTAGAGTGTATGGAGTTGTCATGCTTGGACCCAGCTACAGGGCGGGGACTAATTAATTCTTTATGACGCCTACGCCTATCAGTTTGGCTTGATTCCAAATACAGTAGTCTAGTACCAAAGGATGCAATCTCCTCCTGCATAATCATATTTGAGGTGCATTTGTCACAGATAAATATATGATTTGGCCTTGGTGATACACATACTAGTTGATGCATGCAGCAATGTGAGCATGTAATGCCAAGTTCCCCATCTAGAGTCATGATAGTGGGGGCGACAGTACTGGGAATAGGTACATAGGGATCAGAGGCAAGTGCTACATTACTTTCTATTATTATTTTAGTATTGGTCACCTTTACGATTATGGTATCTTCTAATTAGGGTTTGTTCACAGGCAATATAAGGGTTTAATGTCCTAGGTGTTAGACGTACCTACTGTAAATAGTCAGCACAATTCCAATGGAAATAAAGGTTACTCACAATATTCCTGCCACCAAGATGCCTAGATGCTCAACACACAAAACACGTGTGTAGACGTGCGCGTCTGTGTGCACGGATATGCACGCTCGCCCCACTCGCTGCAGGATAAGTTTAAGTGGTCTGAAGTGACCTGAAAGTGGTTTCCAGGGTCACGAGCTGAGACAGACCACAAAAGTGTCCAAACTAATTTTAAAATATTTAAATATCACTCATGCGTGGTACTCAGTTAAAGTACAAGTACTCCCCACAAGTAAATGGAAAATGTGAAGTTACAGTACCGAGCTGTAGTCCCTGAGTGCCCTCAGGGGACTACAGCTCATCTTCTTGATTCCAGTGGAGTTCGGGGCTCAGTGTCTCGTTAAACAAGGAGTTTTAAATCACTCCAAATAACGCTGAGCTTGCAGCAAGAGTAACTCCTGGGGAAAGCAAACACCGCTGTCTCCTCTATATTATGCATAATGAAAAATAATTTAGGAATAACATTATTGATAAAAAATATATAAATTTTGTCTTTGAAAAATAAACATAATTTACTTTGTTTTTTTTAGCTTTTAAATTATTTAGGGGGGGTTGAGGATGCATTCGCCCTTGGACATCATCATGAGGGCACCTTGGGTGACCTGGGAAAAGTGGAAGCAATGTGCATGGGGGGGCATCAGCTGGATTACTGCCCCTCCTCAGGTGGAGACAACTGTGGAGGAGGGGCTTGTGTAGGGTCGTCTTCATCTTCAGGGAAGGCCTGGCACAGTTGGAGCCAAAGGAGGTATTGAATGCCTTCAGGGGCCTCTAGCTGACTCTCTGCCATTTGTACTAGGACAATGTGAGTGGCCTCCTGGACAGCAGCCTGGTTCTCACTTTGATCACGCAGTTGGTTGACTGCATGAGTGAGCTCCTGGATGTTGCCCTGGAGGCCACAGGTGGCTTCACACAACTGCCCTTCTAAGCATCCATGCCAGTGCGAGAGGTCCAGAAGCTCCTGCTGTTGTTCCAGCAGGAGCTTCTGTTGCTCAGTCATTGTGGAGCTTTGGGTGACAGAGCTGAAGCCCTCCCTCGCAGCATCCATGTACTGGCAGAGGTCCTCCCGCAGTGCTCTTGTTTCTACAAGTTGTTCTGAAATAGAAAACAGGAAAAAGAAAGAAATGACTTCCCTATTTTGTTTCCCCAACCCCCCCGAGTTGTGATTATTTACTTTATGTGGTGTTATAACATCTTGAAGTTTAATATGTTGGGACCCTGTGCCCAATTATATACTGGTCAGGGTCCCGCTGGCTAAGCCCCGTGGCTTGTGGCAAATGTGACTCTCACCAAATAGAGGGTGCAGCAGAAAGCCTTGCTGCAAGCTGTGGGAGGACTGTGTGAGAATAGCACCATGGACAGGTGTCTCTCCTCCCCCTGCCCTGCTCTCCCCAATCCTAATCGCCCATAAAGAAATGTGAAAGTGGCTTGGTGGTAGCAGCCCCTCCTCAGACCCGATATGAGGATGTTAAATTGTTCTGGTTGGCTACGGCCCCCCTTCCCTGGCCTTGATGGCTCGTAATATTAAATTACCTTGTCCTGGTGGGATATCAGGCCCACCGAAGACCTGATAGGTGATGACATTAATTGCAAGTTTACTAGTAGGCTAGCAGATGGCTCTGATCCTCTGATGCATGATATTGTCAACCTTCTGGTGGTCTAGTGGACTCCTCACCCCCCCACAGCACAGTGCCCAGGCACCCTGGTCGCCCTCCTCCCCAACCCATAACCTAGCTGGTGACTGGCACAGTCCAACACTCACTACCACAGTCAGGCACTGACTGAAATATGAATGGGAGGGTATTGTATATAGAAAGCGGTTAGTGAGTGACAGCTGCTGTCAACCACTGAGTACTGTAGTGATAGTATAATATGTTGATTATTGTCACTCCATTTTGTATGCTATTTCATGTAATGTATGTCATTTTATACTCCATTTTGTATTGTGTGACTCCATTTTACATGCTGCTTCATTTAATTGGTATTTTGCTCTTTAGATAGCCTCATTATTATGTTTTGCTTCAGACATTGTATTTTGCTAACTTGAAGGTCGCATATTATCAGGCAACCTGTTTTTGTAGTTTTGTTTAAACTTCTGCTTAGCTCATAGTGTTCTAGGCACCTGGCCAGTGTTTGGAGCACAGTGACTGAGTGTAGGAATTCTGAGCAGTCCTTATGGTGTGAATTCGCAGCATCCTGGGAGCCCGCCAGCTTCTAGAATGTGGCGAGACAACACTATGAAGGCTGCACGGTTATTTTAGTATAGAATAAGATATAAATGTAGCTTTCTCAATGCCTGGTTAGAAGCCTCACCTGCAGGGTGGACGCATCACTTGGGGCCAATTCCGGTTTGTGAGACTCCTGGCCAGGCTGACAAAGGCTTCCAGCCATTGGAACAGGCTTGGATGTAGCTTTTGGAATCGGTGATGTATAACCTTTTGTATTATATTTTGCTATAATAAAGCTTTGGCTTGCTGTACTTATTGTAACCTTTTATATTATATTTTGCTATAATAAAGCTTTGGCTTGCTATACTTATTGTACTGTTATTGTGTGTATGTGAGTGTGAATGGCAAATAGCTACTTGGTTTGAGTTGGCAGAACATTTTTTGGCGTGTCGGCAGGATTCGAAAATAAAATGTCTATTTTTAGGAAAAAGGATGAGTTCTTTTTTTAAAGTGTATTAAGGCTTCAACAAGCAAGGGCAACTGCCCTTTGTACTTGTAATTTCCAGTTGCTGCAAGTATATACTGTTAGAGCCAATGATGGCTTTCTCACAGTTCAGGCTGCTTTAGGAGAAAAGCAGCGACTGGTTAAGTAAAGTTAGATACAACATCTAGAAAAGAAAATAAACTACTGTGGATGTACGCACTAGTAGGTGACTACAGACGGATGATTTGAAAATCCCCCATGTTGCCTATCTGTGTAGTTTCAAGTTTTTCTGTATCAATTTCAAGTTCCTTGCCTCCTATAGAGGCTGAAACATTTGATCCTAAACCCAAGTACTGGGGACCTCTACCAGATGGATCTCAACCTAGTACTGTTAGAGATTTTTGTTTGTTTTGTTTTAAACTGCAAACCAGAGCTCTGGAAAAAGACTTGGTTTGGCAGGTTACTAAAATGGCCAAAAAAACCTTTGAAAGAGTTAAAACCTTTGAAAGAGTTAATAGCTGCAGCGTTTGGAAATTATCACGAAGGTCCTGCAGCAGTCAGTTTTCTTACTTAGACTAGTATATCGGAAAGAAGAAGAAAATACCTTGGCACCGGGTAAGTCTGAATTTTTTATTCAAAGTTGTTTTATGTCTGTCTGTTTTATTTCTGTGTCAGTATACTAAACAAGGTAATGCTCCGTCTTTCTCATGCATATTTTCTAGCTATATCTGTGTTCTGTAATTATGTTCTATTGTCAAGGTTACGAGATAGGATTGACTGCCTTCAGTGCACAACATGTTACAGAAAAAAAGAAAGAAGAAGCTTCTTTGCCTCATAGCTGACTGTTTTAATTGGCTTTATTTGTAATGGAACATTTGTGCTGCCTAGATAGGGTCAGTGAAAAACTTTTGTTTGTAGTTTTGCTTGGAGCAGGTAGTGTTGATGGTGAAGAATTATATCATATAGATTGCAATGTGCAGAAAGAGTTGTAGTTTGCAAGCAATGTGCCAAGCCACTGCTAGGTGAAAATGTAATGTGTTAACAGCTATAAATGGCTTTATCATACTTCTAGTTAAAACCAGAAACTTTTTGCAAAATGGCAGAGTGCCATATTTTAGTTATGTGTAAAAGGTGTAATCATGTTATACGAGATGTGTTAAGCTTACAGATGATGTGTTTAAACAGTGTTTTGTTCTGGAAAGATTTGGCATGGCAATATGTATAAATGTGTTGGTTTAAAAATTGTCAGTGTTACAAGACAGGCAGGAGGCAGCGCATATATCTAAACCACGTACAGTTTTCTAATGGAACTATGGGCATTACCTCAGCAATGGTGTGAAACAATGTCAGTCTTATTTTGTGTTAAGTATTTCTTTTTGTGTATGTGTATGTGTGTGTACTGTCTTGGCCAGCAGTTTCATCGTGTGCTCTATTATTTAAAGATATTTTAATATTGGTGGTGTTCAAGGACACTACAGGAATGGCTGGGTTTGAATGACCCTTGCATGCACACTGTGACCTTTGCACGTTATTTGACCTTCTTGTGTTTCAACATTTTATGTTACTACCAGTTCAAACTTGATGTGTATTCCATGCCTAAAGCACAACTTTCACACAAAATGTATGTTTCATGAAAGCACACCAAGAGTGAACCATGTAATTGACTTTTTATTGCAAAACTAGTATTCTAGTGAAGAGGAACAAACTTTTACAATTTTGAAAAAAGGACTATTACAGCTGTTTTTGAGAGTTTACCATCTACAGAGATACGTACGTACGGTATTACCATCAATCTGGACATTTTGTCATGCTTAGGATAAGGGAACCCAGGACGCTTGGCTTCTTTTTATCCTATGGAAATAATCTTGTTTTATTTTTAAACTGATGTGTGTTTGTTTTGTTGTTTGTCTGTGTTTCACAGCTAACCTTTATTGCTACAGTATTCGAGCTGTCTCTTGACCTCGAGCTTTGTCTTCCACCAGTAGGAGCTTGGAGGAGGGGTAGCTACCCTTCCTCCCTTCCAGTGTAATACCCACAAAGGTTGCAAGGTACATGTCATATTTATACTGATTCATGGTCTGTAGCCAATGGTTTAACAACCTGGCTGCCCACTTGGGCTAAGGATGAGTGTAAAATTTATTCGAAAGAAATATGGGGAAAAGAACTGTGGCAGGAAATATGGACTATGGTGCAAAATACTCAGACCACTGTATTTCATGTTGATGCTCATTGTGCTTCAGATACACTAGAACAGGGGTTCTCAAATGGTGAGGCCAGCCTCCCTGGGGAGGCCCCAACCCGTTCCAGGGGAGGCTCAAGCAAGTCTGAAAAAGTACTGTATTTAAATTGAGTTTTATATATTTTGTGTGACGAGATGATGCAAACTGAAAGAGGATAATAGTAGATGAATTTAATGTATTTATTTACTAATTGGTGATAAGGGAAGGTGAAAGAAAGGCTAATTTCAGGTGTACCCAGGAAAGGGTAGGGAGTGAATACATTTCAAAAGACAACTGTAAAACAGAATAAGAAATACACAATAACCAATAATGCAAACAAATATGAACAATGACCTAATAATGGGTGGTGGTAATTGATAAGTTTGTAGCCTGATGACAGAACAGCCCAAATACAAGGGTTGAGCAAAGAAGTGCTAACAGCACTAGCAGGAAGGAGCAAAGTAATCCCTGAGAAGTTGCTTAGGAGCAGGGAAGGATGGGGAGAGGCAAAATATGTAGGAAGATAATTTCACATAGAGAGGAAACAGAGAAAGTAGTCTGACCCATGAAGGTTCTGCAACAAGGGGTAACAATGGTTCAAGAATGAAAATAGCAGAATATGTAGGTTGACCTGTGTGTGTGTATGGGGGGTTGTTACAATAAGCTGAATAATATTTGTTTACTTTTTATTTATTTGTTATTCAGATAACACCTTTGAGCACAGGAGCTCTTTTTCAAAGGTTCCATGTCAGTATTAGACAAAGAACTGAATGTGAGCCAAGTACTCAAAGGGCTTTCAATTTATTCATGGTGTACTGCACAAAGTACAGTATGTTGTTTTTCTTTGGGGAGGCCCAAGATTATTTAAATTTTTTGGGGGAGGCTCAAAATCTTTTCCATGGATTTGGGGAGGCTCACTGTGACAAGGTATGAGAACTATTGCACTAGAACGATGGTATAATTCTATTGCAGATGAAAAAGCTAAGATTCTTCCAGTGGATATTGAAGAAACTCAAAGTCAGCAGTTATCAGGGCTGGCAAAATGGGCACATCAAAATGTGGACATTTGGGAGAAAAGCCACTTACAGGTGGGCATATAGTAGGGTGTACCCTAACATTGAGTTGGTTAAAACTGTTATTGCTCAGTGTCCTATATGCCAACATGGGCAACAAAGACCAATCCCCATATTGTGAAAGGACAATTGGGGAGGGAAAATTACAGGGACAAATTTGGCAGATTGATTACATTGACCTCTACCCTTAGTGGAGGATGTCATATGCTTGCACAGTTGTAGATACATATTCAGGGTATTTATTGGCATACCCTTGTAAACAAGCTACCCAGAAAACACCATTAAGGCAATTTACTTAATTATGTTGTACTATGGAATACCCTTGCAGATACAAAGTGACAATGGTTCCATTTTAGGGGAAAATGGTACAGCTTATGCTCAAGCCCATAACATACAGTGGGTATTTCATCCCTTATTACCCATGAGCAGCAGGGTTAATTGAGAGAATGAATGGATTGCTGAAAGAACAGTTTAGGAAATGGGGGAGAGAGCCTACGAAATGGAAAGAAGAATTTGCATGAAGCATTACAGATTTTAAATAATAGACCAATTGGAGAATCTGAGACCCCCTTAATCGAATGATAACTCTTAATTTGCAAGTGCAGGCTTACTCAACTACAGAAACAGTGTTATATTGGAAATTACACAGGAGCTCTGTCTCTTGCAGGGCAACCCAGAAGCTGCTGGACTTGATTTACATGCCCTTCAAGAATACAGAATAAACAGCAGAAACATTCAAGTGATAGAAACTGGTATTGGAATACAAATTCCACCGAGACATTTTGGTTGGATAGCACCTAAATCAGAACTAGCCCTCAAGGGAATACAAATTTTGGGAGGGGTGATTGATTGTGATTACCAAGGAGAAGTGAAAGTAATTTTGTTGAATAGTAGAGAACAAAATCTGTTAATTCAACAGCATGACAGAGTGGCTCAATTGTTAATTATTCCAGTTAACAAAGTGACCCCTATAAAGGGACAAGCCCCCCCACTCTTAACAGCAAGGGAGGATAAAGGTTTTAGATCTACAGGAGGTTTTAACAATGGTGCCAAATATGGGTTACAAACCCAAATGGCCCTCCTGAACCAGCTGAGGTGATAGCCACCGGACGAGACAACACAGTGTTAATTATCAGGTCAGGAAGAGAGATGGGAATATGTACCAGCGAACACATATTATCTTGAGAATAATCAGTCTGTGTATTTTCTAGGTTCTTCAATGGATTCTAAAGGAATAACACTCTCTCTCACGGTCCATTCGGTGAAAGCCTATTACCCCAGGTGGAAGAATATTGAAGCATGACGACCCACTTGTACAATGGGGTTGGAAATCTTCCACCAGCTACGGGTACGACAACTTTACTTGCCCTGAAAACCAAGGATGTCCTATAGTGAACATTACTTTTTCACCAGATGTGAACATTTGAAACCAGTTGAGACAATGGCAGGACGATTATATGTCCAACCTATGCAGGACACAAATTGGATTAAATTACAGAACCAGACTGCTATTAGATGCTGCAACTTACCGAATAGTTGCATGGTGACTGTACAACATAGACTTGATTGCTGCATGAATCAAACAGACATTTTCAATGCAAGTATTACTTTGATTGACATAACACGTTATTCTGCATGAATGCTACTGCAAGAACTAATAGAACTACTTGGGCAGATCACATTACAGTGTTGAAAATCATCCTGTAATTAGCAATGATAGTATAGTTAAGGTTCCATCCACATGTGTACCTCAGTAAGCGCAGGTATCAGAAAAATGTAATCCATTTAACATAACGTTTATGTTTAGTAGAATATGCAAATATAAAAGAGTTTGGTATGATCGCTATTAGGTGGAGCAGGGGCAGGCATGGGAATTTTAAATAGTGTTGATATAGAAACACTGACTAACAGGCTTCAGGCAGTAGGAATTGATGTATTTAGCTTAATTAACTTACAAGCTCAATGGATGCCAACTGTTTTCTTACCCCAAAGATTAACTTTGAATTATGATTTTGAGTTCTTGCAGTTATTTAATGCTTCACAGGTATGGGAATGGGAGTAGCAGAAAATATTTACGATTTATTGATTGGACAGAATGCACAATGCGACATATGTATTCTATAATGCAAAGAAATAAGGCCAGAGTGATTTAATAAGTAATAATGAATATGTGTGGAGGACCATGTTCAAATCATGGATTCTAGTAATCATTGGATTGTAATGTCATCCACCACAGTAAAATGCACAGATAAATATGTAATATTACCTGTAATTTTGGTCCCCATTATTTGATCCTGAGTTTTGGTTACCACATTTTAACGGAGATTATATAGATAGTCAGAACACCACCCATGACTTAAGTCTGTGTTCAAAACAGCTGATGGAATACTATGTGGACAGCATTCCAGACTTTATGAACCTTGTTTACTGGAGCATTCGATAAATTTGTGTCAATGGACAATTTTACCCATAACTTTACCATGTTTACAGAAATAGGACCCCAGTATGTTTGTATAGTAACTAATCAGCAGAATACTGTTAGGATGTATAACTTAACTCGTCCTTTTCAGGTTGTTTAGAAATGTGACTCATTTGTGGTGGGAAAATACTACTTACACCTTTGTCCCTGATAATGAGCAGAAGCTTATTTTGTATTGGCAGCCCAATATTTTAGATCAATCAAGATTGAGTATCTCATTAAATAAAATTAAACAGATAATTCAGGAAACAGATGTAATGCAGGCTCATTTGGCAATAAGAAATAAATCATTAGTGCAAAGTCAGGTGCAAACTATAAGTTAAAAATAAAATGATTGATTTAAGTTCCAAGATTCAACAAGAGACTACTCATTATTGGTGGGATATTTTTACAGGATGGTCTCCATCAGCTACAAAAGTGTTAAATATTCTGATACATCCTATCATAATCATTGCTGTAGTGACAATTATCTTGCTTATTTGGACTTGTTACTTATCATGTTATATTCGTAGTAATTTTGCTATGGTACCAATATCATACAAATCGTATTCACAATAATCAAAGGACCGAATGTAGTGATAGTATAATATGTTGATTATTGTCACTCCATTTTGTATGCTATTTCATGTAATGTATGTCATTTTATACTCCGTTTTGTATTGTGTGACTCCATTTTACATGCTGCTTCATTTAATTGGTGTTTTGCTCTTTAGATAGCCTCATTATTATGTTTTGCTTCAGACGGTGTATTTTGCTAACTTGAAGGTTGCATATTATCAGGCAACCTGTTTTTGTAGTTTTGTTTAAATTTCTGCTTAGCTCATAGTGTTCTAGGCACCCGGCCAGTGTTTGGAGCACAGTGACCTAGCAGGTGTAGGGAATTCTGAACAGTCCTTATGGTGTGAATTCGCAGCATCCTGGGAGCCCGGCCAGCTTCTAGAATGTGGCGAGACAACACTATGAAGGCTGCACGGTTATTTTTAGCATAGAATAAGATATAAATGTAGCTTTCTCAATGCCTGGTTAGAAGCCTCACCTGCAGGGTGGACGCATCACTGTGGGGCCAATTCCCGGTTCGTGAGACTCCTGGCCAGGCTGACAAGGGGGCTTCCCAGCCATTGGAACAGGCTTGGATGTAGCTTTTGGAATCGGTGATGTATAACCTTTTGTATTATATTTTGCTATAATAAAGCTTTGGCTTGCTGTACTTATTGTAACCTTTTATATTATATTTTGCTATAATAAAGCTTTGGCATGCTATACTTATTGTACTGTTATTGTGTGTATGTGAGTGTGAATGGCAAATAGCTGCTTGGTTTGAGTTGGCAGAACAAGTACATAGTATGTACAGTACGTGCTCGTGCATAGGTCAGTTGAATGCTGGTCATGATGATGAGATGTGGGCTGAGGCAGTTGCTGGCTGGGCTAGGAGCTGGGGGTTTAGTAGACTAATAGGATGTTGATGTTATCCTGTACAGGGGGATTGGGACCACCCACTAGCCTATCAGAGAACTTGCAATTAATATTATTGGTGATCTGGTGTTGGGAGGGTCTAGTAGCTTACCAGGGCAACATAACATCATTTTATAGGTGATTGGGGCTTGAGAAGGGGTGCTCTAACCCTCCAGGTCACTTACTATATATATATTCAGGGTCATTGGGGCTGTTTGGAGGGGTGGCACGTACTTTGGGGGCTTGAGACTATGGTGGCAGATTGGCACAACATCCAGAGGTGATCTAGGTATACTTAGATCATCCCATGGCTGGTCTAAATGTATTTAGACCATTGCATCTGTGGGTTGTTTTTGAATACCATTCTAGGGGATGTGGTAGCTTGCATCTGTCACAAAGCCCCTAGTACTATGCTGCAGTCCATTTTGTGGGGCTAGGGTGGTACAAGTCCTCTTTGCTGAAAGCAGCCTGTTTTTCTCTCAGGGTGCTTTTGAGAAAAGCTTGGGTAATATTTTTGGACCAAGGTGTCACTTACATCTTTTTTGTTTGACAAAGGCAACTTGTGTTATTCTAGGTGCTTTGAGAATCAGTCCCTTTGTTTTTATTTTGTAAGTGTGTAACTTATCTCCTGTGGACATACACAGTTATCATTGTATTCAGTGGTATGAGATAAAGATCATTGTAACACTGCAAAAAAGAGAAACCCGAAATAAGGCAACGTCATTGGACAAAACGTACCACATGATCAAAGTTGGAGTGGTGATTAATCACTTGTAATGCTCGCTCCAACTAATAATCATGGGGTCACTGGGTCAGGCTCTAGCACCAGTAACTGTCACAGCAGCAAAGAGAACACACATTGCAGCGAAAACGCAGGATCTCACCGCCCTGACACAAAGCTGAACAGTTCCAGCAAACAGAACTGTAAAAATGGAAACAACAACAACGCAAATATCCCGCAATGTACAAACAAGAAACATTAATGTTGAAAGCTTTTACTGGGAATTAATGCTGGTTGATGGTTAGAAGACTCGCCAAGGCCTCGTGCCACAACCCCCCCAACCATGCATTAATTCCCCAGTAGAAGCCTCCTTCATCGGGCATTAATGCTTACTTATACAATGACAAGAACATTTCTTACTGTCTGTTTGGTCAGTGCTGATCTTCATCAGTGATGTTATCTAAGTATAGCATCACTGTATGAAGGTCCAGGATGAAGACGACCTCACAGAAATGAAAGGAATCAGTGTGCCCTTACATTGCTCAATTTCTGCCTCCTGTTGAGCCAACCGTGCAGCTGCAAGACTGGTAGTATAATTCACCCTACTGTTCCTTATTGGTTAATTATACAATGGCAAGAAAGAATGCTGGCCTCCGACTGGTCAGACTGGGACTGGATCCATGATGTTATCCCAGTACAAAACCACTGATCTAGTCCCAGCCCTCAGATGACCACATGAACCTTTATTGGGATCACTCCACACTGTCCACTACACTGATCCCCGCCCGACAGACTGCTTCAGAGATTTCCAATCACAAGCCACCTTCTCCGGCGCATTCACTATTAAATAAAACAAAAAAATATCCCTCCCACCAAGTCATAGTCTGCTCTCCTGGACAACTAAAAATCAGTTTGTTTTCCACAGACATTCTGTCCCTTGTACCTTTCTTTTTAAGATAACTCCTCAGTTTTATACAAAGCAGCTCTGGCTTCTTCTTCTTCCCCAGCAAACAGAGCGGTTTGATTGAACCATGGAAAGTGTGGCCAAAAGCCAGATTGCCCTTCACTTGAAAGCGGGATGCCTGCTCATTTCACCTTGCTCAGGTCAGCACAGACACATTCCCCTGGTGGTTACAAGTCTTTTAATTAAAAAAAAGTGTAAAATAAAACCTGATGTGACTCTGAAATGTAAGAACAGCAAGACCAGAACAGGTTTCATTTTCTGTTTCTTGTTACAAAACAAAAAATCAAAGCCGCTCTGCTCTCACCTACTTCCCCTTTTTAGCTCATCTTCTAGCGTGACCCCGCAGCTCCACAGTAACTGCAGCATGGCCCTGCTGAAAAGCTGCAATAACTTTCTTTCTGTTTTTTTCCCCTCTCACATAAATGATACAACTAAGATGTATGTGTGAGTGAGCAGTTGTTAAAAAAGCTGACCGTGTAGTCTACCCTTCGCTGTATTGCTCGCTCACCACAGCAACCCACCTCAAAACCAGTAACCTCAGTACAGTAAGGTAACTAAATATAAATGAATAAACAAAGTGGGGGATTTGAAACAGGTGACATAGAAGCGAACAGCAAGAGATGAAATGTGTGTGTTTGTCGGGGGGGGGTTGACTCCCATGCAGAAACACAGACAGACATAAAATGAGATATGGGGCAAGTATGTAACAGCAGCTCCACCTACTAGACCAAAGAAAAACTATGGACTAATTTTTCGATATGTATACTTGCCCTTAAAAAAAGAAAGAAAGAAGAAAAAAAAGAAAGTATCTTAAACAAAATGTTTCCATTTTTTTTCTTTTCAACAAAGAAGCCATTGTATAATAGCAATAAGGTACTCCAGGGTGTGTGTTATTGTGTAATAATGTCACTTCTCAGGTGTTCAACACACTCGGCCTGTGGCCTCATGCTTCAACCACCCAAGGTGTGAAGTTATTACACAGTAACACACACCCTGTCATGCCTTATTGCTTAAATAAACTGTGGCATTACAGAACACAAACATGACTGACAGGAGGTGAAAAATTAAAAAAAACATTCATGGTAATAAAGTCATACCTTAAAACAGCTTTGCTGTACTCCACCATGCCATGTGATGCTGACAGTACATGTACAGTTCAGTGCCGCTCTGTACACTGCCTGATTTAAAATCTTTCAGTTCCTGACAAATGTCTTGGCTGTTTTTTCCAGTCCATTGTAAAGATAAAAAAAAAGCCAACAACAACAGAAAAATAAGGGACTCTTCTCTCTCAGTTTGCTGCAGCCCTCAACCATACTTTGACCCAGTTCGACTACCCTGCACTGTCGGTTATAACTGTTATGGCCACTGGAGAAAAAGACGAAACAGCAAGATTTGAGTCAAACATAGAAACATAGAAACATAGAAGTTGACGGCAGATAAGGACCGCAAGGCCCATCCAGTCTGCCCATTTCTTTTTCTACCCTATAAATGTGCCATCGGCCTTTGCTCTGTCAGTGACCTATCTATTCGTAGTCATTTGTATTGCTCCCTTATGCCTATCCCATGCCTGTTTGAAGCCCTGCACTGTATTCATAGCCACCACTTCTTGTGGTAAGCCATTCCATGCATCTACCACCCTTTCTGTGAAAAAGAATTTCACATTCCCCTTAATCGGCCTCCTCTAATCTCATGCTGTGTCCTCTTGTCCTGCTATTTTCTTATATTTAAACATGTTAGACTCTTTCACCTTGTTTATGCCCTTAAGGTGTTTAAATGTCTCGATCATATCACCTCTCTCCCTCCTTTGCTCAAGGGTATACATATTGAGCTCCGTTAATCTGTCCTCATATGTCTTCTGATGCAGTCCCTGCACCATTTGGTTGCCCTTCTTGGACTGCCTCAATCGGTTAATGTCCTTGTGAAGGTGTGGCCTCCAATACTGCCGCAGTACTCCAGATGGGGCCTAACCAATGTCTTGTACAGAGGATTATTACCTCCTCTTACGACTTGTGATACCCCTACTAATACACCCCAACACCCCCTAGCCTTACCTACTGCTTTAGAGGTCTGCTTGGATGATTTTAGGTCATCAGTGATGATGATGCCCAAGTCTCTTTCTTCCTTTGTGACTGCTAGCAACTCCCTCCCAACCTATATGTGGCTTCAGGGTTTCTCTTCCCTATGTGCATGATTTTGCACTTCTTGCATTAAATCCCAGTTGCCACTCTTCTGACCATTCTGCTAGTTTATCCAGATCTCTTCTCATTCTGCCCACCCATCTGGATCATCTACTCTGTTGCAGATCTTGGTGTCATCTGCAAACAGACAAGCCTTACCCTCTAGTCCATCTGCGAGGTCACTAATGAAGATGTTGAATAGGACTGGCCCCAGGACTGATCCCTGAGGTACCCACTTGTGACTTGCATCTCTTCTGACTGTATACCATTTACCACCACTCTCTGTTTTCTGCCAGTCAACCAGTTTGCCACCCAGTTGACCAACTTCTGACCCACCCCGTGGGATAGACACTGTACATTGTGTGTGTGTGTGTGTGTGTGTAAGGGGACACATCTCACCAACAAAAGGATAGTGCAGGAGAGGTGTGAGACACATTAAGAGACTGAGGAAGTCAGACCTAATATGACATACAGAGCAACCATATAGCAACAGCATCATCTGTTGGATGAAAGAAAAATCTTATAAATATATATAATTGCCCTAACGAAAAGAAAAAAAATATATTTTAAACATATTCTTCATGTGTTCTTTTCTTTAAAAAAAAAACAAAAGAACCATTGTATAATAGCAATAAGGCAGTCCAAGGAGTGGGTTACTGTGTGATAACATCACTTCTTAGGCATTGAACTCACTCAGCCTATGGCCCTGTGCTTCAACCATCTGAGGCGTCATGTTATTATACAATCACCCATGCCCTGTTGTGTCTTATTGCTTAATTAAATCACAGATTGCACAAATTGATTTCTTACAATGTTACTCACTGAGCAATCTGAATATAGGCTGATCGTGTGGTATTGTATGATTTTCATGTTGATTACGTGCATGCGCAAGACACATATTGCGGCAGATTTTCAGAAGCAGGTTGTGGAGGCATGGCATTGTTGTGGCCAGTGCCCCCACAGCACTTAAAGGCTTGGCTGGCTTTCCCCAACGCCATGGCATGCTGCTGCTGACACTAGTTCGGCCAGCGTGCCACAACCTTGAAACATTTCAACCGGAGCAATCAGGGTCCGCCTTGTCATTGCAGCATCAGCCATTCACTGCAATGAGGGAGTGACAAGTTTCCAAGTGCAATATTTTGTGAACATGGCAGCAGCTTGCCGCCGTGTTCACAAACAATATTAAGTAACCTCCAATGCCAAGGGGGTGCCCAGTCCCCCTCAGCAGCAGGCACCCCACACAACAGGTTTTGTTTCCTGATGGGGCCCTCAATCCCCGTTGGCTTCAGTGGCCCTGCCCTTTGATGTTGCCGATGGGGGAGCCCAATCCCCATCAGCATTATGTCCCCCCCAGTTTCATGTGCCAACAGGGGACCCCACTCCCTGTCTGCATAATGCCCCCCTACAAACACCCAGAATATTTGTGCCGAGGAGTGCCCAATCCCCCAAGGCTCTTGCACCCCCCCTTTAATGCTGACGGGGTGCCCAATCCCCATCAGCATGATGTGGACTCCTCCCTTTTGTTGTGTGCTGATGGAGGTGCCCAGTCCCCCATCAGCTACAGCGGACCCACCCAAGAATGAGTCCGATGGCATGCTGGGAGCCCACCCCAGCGTGCCACATGCTCCAGAAAACAAAAAACGGTCCTGCAATGTCTTTTTTTTTTTTGACCTGTGGAAAAAGGAAATGGTCCCTCGGCATTCTCCCTGCCCCCCTCCTGCAGCCCGCAAACACCCACTGCGCACCCTGCTCCCTACAATCCCCCTCACCCCATACTTACCTCCAGAGTACGACGCGACGATGTTCATTGGACTGGGAACACGCCTGCACTCTTCAAAGCTGACTGTGAACTGAGGAAATGCCGATAAGCTGTATAATAGAATAAATGAGGTTTTCAACTTTGATGCATATCTCAGGCATTGTTTGGAATTTTGGCACCACATTTTCAACATGGGGTTTTTGCGGCCCTGAAAGGTGATTTTGCAGTCACTGCATGGAATCACCTTTTGAGGCCAATTAATGAAATGACAGTGTCACTGTTTATGAGGTGGGCTCTCAAAAAGCCTATGTTGCAAATTTGGTGGAAAAAATCCAAAACATTTGTATTTTATGTGAATGCGTTGCGCAGTTGCTACGCACACTCTTAACTTCACAAATCTGAAATATTTTCATGCCAGATTTTCAACATTGGCAGTTTTCTACACCTCCTTGTGAACAGTAGAGCTGTCATTGTTCACATCCTGGCTGAAATGTGTTTTAGCACTTCCAGTGCAGAATAGCGCATTCACTGTTGGAAATCAGTGTTTGGGACAGATTAAGAAAATGACAGTGACACTGTTCATGAGCAGACATCCTAAAATGCCTATGTTGAAAATTTGGTGACGATACTCCATAAAATGACTGCGTTGCGAGTGTGCGTTCATGGCACGCATACTCATAACCCATGGTTGTAATATTGTCATGGCAGATTTTCAGCGGTGGCATTTTTTCATACCTCCTTATGAGCAGTACAGCTGTCATTTTCACATCCTGACCGAAATGTGTTTTTGCAGTTCCGACGCAGAATAACTCAGTCGCTGTGGGAAATCAGTGCTCAGGACAGATTAAAAAATGACAATGGCACTATTCATGAACAGAGGTCCTAAAATCCATATGCTGAAAATTTGGTGACAAAACTCCATAACATGACTGTGGTACCAGCGTGCGTTGAACTATTTCCACGCACCCTTATAACTTCACAAATTTGTAATATTTTCATGCCACATTTTCAACACTGGCATTTTTTCACATCTCCTTATGAACAGTACAGCTGTCATTTTTCACATCCTGGCTAAAATATGTTTTTGTACTCCTGCTGGAGAATAACACGGTCACTGTGGGAAATCAGTGTTTGGGACAGATTAAGATCAAGCGAGTGAGGGGGGGGGAGTGACTGAGCTCAACTAAGTTCTATCGGGACTGCTGCAGATTTCTTTGTGGGCAGAAAAAGGCTCCAACGCAAAAACCCAGTACAAAAGAGCAGCCTGCAGCACTGGGAGAAAAAGAACGAGAAAACGAGTGAGGGAAGGGGAGTGAGCAAACTCACTGGAGCAATATCAGGACAGCTGCGGATTTCTTTGTGGGCAGAAAAAGGCATCAATGCAGGCAGGGGCCCAGTACAAAAGGCCAGCCTGCAGTGGTGGGAGAAACAGTATGAGCAAGTGAGACAGGGGGACTGAGTAAGCTTAGTGGAGCTCTATCAGGACTGCTGAGGATGTTTTTGTGGGCAGAAAAGGCTCCAGTGCAGGCAGGAGCCCCCTACAAAAGGGCAGCCTGCAGTGCCTGGACAAACAAAATGAGCATGTGAGAGAGGGAGACTGAGCAACCTCAACGGAGCTCTGTCGGGACAGCAGCGGATTTCTTTGTGGGCAGACAAAGGTGCCAATGCATCCAGGAGCCCAGTACAAAAGGCCAACCTGCAGCACCAGCAGAAACAGAACAAGTGAGTGAGAGAGGGTGAGTGAGCAAGCTCAATGGAGCTGTGTTGGGATTGCTGCAGATTTCTTTGTGGCCAGAAAAAGCCAAACTGAGGCAGGAACCCAGTACAAAAGGGAAGCCTGCAGCAGTGGGAGACACAGAATGAGCAAGTGAGAGAGAGGGAGTGAGTGAGCTCAACGGAGCTCTGTTGGGACTGCTGCGGATTTGTTTGTGGGCAGAAAAAGGCAGTAATGCATGCAGGGGCCCAGTACAAAAGGGCAGCCTGCAGTGGCAGGAGAAACAGAATGAGTGAGTGAAAGAGAGGGAGTGAGCGAGCTCAAAGGAGCTCTATTGTGACTGTTGCAAATTTCATTGTGGGCAGAAGAAGGTGGCAATACAGGCAGGAGCCCAGTACAAAAGGGCAGCCTGCAGCGCTGGCAGAAACGGAATAAGTGAGTGAGAGAAGGGGAGTGAGCTAGCTCAACGGAGCTGTGTTGGGACTCCTGCAGATTTCTTTGTTGGTAGAAAAAGGTGCCAACAGAGGCAGGAGCCCAGTACAAAAGGGCAGCCTGCAGTGGTGAGAAAAACAGTACAAGTGAGTGAGACGGGGGGACTGAGTGAGCTTAACAGAGCTCTATCAGAACTGCTGAAGATTTCTTTGTGGGCAGAAAAAGGCAGCAACGCAGGCAGGAGCCCAGTACAAAAGGCCAGCCTGCAGCGCCGGCAGAAACTGAACGAACGAGTGAGAGAGGGGGAGTGAGCGAGCTCAACTGAGCTGTGTCAGGACTGCTGCAGATTTCTTTGTGGCCAGAAAAGAACATCAATGCAGGCAGGAGCCCAGTACAAAAGGGCAGCCTGCAGTGGTGGGAGACACAGACTGAGCAAATGAGACAGGGGGAGTGAGCTACCACAATGGAGCTCTGTCAGGACAGCTGTGGATTTCTTTGTGGGCAGACAAAGGTGCCAATGGAGACAGGAGTCCAGTACAAAAGGGCAGCCTGCAGCACCGACAGAAATGGAATGAGTGAGGGAGAGAGGGGGAGTGAGTGAACTCAACGGAGCTGTGTTGGGACTGCTGCAGATTTCTTTGTGGGCAGAAAAAGGCACCAACAGAGGCAGGAGCCCAGTACAAAAGGGAAGCCTGCAGCGCCAGGAGAAACACAACGAGTGAGTGAGAGAGGGGGAGCATGAGCTCAACAGAGCTCTATCATGACTGCTGTGGATTTCTTTGTTGGCAGAAAAAGGCGGCAATGCAAGCAGGAGCCCAGTACAAAGGCAAGCCTTCAGTGCCGGCAGAAATGGAATGAGCGAGTGAGAGAGGGGGAGTGAGCCACCTCAACAGAGCTCTATTGGGACAGCTGTGGATTTCTTTGTGGGCAGAAAATGGTGCCAATGCAGGAGCCCAGTACAACAGAGCAGCTTGCAGCACCGGGAGAAACAGAATGAGCGAGTGACAGAGGGGCAGTGAGTGAGCTCAACGGACCAACGCAATCAACATTTGGCATTGACAAATGCTTGTTATAAAAGGCACAGACCATGCATGCATGCATACTACTGCTACGGAGTTGTTAGGCAAGGTAGAGTGCTTATGTTGTGCGGTGAGGAGGCATTGGTGGTGAAGCGTGACACTAGGATGGCACTGCATGCAGGTGGAAGCAGTACTGCTGCGGCGTGGCATGCTGCATTGCAGGTAGGCCAGCATATAAATACCATCATGTGGACATTTCTGAATATGGGGACATCTTCTGAGTCTTCAGGTTGACCGGCTCATTGTCATACATTGCCATGTTAAAACAAAAGAAGCAATGGTTATGTGCTAAATATTACATAACTAGGTTGTCATTACCATACGAAAATTGTCTAAAGATATTTAGCTTCTTAGGTTTTTCCCACCTTTTTTTTCTGTCTGTTTAAACCTTGAGTTACCTGTTGCTGTCCTATGTAACATTTCTGAAGAGTAGAAGTTCTTCGTATGTGCAGTAAATTTTCACTGTTTACTTCACACCAAAATGAGCAAAATATAGCAAATATATGAAAACATTTATTGAAGGTGCAGTGACTTGTAACCCAATTATAATGATAGCAGTAATTAACTGTTTTTTTTTTTTAATGTTCAACTTAATCTTCTTCTGGGGGTGATATGGTACTCGCCTACACACCATGCAACATTACAACTGCAGGGGGTGATTAAGTAGAACATTAATGTAGCCTCCATCGTTCACTATTGCTTAATTAGTATGTGTTAACCTGCTGATGTTTTATTTTGTTAATTTTGTCTACCATTAGTGGAAATTTCCCTCACCTTTATGTGCAGAAACAAATAGCGTCCACTGGGGAGATAGAGCCGCAAAAATAAAGAAAAAGTTATGTGGTTGATGTTTAACAGAGTTTTTCCTAGCAGACAATATTATTCTTCCTAACACTGGACATCTCAGATGGCAGAAGGGGTGATTTTTTCATTAGAGCAGGGGCACTTTGCTATTATTAAGGTGGGAACAGTAGAGATCAGGGAGGGAGATGTGTGTACCAGAAGGGAAGTGATAATTTACATTTTAAAACTGTGGGTGGATGCAGTAGCATAGCAAATTCTCAGAAGGCCTGGGTGCAAGGGTATGTTATAGGGCACCCCTGGTTTTGAATAGACATCAAAATTATGATTTGGGCTCCTCAAACCTCATGGGCCCGGGTGCAACTGCACCCCCTGAACCCTTGTAGCTATGTCCCTGGGTGGATGTTGGGTATGGGGGGCTGTGGCACAGTATGTGGATCTAGAGTAGTGCTCAGGTATCCTATGGTTTGTGACTAAGTCTCATTGTGTTTGCTGTGTGTAATATATGGCCAGGGTTACTGCAAGTTGCTGCACTTTGCTTTCAGCAGTTTGCTAGATAAAGAATGTTGTACAAGGAGGTTGGGGTACAACATATAACAGGATGTGGTTCATTGTGTGCTGTGTGGAGTGTAACATAGTCAAGGCAGGAAGACGGCTGCAAACACGTGAACTGGAGCAAGCAAAGTATATACTTACAAACACCGGCAAGTCCAGATTCCCAGTCATCACTCACAATCCACAAAAGGTTCAGTAGCTCAGGATAAAACTTCTTTATTAGTCCAAAGATAAAATGCTAGCAACAGCAATGGTTACACAGATGGGATGCCCTCTCCCGCAAGCAGTCAAACGTTTTTGCGCATCTCGCGCTTTCGCAAGACTCTTGACTGAGTCTTGAGAAAGTGCAGGATGCACAAAACATTTGACTGCTTGTGAAGAGAGACATCCGTCTGTCGCCAACTATACTGTTGCTAACGACCTACATGACTATAAAAGTTTTATCTGATTCACTGAACCTTCTGTGAATTATGATGGTGACTGGGAAGCCAGACTCGCCAGTGTTTGGGAGTGTAACATATACTGGAATGGGGCTTTGATGTGTGGTGGGGGTGGTGTTTATATACATATATGGGTGTAGGGTACAATTGTTGGTGTGTGTGGGGGGGGGTAGATGTGTACTGCTGGTGCCATGAGGGTGGGTATTGGAGAGGAGGGGTGGAACAGGGACAACAAGCATTTGTCAGTGCCGAATGTTGCTTGCTTGTATATGCTGTTTAGGTATTTGGCAGTGATAGTTCCATGCTTTCCTCCCAAGACATCCACTGTGTCTTTCCATTCAGTATTCACAGAAGAGTGGGAGGGGCAAGGGCCACAACAGTACAGCAGTTACCAAGGAGATGAAGAGGTGGGCAATGGTCCATTCAAAGGCAAAAGAGTCCTGCAGGAGCTCACTAAATTAAAGGTGGACAAAGTGATGGAACCAGATGGCATACGCCCAAGGATATTAACAGAACTGCGAAGGTAGATAGCAGTACCTCTGGCAGCCATGTTCACTGAGTCATTCAACACAAGTGAATTGGAGAGGGCACATGTGGTCCCTCTACAGAAGTCCGGCAGCAGGGAGGAGGCGGGGAACAATAGGCCATTCAGCCTCACCTCAGTAGTGGGGAAGATCATGGAGACATTGCTTAAAGAAAGGATAGTGGGGCATCTAGAAGCCATCTGAGCCCAGGACCATAGACAACATGGATTCACAGTGGGGACATCATGTCAGAAAAATCTGGTTGATTTGTTTGACTAGGTGACAAAGGAAGTGAATCAGGGTGGGGCAGTGGACAACGCTTATCTTGATTTCAGCAAAGCCTTTGACACCATCCCACATAGGAGGCTGATAAACTAGTTGGGTAGGCTGGGCATGGGGGAAGGGGTGGTAAACTGGGTTAGAAACTGGCTAACAGACAGGAGGCAGAGAATGCTGGTAAATGTGGTGCAGTCTACGGAGAGGGGGTGACCAGTGGGGTGCTGCAGGGATCGGTCCTGGAGCCAGTCCTGTTCAATGTCTTCATAAGTAACATTGCGGAATGTCTGAAGGGAATTTTTTCACCAAATTTTCAACATAGCCATTTTAAGACCTCTGCTCATGAACAGTGTCACTGTGATTTTCTTAATGTGTCCCATACATTGATTTCACACACCCACTGCACCATTGTGCGCTACATGCGCGGAAACACATGTTTTGGGCGCGATATGAAAAATGACAGCTGTACTGCTCATAAGGAGGTGTGGTAAAATGGCAATGTTGAAAATCTGGAGTGAAAATATTGAAAATTCACGAACTTATGAGCGCGCGTAGGATCAGCGCAACAAATGCTCCTAAAACAGTCATTTTGGGGAATTTTTTCACCAAATTTTCAACATAGCCATTTTAAGACCTCTGCTCATGAACAGTATCACTGTGAGTTTCTTAATCTGTCCCAAACGTTGATTGCACACACCGACTGCGCCATAGTGCACTACATGCATGGAAACACATTTTGGGTGACATGTGAAAAATGACAGCTATACTGCTCATAAGGAGGTGTGGTAAAATGGCAATGTTGAAAATCTGGAGTGATAATATTAAACATTTGCGAACTTACAAGCGTGCCTAGGAACTGCGCAATGCACACTCGTAAAACAGTCATTTTTAGGAAGTTTTTCATCAAATTTTCAACATAGCCATTTTAAGACCTCTGCTCATGAACAGTGTCACTGTGATTTTCTTAATGTGTCCCATACATTGATTTCACACACCCACTGTGCCATTGTGCGCTACATCTTGTGAAACACATTTTGGGCGAGGCGTGAAAAATGACAGCTGCACTGCTCATAAGAGGAATGTGGCAAAATGGCATATTGAAAATCGAGTGAAAATATTAAAAATTTGCGAACTTCACGAGCATGCACCATAGGAACTACTGCATAGCACTGCAGCTCATAAAACAGTAATTTTTGGAATTTTTCACCAAATTTGCAACATAGGCTTTTGAGAGCTCCACCTTATGAACACTGGTACTATCGTTTTGTTAATCGGTCCCGAAATGTGATTTTGTGCAGTGACTGTGAAATCACCCTTTGGGCCCGATTAACGCCATGACAGTGACAGAATTCATGAGGAGGGGTCCCAAAAACCCCATGTTGAAAATTTGGTGTCAAAATTCCAAAAAATGCCTGAGATATGCAGCAAAGTTGAAAACAACCCTATCTATCCCATTATACAGCTTACTGGCATTTCCTCAGTTTGCGGTCGGCTTTGAAGAGTGCAAATGTGTTCCCGGTCCACCGAAGATCATCGCTCCGAGGTCCGGAGATAAGTATGGGGTGAGGAGGGGATGTGGGGAGGCTGGGTATGCAGTGGGTGGGTGGGTGCAGGTTGTGGGAGGGACCAGGGAGAAGCTCTGAAGGACAGTTTTTGTGATTTACAGTTTTTTTTTTAATAAGACTACGAGGGACGTTTGCCAGACTGGGGTGGGCTCCCAGTGTGGCAGCTGAAAAGCTATTGGGGGGGCTGGAGCCGACAGGTGATTGGACACCCCTGTCGGCCATAACATCATTTTGCCATGCTGTGGTGGGCTCCCAGAGTGGCACCTGGATGCTTTGGGGGGAGCGTGCAGCCGACGGGATTGGGCACCCCATCGGCCGTACAGTGTGGGGAGGGGAAGGCGCATGAGCATGCATGCAGCGTGCGTGCGTGAGTGTGTGTGTGTGTGTGTGTGGAGGGGGCTCTGCTCACTGAAGTGGAGCTCTCCCTTTCAACTGTACGACCACTGCATTTTCAACTGCTGTCATAGACAGCTGCAGCAGTGATTGGGGAACTGGGGCCGTGCCTGCAAACACACTGACTGCATTGGAAGACGGGTGCCACACCTCCGAAAACTCAGATGATGGCACTATGTTTCTTGCACATGTGTGCAAGCAACATAAAAAGGGTTTTGTTTCACATATGTGGGTATTTGTAACTGGACATGTAGCGGGACATCTGCTTTAGGCACAGGTGATGGGGTTTGGAACCTAGAATAGCCATCTGATTAGATGATTGGATGGGTCTGATATTGTCCTCCTGTCCACTCTGTGCAGTTCAAAGAAAGTTTTGTCATATGAAAACCTTAAAGTAGGTCTTAAGTTTGAAAGGGTGACATTCAGCTAAGGAACACTTGTGACTTGTACACTTGGTTTCCCATCTGTCTGGGTAAGTTTGTGCCAGAGTGAACTATGGGAAGGAATGGGGATGTGTTAGTAGAATGTCTTATTCACTGTGCGCCATACTGCTGCAGACAGGGGTGTTTGGGAGGGTAGTGGTCACAAAAGTGGGGACTCAGCTGTAACTGCCTCCTATGTTGAGCTGTGTGCACACAGACCGCCCACCTGATGCTGCCAATTGTTTGTAAAGCATTGTCACTCATAGCGGATTTGTTCTGAGAGCTTGTGATAGTATGCATGGGTCACTGCCCAGCACATGGATACAAACATATGCAGACAAAGAGGTGTGCTCTTGTTCTGGTAGTTAGATGGCAGAGTCCTGCTCAACATGTTTATGTTGCCCCCCCCCATCCCCTGGCGCACACTAGAGTCCTGTTCTTGTATATGTTCCAAGCCTTCCTCCTTACTGGCACACAAAAGAGCTCATTGCTGCATATGTTGGTACCCATGTCCATTTTGGTACACAGCAGAGCCTGTCCCTGTAAGTGCTAGCCATCCTGCTTGTTGTATTCCTCTGTCTCATTGCTGTATTTTATGGTAACCCACTCTCTTTTCCACATACAACAGGTGTCTTCATGGGACAGTCTCTACCTTGTACATCTATGCCCAACAACTGCTGGCACCTGAAGTCAGATCTGTAGTCAGCTGATTGATTGACTGTAGCCATACTATACTCTCTGCTTGCTGTGGCAATAACATGTTACGTGCTCTCTACTTGCATGTTGGTGCTGTGGAAATAGACACACAATGGTTCATCACTCGACTGACCTTCTCAGGTGTCAGCTGCTAAACTGATGATGAGAGTGTGATGCTATGAATAGGCAGAATACTATCAGGATCAGTTGGATGGCTGGTGGGTGAGAAGGTGTATGGAGGGAACTGCTGCTGCTTGTTTATTGCCATGGCACTGACATACAGGTATGGGGGATGGGGTTGGGGGGGTGACACTTTGCTCCAATGACCTGTCTGGGGAGCTGGTTTTGTGAAGTATTTGGACATTGATGTGCATGGCTGGGACTTGTACATTGGAGCTTTGGCTGTGTGGGGGAGGGGGTTGCCACGAAATATCAGGATGGGATTAAATGGAGAAGTTGTAATAAGTTATATGTTAATATGTTCCTCGAAGCCTCTTCTTGCAGTATAAGAGTGGTGTCTCATGCATTTGGCTGGAGCAAGAAAAGTGAAATGAACGTGAGCTGTTCTGGCTCAAGCTGAAGGCAAGTGAAGCCACTCTAATGCAGGAATGAGTAGCAACGAGGGACATATTCATATATTGTTGATTGAGAGTGTTAATAATATATTTAAAAAAAACTGTACCAGAAAAATGTCTGTTTCCAGGGCATCTGTGTGTTAGACACTCTTCATTGAATAAGAGTGTCTGATGCACAGTCGAAAGGAGCACTCTAACTGGTTGTGAGTGCTATGTTGATCTATAATTAGCTTTATGGAGTTGTAATGTGCTTACGTTTCTTGGCTAGAGGCCTGCTTCCAGTTGTGGCTTTTCATAGCCCAGAAGGACCAGACTGGGACTCCTTTTCAGGCTGTTGTTCTGAGGAACCACCAGCAACCGGT
Organism: Neoceratodus forsteri; assembly: GCA_016271365.2. NCBI lineage: Eukaryota > Metazoa > Chordata > Ceratodontiformes > Ceratodontidae > Neoceratodus > Neoceratodus forsteri. Next base: position 48,166,968 of record CM028134.1, read on the forward strand.
GGTGCTACTTCCTCTTCCACAGAGGGACCCTGCTGTTGGGATGCAGTTCCCTCTGTGGTCTATTCTTGTGCACCACCAGCACCCTCCCTGACAGTCTCTTGATCTGTAAAACAGAAATTGAAGAGAAGAGTAAAGTTTTGCATGTGTTTGAATATTACTTAAGAATACAAAAACTCATTTTTACGTTCACTTGTGCACATGCGCAAGTAACATCTTGCAACAGTGTGTCTTTTGGAGGTGTGTGACCTTCCTCCCCAGTGCAGTACTCAGTGTAGCGGGCATGACCCTAGGGGACCAATACATGCCAAGCTGTGTATGGCAGCAGTTCAGCTGTGTTGGTCTTCACTTCTAACAAAAGGTTCGCTGCAATCAGCGGTGGTAGCGTGTATGCAATTAGCATACACGTCAGCCGAACTGCTGTCATACACAGCTCGGCTTCAAAGCCCCTCCCACTTCCTCCCTCTGCTAATGTCCTCCCCCTCCCTGTTCTCCCCGGCCCCCACCTTGTGTGCCGAGGGGGGTGCCCAATCCCCCTCGGCTCATGTGCCCCTCAGCACACTGTGTGGCCAACAGGGGTGCCCAATCCCCGTCAGCTGCAATCCCCCACCCCAAAAAAACAAAACAACCACTTGGCACGCTGGGAGTCCACCCCAGCATGCTCATTCTTCCCCACCCACACATGCACTCTGTATGGCCGGTGGGGGTGCCCAGTCCCAGCCAGCTCCAGTCCCCCCAGCAAACAAGCAGATGGCATGCTGGGAGCCCACCCCAGCATGCCAGCAGCGTCCTTTTTTTGTCCTTCACCCCTGCCTGCCAACCCACGCCCACCATCTGTGCTGCCACCTCCTCACACACACCCTCACCTAGTTGGCATGCTGGGAGCCCATCCCAATGTACCAAAAGCCTCTGTTTTCTTTTATTTTTTTATCCTGTAAAACAAGAAAATGGTCCCTCGGTGAGTCCTTGCCCCCCCCATCAACCCACACCCACCCTCTGTGCACCCACCACCCCACACCCCCACCCCATACTTACCTCGGAGCCTGAAACAATGATCTTGGTGGACCGGGAACACGTCTGCACTTTTAAAGCCAACCTCGAACTGAAGAAATGCCAGTAAGCTGCATAATGGCATAAATAGGGTTTTTTTCAACTTTGGTGCATATCTCGGCCATTTTTGGGAATTATGGCACCAAATTTTCAACATGGGGTTATTGTGAACCCTCCTCATGAATTCAGTCACTGTCATGGTGTTATTTTGTCCCGAAAGGTGATTTCGAAGTCACTGTGTGGAATCACCTTTTCGGGACTGATTAAGAAGACGACAGTGCTGGTGTTCATGAAGTGGGCTCTCAAAAAGCCTATGTTGCAAGTTTGGTGAAAAAATTCCAAAAACTCACTGTTTCATGAGCGTGCGTTGTGCAGTTTCCACGCACACTCATAAGTTCACAAATTTGTAATATTTTCACTCCAGATTTTCAACATAGGCATATTTCCACACCTCCTTATGAACAGTGCAGCTGTCATTTTTCACATACTGTCCAAAATGTGTTTTCACGCTTCCAGTGCAAAATAGCGCGGTCGCTGTTGGAAATCAGTGTTTGCTACAGAGTAAGACAATCACAGTGACACTGTTCATGAGCAGAGGTTCTAAAATGCCTATGTTCAAAATTTGGTGGCAGAAGTCCATAAAATGGCTGTGTTACGAGCGCACATTGCGCATTTTCTATGCACATTCGTAACTTCGTGAATTTCTAATATTTCCACTCCAGAATTTCAACATTGCAATTTTCCCACATCTCCTTATGACCAGTGCAGCTGTCATTTTTCATATCCTGGCCGAAATGTGTTTTTGCACTTCCTGGGTACAGTAGCGCGGCCGCTGTGGGATTAAGAAAGTTGACACAGACACCAATGAAAATGTGTATGAACAGCACACAATTCACCCACTGCATGGGAAGGATCCATTAATGGACAATATTGCTTTGTACCAGCTAAAGCAGGATGAAGGAGCACCTGTGAGTATCTGGGAGAGCACTTTGGAGGCACAATGCTTTCCTGACTTCTTTCCACATGGCAGTGGTGGTCATTTGGATGAGCATCAGATACTGTATGTGTTCCTGGAGCTGAGTACCAAACATCAAGACTGTTACATTCAAATGGCAAGTTTCATAGAAGCATACAGTATTTGTTTCTTCTGTGAGAGAGTGAACAAAGTATCCTGTCTGCAACACTTGCACATACTTTGTAGCTTACCACAGATCTGCATGGCTTGATAGCTGCAGAGTTGCTTTTGAAGTTGCAACAGAAGGATGAGACTCTGCAAGCAAACCTTAGCTCAGTCCTCTCTGCTATGCATGGCACAAAAGAGTATTGGTATAGAAGGCACTCTGAAGTCATGTGCATGTTGAGAGAGTCTGGTGCTGCAACATGGTTTGTTACCCTTAGCTGTGCAGTGCACAGTTGGGAGGAGTTAGCAGACCTTCTGAAGTGGGAAAATTCTGATGTAGATGGTATACAGTCTATGACTCTTGGTGAGATGAGCTCTCTTGACCCTGTGTCTGTGTCACACCACTTTCACCATCACTTTCAGTCTCTTCTCGGGTTCATTCTGTTGAAAACTAATCCACCTCTTGGTATTGTGGAACACCACTTCTCTAGAGTAGAGAATCAGGCACGTGGAGTCCCATATATCCACATGCTGCTGTGGGTAAAAGATGCCCTGCGTATTGGTGACAGTGATGATTCTGAGATACTTAACTTTGTTGTGACAGATTGAGGTGGTAGGGACCAGGTGACACCCTGGGGTGAAATGGTGCCTGTTCCCATACCCAAGGGCCCAGCATGTAATGCTGGTCAGGAGTCGAGGTCTTCCCAAAGCATCTCATCCGACCCAGGTGGTGTTATGTAATGCCAGGTCCATCAAAAACAAGATGGCTATTATAGCTGATCTTGTTGATACAGTGGATCTCACATGTATCACCGAGACCTGGCTGGATGAAAATGCAGGCCCAGTATTGGCTTCTGCAGTGTTGGCTGGGTTCTTGGTGATTCACCGCCCGAGGTTGGATCGAAGTGGTGGGGGTGTAGCCATCTTTTTTAAGACTGAGCAGGGCCTTGTGGATGTTCCAGTGGGGACTGACAGATCCTTTGAGTGTATCATGGGAGAGGGTGTAGGCTGTAGGATACTCCTCATTTACCATCCACCAGCTGATGGGGCTTTATTCCTGCAGAAGACTGCAGACTTCATCATCAACATGGAATTGGAGTCTCCCAGATGGATAATTCTGGGGGACTTCAATGCCTGGGTCAATGATGAACTCTCACAATTTGGTCAAAATCTCCTCAAGCTTATGACAATACTGGGCCTCACACAGGTGGTTACCTCCTCTACCCATATAGGGGGTCGCTCACTGGATCTGTTGTTCCTCCTGGGAATGGAGATCTCTGATTTGGGAGTGGAACCAGTCAGTTGGTCTGACCATCACACCATAGGGTTCAGCTTTGGGGCTCCCCCGATTGGACCTACCCCTTTGGAGATGGTCCAGTACCACCCTTTAAGGGGAGTTACCCCAGAGGCTCTATCGGCAGTTCTGGACCTATCAGGATTGCTGGGTGAAAGCACAAGCCCAGGGGACCTTGTACTAGCTTGTAATAAATCAGTGGGAGATGTCCTGGACTTGATTGCTCCCATTCGTGTTCGACCACTCACTCTTCGCCCAAGGTCCCCCTGGTATGATGGGTCCTTGAAGGAGTTGAGGTGAGTTGGTCGAAGGCTGGAGAGAGCATGGCAGAAGTCCTGCCTGGATGCTGACAGGCTTAGATTGGTAGAACATCACAATGGCTATCAATCATAAATCACCTGTAAGAAGGCAGAGTTCCTGTCCAGGAAGATTTCTGCTGCGCGGAATCGACTGACTCAACTCTTCCGAACCATTGACAGATTGTGCAATCCAATCTGTCTCCAGTCTGGAAGAGCTTTTTCACAGAATAAGTGTAATGAGTTAGCTCGGTTCTTCGCAGATAAGGTTGCCAGCATCAGGTCCAGAATCAGCCCGGCTCTCTGTATGAGGGGTTGCGGAGGTCGACGGGAGGTGGTGAGCACCCGGTCTGTCTGGACAGATTTCAGCTGACCAGAATTCATGGACATTGTGAAGATCATCCAGACCTTGCGCCCAACCTGTTGTAGCTTGGATCCGGGCTCTACCCCCCTTTTAGTGGGTTATGTAGATGTTATCTGCCTGATCCTAGCTGAAATTGTGTGGAGATCCTTGGAGGAAGGGATCTTTCCAGACCCCTTAAAGAAGGCTGTCATTTGACCACTCCTTAAAAAACTTTCCTTGGATCCCGATGATCCAGCTAACTACCGACCTGTCTTAACCTTCCCTTGCGGGGATGGTTATTGAGAAGGTGGATGCATTGCAGCTGGATGATCACCTTGTAACACACAATGTCTATGAAGCCCTTCAGTCTGGTTTTAGGAAGAGACATAGCACAGAGACTTCCCTTGTTTGGGTACTAAACGACATCCTAATGGCAAGAGATCGAAAGGCTTATACTAGGTTTACTGGCTAAGGCACCTAGCTTCACCTGAACTCTTTTCTTCTAGGTTGCTTGACAGGACAGAGAAAAGAATCTTACCGGAGCAAGGGAAAGGATAAAGGCTTCTTTTGGCAAGGCAGATTTACTGTGTGTTGTTATTTTTATTTTGTACTCACAGGGATTGTTACTGTTTGTTGCTAACATTTTATTACTTTATTTTTCTCTGATTCACATTGTTGTTGCTGGGTATACCTTCTGCTGCATTATTACAGGGTGTGCCTATAGGTGTGTGCTAACAGATTACTGCTTTAATCTTCTGATTCAAGTTGTCTTTTGCAAGGTATATCTTCTGTTACTGTCTTATTTTTATCTGTAGCAAAGTGTTTCTTACAGGGTATATCTTCTGTGAAATTATTACAGGTGGTGCTTTACAGGTTTTACAGTTTTATCTATCATTAGGATAAGCTTTCAGGGCTACTGCATTTGTTGCTGGATGATTGTTTCTGCTCTTACCTCCTTGTTTCTTTCATCCGTGGTTCTTCTTTTTCGGCATAGGATGGGCTCAGCCACCCACCCCCATCCCCAACCACCCCACACTACACTCCTTTTATAGGGTAGCACAGTCATGAAATTTTCTGTGGCAAAGCAGGAAGGGTCAGATCAGTGGTGTCCACACAGTGACCTAATTTACAGGGGCACTAGTAATTTAATTTGTTATAACAAGTTATGATCAACAGATCTACATCCTCTGGCCAAAAAGCTTTTTTGCACTATCTTCCAAAACTGTGGAATGCTCTCCCTCGACAAATTCACCACTCCTCCTCACTGAGCTCCCTCACTTCAGCTCTACTCAACTACATGACCACAAATTGTGCATGCTCTTGACTCCCTCCTTGCCTACTTGCTCTCCCCCTCCACACCTCCTCTTCCTTCCTTCACCTATCGCTCTTAATTACCTAGCACTTGCTATATGTGTCTTGTTACTCATGCTACCCTCCCTTGCTGTTATTGAGTCATCATGAATCCCCTGTATTATTACACTGTAATACTATTGTATGCTTTGATCATCATGTATATTATGTTCCTGTCTCCGTACTGTTTTTGTAACATTTAAATATGTTGTATATCCCACTCCCCCTTCCCCCAGGATGTGCTGTGAGATGAGTATTAATTTGCTTAGTGTACCTTTCCTGGTGAAACATTTCAATAAATAAATAAATAATACAAAAACAGACAAAATACAAAATCAAACTTTTGCTTTTATTTTCTTCCTGCTAATTACACTGAACAGGTTGTAAACCCAGCAACATATCTGGAATGGATATCATTAACTGCAGGTACTACGGAACACTTTTCAGAAGTGCATTTTTACAGGATTTAGGACACTGTCCTACATGTTGGGCCATTGGAGACCTAAGGGCTCAGCTCCAGGTAGCATGGGCAGAGATTGCGCACCTCAAATTGCATATTCAAGAGGAAATATATTATAAGAACCACCCACCATTTCCCCAACACCCAACAGAAGCACCTCGACCGCAGAGGGTAATTGGTCTGGAAGGTTGGCAGGTGATTAGGAGGGGAAAATCGGGTGCCCCATCACTTGGTGCTCTCCAACAGATTACCTCCACAAACCAAATAAAAACTACAAACAGGTATCTGCCTCTATCTCTGAAATCAAAGGGACAGAGGACACTGCAGAGCAGGACACTGCAGCACAGGAGCTAGCGCTACAGAACTCACACAAAACAGGAACAAAAACAAAGAAAGCAAAAAGGAAATACAAAAAACTTCTGATCATAGGAGACTCCATGATTCAGGGAGTTGATACCTATCTCCAGCTAGGGATAGTGGTCAGATGTCTCCCAGGTACATCAGTGTGGAGAGACACTGACTGCATTGCTAAAATTGTTCAGGAAGCAGGAGAAAACATTGACATCCTGGTACACATAGGGACTAATGATCTCGCCAGCTGGTCAGTTGTGGAGACCAAGGAACACTTGACCAGGCTGGGTGACAAACTATCATCCATTTCATCTGGCATCTCCTTCTCTGAGATCCTGCCAGTCTGGGAGAGAGGGGCAGATGGACAGAAGGTCAGAGAAGGGGAGATAGGGGAGCTAAACATGTGGCTCAAGGACTGGTGCCAGAAAAAAGGACACAAATTTGTAGGGAACTGGCAACAGTTTTGGGAGCAAAAGTAAGTTAAATTTGATGGACTGAATCTGTCTAAGGAGGGAGTCAGTGCATTGGGGCAGAAGTGTGATGTCTTTGCAGAATATTTAAACTAGCAAATGGGGAGAGGGGTGCAGCACCCCATGCGTTGAATGGGAAGAACACCCCTCCCCCCTCAGCTAGTGGTCAAACAGGAGTTCAGCATGTTTGCAGTTCATTTGCATCATTAGGTAAGGAAAAAGGTCCAGCTCCACATATAATGCACAGGGGAAACGCCAGACCTCACCCAACTAACACACTGAAATCTGGCCAATGGAAAATCATCTGCACAAATGCTCACAGTCTGGGAAACAAGATCCCAGACCTGCAGGCAATAATGACAGAGGCTAAACTGGACATAGTAGCAATTAGCGAGACGTGGTTTACCAGTGACCACACTTGGGAGACTTCAGTACTTGGCTATGTACTGTTCAGAAGAGACCGAGGTGCAAAAAGGGGGAGTGGAGTGGCCCTGTATGTCAGTGAATATATCAAAGCTACAGAAATTCAGAATACACGTCAGGAGCCAGAAGAACTGTTGGTCACCCTGGAAACAGGAAATGGAACAGCCATACAAACTGGGGTTGTCCACAAGCCCCCAGACCAGGGGGAGGACATAGACACATTATTGTTAGAAGATACACAAAACATGACAGCTAAAGGGGAGGTTCTGATAATGGGAGACTTCAACATGCCAGATTCAGATTGGGCAATACCAGCAGGAACATCTGCCAGAACTAGACACATGGTGGATTCCCTGCAGGGGGAGGGCCTCAAACAACTGGTACAACAACCCACAAGAGACAGGACTATCCTAGCTATAGTACTGACTAACAGGGAAAGGATCACAGATTTCCAGGTAGAAGGTCACGTGGGGGCCAATGACCATCACATGGTATGGTTCAATTTGGCCACTAGAACTAACATCCCATTCCAAGGCAAAAATATGGGACTTCAGAGGAGCTGACTTTGATAAGATGGCCAACAGAGTTAAGCTAGCCCTGGCAAAAAGAAATACAAGCAAGGGGGTACAGGCAAAGTGGGCAAGCATTAAGGATGCGATACTTAAAGCAACATCCCACTGTGTTAGAGAGAAAAGGAAGTGCAAAAGAAGAAGGAAACCACTTTGGTTCTTAAATACAGTAGCATAAAAGGTCAGAGCCAAAAAGCTGACCTTCAGGAAATATAAGGGAACACAGTGGGATGAAGACAGGGAGGCATACCAAACTTCCCTAAGGGAAGCAGGGAAGGCAGTAAGGCAGGCAAAGACCCAAACTGAGGAAACACTAGCACAAACAGTAAAAGAAGGTGATAAGACTTTCTATAGACACATTAGTGAAAGGAGAAAGTCCAGAGGGGGTATTGCTAAAATCAAAGGAGATAAGGGACCGTGTGAGGAGAAGGACCATGTAAAAACATCTATCCTAAATAGATACTTCTGCTCAGTATTTACTAAAGAGAAGGTAGGGCAGGGCCCACAGCTCAGCACCATGGACACAGGGGGGAGGGAGGTGTGCACTAGTCCCTTCACAAAAGAAAGGGTCCTACAAGAGCTTGATAAGTTCAGGGTGGACAAGGAAATGGTACCTAATGGCATACATCCCAGGGTACTAAAGGAGCTAAGGGTGGAACTAGCAGAGCCATTATCAGAACTGTTTAGTAAGTCTCTGAGCACAGGAGAGGTCCCAGAAGACTGGAGAAGGGCTCATGTGATCCCACTCCACAAGAGTGGTAGCGGGGAGGAGGAGGAGGCAGAGAACTACAGACCAGTCAGTCTTACCTCCGTAGTGGGCAAGATTATGGAGGCACTCCTTAAGGAAAGGATAGTGCAACACCTGGAATCCATAGGAGCAGAGGATCCAAGACAGCATGGGTTTACAAAAGGAAGGTCCTGTCAAACTAATCACGTAGATTTCTTTGACTAGGTAACCAGAGTGGTGGACCAGGGGAGCAGCTGATGTCACCTACCTTGACTTCAGCAAAGTTTTCGATACTGTTCCACATAGAATATTGATTAATAAGCTGGGTAGGCTTGGGGTGGGTCAGAAGTTGGTCAACTGAGTGGCAAACTGGTTGACGGACAGAAAACAGAGAGTGGTGGTAAACGGTATACAGTCAGAAGAGATGCAAGTCACAAGTGGGGTACCTCAGGGATCAGTCCTGGGGCCAGTCCTCTTCAGTTTCTTCATCAGTGACATTGCAGATGGATTGGAGGGTAAGGTTTGCTTGTTTGCAGATGACACCAAGATCTGCAACAGAGTTGATGATCCAGATGGGGTGGGCAGAATGAGAATAGATCTGGATAAACTAGCAACATGGTTGGAAGAGTGGCAACTGGGGTTTAATGCAAAGAAGTGCAAGATCATGCACATAGGGTAGAGAAACCCTGAAGCCACTTACAGGCTGGGAGGGGAGTTGCTGTCAGTCACAAGAGAAGAAAGAGACTTGGGCATCATCATCACCGATGACCTGAAATCATCCAAGCAGACCACTAAAGCAGTAGATAAGGCTAGGGGATGTTGGGGTATATTAGTAGGGGTATCACAAGTCATAAGAGGGAGGTAATAATCCCTCTTTACAAGACACTGGACATCTGGAGTACTGCATGCAGTACTGGAGGTCACATCTTCACAAGGACATTAACCAAATTGAGGCAGTCCAGAGAAGGGCAACCAAAATGGTGCAGGGACTACATCAGAAAACATATGAGGACAGATTAAGGGAGCTCAATATGTATACCCTAGAGCAAAGGAAGGAGAGAGGTGATATGATCAAAACCTTCAAACACCTTAAGGGCATTAACAAGGTGAAAGAGTCTAACATGTTTCAATATAAGAAAAATAGCATGACAAGAGGACACAGCATGAGATTAGAGGGAGGCCGAATAAGGGGTAATGTGAGGAAGTTATTTTTCACAAAAAGGGTGGTGGATGCATGGAATGGCCTACCTCAGAAAGTGGTGGATATGAATACAGTGCAGATCTTCAAACAGGCATGGGGTAGGCATCAGGGAGCAATACAGATGAGTATGAATAGATAGGCCATTGACAGAGCAAAGGCCGATGGCACATTTATAAGGTAGAAAAAGAAATGGGCAGAATGGATGGGCGTTGTGGTCCTTATCTGCCATCAACTTCTATGTTTCTATGTAACTTAATCCTTCTCAATCTCTCAGCAACTTCTGACACTGGGGACCATGGAGTACTTTTGGAGACCCTGTGGTTCCTTTGTGGACTGTCAGGTACAGTCCTCAATCGGTTTCGATCCTTCCTCGCAGGCAGATCTCAGAGGGTGGTCACTGGAATTTATTCCTCTGATGCCCTCCCTCTGTCCTGCATGGTGCCGCAGGGCTTCATATTGGTGCCCATGTTGTTCGCCGTGTACATGCGACCATTGGGACATATCATCAGGTGATACGGCTTGAGTTTTCACTGCTATGCAGATGATACAGCTGTATATGTCCTTTGTGCCTGGACAGGTTGATGCGATCTCTGTGCTAAATAATTGCCTCTCCGAGATTAATGACTGGATGGGGTCCAGTTGGCTGAGACTGAATCCGGATAAGACTGAGGTGTTGGTTGTGGACCCGGGTCACCCGGGGGCGGGTCTAGAGGTTGGACATGTGACTGGCCTGTGGCATAACCATGTCCAGATCATGACCTCAGATCAGGTGCAGAACCTGGGCATTATCTTTGATGATGACTTGACCCTGAAATCTCAGGATCAGCCATGGTCAAATCCTCATTTTACCATCTGAGGAATATCACCCAGGTGAAACACCTGGTTCCTCTGGGTGACCTTCCAACATTGGTTCATACCTTCATCACTACCCATCTTGACTACTGTAATACCCTCTACCTAGGGATGTCTGGGGTTGATATCTGCCACTTGCAGCTGGTCCACAATGCTGCAGCCGGGCTACTGACAGGTACCTCTAGGTCCAATCATACAATGCCTGTGCTGTGCGGACTGCACTGGCTGCCGGTTCAGTGGTGTATCACCTATAAGGTAGGCTTGCTTACCTTCAAAGCCCTACATGAACTGGGACCCGACTACCTGAAAGATCTCCTGACTCCCTACACCCCTAATCACCCTCTCCGATCTGCCAATGAGGGATTTCTGGAGATTCCCAGGGTTCATCTTAAAACATCTGGAGCTCATGCATTTTCATTTGCATCACCAACCCTTTGGAATTCTCTACCTCATCGGTTAAGAGAATGCCTGACTGTCAGTAGTTTTAAATCTTTGTTAAAAACTTATTTATTTGCACAGGCCTTCCCAGACTGAATGATTTTTAAATAAGTATATTATTCTTTGTTTTTATATGTTGTTAAAATCTGTGCAGCGCCTTGATATCGCATAACACCACTCCAGTTGGACGGGTCTCCTGGGATGACCTGACCACCTGCCCACTTAAAATGGTGGTGCCCTTGGGTATGGAAACTAGATATAGAGGACCGTGTTCCAGAATTCATTTCACTGCAGGGCAACTTCTGGGCTTAACTACCCCAATGCGAGTGCCCCACTCATCCATCCTCCACTGTTCACACCCCCCACCCTGCTCCCCCACAGGCAATGTCCAATGTTCTGCAGTGCTGATAGGCAGAAAATAATAGAGGTGGGTGGAAAAAAGGGTGGAGGTCATGAAGAGCGGAGGATAAATGGCGCACAAGTTGGGAGGTAGATCTACAGCACATATCACAGGTCCAAAAACACAGAGCAAGGAAAAAATAACCCACAAAACAAAAATCAGAATATAAATAATATCTACAACATCTACAGTTCTCACTCTGAGGAAGAAATAAACATAAAACAACCAAAAAACAAAGCATAAAACAAATCAAATGATACCTCCTTGGTTCCAAAACTCCCCACTCACTCTCACTAAGAGGGGAGATTCAAATAGAATAAACAAATCAATCTAAACGCCCACCCAACCTAAACAAAACTATAGTATAATAAAACTACAATAAAATAAATTAAAAACCAGTTTAGATTCCACAGCCTCTAAATAAATAATGTAAATGATTGTCCAAAAAGTGTTAAATCACCATAAGAAGTCACTTTAAGGAAGTCCCAATCACAGGGTAAAATTAAAACAGTATAACCAGGAAAACATAAAGCTTAAGTACACCTCCTCTAACCAGGTGTACAAATAAACAAAAAATAAAATAAACAATGCAGTTTTCAACCCCCAGGACCTCTCACTACCTGGGGGTCTAAGATAAACCTGGTACTCTCACTGCCCAGAACACAATACAAGGAGAAAAAGATTTGATGTCTGACTGTAAAATAGGGATTTTATTTGACTTGTTTCCCAAAAGTACTCTCTATATGGTGGGAAACCTCCGAAAATAGTCTGGAACTTCTTTAAGAATGAAGGGCTCAATGACTGTCCAGGTATAACACATGTCTGTACCAGACACCTTAAAACCCTTCTGTGAGGGCATGCCACCAGAAATGTCAGCCCCACCACCTCGGCACCCAGCTTTTTGTCAGCCCACCAGCTGGCCAGTGAGGGGCCTTGGAGAAACTTTGGGCCCACCTGCCGGCTCCCCTATCAAACCAGGCCCAGACCTCCTGGGCAGAAGCAGACTCTGGTGGCTGGCCACCCATAATTTCAGGGTCATTAGTCCCGGTCTGGAAAACTCCACATCAACATGAAGAACAAAATCCAGACTATTGCTTTAACAGAATCCTAGACAAGCACCACAACAAAAGGACTAAATCAGACCGAGTCTGAAAAAATAAAATTTATTACGCTTTCCACACCACACAATCTTAACTCTCTTCTTAGCATTTCCTCTGCGACATGCCACATTAGGTTCCTCCAGCCACAACCTACTCCCAATCCGAAAATACAGTCCACATTTCCTCCAAGACATACAGGCTACAGATCCCTCAGACTTCAGCTTGCTCACAATCCAAACACAATCCATGGTTTACTCCAGATCTGAGGGCTTCAATTTCTTCAACAGACTCACAGTCATAGTCTTCCTTACATTCGGGGTGGCAGCAGGCTCAATCAAGCAGCCCAGTGTACACTCTGTGGCCATCGAGTGACTCCGGTAATGCTCCAAAGGGTAAGGTTAAAAAACTACTACTATACAATTTAACCAAGTAATTTCACCATTCAGACCAGGCAGAGTGGAGGGAGAAAGAAGGGAGGGAGAAAAATAAATAACGACTGAGCAGAAAGCTGAGAAATTAGTTAAAACTAAGTGTCCAAACACAGAAACTCCTTCAGCACTCCTTCAGCAAAGTATGACAGTATACTGCATAATCTCTGTCTTGGCAATTGTTTATGTGAATGATTGAAGAATCCAGCACTGCAAATTAGAAGGCATTCTAGCCATAACGGCAGTTAAAAGTACTGTTGCTTTTACTGTTTTGTTGTACATGTGTTGCCTTGATTTGTTTGCTGACTATGTATATACAGTTCAAGTGGTCTCATAGGGTGCTGGACTGTATACAAACGTCAGCAACGTAAACATATCTCGGCTCATGTACATCTGTGTGTTGAAATACTTCTGTAAAAGCTACTGAAACACAGTTACTGTATGCTTTACAGAAATCTCTGGAATTGTGTTTATCGATAGTGGCATAAAAAATTAGTCCTCCAAGAAGCTATTCTCACACCTTTGAGAAAGCACTGACCTGCAACATGCATCAGGTGATGTAGGACACAGGACACTGGACAAGGAAGTGAGCAGGAGGGAGCGGTAGAGTTGGTTTTTAACCATGACCGCCTTTTGCTGTTATTTGCACATTTCATTAAAGAACAAGCACTTTATGAGATATTCTTCTTGTGGTGAACCATTGCCAACAACTTATTTTTGTGACTGTTATCCTGAAAGGCTGGTCTAGTCTCCCTGGCTACCTTGGCACTGGTGCTGGTCTCTGACTGTAACCAAAGCATTTTGCTTGACCTGAGCATGGCCATCCAAGGTGCAGTTGCAATCCCTTAAAAACCCTCCAAGAAGCTATCCCTAAGCCAGCTTTGAACCACCAAAGCAAGACTAAGAATTGTAAATATGTAAATATGGCTGCAGTCATTGCTGACAGAGTGGCATGCCTTATGCTTATTGTAAATGATAATGATTTAGACAAAGATGCATGTCATTTTTCTGAATGTTCCATATATAGTCTATGATATTATTCTTTCAAACTAGTTCATGTTTGTTACGTGTTTGACTGTTCCTATTTTTCATTTGCTATTTTTTTCTATATTTATGCAGTTTTTGTTAGTAATAGAAATTTGCAGAGTTCAATCTGATGTAAATTGCTATTGTGGTTCTACATGTTACATCTAGTATGCTTCTCATTGTGTGTTCCTTCTCTTTCTTAGGATTGTATTCATTAAGGGATCGAATGTGGAATTTTCCAAGTGCGCAGAACAAATATTTCACAGTTATAACCGTGGATGCATTTTCATAATGTGTGATGTGTCACTGTGTGATATGTAGCAGAGCACTGCTGAGTGACATTGATATCTTTCTTTTTTTAGCGTTATGGTCATTTGTACTTGTTTTTTGTCCACTCCAGGAACAGCAGCACAATTTGGCCACAATTCAATTGGCATTTTTCAAATAAACTTTTTAAACCCATGTTTTTTGTGTCTGTTTCTTTCTTTAGATGTACTGATATATTATTAAGAATCTTATTGAAGTGATATTAAATATGATACATGCAAGATACTTACAGTATGAAGGGAATAATTTGAATGTTGATAAACTGTTTCTTTTAATGCCTAACTTTATAAGAAGTACTGCAGCACACTGAATTAGTAATTTGTGCAAGACCCAGTAAGACAAGAGACTGCATCAGAAAGGCAGATATGCTAAAATGTACTGTTGTGTTTGTATTGCTAAGGTATGAATGGTTATGCACTATGGTACATAATGTGTCGCAATGCATATACAGTGAAGTACACCAGGATGAAGTACAGTGTCACAGTTTCTTGCATGACAAAACAGACTGATTTTGAATGAAACTATATTCTTTAATGCAGCAACTCTACTGCAGCATGTTGCAGAATCGGGCTTAATCCTGGTGAACTTCACTGTACATGTGCATTCAACTAAAGTATCATATGACTATGAGGGAACCTTTTCAGCCTTGCTGTTCATATTTCCAGTTCCATAAAGGAACTCTTGAAGTTCACATAGGGTTACTTTGTATAGTTGGGGATGCATACTAATTCAAGTTTCTTGCTATTGATCAGATATATATATATATATATATGTTTTCTTCACAGTTTTGTATATGGGTGTTATCATGGCATTATAGTAAAGTTCCTGAAAGGGTCTTTTTAAGTACAATGTGGTGTAAACACAGAGTGAGGCTGAATAACCACCAGTGCTTGCTGTGTTATGAAATGATAAGAAAATTCTTAAAAAAAATAATTGATCAATGTAGTACTTACGGTTTATTTTAAAGTAGACTAAGATTCATCCATGGCTTTCTCAAGAAGTTAGGAAATTCATTGCAATAAACTTTGTTAATGCATCTGTTAGGGTTGTTCTTAAAAAGACAAAAGTATGAAAATGTGACATTAAGGTTTCCAACCTAACTCCGCATTCCTCCAACACCACACACACACACACACACACACACACACACACCAGGGGAAGGGGCAAGGCAACACAACCAGTCAGAAACAGCCATCCTCAGGTAAGAGAAAGAAGATACAACTCTCTGAACATACCACAAGAGACATCCATCATCATGGTTCACCAACTGTATGAGTTCTGCTGCTATCCCAGTGTCTTGGGGGTATACCTACATACTGTGCAACTATGGGGGAACAGCCCGCTGCATGCACTGCACCCCAAACTTTTCTGTAGGGATGTAGTAGTGCAGGGTCTGAAGGACCCTGCACTCCCACATTATGTAATAGTGATATTTAAGTGGCAGTACAGGATCTGGAGGACTCTGTACTCCTGCATTGTACAAAAATTAGGTTTGGTTTGGAGTATAGGGTCCCTGTCCACTGCATGCCCTGTACCACAAACTTCTCCATAGAGATGTGGGAGCAGAGGGGTCTGTTGGACCCTCTGCTCCCACATCATATAATAGTGATGTTTGACTGGCAGCACAGGCTCTGGAGAACCCTGCACTCCTTTATAGTAACAACATTAGGTTCACTTTCTGGTATTGGGTCTTTGCCCACTGCATGTCCTGCACCACAAGTTTCTCTGTAGAGATGTGGGAGCACAGGGTCCACAGGACCCTGCATTTCCACATCATGTAATAGTAATGTTTAACTGTCAGTGCAGGGTCCGGAGGACCCTCACTCCTACATAGTAGCAAAATCAGGTTTGTTTTGTGGTATAGGGTCTGTGCACACTGCATGCACTGCTCCCTAAATTTCTCTGTAGAGATGTGATAGCACAGGGTCTGCAGGACCGTACACTTCCACATCATGTAATAGTGATGTTTAAGTGGCAGCACAGCGTTCAGAGGATCCTGCGCTCCTATATAGTAGTAAACGTAGGTTTGCTTTGAAGTATAGGGTTCGTGTATACTGCATGGACTGTACCCTAAACTTCTCTGTAGAATGTGGAAACACCGGCTTCTTCAGACCCTGTGCTCCCACATCATATTATGGTGATGTCTAACTGGCAGTGCAGTGTCTGGAGTGAGCACAGTTTGTAGTGCAACATATGGTTTCAAACATAAAAAAAATGGCACTAGAATATGTACTGCACAGTGCATCACATTGTACATCACTACTACACACACAAAATGATATTGGTGTGGGAAACACAGAGTGCAAAGCACCTGCATTCCCATAGAGTGCAACAAATATGTTTGTGTGGGAGTATACACTCCTCTGGAGACTGTACTCCTATGGCCTGCAAAAAAAAAATTGTATCTATGTGACAAGAGAATTTACTGCAGCATGTGATTTCAAAGCATACACAACTTTTGTAACTATGGTAGCACAGGGCACAGATTAAGGTACAGTCCCATGGGATATGAATATGATAAAAGAGTGAAACCGCTGGGCACAGAGGAAGCCACAGTCATGCAGTATAGGAAAAGTTACTTTATAATGGCAACAGAGGGTCCAGAGGGCCCTGAGCTGCCACCCCACATGCATTATTTTTCTTTGCATCTGTATATATCTTAAAAGAAATACATATCTACATGTCTGCATGAAGAACTTAGGGGTGCAGTGCATTCAGTGGGCCATCCTCCATGGTTGCAGAGCATGTGTTTGTACCCCTCAAGACACTGGGATGGCAGCAGAACTCATACAGTTGGTGAACCATGATGATGGATGTCTCTTGTGGTATGTTCAGAGAGTTGCATGTTCTTTCTCTTACCTGAGGATGGCTGTTTCTGATTGATTGTGTTGCCTTGCCCCTTTCCCTTCTTGCATGTAGGGGGATGTAGAGTCAGGGTTGGAAACCCTAACACTGCATTTGCATACTTTTGTCACTTTGAGAGCAACCCTAACTGATGCATTAATTAAGTTTTTTGCAATGAAAAAGTATATATATATATATATATATATATATATATATATATCATAACTATCATACGACCATGTTTACTATTCAAATATTTACATGTCTGAGTATTCTTATATGAAACATTTTTTTTTTGTTGACTGGGAAAGGAAGACTAGACAATTCTGCTTAATTTCAGCCTCATCCCATTTATGTAAACTATGTGCAACTCTTTTATGTACAAAGGACAACTTTGAAAATAGGGCTGCTTGTCCTAAAGTTTTAGTCCTGTCAAAATAAAGAATCTTACTACTATGCATACATATGCAGAAATACAGTGTGGGTGTTTACCAGCAAGAAAGAACAAAAACACCTGGGAGAAGTCAATTTCAAAAAAGCCTGTCAGACTCAACTAGTAATTTGAAATGATGAACCACACACCACATAGTCTCATTCAACTATTTAATGTAATACTGTATATCGAGGATTAGGCAGTTTCCAAAATACAAGCCAGTGTTTCCAGTATTAGTTTTCATCAGGGCAAGCAGTACTAATTCACAAAAATACAGAAATTATGTTATAAATCATGTTACCCATATTAACATCCAGTACTCATTTAACAGTCATTGTCTCTTATTAAAGTCTAAAATAATGAACAAAATAAATAAATGTATATATTAAATAGTAGCTGTTTAGCTAAATGTTACTTTATGTTATTTTTCACTCATATAGGACAAATACTGTGAACTTTGATCTCATATGTAATTTGCCACTGTACCTTTAAATGCCGGTACCCACAATTATTCCAGAGACTCAAATACATGCAGTAAAAAGCATCCAAGATGTACGGGAACATGGGTTTGTCCTGGGGAGATCCTGCCAAACCAACCTAGTTGAATTTTTTGACTGGATGACTGGATGACAAGATCCCTTGATGGTGGACGTCTAGTTGATGTCCTGTATCTGGACTTCAGCAAGGCATTCAACTCGGTGCCAAATGGGAGAATGATAAGCAAGCTGAGAAACATAGGGGTGGGGGCAAAAATGGTCGAGTAGATTGGGGACTGGCTGAGTAACTGGCAGCAGCAAATGGAGGTGGGGGGGAGGTCTCGACACCCAGAAGTGTCATCAGTGGGGTCCCTCAAGGATCTGTATTGGGCCCGCTGTTGTTTAATGCATTCATAGCAGACATTAGGTAGGGTGTTAGGAGAAAACTGAGCCTGTTCACTGATGACTCCAAATCTGGAGCAGTAGTGGACAGTGAGGAGGGGAGGCGGACACTCCAGGAAGATATGGAGAGGCTTGATCAGTGGTCACACACATGGCAGCTGGGGTTTAACACTCAGAAGTGTAGTGTACTGCATTAAGGTGCTAGGAATCCTGGGTATGACTATCATTTGGGGGAACAGCTGACAGTTTCCAGGGAGGAAAAGGATCTCGGAGTGGTAATTGATGCCAAAATTAATCACTCGGAACAGTGCAAGAGAGCGGAAGTAAAGGCAAACAGAATGCTAGGGTGTATTGCTAAGGGGATAACATTGAGGAAGTGGGAGGTTCTTCTACCCCTGTACAATTCCCTGGTAAGGTTGCACTTGGAGTACTGTGTGCAGTTCTGGCATCCTTATTTAAAGAGGAACATTATTCTTCTGGAGAGAGTCCAGAGGAGGGCATCTAAGATGATCTGGGGCATTGGGGAAAAGTCATACAAAGAGTGATTTAGGGAGCTGAACATGTACTCCCTGGAGGATAGAAGGGACAGAGGGAACATGATAGAGACCTTTAAATATTTAAAAGGGATCAGCAGGGTAAACTCAGAGGGGTTGCTCAGTTTGAAAGGGGGAAGGGACCACTAGGGGTCATAGCATAACACTGATGGGGGGGAAGAGAACTGAGGAGGCACTTCTTCACGGAGAGGGTAGTGGCCCCTTGAGTAACAGTTACATATACTAATCCTGAGATTTGCTTGTTTCCAGATTATGTCTTGGTGTCCACTGTCCACCATCATCCACATCATCATGTCTATTTCAGTAAGTGTTTGGTTAGTAGTACTGTAAGTATGGTCCTTTTTTCCATCCTTGTCCTGTCCTGACATATATCACTGTATTCATCTACATCCTTCCATTTGTAGTTTGTTATTGCCATGACGTACAGCTTCCCATCATGTCCTCCCTATGCCTAACTTACTGTACTTTGTTACCTCTTGCGGTAATCCCCCCCCCATACCCCTCTGGGCTTGGCGACTGTTTTCTTCACAGGGCCAGCCAGGCTGGGGCTAGTGGCCAATCTATGGCCACACTACTGGTGCTAGTAGGCATTCTAGTTCAGGGGCCAGTATTTGCCCACTATTGGTCTATGTGGGTTACTACAGTAGTTACCTCAGTAGCACACATATTGCTTTTATTTCAGAATCTGCGTTTGTTTTTAGAGTATAGGTACCAGGGAGGTACCGTAACTGTAAGAATATGTACCTGGGTTATCAGCATGTTAGTTCACTCTGATAGCCACACACTGAGGTCCTGGGTTGGTGCCATATAGAAATACTGTAAGTAATCAGTGTCATAACTCTTTATTGGGAGGAAACAGGCACATTGTAGCCTCTCAAGTCTGCTAAATGCTGACACTGTATCGTCTCTAGAGGGCGTTGGATTCAAAGGCACACTCATGTCTCGGATGTCACCCCTGCCAACACCTAGGTTTAGTAGTAAGAACAGACCAAATGATTGGGAGCACTCACCGAGTTTGCCATTACTTTATTTATTTAGTGTTTGTTGATCGGGTAGGTGCATTAGGCAAAAAGCCTTCCTATTTTCAAGCACAACCCCGAGAGGGTACAATACACAGTTGACATTTAGGTACAGAGACAAAGTACAAATAATACAGTACAATACAGTATGTAGCCATAGCAAAAGTAACCCCCCCCCCCGAGCAACAGGTGCTGTAATGATAAAACACTGCAGCCCCTTTTTGTGACTCCCTTAGAAATCAGACTGCATTAGTTAAGAGCTGTTTAAAAACAATTTATTAAATAAGCTTTTTATGAATAAGAAAAGACCCCGTAAGATTTTTATTTCTGCACAAGATAGATGTTGGATGTGATGATGTCACTCCATCAAATAATGGCTCAGTTTCCAGGAAGGAGTACATAGGAGCAGATAGTAGTGGTACACGCATGATGCAGAGTCTGGCCTGCATGTGGCGAGAGGTTTCTCCAGCTGGGTAAGCTACTGTTCTTTTATCCCAAATGGACACTTAAATACTGTATGATATAAAAGCACTAGGGTTTACATAATAGGCCTGATACATTTGGTACCTTGACATTTACAGGACTGGAAGAGGTCAGGTAGTCAGACAAGACGAAGAGAGTCTGATACACAAGTAAAGCATGCCCTCTTTATGATTCAGTGTTTCAGAGACTACTCACTATGTTCTCAGCTCAGTTTGATAGATGCAATATTATGTGAAAGTGGTTTATACATCAGTCTGGTAGGATATATATTAAAAGGAATAGTATATTACAGTATGACTAACGTTACATAATTCAAATAGAGCATTGGGATAAACAATGCAAAATAAATCAAAATAATGAAGCAATATCTCATATAAGCATTGAATATAAGTGAGACTAGACACATTTCAATGTGCAGATGAATTCTAATGTTCAGTGGCCTATTTTGTCTGTTGCACACCATATGGCTAAAAACATTATATGAAATAATCCAAGTCAGACAGTGATTATTTCTGATGATCTGTGCTGTGGTTAAAAATAAGATTCAAAGAATATGAAGAAGCTCCTTAGAGGATTTGTCAGGTTAGAATGGATGTTGGGTTGTTTTTTTGTCTTTCTGTTTAATGTTTTGTTTTTATGTTGGAAAAGTATGTCTAGAACTTTCAAACGTGGTAAAATTCTGTCACTTAAAGGAATAGGATGACATTAAATAGAATGTCAGAAAATAAAACTTTACAAAGTTTGAATTATAAGGTTAGGAAAAAATAGACTGAAGTGTAAAACGCTTTTTTGTATATGTTTGAGTCTCTGATTTTTTGTGGATACTGGCATTTAAATGTACTGTGTCAAATTAAATATGAGAACAGAATTCACAGTATTTGTCCTATATGAGTGCCTATTTCTTATGTTAATTATTTCAACCTTAATAAGAGACAATGGCCCAGATATTCAAACCTTTGCCTGGGGCTAAATTAGCACTGCCCAGTGGGCAAATGTAGCCCAGAGCAAAAAGCAAGCTATATTCAAAAGGAGTAGCCCGGGGCAAACAGCTTCTGAATAAAGCATGGAAATGAGGCTGGGCAAACTGGGCTGCGAGTGCATGGCAAACTTAGCCCTATAATAAGACAGCACTGAATATAGCAACCAGGAAGTGCAGACCACAACAGCAACATAGTACACAGTGATGTGAAGGTAGGTAGAGGTGACCTATGTGGCCAGTGTGTGTGCCAGCAAATGCATGGACCCAGTACAGCTGCAGGGAGCAGCACATGTGAAAGTACAGTGTGCAAAACTGTATAATAGTCCCCAAACCATTTGTGCAGCACTAACGTGTTTGCACGGGTTTAGTGCGGAGCTAAGCCATTGGCCCGGTGCTAAACTGTGCCATATTCAAAAGTGACATGCAAATGAGCCTACTTAGGTATTCCCTGGGCAAACATCCACATTAGCATCTCATTATGCCCTGATTTGCATGCAGTTTGCCCAGCGTTACTGCAGGGTCCCACAGTGCTACCTACAGGTCAGTGTTGCAGTTCAGGGGCTGGCCGGGTCCACCCACAGTGCCACCTGTAGGTCAGTCTGGCAGTACATGATAATAGCTGCAGGCTACATGTATATAGTACGGCATAGCATATTGCACCCAAGGGAACAACACAGCATAGGCACAGGTGTTGGTGGTGCTGCATGCACTTGTTACACTGTAGGTCATGCTACAGTGCACAGCAGACACTACAGTAGCGAGGGGGCCAGTAGTGTGAGGGACACAGCAATGCCTATGGTATGTAGGGCAGTGATGACCACTGCACTGTACACAATGACAGGCCCAACGTGCAGGTGATTACTGAGAGTGGACAGTACTTTTATGCTGTTGTGTGACCCACAGATGCTGCACCTCTGGCATGGGATGCTCACAGTGACATACATGGCTGGCTGTGTGTGCTGTGGCATTTGTACAGTTGTGCGGTATGTGGCGGGGGGCACGTATGATCTGACAGGCACACTGGTGTTGGGGTATTCCCAATACTGGCCCATGTGCACTGCATGATGTGTCCCAGCCTTATGGCCAGACCTAGTCTGTGGTGAGGCCTGGCCACCCGTACACCCTCCCCTCAACAGCCACCATGCCCACAGTGCTGCATGTGTGTGCTGGCATCTGTTAGTCACCACAGACGTATGATCTGCAGGTGTGTGCTGTATGGCCACACTACCATGGTGTCCCCTGGGGGTCAGGTCACCCCTTACTGCCTGGCATGGCTGGGACTGGTGGCCACTGTTGGCATCACGGTGGTGATATCAGTGAGCAGCATGTGTCCTCTATGTCTGGCTTTTTCTAAGTGTCATAGTCATATGTTAGGGTCACACAAAGCCATGCAAAAGCTGTGCAAACACCGCACAAAGCCACAATGTCATGCAAAGTTGGACTGCCCAGGGTTAAGACCAGATTTTCCTGGGCAGTAATTTGTACCACGCAAAGGGTTGAGCTAAGTTATGCAAAACAACTTAGCGCGGTGCTAGTCACTGAATATAGCATTGCACCTGTATTCATGTTCAGTTTGCCCCTTGCATATATTATGGTTTTGCCTGGCACTAATGCAGTTTGCGCGTGCTAGTTGGCCTTTTGAATATTGCAGACCCATGCTAATCCCGCGCTAAACCAGAACTGTTGTCTTTCAGCGCAAAGTTTTGAATATCTGGGCCAATCTCTGTTAAATGATGAGTGAATGTGAATAAGGGTTACATGAATTACAATGCAATTTCTGTATTGTTTCTAATAACTACTAATTGCCCTGATGAAGACACTCAAAACCTTGACTTATATTTTAGCAGTCATGTAATCCTGAATATATTACACTGAAGAACTGAATGAGGCTATGAGGTGAGTGGCTCATCTTTCCAAATTGCTAGTATTTCTGATTCTAAGAGCCATTTATATATGTGGAGAAAATTGAAAATCTGCCATAACACTGCACAACACGCCACAGAGATCTATTACACAGACATGTAACTGTAAACAGCACTTCAGGAAATGAAAGTGGAGCGCTTATGCCACGTAGTCACTGTGGGAAGTCAGTGTTCGGGACAGATTAAGAAAATGACAATGATACTGTTCATGAGTAGAGGTCCTAAAATGCCTATGTTGAAAATCTGGTGATGATAGCCCATCAATTGACTGTGTTACAAGTGTGCGTTGCGCACTTTCCACGCACACTTGTAACTTCGTAGATTTGTAATATTGTCACACCAGATTTTCAACGGTGCCATTTTTTCACACCTCCTTATAAGCAGTACAGCTGTCATTTTTCACATCCTGACCGAAATGTGTTTTCACAGTTCCGGCGCAGAATAACGTGATCACTGAGGGAAATCAGTGTTCGGGACAGATTAAGAAAATGACAGTGGCACTGTTCATGAGCAGAGGTCTTAAAATCTCTATGTTGAAAATTTGGAGACGAAACTCCATAACACGACTGTGTTACAAGCATGCATTGAACTGTTTCCACGCACCCTTGTAACCTCACAAATTTGCAATATTGTCACGCCACATTTTCAACAGTGGCATTTTTTCACACCTCCTTATGAACACTACAGCTGTCATTTTTCACATCCTGGCTAAAATATGTTTTTGCACTCCTGCCAGAGAATAGCACGGTCACTTTGGGAAATCAGTGTTTGGGACAGATTAAGAATGACTGAGTGAGAGGGGGAGAGTGACCGAGCTCAAATGAGCTCTGTCAGAACAGCAGTGGATTTCTTTGTGGACAGACAAAGGTGCCAACGCAGCCAGGAGCCCCATACAAAAGCGCAGTCTGTGGCACCAAGAGAAACAGAATGAGCTACTGACAGAGCTGTAGTAAGCGAGCTCAACAGAGCTCTAGTGTGACTGCTGCAGATTTCTTTGTGGGCAGAAAATGCGGCAACGAAGGCAGGAGTCCAGTACAAAAGGCCAGCTTGCAGCGCTGGCAGAAGCGGAATGTGGTGACAGAGGGGAGGGTGAGCTCAATGGAGCTGTGTCGGGACTCCTTCAGATTTCTTTCTGGCCAGAAAAAGCCACCAATGCAGGCAGGAGCCCAGTACAAAAGGGCAGCCTGCAGCGCCAGGAGACACAGAACAAGCGAGTGAGGGAGGGGGAGTCAGTGAGCTCAACGGAGCTCTGTTGGGATTGCTGAAGATTTGTTTGTGGGCAGAAAAAGGCAACAATGCATGCAGGGGCCCAGTACAAACGGGCAGCCTGCAGTGGCAGGAAAACCAGAATGAGCAAGTGAGTGAGCTCAACGGATCTGTATTGTAACTGCTGCAAGTTTCTTTGTGGGCAGAAGAAGGCAACAACGCAGGCAGAAGCCCAGTAGAAAAGGGCAGCCTGCAGTGCCGGCAGAACCAGAATGAGTGAGTGAGACAGGGGGAGTGAGCGACCTCAACAGAGCTCTGTCGGGACAGCTGTGGATTTCTCTGTGGGCAGAAAAAGCCACCAACACAGGCAGGAACCCAGTACAAAAGGGCAGCCTGCAGTGCCAGGAGAAACAGAATGAGCGCGTGTGAGAGGGGGACAGAGCCACCTCAATGGAGCTCTGTCGGGACAGCTGCGGATTTCTTCCTCGGTAAAACAAGGTGCCAATGCAGGCAGCAGCCCAGTACAAAACAGCAGCCTGCAGCACCGGGACAAACAGACTGAGCCAGTGACAGAGGTCCACTGAGCGATCTCAACAGACCAACGCAATCAACATTCGGCATTGACAAATGCTTGTTTTTATTTACTAGGGCTAACACATAAATGGTAAGAGAAGTGGGCCAAAGATGTAATGGAGAACTGGTGTGTATGACATAAGTTTTTGAATAACATATTTTTTTATTATTTACTTTCTGCAATGTAGGAAAAAAAAACAGCTGTCCCTCCATGGTGCAGAGAAGCAGGAAACACTAAAACAAACAGATGCCGCCATCATATTCTAAATAGAAATAGGAAGTAACCTGAGTCTTGACAGACTATCTAGTTGCTGTTTCGCAACACCATGAAAGGAATGTGTGTGTTTCAAGTGAAAACTCGGGAAGCTTAATGACTTGGGACTCCTGTGGCTCAAGTGGTTAAGAACATGCCACGGAATGGCCAGGTCCCAGTAAGAGTCACACTTTTCCTTTCATTTCTGCAATAGGATTTTCATATTCTAAATGAGGTCCCCATGGGTGAACAGATCAGTTAACACCACTACACTCAGGCAGGAGGCTGCGAGCCAGGTCGAGTGAGAGTTTACACAGTGAGGGAGCTCCCAAAAATGGTAGAAAACAAGCATTTGTCAATGCCGAATGTTTGCTTGCTGGCATTGGCATTGGAAGTGTAGAAGTTACAGAGCTGCATAATAGGAATGTCAGCGAAGTATTGAACTGAAGCCAACCCCACCACCACCCAGCAGAGAGTGACAGGCATTGGGGTGTGCCTTTGGGTCATCAGGCATAACGACCACGCCATTTCACCACACCCTACCCTGCAGACACTGACAAGTGACATAGTGTTTCTTGGGGTCTTTGGCCCTTATACACACCCCATTCCATCAGAAAATATGGTGAGATGGGTGCAGTATAGGAGAATGGGGTGAAGTTTGGGACCGAAGAGTCCAAGGCACACCTTGATGCCTCTCACTGGCTGCAGGGTGTGGGTGGGGGTGGAATGGTATGAGCATTACAGGTAAGAATCCCAAGTCACACCCCTGATGTCTGTCATTCTCTACAGGGTGGGCGTTACGGTTGGAAACCCTAATGCCTCAGGGATTCGTTGTTATTTTCACTCCAAATTTTCAACATGGGTTTTTGTGACCCCCCACCTCATGAACAGTGGCAATATCAGTTTGTTAGCCGAAAACTGCTTTTGCACAGCGACTATGGCATTTGGCACCACAGGTGCAAAAACACATTCCCAACAGGATGTGAAAAATAACAGCGGTACTGTTCATGGGGAAGTGTAAAAAATGGCAATGTTGAAAATGTGCCGTGAAAATATTAAAAAAACTGGTGAAGTCCTGGCGTGCATAGAAACTGTGCAACGCACACCGTAATGTAACTAGTCTGGGGATTTTTACAGCAGATTGTTAATACAGGCATTTTGGGACCTTCAATCATGAACAGTGTCAGTGTGATTTTCTTTATCTGTCCGAACAATGATTTCCACAGCGACCACGAATTTCTGCACTGAAAGTGTGAAAACACATTTTGGCCATGTTGTGAAAATGACAGCTGTACTTTCTAAGGAGGTGTGGAAAAATGCCACTGGTGAAAATCTGGACTGAAAATATTACAAATTCATGAACTTATGAGGGTGCATGGAAACTGCGCAATGCTCACTCGTAACACAGTCATTTTATGGAGTTTTGTCACCAAATTTTCAAAATAGCCATTTTAAGACCTCTGCTCATGACCAGTGTCACAGTGATTTTCTTAATCTGTCACAAACATTGTTTTCACACACCAACTGTACCATTCTGCACTACATGTGCGGAAACACATTTTGGGTGAGATGTGAAAAATGGTAGCTGTACTGCTCATAAGGAAGTGCGGTAAAGTGGCACTGTTGAAAATCTGGCGTGCAAATATTACAAATTCACAAACTTGCCAGTGTGCGTAGGAACTGCGCAATGTGTGCTCCTAAAACAGTCATTTTGGGGAATTTTTTCACCAAATTTTCAACATAGCCATTTTAAGACCTCTGCTCATGACCAGTGTCACTGTGATTTTCTTAATGTGTCCCATACATTGATTTCACACACCGACTGCGCCATTTGCGCTACATGGGCGGAAACATGTTGTGGGCAAGATGTGAAAAATGACAGCTGTACTGTTCATAAGGAGGTGTGGTAAAATGGCAATGTTGAAAAATCTGGAGTGAAAATATTGAAAATTTCGCGAACTACGGTATGCGTGGAACTCTGCAACACACGCTCGTAAAACAATCATTTTTAGGAATTTTTTCACCAAATCTTCAACATAGCCATTTTAAGACCTCTGCTCATGAACAGTGTCACTGTGATTTTCTTAATGTGTCCCATACATTGATTTCGCACACAGACTGCGCCATTGTGCACTACATGGGCAGAATCACATTTTGGGCAAGATGTGAAAAATGACAGCTGTACTGCTCATAAGGAGGTGTGGTAAAATGGCAATGTTGAAAATCTGGAGTGAAAATATTGAAAATTTGCGAACTTACGAGCGTGCGTAGGAACTGCACAATGCATGTTTGTAAAACAGTCATTTTTAGGAATTTTTCCACCAAATTTTCAAAATAGGCTTTTTGAGAGCCCACCTTATGAACACTGGCAGTGTCATTTTGTTAATTGGTCCGGAAGGGTGATTTCACACTGTGTGCAAAATCACCCTTTGGGCCCCAGTGTCTCATGACAGTGACAGCATTCATGAGAAGGGTTCCAAAAACCCCATGTTGAAAATTTGTGCAAAAATTAAAAAAATGCTTGAGATATGCAGCAAAGTTGAAAAACCTTATCTATTACATTATACAGCTTACTGACATTTCCTCAGTTCGCGGTCGGCTTTGAAGAGTGCAGATGTGTTGCGGTCCATCGAAGATCATCACGCTGGACTCCGGAGGTAAGTATGGGGTGAGGGGTGTGGGGAGGCAGGGTGCACAGTGGGTGAGCGCGGGTGGGCTGGGAGAAGCCGAGGAATGTTTTATTTTTACAGGTCTTTTTTTTTTTTTTTAAGGAAGATGACGAGGATGTTTGCCACACTGGGGTGGGCTACCAGTGTGGCAGCTAGAAAACTGTTTGGGGGCTGGAGCCAGCGGGGGGATTGGGCACCCCGTCGGCCATATGGACTTGTGCCGCAGCTGGTGGAGCTCCCAAGTGGCACCTGAAACGCTTTTTTTTGGGGGGGTGGCATGGAGCCGACAGGCCATTGGGCACCCCCGTCGGCTATACAGTATGTGCATGGTGGGGGAGCGCGTGAGCATGCAGTATGCATGCATGCATGTTGAGTGTTGAGGGGGGGCTCTGCTCACTGAAGTAGAGCTCTCCCTTTCAACTGTATGCCACTGCATTTTCAACTGCTGTTATAAATAGCTGGAGCAGTGACTGGAGCACTGCAACTGCGCCTGCAAACACACTGACTGAATTAGAAGAGGCTGACATACCTCTGGAAAACTCGGATGATGGCACTATGTTTCTTGCACATGCATGCAAGCAAACATAAAAATGAGAAATAAGTCAATCACGTAACTAACGTGTGATATATTCTATAAGATAAACATTTGTTTTTTTTACTTTTTCATTATTATTTACTGTCTGCGAGGCAGAAATAAACAACAGTCCCTTGCAGTGGAGAAGAGAACAGCAACAGCTGAAATGAACTGATGCCTCCTTCATTCACTAAATGAGATCCCTCTCTAAATGCAGACAGGTCAGTTTACATCACTACAACGAGGCAGGAGGCCGAGAACCAGGTCAAGTGAGCACCCAGAAATGGTAGGAGAAACAGGTCAAATATATACAGTATACGCAACAACAGCACACAGGCAACTGAGCAGTGAGCACAACGTACATAAGAAAACATTTAATTTCAATGTGTTACATTAATCTGACCGCAAGACATAGTAGTAAAGGAGAAGAGATGTATTTACAGTAGTGCCTCCCACTTTTTATAATATGCAGTATTACTAGATAAGAATTATGAGATTGCTTAGTTGATGGAGGTATTTCAAATGTACAGGACTGGCATATATGGTAGTATTTTGATTTATATTCAAGAAACAGTAAAAGAACAGTTACTGTCACTGCCTAATAGTCTGCTTCCCAAAAGTTAATAGCAAAAAATAAAGTCAGCATTCAGTCAGTGACTGTGACTGATTTGTTCCCTTCAGTAGTTTTTTAAGCTAATGGAACTGCAGCGAAAAATGTTTATGTCTCCATATAGTTTGACAGGCTGGCTGGCTCCACAGTAATCAAATTTGTGGAAAACATTTTTTTTTTACTTTTAAAGCTAACTGGTGCTAATAGAGAAGACTAGTGCAGATGGAACAGTCAAAGCCTGCCTGTGAAGGCAAAAAGCCAGACAGATAAGGTCAGTCACTGCCCCTGCCCTTCTTCCTGGCCATGTCCCTCCAGTATTTTTTGTCCTTTTTTTTCAAACACAAGTTTTGTTAGTTGCTTCTTCACTTTGTTTTACAGTAGTTAAACCTGATATTTAGCTAAAGAGAAGGGCTGACTCTGAGTCGGAGCAAATTTTTCAATTTGAGAAAACCGATTGAGCGAAGTGATATGTCCGTCCTAACTCAGTCACTCCCAGACATGTACTAATGAATTTGTGCTGCACAAAACTTTTGTACCTCATTACCATGTCACCAAAATAAGTACAGTAGCAGCTGGTCAGGCAACTGAGCACTGAGTGTCCTTCTGCTCACGACACCAGTGACCCAGGCTTGGGAGTGATCTCAGGTCATCATGGGCAGGCCTGGTGGAAGAGGATTAAGCAACCCAGAGGACTGTCTCCTCCAATGAGAGAGGGTTATCTCCTCTACTCTGCTGCAACACTGCCCCCTGGGTGACCGGAGGAGGCAGTGTAGCTAGAAGGACAGGCTGGGAGGAGGCAGAGGTAGACGTTGGTGTGCTAACATGCTTAGCTTGTGCACATTATGACATCACTAGAGGCTCTGCCTTCGGACCAGGTGAGGAGAAAAGAGAGAATAAGCAATGGCACCAGGGGGCAGGCAGCCCCAGTGTATCCTGTCCCCCTCAACCCAGTTGTCCCATGAAATCTCCCTATATGGGGTTTTGGGAAGATGATGTGGTATTTAAAACAGAAGTTAACCAGCACACATGCAATGTCATCGAATGGTATAGATTTATTGATGGCATTGTATGTGTGTGGAGGGGTAACAAAGAATCTGCAATGCTATTGTTGAGTGGCTTAATGTTAACATTGTCAGCCTTAGAGTTACAGCTAAAATTGACCCAGAAGAGGTTACCTTAGGCTACCTTCCTGGATGATATCCTCACAGATGGGGAAGGGGGCTGCCACAGTACAGGGTATTCAAAAAGCACTGCCAGAAATAGCCCCCCTAGGGGCAGATAGCTCCCATCTTTGACCCCTTATCTGATTGACACCATATGGTCAATTCTTCAGGTTCAGAAGGAATTGCACTGAGCTGGATGAGTTTTAAGGACAAACAACAGATTTAAAGGACAGGTGTTCTGAACTGGGGATAAGATATTGTTTTCTTGGAGGGGATGCTCTGAAACAAGCTATAGACACTGATAGGACTACCTTATTAGCACCAAAACGAAGAGGAAAAAAAGAGGATCGTGAACGTATTACTTTTGTCACAGGGTACAACATTGCTAAAAAGGTAGCAAAAATTGTAAAAAGATAACTGGCACATTGTAAAGTGACACCAGACTTGCTCCAGTTATAGGAAATTATCCCAGAGTTACATACACTAAACGTATAGTATTAGGGATAAACTGGTGCCCAGATTTTCTCCAAAGAAGGAAATATCTAGACTCATCTGGCTACCCTAAACCCCAAGGATTTTTTTGAGTGTGGCAATTGCATCACCTGTAGACATGCAGCCACGTGTACAGAAAGCAAACACCATGCTCTGGACATTAAATTGGATGTCAGATAATTCATTACCTGCTGCACAAGTTTTGTGATGTACACCTTATGGTACCCATGTGGCCTGGTATATGTAGAGAGGACAATCAGAGCCCCAAAATCTAGAATACAAGAACAAGCAAGGTACAGTATCATTGAAAGACTGTATACCACATATAGGTGCACATTTCCATGAGACTTATGGTTCAAACCCCTCAGGCCTCATACTTATGGGCATCGACTGGATTAAACCCCTAAAAGGATTGTGGAACAGCAGATGGATGTACAGCACTATCTTAAAAGCCTAAAACCCCAAGGCTTAAATGACATAACTTGATTTCAAACCATTTCATAAGATTCTGATTAGTTATGATTTTCAAGCAATGCCTGAAATTATTAACGTTATATTGCTGATTCTGTACACCTGAAGCATATCAAAGTGATTTGTTTTTTTTTCATGCTATTTAAATAGTTTTGGTTTTTTCTCTCTTATCCTAAAAGCTTGGAGTTCTTCCTATTTCCACTGTAGCTAATGGAGAAAATAACCAAGGACTGTTGTGAGATATTTGGAATTTCATCTATCCTTCAGTCTCTCTACCCATCCCTTGCCTTTAGCTTTGAAGTTGCCTAGAGTTTTGGAATCTCAGCAGGTTAGTCTTTCATGCCAGAAAAGTCAACCAACAAAGACAGCTCAATAAAACAGTCTGACCTTTGTCATAACTATTATTGTCAATAGTTATATGCACCTGTTTAGTCTCCCCTTAAAGGGAGCACGACAATTTGCTCCCATCATTTCACTCTGTGACAACTGGCTCCCAACAACTTGCTCCGGTGACAATTAGCTCCCGTGACAACCCGCCCCCAACAATTCGCTCCCTGGCAGAGTTCATCAAATTACTGGCTTGTGGGAAGTTGTCATGGAGCGAAATGAACCTGTGGCTGCTCGTAGATGATTGTCCCTGAAATTGGGTAAAATTGCTACCTTCCATGGCTCCCTCAAAATAATACAAAAACATGCATTAGGAGCAGTCCCCTACAGCAAAGTAATTTATAAAGCAAGCAGTGTACACAATTCATAAAATGGTGTTTTAATATATATTCTTTGGCATAGTTATACTAGACAAGAAACTAAGAGCAGTTCTATCATTTTGCCAGCTGGAACAGTATAATTCTCTGGACAGCTGCATCTTTTTTCTCTCTTACTACTTTAATTCTTCATCTAACATCATACCAGTACAGTACATTTGTTTGCACACAGGAGGTCTCTCCTGAAAACAACATTGGAAAACCTCCAGTTCTTTTATTTATTTAACAAAAGCAGTAAGCCGTCTTGCTTCCTGATGGCTGGCATTTCATTTCGGTCGTGCCTGAATATTCTTCTCATACAAGCCACTTTGTTTCTTTTTTAATACAAATATCTGGCTAAAGCTCCTCTTATGTAGCTATTGGGTATTCATTCCTAGTGCACATTCTACCTATTTCTGAGACCCCGTAGTTGCATAGTACTGCTGAGCATGTTGCTTCTATTCTACTAAGCACTATGGGAGCACACTTCCGATTAAATACCCTCCCTTTTTCAGTGCTTCTCTGAAAACAAACAACACCAAAAAATACCTTGCACAGACAATTTATTAACACAGACTTGGATGGAGGGGGCTCAGAGTGTCTTCGCACATCCTCTGACAGCAGCAGGAGACCCTGGGTTCAT
Source organism: Neoceratodus forsteri (assembly GCA_016271365.2). NCBI lineage: Eukaryota > Metazoa > Chordata > Ceratodontiformes > Ceratodontidae > Neoceratodus > Neoceratodus forsteri. The sequence goes on from CM028134.1 coordinate 48,199,699, forward strand.
TTCGCTCCGTGACAACTGGCTGTCGATAAATAAAATAAATCAAACTTTCCCACGGATCGAATTGTCCGGGGGGTGGGTTGTCACGGGAGCCATTTATCACTGGACAGCATTGCTGGGATCCAAATGTGGAATGAAATGACAGGAGCAAATTGACATGGACCCCCTTTTAACTCATTGGTTCTGAGATGCCATTTTGAATTAAGGTTAAGCAATGGAATCCTTGGACTTCGAAAAGTGCTATTGGAGCCAGTGAAAGTGGGGATATGGCATTTTGCCTTTTGAATGCCCCTCCCCCCAATGACAGACGTTATCTTGGTGCACTTTTAGCTATTTCGGTAGGATCCATGTTCCCATATTTTTGCTTTTTTTGGGCAACTACACTATGTAAAATGAATTTTAGCCTGGAAGCTGCTTTCCATGTTTGCTTCTTCCATTTCTAAATCCCACAATCACTTTCTTGAGAAAGTCTCAACTACTTGACTTTATTTTTGATGTCATATGAAATACTGCTATATGAAAAAGTGTATTTGTTAATAGTAATTTTTCTGTCCTATGATATTTCGAGCACTTTATTGTACAGATTTCCTGTACTTTCACTATTTGCATCATTTGACGTTTGATGACATCATCAATTTGTGCCATATCTAAGGGAGGGACTTACTGCAGTGACAACGCCCCCCTGAAGAAGCTCAGGTGCGTGAAGCAACTGGGCTGTCTGCAGTTGTTAACTAAGCTCCTGAGATAGGCTCTGAACAAGGGTGCCAGAAGATGGTAAAAGTTGAGGGGGCTGAGAATCAAAAGGGCACTTATGAGGGTACAAAGGGCACTTTTTCTATACTAGTTTTTGCCATACAGAAATAAAAAGTGGAGTGGCTATCGCCCCTTTCGCCCCCGCTTTAGCACCTAAGGCTCTGAATGTTCTGCACAGAGACACTTGAAAAATAAAAAGCAAGGTAATTCAAATCCGTCCTGTCCATGCTGTCCATTCAGGGGCCAGTAGGCTCGAGTGCACATCCTGTTTGTATTTATTGATCCGGTTGGCTACCTGGCATGCACTGGAAGCACAGTACTACATGTCACTAGCATGAGCTACATCCTGTTACTCAGAGTACAGAGAAGGAGCGCTGCAGCACTGTTTAATGAGAGATCTGTTTGTTAAAAATGTTAAGAGGAAATTTTTGTCACACTAAGGTCACCATTCAAATAATAAGGGAAGCAGCAGCAGATTTTGCAGTCCGGTGAATAATTAGGTGCTGGGGCAGTGATACAACCAACAGAACTAGTACAGCAGTGAGAGGGAGTGAATGAGCTGAGGGACAAAAAGAGGGAGGAAAAGTCAGGCTCAGAGTACGTGAAGGAGTATGAGAGTGGGCACACCACAGCAGGTAACAAAAAAAAGACACCGCTCAATCTGTGCTGCTAACTAAGATAGAGCTGTCTGTACTTCTTCAGATTAAAAATCAGATTGCCTGAAATAGCAGTGGTTCAATAATTCTGTATGCAAGGCCTTAATTTCTGCTGTCAGATCTAATGGTTCATTTTTTGTCTCCAAGGGAAACTATCATTTCAGTTCAAGTAACTGATTTCATCATTTTTAGTACATTATGCAGAAAGCATTAGTTAGAAACATATCCTGGCATCAAGATGTGAAGGATCAGGTATAGAAAGGGCTTTCTGTTTGTACATAAAATTATAGGAATATCAAAAAAGATTCCTAGAAATATTTGAGTACAGGATGGGGCCATTTGGATTCTTTTGCTGTGCCATAATAAAACTCAGTACTAGGTGAAAACAAAAAGAGCAGAATGGTTAACACCGAAATAGTGAAGGAAAATCAATGTCAAGCAAAACAGTGACCAGAAAAATAGCATTAGTGAGAACAGCGAACCGGCGCAAAGATGGGAATGGCATTTAAGCGGGAGAAAGTAGGGGGGGCAGATAAATTATTCCTACATTGGGGGGACACAACTCAGGAAGGGGGAGAAAGTCAATTGGAGGCAGATAAACTATCTTCACTCCACTGGGGGATGCAACTGTAACCCCTAGGTGGCACTATTCTAAGGGCTACTACCCTGCCTGTATGGTTATGCACAGGTTGAGGGGCCTGAGTTCCCTAATAAGGTGCTTCCACCCAGAGAAATGGTATTGGGATTGCTTGTTTGCTCTGGTATAGCCCTCTGGGAAGCTATAACCACCCACCAACCCTCCTAGTGGCCCAGTTCCTTTTGCAATGATAACTTCACAAACAGTATGGAATGGTAATAATATGCACACACCCTTCACACTTACCACCAGGGTTAGATCTTCAGCTGTTTCCCTGGGGACCTCCTTTAAAATAAGGTTAGCAATGCAACAACACTTTCTTAAAACTGTAACACCACTAATAATATACACACACTAGCCAGGTTAAGTGCAAAACAAGACAATCTGGTTTATTTAGGGGCAGTGAACAAGGAAGGGGTGTGAATCTAGGCAAGTGATTGGCTATCTGAATTATTTCAGTGATTGCATGCACTCTTAGTCCCACCCTGACAGTCACACAACACTGGGTACCCAGGATGATAAGTCTGGCTAGCCAGAGGCATTGCCCAGGGGTGGCCGGCGTTGCAGCTGATGTTGAGGCCCTTGAAGGAAAGAAAAGAGTTAACGTACAAAACACCCAGATTATTTGTAATCTGAGCTGGTTGATTCAGTCTTTGCAAATTCAAGAAATTGAGACAATTAGATGGTACCACAAGTGATTCGAGCTTTCATTGCAGGGAGCTACCCTGATTGTACTGAACGCTACCAGGAATCTGCTGCAGGCAAGCGAGATGGAGATCTCATGATGATAATAGAACAAAGCATGGGGAAACAGGGCCAACACAACACACCTTCTCTTCCAGGCCTTTCCTCCAGGCGGCCACACCCTGCATGATGTTGAAGCACAGGGGCTGAATTCCCGAGCTGGTCTCTCACCGTGACAGTCTCTGGTGATGGAGTAGTGGCCTAGGCTGAAGTGGCAGGGCCCAGGCAGGTTGAACCATCTGGCAAAGTTTGCAATCTTCTGCTGGTGAAGCCTCCACCAGACATGACAGGTTCCTTCGTGGGAGAGCAGATCTCAACTCATAAAACACATTCAGCACATTTACAGCAATAACTACTTCAGGGAAACAGTTCGGATTTAGTCCAGTTGCAAATCAGCAATTTTACTGAGCAAACCTTCTGATCCGAGTATATCTCACGCACAAGCAAGCTGGACCGATCTCTTCAGGAGCAAGTCTTCGGTCCAAATCGCAAGTTGCACTAACACTTCTTCCTTCTGCCATAGTTCCAGGCTGGAATCAGACAAGTCCAGCTTCTGCTAAAGGCAGTTCTCAATTAAGGGAAAAGTGGCAGAAGGCAAATTAGGCCTCTTACGGCCGATTGCCCTATGCTGCTTCTGGGAGCAGCTGCTTGAAGGCTCAAGCTGTTCACACTTCAACCTTCAACTCTTACTGATCCACTGTCTCTTGGCACACTGGGCATTTCCCTTGTAAATCCACAAGTTCAGTTGGCTGAAGGAGCTGTCAGTCATAGTAAGGGCTCCCCCTCCAGGTCCATTTAGGTACCAACAATAAAACTACAAAAACTACAGTTTTTCTTCCCACAAGACCCCTGGGACAGGCTCCATTTTGAGCCCCTGGAATCTAATTGGTCCAATTACTGAAGTCCCAGACCTAACATGATGACTTCCATCCAAATGGGTGATCTGCAAATAAAGCAGGTTAGACAAACTTCTCTATCTCTAATATAACAACAGATAAAACAGTAAATGAGCACAGTTCCTACATAGGCTTACTCTGCTCAAGCAGTGACTGCAAAATGGAGCAAAACTGATCACTGTCTGGCCAGTCACAAACCCTAAATTACTTGAACCAAGCACAGACCACTCACTAAACACAGATTAGCTATGTTCTTAAAGGGACAAGCATGGAGGCTTAGTATGGCACTCTCACGCAAAGCCACAGAATCATACTGGGATGGGACACCAGCCTGACAGTGGGCATTAGGGGCCCAGGAAGATATTATAGTAAACCCCCAAATTGGTGTGGGGGAGTTACATGCTTCCCTGCCTGAAAAAACTTGGCATCTGCACTAAGTCTACACATACTATAAGATTCTATATAGAAAATACTATATATAAATAAATGCATATTCTATTGGCATACCATAACATAAAATCTGATGCGTCACTGCAATAAACTGGTTTCAACAACAGCAGTATTATATTTTTTTCATTTTTTTTTTTTTATTTCTTTGAATTTTGTTGACTGGGTAGGCCCACTGAGACTAGAAGTCCCTTTTTCAGGGGCAATCGGGGGATACAGATGGTAACCAACTGAAATTGAACCAGATTAAGCTGTTGGTGCTATTTTTAGTGAATGGGCAAAATTTGGCCAGGACACTGAGAAAATTCCCCTACTGCACAAATGCCAATAGAGGGAGATTTTGTCCCACTTGGCTGTTTGCCAAGATAGAGGACAGGGAGCAGAGAGGCGATATGGCAGAAGAGCTATATGTTTCCTCCTGTCCACCTGGAGTAGGTAACAAAGACTGACCCAATTCTCATTTGAAATTAGTAACTGATATAGAGTTTTTTTTACTAACAAAAATCGAACATAGCAGATCAGCTGGATTGACTGGCTTAGACCTTAATTAATCAGCCTAGCAGCTCCTGCTGTAACAGCTTCTGTGGCAAAGTTGTTTAACTTATCCTTTGTTACTGGGACTATTCCAGAGAAAAGGAAGCTGAATGCTGGCTGAGTTATTCCTCGTGCATATGAGTGGATCCTGTATGCAGGTTGAAAACTACAGGCCCATGTCCATCCTTACAGTTCGGGTGAATATCCAGGAGACAGTGGTTAAATGATATATAATTGTTCAATGACATTTTATCACACATTTGTAACTGTTTATTGCATCCTGCTGTAAATTCTGTTCACCCAGGTCATTCCTGAAAATAGGGGCTTTGCTTCCTAGTGCACTTAGTGTCTTGGTTACAAAAAAAAAAAAAAATGATACTATGTGAGATGGGTGAATGCAAAAGGGCAACTGACAAAAAGGGTGACAGCATATGGGTGACCACTAAGAAGGCAATGGTGCAGTAAGGCGACAGCTCAAAACCACAACACATATCGGCAGCACATTTCACTGCACCTCCCACCCTGTGCCTGACGCAATTCACACCTGAAGACAACATTACCATATATAGGGATCTTCACTCCCCCCCACAGCCTCTGTACTAAATATAACCATCCTTGGGGCTGCAGACGACACCACACAAGTGACATCAGGAGGGCAGGGATTCTTATCTGGTCCACAGGTCTCTTGTCACACTCACCCACATTTTTGTCTCCATTTTGCATTTGCCCACATGCATTCTCCATTTTTACAGCACTCTTATCACCTGACACCAAAATAAATGACTATCCAGTGCCATGAAGGCTGACCTTGCTATGGAATCTGTGTTTATGGACTTGACAAAAGCCTTCTACTTAGTTGACCATGAACAATTGATACAAAATGAATGGAACTTGCTCAGGACAATTTGTCCTGGTCATGTTTTGGAAACTATTTACCTTCTTGGTACCAGGTGATAAAACTGAATGGGGTTTTATCCTCTCCCTGTAAGGTGCAGGATTGTGTCTCTCAGGAGTCCATACTTGGTCCATACATCGTTGATTAACACTTTACCTTCCCACTCTCGTAATACTGGTGTGTTGTTCCATGCAGATGATGTAATTTATTTATCAGAGTTTTGATAACATCACTGTTACTAATCACAGACTGGGCAGTGATTTTGCATAATTGAAGGAATCTTTGATTCATAATAATTTACTTCTTAGTAAGCATAAAACAAAACAATGCTATTTGGGCCCAGGGCTGTGGTCAATACAAACAGGGAAGTATTTGATATTTGCACTTTATCGGGTAGTTAATTTAAGGTATTAACCACATTTAAATACTGTTGGATATTTCTTGAATCTTCTCTCTCTTACAAGGGTCATTTGGATCATGTGACAATGTTCTTTAGTCAGAAATGGGCCTTTTATATAGATACGTTTGCTAGACAGGACTAGATTAACAATAAAGCTAGCTAAGAGGATAAAACAACTCAGCAAAAAAAGCACTGAGGCAACAGTTACCCAAAAAGGGCATTGGCAACAAAGCCAGGTTTCAAATAAATGCAAAATCGCACATACCCCCAGCCTACGTCATGATAATTTGCATATATATCCCATAATGCTTTGTATTAAGTGGGTATGTGTGATTTTGTGTTTCTTAGTTCAACAATAGCCTAACGTACTCTAATTCCTGGTTGCATTGACGACTCAGTACTCTGCCAGATGGGATGTTACCAAGGTTGAGAATTTTGTATTACAGGAGTGATGCTAGGTGCCAATAAAATAACGCACCGCTATTTGCTCCATGTCAAACATGTATTGGTTACCTATTGAAAAGAGACTCAAATATTTGTTAGGGAATTTGATTTTCAAACTTTTACAGTCTGGTACTCCTTCCTGCTTAGCTGAGCTAGTTATTAACCCTGCAGCACCAACAATGTAACGATTGATCAGCTGCCAATAACTTGCTTTGTGCACCTACCTCAAGGTCAAAGATTGGTCAACAATAATTTACATATTGACATGCATCTCCAGTGCTGTGGAACTGTATGGCACTCCAGCTGAGATACAATAGTCATAAATTCAAAGCTATCTTTAAAAATAAGGTTTAAAGAAAATTGCTATGAATAACACAAATGAGAAGATGTTTTATGCTTTAATGTTTGTAAGGTCTGGGGTGACCCTAAAAAGGGGATTTGTTTCCAGTGGTGCACAAAGCAACCAAAATACAGCATGCATAAGTAAGTAGGTAAATCAATCAATCAATCAAGCAGTGTGAGAAGCTGGGAATGGGTCCTATATTGCTAAGTGCATGTAACAGCAAACAGACCTTTAGTAGTTGTCAATGAGGAGATAACAAAGTCAAATGAATATTTCAAACTCCCAGCTAGAGGGACTTCCATTGTAGCTTAATGGTTTGACTTTCTGCCTTCAGGATTCAGGGTCCAAGGTTTGATTCCCACCACATGTTGTAGAGGTGTCTGCCTAAGTGGAGGTGAAAGAGGTGACGATGTCCTTTCTGATCATTGAGTTCTATGGTAGACTACAGATGCAGTGTTTGACAAAAACAAGCTAACACCTCAGTAAGGAAACGAATGACATAATTCAGTTTATAATGGCCTTTACTAATACCAGAGTGTACACTAAATCCCAAACATCCAGATTTACAAAGCATCTTATTGAAACCAAGACCCCATTGCATCAGAGTGTTGAAGCATGGGACTTGTGTCAGATACCTGGGATTTTTCATTGGTGTGGCTAAGAGACATTCTGCCAGCCCACAGTTCTTTGATATACTGTGCATCATGTTTGGAACCATTGGCTTCCATCTTCTAGGTTGCTTGCACCTGTACATCAGTGCAAACTGCCATAAAGCAAATGCAAGTGCTGCAAAATCAGCCAGCCTGAACTTGTAGTGCAGGTGCGACAAATGGTCTAGGTCCACCATCTGCACCAAGATCCATGGCTGCACCTGCAGACACAGTCCTTACCCCATGTTTGAAAAATCCTACTAGTTGAATTTTCTAAAAGGCCTGTAAAGGGAGACAACAGAAAAGGTCCTACACCAGTTTTTGCAGAAGGGGGGGGCTAGTATTTGGAACACAGTTTTTACAGAAACTATAGGCTTGCAGAGAGTAGGCAGTTTTCCTTAAAAGAACATGATGTCTAAATTCTTAACCTTGATTCCTTCCCCCGATGCCCACAACTGCACCATGTTTTCCAGTCCGCATTGACTTTTCCCTGGAGGGCTGGAAACTCTTTCATTGTACTTTGCTAACTTTCAAATTCTGTTTTTTTACCATCTCTGATTGCCTCTTTCCTTAAACTTGCTACACCCTCCTTTCATCCCTCTGTTATACCAGTTCTCAGTCTTTTCTTATTCCCCAGAATCAGTCCCTTGCTGCCTTCCATTCGAGACTCTAGTAATTTATTACAGGCTACTCTGCACAAGTTTGCTTGAAACTGCTTTGTGTGCTATCCTTCAGACATGAAAAATGATCTCCCCAATTTTAGACTGTAATGACATTGTCTATACTGTTGCTCTTAAGTCCATTCTGTCCAGATAGGACCCCCTCTTTCACTCTTTCTGTCACTTTGCACTACTAGACTGCACTCCTTGCCCTCACCACTGTTCCCTCCATTCCTCTCTCTTACCTCCCTCCCTTCCCTTGAAACTAGGTATCTCTCTAACTGCTTTCTTTATACCCAGATTCTGGCTTGGCAACATCCACCAACATCTTAGTTCCCTCCTTCATCCCCCTCTGTCTCCACTTAATCCCTCCGTAACTTTCCCCCTAGATTCTTCACCACTCACATGAAATCTTCTGCAGGCCCAGCTGTTTTCTCCTTCCAATTCCCTAAGCTCTTGTCTTCCCTTCCTCCTACTATCTACTCTACTTCCTCCTTCTTCTCCCTGAAATCTCTCTTTGTGACTTCTCTACTCATGCCGGTAGTTGCTAACGACTGTACTATGACCTGTCATCCTCATACCTAACAATTTCCCTTCTAGGCATCAACTCACCTGGGTCTTTGCACATGATCTGTGCCAAATCTATTATAGTATATGGACCTCGTCTGTTCTATATGGAATTCAGCCACATTCAAAACATTGTTGTACTATTGGTCTGATGTCATACTGCTGTTGTACCATCAATCCGCCATCAGATTGATGGTACAACAACAAGGTGTTGTCACAAGTGTGAGGCACTGAACAGACTCATGAGATAAATCAGAGAGCACACTTTTGAAATCATCTGGGTTGAACTGTCAAAATGTCAGGCATGGCAGCAGCCACAGATGTCTGTGCTGAAAGCGAACAGTTTATCATCAACCAAATAAATAAGCGGACATTAAAAAAAATTTACTGATGTGAAAATGGGTGCTGTGATCGTGGGCTCAGAATCTGATTCTAACTGGAAGGAGATGGCATGTTAAGCTTCACTTTGTTACCTGATGCTGCCCGCTGTGTTTTGTTGCAGCATTTATTGCGATTTAGCTTTTTTGACTGTTTGATTTATGTCACTTTTATACACATCTTCTAATCAAAATCAGAATTCTACTGCCTACCAGCTGTCACCATCCCGAGACTCCCCGAAATGTGTAAGTGTATTGTTTTCCTTCTTAATGTTTAATTGAGGAAATGAACAGATGAGATCAATATACTATAAAAAACAGTGGCTGCCTGCCCATCTACAACAAGGCTGAGTTTCCATCTTGGGAGTTGATGACCTAATAGACACCTCTTAAGCTTCGCTCTTGAGGTCTTTATGAGGTCATCAACTCCCTTGATGGAAACACAGGCTTGTTGTAGATGGGCACCCATCCATTATTCTATTTATTCAGTGCATCTGTCCATTGGTCCTACTGTAGCTAATGTATGTTTATCCTATTGTTATATTCAACTCATATAACCAACTGTAGTTTGCTACTGTTATATAGAGGACGATGTATGGTCTTTGGCTAATAACCATGCCGTAAACACTTCAAGAGGTTGCCAAAACATCCTGTAAACCTTGACAGCATAGCTCAAGAGGTTGTCAGATGTCCTGGCAACCTCAAGAAGTGTTTTCAGTGCAGTTGTTAATCAAAGACCATGCATTATATTTTATAGAGTATGGGCTACCAACATTGTGTAATCATAGATTGAATTACTTTATAAAATGGTAAGAAAACATCTAGAAATCTCATTGGCCAAGAGACATCAGCTGACTGTACATTAAATCTCTATATATGCACAGTCATCCTGGTCCTAAACCACATCACACAATGAGCAAATCAGTCCTCATATAACCAGAACTATCTTCCATCAGTTTTCCTTCAACCAGAACTAATCTTCCATTATAAACATGGCTGCTACCTTTACACTGTAAAAAAAACTTCAGCTGGGTCCTAAAAATAAAACTACCTTAAATAAAAAAATAAAATAAATTCATTAAATGTTGTTTCCCTGATCATCACACTCTCCTTACACACATAAACAAATTAGAAACATTAAGTGTAGTTTATAGTTTTCATTACAACTGTTTGTTTACTAACAGTGAAAAATCCCCTTCTGTCTTTACCTGCTCATCAGTGAAATCTCCCATGCTTGCACTGACAGTGATATAATTGAGTCTCTGGCTCTAAAACAGGCCTTTGTTGTCTGTGTGTACAGAAAGTCAGGAGAGTAACATTCTACAAGTGGAACAGAGCAGAATTTTGAATCTCTGTATTCCATGGTAAACATTCCATGATAAACATTCTATGTCTTGAATGTGGGGAAAAACAGAAAAAAAAAACAGGATGAAGAAAGAATGCAATACAGTAATACTTTATAAACAAAAGGAAAAGGTGGGAAAACACAGTTAAATAGGCAGAGGCAGACCCAAAGTGCCCAAATACACTGCTAATATTAATAAAAGCAATCCATAGAGGTAATTGGCTGGTGACATGGACTATCAGTTAACACAAACATACAACCCGAGTGCAGAGAGGCATTGAAAAAAAAAAAGCTGATCGCTTCCCAAGATGAAAGTGCGCGGTGCATGATGGTAGGCACCAAAAAGTTAAAGAAGTAGCGACTGCTACGATCATGGAGGGAATTTAATATTAAAGGAGGCAGCATACTATAGAGGTTGAATGGTCTATGCTGCAATTCTGGAGACCTGGGTTTGAATCTCACATTTGCCGATGGGAGTCCCAATCCCCTGTCAGTTTCACTGCCCCCCCCCAAAAATGTTCGTATGCCACGCTGGGAGCCCACCCCAGTGTGGCAAAAACTTCCTTAGCTGACGGGAGTGCTCAATTCCCCATCGGCTTCACTGTCCCCCCCAAGCTGCCTGGTGCCATGCTGGGAGCCCACCCCAGCATAGCAAAAGCTTCATTTGCCAACGGGGATTGCCCAATCCCCCATTGGCTTCACTGCCTCCCCAAGCCACACTGAGAGCCCATCCCAGAGTGGCAAAAGTCCCTTGTGTGTAAATAAACTAAAAAAAAAAAACCTTCCCTCATTGATTCTTTTGCCCCTTCCCCCAAATCACACCCACCCTCTGCTCACCCACCTCCTCACACCCCCACCTCAACCCATACTTACCTCCGGAGCCCACCACGACAATCTTCGGTGGACCGGGAACACGTCTGCACTCTTCAAAGCCGACCGCGAACTGAAGAAATGCTGGTAAGCTGTATAATGTCATAAAAGGATGTATTTTCAACTTTAGTGCATATCTCAGCCATTTCTGGGAATTTTTTCACCAAATTTTCAACATGGGGTTTCTGGGTCCCCACCTCATGAACTGTGTCACTGTTATTTCGTTAATCGGTCCCAAAAGGTGGTTCCGCAGTCACTGCGTGGAACCACCTTTCCAGAATGATTAACAAAGTAACAGTGCCACAGTTCATGAGGTAAGCTCCCAAAAAGACCCATTTTGAAAATTTGGTGAAAATATTCCCCAAAACGACTGTTTTATGAGCGTGCATTGCGCAGTTCCTACGCATGCTAGTAACTTCAAGCATTTTTAATATTTTCACTCCAGATTTTCAGCATTTCCATTTTACCACACCTCCTTATGAACAGTACAACTGTCATTTTTCACATCTCACCCGAAATGTGTTTTCACACATGTAGCGCATAATGGCATGGTCGGTGTACAAAATTCCGTTACAGTCAGATGTACAGTTGCGGAACTACAGAGTGCCGAAAAATGCACAAATTACGCATTTTTGTGCATTCTTTGCTCTCTTCTATAGATTGCATAGTTTGCGTGACCAGTCCAAAACCTTCAGGGAACGTGCAGCCAGGGTCCACAATGTGCCTTTTGAAGATTTTGTGAAAAAATACTAAACTGTTCAAAAGTTATTCAAAAAACAAGTTTCCCATTATAGTCAAAGGGAAAAGTTGAAATATGCAAAAGTGTCACAAATGCAGTTTTTAATGTCGCAAATTACCCTTGTAGTGTCACAAATCTGCCATCTTGTTTTCAGTTGGTGGTCACAGAAATGCTTGGCATTTAAATTTGGGACCCTCTAGGCACACAATTCTTGCTGTGTTTACCTAGTCGAGTCCTGAGGATGCTAGCCATGTCTTTTTTGGGAGGTTAAACACCCCAGAAATATGTATTTTACATTTTTGTAAAAAGTAGTGTCACAGAGTAGTGTCGCACATTTGACACTTTTGTGATTTTATTTGCGAAAGTGTTGTGATTTGCGAAAGTACTTTGCGACACTATGCCCCAAACTATAGGGAATCCTTGCTACCCTGCTGCAATAGACCAGTTTGGTCTTTTGGGCTGAAATTTGAAGGGAAGAAAGCCAAGATCCCACAGATGTGCCTTTTGTGGTTTGGTGACAAAATATTAGAGGGCTGCAAAGTTATGGCACTCCAAATTTGGTGATTTTTCCCATAGGCTAACATTACGGAATCCGCCGCGCTTTTTGGGACCCGTATCTCAAAAATGCTTCGAGATATGGACTTCTCATCAGAAGAATTCTAAGTGCAAAACTAGCCATGAAAGTTATAAATAACATGAGATTTTAAATTTTTTTCTACGTCATACGGTTCCTGAGATATAAGCAATTTAGTATTCCAATCGTTCATTTTCTGCTCCAAGAGCCATTATTATGCATACATTGTTTGTATTCACTGTGCTTCTGAATGCACCTTTTTGGGAAAAAAGTGTGTGCCTTTGCATTACTGTTACAGTTAGCATTTCCGCTTGCGCTTCTGTAACCATTTGCGTTAGCGTTTACATTTACGTCACCATGTGTGTTACCCTTTGTGTTTGCGTTTGCATTACTGTTACCATTTGTGTTTCCATTACTGTTTTTGTTTGCGTTTCCTTTTGCATCACCACATGCATTACCATTTGCATTTGCGGATGCGCTTCCATTTGCATTTCCGTTTGTGTTTCCTTTTGCATTATCGTTGGTGTTACCATGAGTGTTTGTGTTTCCAATTGCATTACCGTGACCGTGCGCATTACCATTTGCGCTTGTGTTTTTGTTTCCATTTGTGTTAGTGTTCCCTTTGGTGTCATCATTGGTGTTACCGTAACCATTTGCCTTTCCAATTGCGTTACCGTTACTGTTTGCATGTCCATCACCGTTTGCATTTGTGTTTTTGTTGGCCTTAGCGTTTGCGTTTTCGGAAGCATTTCTATTGTCATTGTCGATTGCATTACTGTTTCCTTCTGCATTGCTGTTACCATTACCATTTGCATTTCTGTTACCAGTTGCATTTTCATTACTGTTTGCATTTCCATTGGCGTTAGCGTTTGCATTACTGTTTTCATTAACTTTTGCGTTTCTGTTGCCATTAGCATTTGAGTTAAAATCTGTGCTAGCATTTCTGTTTTCATTAATGTTTGCACTTGCGTTTCTCTTACTATTTCATTATCATTTGCATTTGCGTCACCATGTAGGTTACCATTTGCGCTTACGTTTGGGTTACCATTAGCATTACTATTTTATTTTACCTCACTGTTTCCATCACCCTTTGCATTAACATTACCGTTTGTGCTTTTGCATTTGCGTAGTGCAGTGCAAAACATTATGTTTTTGCTATTTTTCTACACTGTCTTTCATGACACATAGCACAGCCAGTGTGTGCAGTTGATTGGTTTGAAACTTGGCAGGAAGGAAGACTTTTGTTCAAGGAAAAAGCCAGTGTCTGGTGAAAAAAATGTTGTTCTGTTTCAGAGTTATGGCCATTTGAAGTTGGCCTGCTTCACAGTTACTGATTTTTCAGCCACCAGCTCCACCATTTTAGAGCATTTTCAGCCGCAGTTTCTGCCATTTTGTGGTGTAAGACTTCTTAAAGGTACAGAAACATAAAAATTGAATATCTCTGGAACGGTTTGGTCTTTTCACATGAAATTTGGAGGGTGTAGAGTGGATGTCCTGAAGATTTGAATTGTGCTGTTTACACATCTGAACAATTATTAACTGCAGAGATACTGTGTGGTGCTGTTAACATTTTGCACATAGCATTCTACATGGTGCTACTTGTTTTATTGTTGTTTTATACTTTTAAGGATATTGAGATGTAGGGTGTGTTTTAATTTATTCAGCACCTTGGTTTTTGAAAATCACCTTAAAAGTAAAGTTGTTTTTTATTATTATTATTACTGCCTTTAAATTTATAGTGTAGGTAGCCCTAGTGGCATGGAGGTGTCTTACTGTGGTTTGGTGTGTAAAATATTAACAGGTGCAGAGTTATGCCACTCTGATGAATGAAAATTTGGTCCATTACACCTCAATAACTTCTAAACCGTGTGTTCGATTTGCCTGGTATTTGGAATGGGCAAAGATTTATAATTCATCTTTCACTGTGCCAATTGTTGGGTCACTGCTCATGACAGTTGCTGAATTGTGCATGTTACATTGTTTGCTCATGGTCCTGTGCGACCGATGAACAGATATACACACAATACTGGACACACGGTGTGCCATGGTACATGTCTTCATTTAACAATTTTCATTTCAGTTGGTCATACAGTTTTGCTCAGCAAAGTGACAGAAAAAAATCACATGGTTTGTGCGCCGCGCTCACACCACCACATTCCAATCACTATTTATAGTGCACATTCTCAAAAAGAAATGAAATTCATGGCAAAAACCTCCGTTTAGTGCATCAGTTAGGGTTGTTCCACACTGACAAAAGTGAGGAAATTCAGTGTTAGGGTTGCCATCCCTTGCACCCCATGCCCACCCCATGCCCACCAACAGGCATCGGGGTGTGCGTTGGGGTCATCGGTCCTAACTCTCACCCCATTCTCCTACACTACACTGCCTCAGATTATTTACACATGGAATGGGGTGAGACTTAGGGCCAATGACCCCAATGCTCACTTGATGCCTGGTGGTGGGGACAGGGTGGGTGTGGGGGTGCAAGGGGTGGCAACCCTAACATCGAATTTCCTCACTTTTGTCACTGTGAAACAACCCTAACTGATGCACTAAACTGATTTTTTTTGCCATGAATATATATACTGTATATTTATATCTATATAAATTGCAAAAAAATGATTTAATGCTCTAGTTAGGGTATAGCCACAAAAGTAGGGAAATGTGGTGTTAGGGTTTCCAAACCCAACACCCCACCCCCAAGCTGCACACATGAACAGGCGTTGAGGGTGTACCTTGGGGTCATCAGCCCAAATGTGTACCCCATTCCATAAGTAAATAAGCTGAGGTAGGTACAGTATAGAAGAATGGGGTGAGTGTTAGGGCTGACAACCCCAAGGCACACACCCCGATGCCTGTTGGTGTGTGCAGCATGGGGGTAGGGGGTAGGGTGTAGGTTGTAAACCCCAATGCCACATTGCCCTACTTTTGTGGCTGTAACCCTAACTAGAGCATTAACCCAGTTTCTGCAATTTATTTCCTTACCTTTTGAGATAATATAACAGTATCCTTCTTTGCCTCCGGGTCCTGTGCTCCCATCCCTCCGTAGATGCATATATGTATGTATGTAGCTGTGGAAGCACAGGGCCCATTTATAGAACAACAGTTACCAAATTGTCAGCATAGCCATTGTATTACCCCACCTCATGTACCCGGTACAGAAAATTTTCTAATCCAGACCAAAACGTAATTCTGAGAAACTGCAACGCCATTCAGTGCCACCAGTGTGAAAACACATTTTTGGGCAGCATTTGAGAAATGACAGCTATGACATGCATGAGGTGGGGTAACAAGAAGGCTGTGTTAAAAATCTGGGGTCAAAATATATAACATTTTCAAAGTTATGAGAGGGGATATCAAAATTGCAATGAATGGTCATAGCTTTGGTATTTTTTCATAGTTTAACCCCTAATTTTCAACATAGTCTTCTTATGACCTCACCTCATAAACCCCATAGGTGAAAATGTTCAAATCCATGCCAAAATGCCATTCTGCATCACAAGTGCGAAAACACATTTCAGACAGGATGTGAAAAATGAGAGCTGTACTGTTCATGAGGTGGTGTGAAAAAAATGGCTATGTTGAAAATTTGGACTCTAAAGCCAAGATATTCAAAGGGGTTGCACCTGGCGCAACTAAGTTGTGCCAGCACAACACCAGAGATGCACCCCAGGACAATATTCAAAAGTGGAAAAATTGCACAGTGCAATTCCCTATGCACTGGGGCACAAAGCTAATGTATGCGACACACCTCCAGGGGGCGTGCCCATGCATTTGCGGTCCATCCTGGTAGTCAACCTAGGATATGAGATGTATCTCCTGGCATATCCCAGAGATGTGCCTCATACCTGGGCACAAAGCTGAGCCCATAACAAAAGTCTCAACTGCTAGCCACCCACAAGCGTGCTGCTGTATTGCAATGTGCAACATAGCAGCTGCCAGCCATGGGTGGCAACCCCCACCACAACACTGTCCACAAGCACCCACAGACATCTTTGGTAGTCTAGTGGTACCTCCTCTCCTCCCATACCTTTTATCACCATAAAATAATATTGTAAATCCTCCTGGTAGTCTAGTGGTATCCCCTACCCCGCCAGTAACCCTGATCACCATAGCAACAGCAATGTCCAGTCACTGGTGGTCCAGTGGCACCCCCACCCACATAGGACCCGCCACATAGGACCCACAGCCCACCCAGCCCCCCATCATCAGTGGACAGCAAACCCACCCGCATACCTCTGCTGCTGCCCACCGAATGACAGCTTACAGTAGCAGATGCAAGCCCATTGGTCCACATTATGGAACAATGGGCTTGCAGTGCATACTGTAATAGTCATTCACTACTTTGTGAATGAAGTCATTCATTGACAAAGTTGTGAATGACTATTACAGTATACACTGCAAGTCCATTGCTCCACAGTGTGGACCAATGGGCTTGTAACTGATACTGAAAGGTGTCATCTCGCAGCCATGGAGGCGAGGTGGGTTTGCTGCCCGCCTACCCACAGGGGGCCAGGGGGCTGAGGGTCCTGTGTGAGCTGGGGATGGGGTGCCACTGAGCACCAGGGACTCGTACAATGCCATTTCTATGGTGATAGGGTTACCAACTGGGTGGGAGGGTACCACTAGACCACCAGGGAGATTTAAACTTTTATTTTACAGCAATCGGAGGTATGGGAGGGGAGGATGGTACTTCTAGACTACCAGGAGGATTCACAATATTATTTTACGGTGATCAGAGGTGGGGGAGGAGACACCACTAGACTAGCAGGGGGATTTATAATACTATTTTACTGCGATCAGAGGTACGGAAGGGGAGGGGGGTACCACTAGACTACCAGGGACATATATTTATGAACTTAGCAGGTGATTGATGTTACGAGATGGGGAGGGGTTACTATTGCAGTCCCAGGTACAGGGATCACATGCTGTGCAGGGTGCCTGATGCATTTCACTGGCCAGCCCTGTGCAACACATGCAAATGGAGTCATAATGACATGCAAAGGGACCCATGTCTGCCTTGCATGCATAATGACCCTATTAGCATATTCAGGTCTGAATGTCTGGATATTGCACCCAGCGCAGCTCCAGTTGTATTGGCGCATTCCCATTCCAGGTATGCAGACTTGTCTGAGGGATGCACCAGTGCATTGTATTTCCACCGCATGTATTTTTTAATATATTCAGAGGAGATGGGCCATGGCACATCTCTTTTGAATATATCCCTTTGTTGCTTCAACACAACTCAGTTGCACTGCACAACCACCTGTGCCATTGCCAGGCGCAATTCTGAATATCAGGCCCCAGATATTTAAAATTATTAAAGTTATGTGCATTCATAGAAAAATTTCAATGGACGCACATAACTTGGCCAGTTTTAGGATTTTGTTCACCAAATTTTCAACATGGACTTTTTGGGACCACACCTCATGAACACTGGTGGTGAAATTTCATTATTCAGTCCTGAAAGGTGATTTCATGCAGCAACATCATGACAACTTAGTAAACTTAAAGAGTGACGCTGAAGAGATGGAGGCCATCTTGAAAGAGAGGTTGCAGGTGTTCGTGGCGACATGGGGCCATCTGGATAATCACAAACATGGCTTCATTCAGGGTAGATCATGTCAGATTATCCTTGTGGAGTTCTATGATTGGATGACAAAGATGCAGGACCAGGGAAGACCAGTGGATGTCCTCTTTCTAGACTTCTGAAAGGCATTTGACTTGATGCCACATCCAGGGTTGCTGGACAAGCTGGGGGGAATGGGGTAAGGAAAAGGATGGTGAGGTGGATTGGGAACTGGCTAACTGGGTGGTTTCTTAGGGTGGTGGTTGGGGGGAGGCATCATCCACAAGGAGGGTCATTAGTAGGCTCCCGCAAGGGTCGGTGTTGGGCACACTCCTGTCTAATGCTTACATCTCAGACATCATGAATGGTCTCAGGAGTGAGATGAGCCTCTTTGCTGATGACTCGAAGCTGGGGGCATTCACTTTGTGAATAAATGACTTCATTCACAAAGTAGTGAATGACTATTACAGTATGCACTGCAAACCCATTGGTCCATAATGTGGACCAATGGGCTTGCATCTGCTACTGTAAGCTGTCATTCAGTGGGTAGCAGCAGAGGTATGTGGGTGGGTTTGATGTCCACTGATGATGGGGGGAGCTGGGTGGGCTGGGGATCCTATGTGGGGGTCCTATGTGGGTGGGGATGAGGTGTAGAAGAGCCCTACAGGGGGACCTGGAGACTCTGGAGAGGTGGTCACACACTTGGAAATTGAGGTTTAATGCCAAGAAATGTAGGGTTCTCCTCTTGGGGCTTAGGAACCCTGATCATGAGTACTTTTTTGGGTGGGGAAAAACTGCAGGTTTCGGGGAGGGGGATCTTGGGATGGTCGTGGATACCAAAATTAATAACTCTGGGCTGTGTAGGAGGGCTGTGGTTAAAGCAAATAAAATACTCAGGTGCATTGCCAGAAAGACGGGAGGTGCTTCTCCCTCTGTATACCTGCCTGGTCCAACCGCACCTAGAGTACTGCATGCAGTTTTGCCGCCCATACTTAAAAATGGATATTGCACTTCTGGAGAGCAACCAGAATGATACAGGGCCTAGGGGAAAGATCCTTTGAAGAGAGACTTGAGAAGCTAAACTTGTACTCCGTGGAGCAGAGGAGGGACCGAGGGGATATGATTGAGGTCTTTAAATATCTAAAAGGAGTGAACAGGGTCAGCCTAAATAGGGTGTTCCAGATGAGGGAGGAGGGGGCCACCAGGGGGCATTCCATGAGGCTGGTTGGAGGGAGGTTCAGAGGGGGAGATGAGGAGACACTACTTTTCTGAGAGGGTGCTGGACCCATGGAATGCACTGCCTGTGGAGCTGGTGGCTGTGGATGCAGTGGAGGGATTCAGGAGGGACTGGGACAGATATAAGGGGAAGGTAAAACTGAGGAATGCCAGATCTGGAGGTGTAACTCTGTTGGAGGATGGGGCCAGAGGTATTTACAGGGGAGGAGGGGAGGGCAGCAATAGTGTCCTGACCAGGTGCTGATTTTCGAGCAGATTCAATAGACCTTTAGGCCTAATCTGCTGGCATCTTAGTACATTAGCTTAAATCATATATTACACAAGGTCTCCCTTACATATTTAATTTATGTAATAGGGTTGGACCTTATGTATTGGCTTTCAATTTATGTATTTTTTTTTAAATGTTGTAAAAATAATATTTGTGGGTTTATTTTGTTAATAATGTATGGGAGGGTATTGCTGAGGATGGAATTCAATTAACTCCTATCCTTGTTATGGTATTGATGTGACATCAAGAGGTTGTTATACTCTTTTGAGTATGTCACATCGATACCACTACAACGCCAGTGGCACTGTGCATGCACAGCTCTTGAACATGGAGCTTCAGATGAATGACCGTGGCAGTGAGAGCTGGCCCAGATGGAGAGCGGCATTATAAAAAAAATAAAAGTAAGGAAAAATCTGTTTTAACTGGTGCCTATGCACTATAAAAGACAATAGATGGGCACCAGTTAACAACAATGCGTATCCTCGTCTCGAGGTCGTCATGTCAACTGTAAGCCTTTCACGCTTCACTCTTTAAGTTTACTAAGTTGTCATGATGACCTGTCAATGGGAACTCAGTGTTGTTATTAACTGGTTCCCATCCATTATCCTCTATGTAGAAGCTGCTCTGCTTCTTGTGGGCACCGTCGCCATGGATGTTACCATGGCGACATCATCATGACACTGCTGTAATGCCCCAGTGCTGCCACTGATTAGTGGATTGAGTAGTTTTTCAAAAAAAAATTGAGGTAAGATGGTGCTTGTGATTGGTGAGTGGGATTGCTACTACAGTACCTGTAGAAGAAAGAGTAGTTTGCCAGTTTTCAGTTTCTGTTAAATAATTTGAAAGTCCATTTCAGTTATTGCTGTCTGGAGAAGTTTTTCTGTTGTACTGCAAGGTAAGTATTGTTCTTGTGGCTGGCAACTGTGCTGAATTTAAGAGACGGCAGCCTGGCAGATGTAGGTGACTGCTGATGAGTCACTAATTTCAATTTTTTGATTTTTTTTTAATGGGACATGAAAGTGGTAGATATTTTTTTTTAACTTTTGTGCTCCTAGACGAAGCAAAGCAGACTTAAGTGAGCTGGTCGGTGGGTGTCCTGGGTGACTGCTGGTGTGCGGCCATGGTGAGTGAGTGGGATTGAAGTTTGGCATTTTGAGACAGATGCAATGGCAGAAGGGAAAGAAAAAAGATGTGTTTTTCTTTTCAGGTTAAGTACAATCATACCGTGGACAAAGCAGGGCCAGAAGGTGGGTACCCAATTCAGCAAAGCAGTGAGCAGGGCAAATAGAGTGCTGGTGTGCATAGGGAGGGGCGTAACAAGCAGAAGGAGGGAGGGAGGTGCTGATGCCTCTTTACAAAACCATGGTGAGACCTCACCTGTAGTATGGGGTTTAGTTCTGGAGACCTCACTTGCCAAAAGACACAGATGGGATTGAAAGGGTTCAGAGAAGGGTAACCAAGATGGTGCACAGTATGCACAGGTAGTCATATGAGGAGAGGTAGAAGGTATCACAGATTCACTCAGCAGGTCAGCCCTATACTCCCAAAGTGCCAACCTCTGAGTGTAGCATCTGTGCACAGTTAACAGTGCAAGGTACCCCTCTTGTCTGTTTTGTGGGTTAGAGTCACCTTAGTCTCAAGTTCTGAAGGTATTCAAACTGATAACCTCTTGTTAGCATACCCAATTATCAGGCACAGATAATTCTGTCTTCGGGGGGCCAGATATCTTTGCCTACAGGCACCTAACCAGGTAGTGCAAAATGAACCCTTGGAACTCTATGCAAGACCTTAGAGAACTCTATCTATTTCCCAGTTTGGTATCACAATAAGCTCATACACAGTGTCAACTATAACCTTCAAAGCTCCACTTACATAAAAAGAAATTTCAAGGCACACCAGGCCGCTTCTGTTTTTAAAATACATATCTTTACTTTAAAATAGATAAAATAGAAAAACAGTAAAATTACAGAACAAAATATCCCAACACACACAGCCTTAAAACAAATAAGTTTAAAAGTGCAGATTCCTATCAATAATAACACTCAGACTAGTCTTGTCTAAGGTCCTTACTTCTTAATTTTTCAGTGCTTCATGATCTCTCTTCTCTCAGTCAGATAATGAAAAAAAGTGTGTGTCTTCTAAGGTTTGCTCAGTAGGTTTAAAAACAGTCAAGCTGGCTTTCTCTCTGAGATCACCTAACTCCACCTTGGAGTATTAAACTTTATATTCCATAACACAGGATGTCCAAACAAGATATTTGAAAAAACAATAGGTGACATTAATGAATTTCCTCTTTTCCTGTGACCTTTCAAACTGGTCTGTGATTTACAGACATCAAAGGCTCTTTGATGTAATGCTGGCTTCCCTCTGACAACCCCTTCCCCACACATGCATATTGGACTACAATGCAGTCTGGGACCTGTACATCAAAGGTCTCTTTGATGAAATGAGCTGGCTTCCTAGGAGACACCCAAAACACATGCATGTTCTTTCCATTATGACACCTAGTGCAAAATCAAAGGATTTCCCTGAGGACGTCATGAATGGCTAATTTTATTTCCTGGGATCAAAGCAAATTGACAAGGTAATTGCATTTTAGAAATCTGCAGTTTAAAATACCTCCGGTCCTTTGAACTTATCCTAAGTTTTTTTGTGTCAACTTCAGCAAGACAGCATTTTCTCTTGAGACAGCCCATCACATATTTTTTTATATTTACAAAAAAAATTATACATGGATCAGAACCAGCTGTCCAAGTGTGACAATTGCAACTGGATCTGTACCCATTGGAGACTGGAAGGGAGAGTGGGGAACTGATAGAAACATTTAAGTACATGAAGGGGATTAATAAGTTGAGGGAGAGAGAGCTTATTTACAAGGAAAGTAGGGGGTTAAAATTAGAGGCCATAGTCTGAGATTAGAAGGAGGGAGATTTAGGGGCAATGTGAGGGGGGTGTTACTTCAGGGAGAGTGAGGTGGAGTACTGGAACACACTGCCTGAGGAGGTGGTGAGGGCCAAAACAGTGGAGGGATTCAAGAGGGCATGGGACAAACATCAGGGGTTAACCGTGGACAGAAAGAGTCCCTAGGCAAAGGAGATGAGTGAGGGGGTGGGTAAGGGGCAGACTCGATGGGCCAGAGAGATCCTTTTCTGCCAACACATTTCTATGATCCTATGATTCTAAGCCATCTGAAATAGTAGACAAGTGGGAGCTCTGAGATAGACAGGAGAGGGAAGTAGCATGAGGTTGCAGTCTGTATCAGTAAAACCAAAAAGTAAAAAACAAACAAATTAAGTGCTTTTTTATTTGCATTTGGTTCACATGGGGATTTGTATGATTTAGCATTGAATGCTACAATTAAGTATTAAAAAAGAAGGTTTAAATGAAGGGGGAGCCTCTGTGGAAAGTGTGAAAGAAGCTTGCTTTGCGAGGGAAAGAGAAAGTGATGTGGGTGGAAGTAGTGCTGGCTGACCAGTTGGGGAGGGGGAGGGTGCAGCGATGTAGAAACTGTGTACATAAATGGACTGTGACGTAGTAACTGTGTACTTAAATGAGTGATGATGTAGTAACTATGTAAACAAACAAAACTGATGTACACACATATAATGGGTTTATCACATTCTAGTTATGTCCACCCCATTGCATATATATAATTAGTTATTATGCACTTATCTGTTGATTAGCATAAGGTTACTACATTTTGTAGTTACCAGGTTGTTACAGTGCAATATCCAATTACTTACTAATCATACTCAGTGTCAATTTATTATGTCCAAGAAAATTATAGCATTACTTAAGGCAAAGAGGACTACAGAAAATATATGGGACAGCAGAAAAAGTGTGCTTCATATTACCGCTTCAGTTTCCACCTGACAAAATTAGTTTCTTTAAAACTGCAGGCATACAGTAATTCAGAATACAAGCCATTTTGAGATTTTACTAACCATAAAATAAAAAATGCAAGTCATTTCCTAATTTGACAGGTCTTACAACCCATTTCTTTGAGTGCATCCAGAAACTGCTCTGTAACTGCCAGCTTCCAAATGCAGTCCCATCAACCCCTGCAGAACTCCAAGATCATATCACTGAAGATAGCTGGCTGGCTGGCATTCTGAATGAACTTTCTGACTTTGATGACTGGCTTCCTGTTTAGCTGTCCTATGGTGTTCAAGTTAGTAAACTGCAGTGGAAAGCTAAATAAGCTGTCCGAAGTCTTTTCAGAGATTTTTTTTTTTGGGGGGAGAGGTAAATTAGCTTTCAGACTTGATAAGGAGTATGAGTTGATGTGCTGCTGTTACTGTGTAGCCATCATACCGTTCAAGCGGCACACATTAGTAGTTCTACCCATCTTGCATCCAAATTCAGCGTTGCTCCACACAGACATACTGATCTTCTGTTCTGCACTGAAGCTATTTCATAACAAACAAGGGAAAGCATCTTGCAGAACCACAAAGTAAATGGTATCCATTGCTACAGGTCTGATTATTCTGTGAATTTAGAATGTGCAACTGCTATACACATGGCCCTTTGTCCTACTTTGTAAAGGTCAAAGCTATACATTTAATGTTGTTAGGTGGAGAGCTATGGCAGTGGTTATTGTCTATAGGACAGTACTGTAAATCAGATGGTACACATTTCACTTAACTGCATGGGTCAACTGTTCTGATAAACAAGCTGACCTATCCCTTTTTGTTAGTTTTTATATTTTGTGGTTTTTAGCTATGTTACAGAGATGTTAATATAGTTAATAATTGTACGTACACATTTATCTCGCCAAATAGTATCATAAGTTGTCTACAATAGCAAACAGAGAAAATTAATGAGATACCATCCTGCAAACATATATATAGTCCCAAGTCAATTTCAGTTGGTGGGAGCCATAGATAATTCCAAATGTAATATTAATATTCAGTCAGACAACTGCTGACCTATGCATTTTGCTCTAACCTACCTAACTCCCCTTCCTCTGTCCCCAACTCTGTTGTGCCTCCACTGTGTATCCAGGCCAACTTTTAGATAATTAGTTTGATATTTTAACCTGCCCATCACCTTATGTACAGTTGACAGTTTGTGGTCCTTTTCTATTTACTGTATGTATTCATGTGTCCTAGTGTTTCTTCGGAGTATAAAGTGAGCTTTGGCTCAGCGTGCATTTCATAGTTACCAATTTTCAAATAATTAAATGCAGTGTTTGACACTGTCATGCAGGAGAACATGGTACAGTTTCTACCTCAGGAATCCATATCTGGGGGAGGCAGAGTTTGCCCACCATCCTGAAGGTGATATGCTTGAACCCAGCAAGGGGGGGGGGGCAAGAGTATGTGCTGTTGAGCACCCCTTATAGAGGCTTACTCTGAATTGTGTTGACCTAAACTGATCCTCAAACCTGAGCGTCAAAGTGTAGCAAGGTAGTTCACACTAGGGGAGGCGTGATTAAAAGGAAACAATGTGGAGAATTGTGAAGAAACAGGACCCTCCACTTCAAACCAAGGTCCCAAGATCCTGCGTCACTGCTTTGGGGCCAAATCCAAGGCATACCCTATTAATAGGGAATGAGGTAGCTGAATGAGTTTGCCCTGAAATCCATGAGCTTTAAAAATAAAATAATAATCTCCCACTCCCAAAACTATTAGTGTGCTTACCTGGTCAATAACTGAATAACTCTTGTAAGGTAGCGATGGAAGGCTTGCATAGAGCAAGCACGGGCAATATGCCTCCCTCTAAAGAAATAACTAAAGGTGCCATGGGAGAAACCCAGAGGAGTCATCATCTGACACACAGATGACCTTTTTCCCCAGTTGGTGCTCCTACCAACTTCACACAAACAGCAGCATCAAATGTGAATAAAAAAAGAAATATACTAGTACAGTTGTAATGCTATCAGTTATATTGTCACAACAATGTTACACATAGCACAAATACACCGGTGCTTCATATCATAAAAGTGATGCTTCGTCAGGGGGCTTGATGGAGTGTCACGTTTATGATGTGAATCACCAGGGTATTCATGCTGTATGTAACATTGTTGTAAAAATGCACCTGATGGCATTGCAAATGTACCAGTAAGTTTAATTTTTTATTCACATTTGAGTGCTGCCATTTGTTTGAATTTTGTTAAAGTTTAATTGAGCAAGCGCCCACTGTTGAAGCCCATGAGAGGGTGTTGTTTGTGTCTCCTAAGTGCTCCCACCAGCCTCCCCTAACATATGCACTCAATGATGCCCTGGAGGGGGTGCCCAGTAGCATGTAGTCACCCACACTACCTACAGTATTACCACCATGTCTCCACCAGGTGTCTCTGATACTGTGGTACAGTGACCAACCCGCGTTTGACTGTAGCACTCCCTGCAAGGCCCCACTCCTGAGTCTCCGGTTTGCAGCACATAAACTCAGGTTGCCAGAATGCCAGAAAGCTTCCCCAATGCTAGACATCAATGAGCCAGCCAGGGAAAGAATTTTAATGAGAAAAAGGTTCTTTTTAATATTTGTGAATTGTTTTGCAATATTCACATATGTAACTGGGTCACTGTGCAGCTATTACAGATGTTACTCTTGGTTACTACCCCTATCTTGCACCCATGTGCTTCAAGCAAGGTTGAGAGGCTAGGGCTCATTAAACTCTGCATGTGGGGGAGGGGTTCGGAAGTGGGACAAAGGAAATAGGGCAGCTCCTCCACCCAGAGAAGGAAATAGTAGGCCAAGTCAAAAGCACAATACTGTCCTCTGGGATGCAGTATCAACCCACCTCCCCAAACAATATCAGATACCTCCCTGAGACCAACAGTTACCCACACCTTAACCTTTATGAAATACACTTTTGCACCAGTTCCTGTAGATCTCCAATAATATGCTCACACACCAACATTTAACAGACTCACAACAGGACTTTAGTAATCACTGGAACAGGCCCTATCATATAGAATCATAAAATCATAGAAACTTGACGGCAGAAAAGGACCATACCTGCCCATCTAGTCTCCCCTTTTTCTCTCCCTACACCTCCCCCTCCATGTCAGCCCCCACCCTTTCCCCGATACTCAGCCCCATATGGTAGTCCCATGCCCTCTTGAATTTTTCCATCAATTTAGCCCCCACCACTCCATCTGGTAGTCTGTTCCAGGGCTCCACCACTCTCTCTGTGAAGAAACGCACTCTCACATTGCCCCGTATCTTTTGTCTTGCAGACTGAGGCTGTGCCCTCTAGTTTTGACCCCCTCCTTCCTCTTAAGCAAACCCTCTTCTCCCACTCTATTGAGCCCCTTTACATATTTAAAAGTTTCAATGATGTCTCCCCTTTCCCTCCTTGTCTCCAGCATGTACAGATCCAGCTCCTTGCACCTCTGCTTGTATGACTTTCCCTGCATACCCTGCACCATCTTAGTTGCCCTTCTCTAAACCCTCTTCAATGTATCTATATCCTTGCGGAGATGAGGCCTCCAGAACTGAACCCCATACTCCAGGTGCGGTCTCACCATGGCTTTGTAAAGGGCATTACCACCTCCCTATTTCTGCTAGTAATGCCCCTGTCTATGCATGCCAACATTCCATTGGCCTTTCTCGCCACCCTGCTAAATTTGATTCCTACCTTAAGGTTCAAGGAGATTATGATCCCCAGATTCCTCTCTTGTTCTGTTACTTTAATTTCCTTCCCACCTAGGGTGTACCCTGCTCTTCTGTTTCTACTCCACAAATGCATCATAGCGCACTTCTTGGCATTAAATTTCAGCTGCCACATCCCAGACCATTTTTCAAGTGTCTTTAAATCCTCCCTCATGTCCTCAACCTCCCCCCCGGGGGTGTCCACCCTAATGCATATTTTCATATCATCAGCAAATAGGCACACCCTCCCCCTCAAACCCTCAGCAATACCATTGATGTAGATGTTGAAGAGAAGCGGACCCAAAATTGACCCCTGTGGCACTCCACTCTTCACCCTCGCTGTCCTGGAGTGCACCCCGTTGAGCACCACCCTCTGAGTTCTTCCTGACAGCCAGGCCTCCACCAGTTTGTTATTTTCCCACCCAACCCCAGGCTTTCCATTTTGCTCACCAGCCTCCTATGAGGGATGGTGTCAAAGGTCTTACTGAAGTCCAGATAGGTCACGTCCACCCCTCCCAGTCAATCACCTGAGTCACCTAACCAAAGAACTGAATTAGATTTGTCTGGCAAGACTTCCCCTTCATGAAGCCATGCTGTCTGCTGTCCTGCAAGCCACTCTCCTCCAGGTAATTCACCACCCTCTCCTTGATTAATGCCTCCATTACCTTCCCCACCACTGACGTGAGGCTGACAGGTTGGTAGTTCCCCTTCACCGCCTTACTACCGCCCTTGTGTAAAGGCACTATGTCTGCCCTCTTCCAGTCCTCCGCATTCTCTTCATATCCAGGGACAAGTTGAAGAGCCTTGTCAAGGGTGCGGCCAACTCCTTCTTTAATTCCCTGATCATCCTGGGGTGTAACCTGTCAGGCCCAATTGCCTTGTCCACCCTCAACCTATCTAGCTCTGCCCTAACCCTATACACAGAGAATGGGCTCAGATCCACCCCTTTGCCCTCCTTCCCCTTCAAGTTTAACTCAGGTCCCCTACCGTCCTCTTACTCCATGAATACCGAGCTAAAGTACTTATTTAATAACTCTGCTTTTTCACAGTCCCTTTCCAGTTTTATTTCTCCCTCCTCCCTCAGCCTAGTAATCCCCTGCCTTGCCCTTCTCCTCTCCCTCACATATCTGAAAAAGGCTTTATCCCCCTTTTGGCCTTTTTTGCTATTTTCTCCTTAGTATCTGTTTTGCCCTTCTGATCTTCTTCCCCGCCATACTCATCTTTTCCCTTTACTCTTCCTCATCTTCCTCGCTGAGTGTCCTTTTAAATTTTCTGAAAGTCCTCCTCCTTTCCCTGACTGTCCCCGCAACCTCCTTTGCAAACCAAAGCGGTCTCCTCCCCCTTTTGCTCTTCCTAACTTTTTTTATGTACATTTCCGCAGCTTTCAGTACCCCTCCCTTGAAAGCTTGCCATAACTCCTTCACTGCCCCTGTATTCTCCGTACCCTCCATTGTCTCCCTTACTATCCTTCTCATCTTGTCAAAGTCTGTGCGTCTGAAGTCCATGACTGTAGAACTGGTTTTACTTGTCTCCTTCCCTGCCCTGACCCTGAACCTTACCATTCTGTGGTCGCTGTTGCCCAAGGCTTCTCCCACCGGCACCTCCTCCACACTCTCCCTATTTGTCAGGACCACGTCTAGCAGGTTGTTGCCCCTTGTTGGCTCCCTGACCAGCTGTTGAAGGAATACCCCCTGCATCACAGCTAGTATTTCCCTGCTCCTTGACGATGCTGCATCCGGGATTTCCCAGTCTACATCTGGGAGGTTTAGGTCCCCTACCAGCAGTAGCTTTCCTTTTAGGACCAGCCATGTGACTGCCTAAATTAACTGTTGATCACCCTCCTCCCCTTGCGTAGGTGGCCTGTATACCATCCCCAGTTGCAAGGATTCTCCCGTCCTCCTTCCTAGCGTTACCCACAGTAGCTCAGTCTCCCCGTCCTCCTCTTGTCCTTCAGTTACACTTATACCTTCCCTGATGTATAAAGCAACTCCTCCCCCTTCTTACCCTCCCTATCCCTTCTGAACAGTCTATAACCTGCGATAGTCATTTCCCAGGTGTGCAGCACTGTCCACCGGGTCTCACTCATAGCTACTATATCTAGTCCTTCGTTCCCCATGATGGCCTCTAAGTCCTCCATCTTATTTGCTAAGCTCCTGGCGCTGGGTGCTAAACCCTTCCACCAGGTTCCCTCTCCATCCCCCGTTCACTATTCTCCCTCATGCCCAGTATATTAGTGCTATCCTGGGGGGGAGGCTGGTACCCCCCCCATTTTTCCTGCCTTGTGGTGCGGATCCCCCCACCCCATCTAGTTTAAATTAGAGGTTTCTTCTATGAACTCTCCTAATTTGCTTTTTAGCACTGTGTACCCTCCCTATTCAGGTGCAGTCTGTTTGGAGCAAATAGGCTCTCATCCTCCCACGTGGATCCCCAGTCCCCTACTAACCCATACCCCCATTTGCTTGCACCACCCCACCAGCCACTCATTGAACTCCTTAATCCTCAGCCTCCTATCAGTACTTGCCTTTGGTACTGGCAACACCTCAGAGAAAGCCACTGATCTGAACCCCAGACTGCTGCAGTATCTAGCAAGTGCTCTAAATCTTGCCTGCAGCTCCAACAGGCTTTTTCATGCCAGGTCATTTGTTTCCAGGTGGAACATCAGGTGTGTTTTCTCATCCTGCTGTTTCCCCCTTGAGGGGATATAGTGAATGACCTCCGCCACCGTCATGCCTGGCAGACACTCAACCTATACTGTGCTACTCTTGCCCCCACCGCCCCATCTAATTCCTTTTATTATAGAGTCCCCAACAAGTAGGACCCTGTTCTCCATCATCTTCTGTTTGCATTTCCCTTCTATGCTTCTCCCAACCCCTTCCATTACATTTCCCACCCTATTCTCACTATCCCCTTTGCCCATTTCATCTCCCGGTGTACTGTCTTCCCCCTGTGTCCCCCTAACTCTATGCTCCCCACAGGCATTTACTGCTAGGCTGCCCACCTCTGCCCCACCATCTGCAAGCTTTTTCCTTCCCCTTTGATTTACCCCAACCCTGCCTTACTTGAGTTCCTTGGAGAACTTTCCCCTTTTCCCAGCCCCGTTTAGCCCTAGCCCTTTTGAACCTGAGCTCCCTGTCTCCCCCCCTTTTGGATTTGCCCTTTCTGGGCTGTGTTCACCCCTGTGCCCCTATCCCTATGTTTACTACCCTCCTTGTTCTTTCCCGAAAGGGCATCCCCCTTTTCCAAGTTTTCTTCATCTTCCTTTGTGCTTGCTTTTCCTATGTCCCCTGGATGCTCCTCAACTCCACTTTCCTGATTTTCTCCCCATTTAGTGCCCCTAGTGGAGCTTATCTGTTTTTCTGCTCCAAGCTCACTGTCTGTATCCACCTGGCTGGGGCACCACCCCTTGCTTCCTCCTCAATTGCCTTCTGTGCGGGTTTTGGACCTTTATACTTAACCTCCTGCTATTCCCTCTGGTTTCCCTTGTGCCCCTTGCTGCCTCTATTTGGGATTCCTGTAGCCCCACTAGAGCCACCCTGTACCCCTCCTACCCTGCTTCCATACTCCCTTGATTTCCTCCACTTCCCATGACATCCTACCCTACCTATTTCTGTATTTGCTCCTTGTCCCCTTACAGCTCCCCTTTTAACCATTCCTTGTCCCCCCACAGCTCCCCCTCTAATCTCTATTGCTCCCTCAGCGGAGCCCCTCCTGTGCTCCATTATACTCCTCTCCCTCTCCCTTTCCCTTTCCCAGTTTAGCATCCATCTCTGCCATCTCACCTCCTCCCTCAGCTGCTCAAGCTGCCTACATACTATGCAATCCCCCACTTTCCAAACTGTATCCAGTACCATGGCCGACCCACAACCAGTGCACCCCATCATCCTCCCAAAGATGCCCCCAGCCATTGTAGCCTCGGGACCATGCCTCGGACCTGCCCCCACCCTGCTCCATTGACCCCTCCAATTTGCACACCCCTCCATTTTCCCTGTGGCTTATCGCAAGCTTTAGTTTTCAGGCCTTAGTGTGAAAATTCATCCCCACTCGAAATATCAGTATCCAGCCCCTGTGACTTTAGATTCCGGACTCTGAAACTCCTGCAGCTAGGATTTCGGGCACCAAACCAACCTCCAAGTTCTATGTACTGCAGAACCAAATAAACAGTACCCTAAAAACACAGTGCTTTGAGCTTTTTAGATCCCAGACCCAGAGATACACTTATAAACAGTGCCCTATAAACACAGTACTTGAGCTTTAGATTTCAAAAATTCCCATGATTTTCCCCTGGTTTCACAGAACCATTTATAACCATAGAAGCCCCATAAATGTCACAGGACCTTAGGTTTTGAGGATTATAAGCACCAAAGAAGTCCCGATTATACCACAGTACCACAGTTCTGCTTCAAGAATGCAACAGTACCTTAGTTTTGAAGTTTTGAGTAGTACCAAAAATATGCTCAGTACCTTAGCACAGCAGAAATGTAGCTCTGGAAGAAATCCAAAGTGTCACAGCTCCTTTGCAGATGTTTCTATGCCACCTGCTAGCAACAGAGACGCCCCTTTCCCAGCCCCCTTGTCTGCCCCTTTTTATGTTGATTGCGCACATGCGCAAGAAACATGTTGTGGCAGGTTTCTCCACAAGCAGGTTGTGGAGGCGTGGCACTGTTATGGCCAGTGCCCCCACAGCCTGTAAAGGCTTGTCCCACTTCCCCCAATGCTGTGGCACGCTGCTGCTGACACTAGTTCAGCCAGCGTGCCACCAACTTGTAAAAAATCAGCCGCTGCAATCAGGGGCCACCTCATCATTGCAGTGTCAGCCATTCACTGCAATGAAGGAGTGACCCGTCATTGCAGGGTGGCATCTTTTGTTTGTGAACATGGCGGCAGCTTGCTGCCGTGTTCACAAACAATATTAACCTCAGCTGCCAAGGGGGTGCCCAATCCCCCTTGGCAATATGTGCTCACCCCGACCGTGTTTGGTTGCCAATAGGGGCCCCAATCCCCATTAGCTGCAGTACTAATATTTATGTTGCCAGCGAGGGAGCCCACTCACGTCGGCATTATGTCCCCCATTTTGTTGTGTGCCGACGGGTGCCCAACCTCGTCGGCTACAGCCTGCCACTCCCCAAAAAGGAAGACTCTGTTGGCACTCTGGGAGCCCACCCCAGCTTGCCACATGCCCCTGCAAAATAAAAAACGGTCCCTCGATGTCTTTTTTTTTTTTTGTAACCTGTAAAGAAGGAAACGGTCCCACGGCGGTCTCCCTGCCCCCCCGGCAGCCTGCACCCTCCCACTGTGCACCCTGCCTCCTCACACCCCCCCTTCACCCATACTCATCCAGAGTCTGGCGCGATGATCTTCGGTGGACCGGAAACGTCTACACTCTTCAAAGCCGACCCGCGAGACTGAAGAGATGCCGGTAAGCTGTATAATGGAATAAATAGTTTTTTCAAGTTTGATGCATATCTCAGGCATTTTAGAATTTTAGCACCAAATTTTCAACATAGGGTTTTGGGACCCTCCTCATGAATTCTGTCACTGTCATGGCATTAATGTCGACCCAAGGTGATTTCTCGGTCACTGTGCAGAATCACCTTTTAGGACCGATTAACGAAATGACAGTGCCAGTGTTCATGAGGTGGCTCTCAAAAAACTATATTGCAAATTTGGTGGGAACAATCAAAATTACTGTTTTGTTACGTCGTTATGCAGTTACTACATACGATCGCTAACTGATTTGCAATATTTACCCAGATTTTCAACATTGGCATTTTTCCAGACCTCCTTGTGAACAGTACAGCTGTCGTTTTTCACACCATTGCCGAAATGTGTTTTCGCACTTCCGGCGCAGAATAGCACAGTTGGTGTAGGAAATCAGTGTTCTGCACAGATTAAGAAACTGACAGTGGCACTGTTCATTAGCAGAGGTCCTAAAATGCCTATGTTGAAAATTTGGTGACGATACTCCATAAAACGACTGTGTTACGAGCGTGCATTGCGCAGTGTGCACGCACGCTCGTAAGTTCACGAATTTGTAATATTTTCACTCCAGATTTTCAACATTGCCATTCTTCTGTACCTCCTTATGAACAGTATAGCTGTTATTTTTCACATACTGGCCAAAATGTGTTTTCGCAGTTCCGGTGCAGAATAGCGTGGTCGCTGTGGGAAATCCATGTTCGGGACACATTATGAAAATGACAGTGACACTGCTCATTAGCAGAGGTCCTAAAATGCCTATGTTGAAAATTTGGTGACGAAAGTCCAAAAAATGAGTGTGTTACGAATGTGCATAACGCAGTTTCCATGCACACTCATACCTTCGCAACTTTGCAATATTTTCACTCCAAATTTTCAGCATTGCCATTTTACGACACCTCCTTATGAACAGTGCAGCTGTCATTTTTCACATCCTGGCTGAAATATGTTTTCGCTCTCCCGGCACAAAATAGCTCGGTTACTGTGGGAAATCAGTGTTCAGGGCATATTAAAAAATCACACTGACACTGTTCATGAGCAGAGGTCCTAAAACGCCTATGTTAAAAATTTTGTGATGAAACTCCATAAAATGACTGTGTTACAAGAGTGTGTTGTGCAGATGCCATGCACCCTTGTAAGTTTGCAAATTAGTAATATTTTCACGCCAGATTTTCAACACTGGCATTTGTTCACACCTCCTTATGAACAGTACAGCTGTCATTTTTCACATCCTGGCCGTTATGTGTTTCTGCGCTTCCAATGCAGAATACCGCAGTCACCGTCGGAAATCAGTGTTTGGGAATGATTAGGATCAAGCAATTGAGGGGGGGAGTGAGCTCTGTCGGGATTGCTGTGGATGTCTTTGTGGGCAGAAAAAGGCGACAACGCAGGCAGGAGCCCAGTACAAAAGGGCAGCCTGCAGCGCCGGGAGACACAGAACGAGTGAGTGAGGGAGGGGGAGTGAGTGAGCTCAATGGAGCTCTGTTGGGACTGGTGCGGATTTGTTTGTGGGCAGGAAAAGGCAGCAATGCATGCAGGGCCTGAGTACAAAAGGGCAGCCTGCAGCGGTGGGACAAACAGAATGAGCAACTGAGAGAGGGGGAGTTCAATGGAGCTCAATGGAGGTGTATCGTGACTGCTGCAGATTTCTTTGTGGCCAGGAAAAGGTGGCAATGCAGACAGGAGCCCAGTACAAAAGGCCAGCCTGCAGCACTGGCAGAAACGGAATGAGCAAGTGAGACAGGGGGAGTGAGTGAGGCCAACAGAGCTCTGTCGAAACTGCTGCAGATTTCTTTGTGGGCAGAACAAAATGCCAAAGGAGGCAGAAGCCCAGTACAAAATGGCAGCCTGAAGTGCCAGGAGAAACAGAATGAGCGAGTGAGACAGGGAGAGTGAGTGACCTCAATGGAGCTCTGTTGGGGCTGCTGCGGATTGATTTGTGGGCAGAAAAAGCTGCCAACGCAGCCAGGAGGCCAGTACAAAAGGGCAGTCTGCAGAGCTGGCAGAAACAGAATAAGCGAGTGACAGAGGGGGAGTGAGCAAGCTCAACGGAGGTCTATCAGCACTGTTGCAGATTTCTTTGTGGGAGGAAAAGGCGGCAATGCAGGCAGGAGCCCAGTACAAAAGGCCAGCCTGCAGCCCCCAAAGAAACGAAATGAGTGAGTGACAGAAGGTGAGTGAGTGAGTGACCTCAACGGAGCTGTGTCAGGACTGCTGCACATCTCTTTGTGGGCAGAAAAAGCCGCCAGCACAGGCAGGAACCCAGTACAAAAGGGAAGCCTGCAGCAGCGGGAGACACAGAACGAGCAAGTGAGGGAGAGGGAGTGAGTGAGCTCAATGGAGCTCTGTTGGGACTGCTGCGGATTTTTTTGTGGGCAGAAAAAAGCAGCAATGCATGCAGGGGCCCAGTACAAAACGGCAGCCTGCAGCGGCGGGAGAAACAGAACGGACGAGTGGGAGAGGGGGAGTGAGTGAGTGAGCTCAACGGAGCTCTATCATGACTGCTGCAGATTTCTTTGTGCCCAGAAGAAGGCGGCAATGCAGGCAGAAGCCCAGTAGAAAAGGGCAGCATGCAGCACTGACAGAAACGGCACTTTATAAAACATTTCTTAAACATTACTTCTATAGGTTTCTTAGAATGTATCTTACCACCTTAACATTCAACTTCAACTTCTATGTACATTAATTAAAACATTTTTAAAACATCTATAACTTTTCAGAAAACTTTCTTATTTAAGTGACCATGTCTGTGGATTACTTTTAACAGAATTATCTAGAAAAGGAATGTGCTAGTTGATAAGCTTCTGATATGTATCTTTTCGGGGGAACACCAAAATTGGACCTCTATGACCTACGGATCTGGGGAACCATGTTATCATCAGAAAAACACTCTACCTCCTGGAAATCTACAGGCCTATGATTTACTGTAGGCTTAGTAACTGGATGGTAGGATGGGTTTATATGGGATGCGTGAACCCAGGGTTCAGCACACCACTGCATTGAGGACCCTATGTCGGTGGGTCCATCCATGGTATGCTTCTGCCTGTCTTTTGGCACTGAGTCAGTATTTTCTTCCACAGTTCCTTGAAGTATACAGGGTTTGAGTTGGCTTTGATGTACCAACTTTTCAACTCCCTTCCTATTTTCTGCCTGGATCTGGTACACTTTGAAGTCAGGATACGGAATTGCTACAACAATATAAGGCTCAGGTTCCCATTCCACAAGCAGATCGTTCCCTTGATTGGTTTTATTCACCATGACACGTTCTCCCACAGACAATGAAAGGCTTTTTGGTGTAACATCGTCCAGCTTCTTTGGTCCCCAAGGGTTAACACATTCTTCCGGTTCAGTCATCATCTCAGGTTCTGTTTGGCTGACAACCATTTTACTCTTGGACTGTACTCCAGGGGCAAGACAATCTGAATTTCTCTGGGTGTCATTCTACTGGAGGTATTCGGCTTCAGGTGATACCTTACATGGCTGGATTTGTTTTCTCTGCCAATCCTCAACTATAGACTGGAGCTTTCCAATTTCTTTGCAGAGCTCTTTTCTCTCTCTCTATTATTCTGGAGGAGGTGTGTGGTTTGTTCTTTGGCCTCCTTTTCTTGCCGCTGGAGAGTTTCCCTGAGGAATTTGCATTTTTTCACCAGTTCCATTCTATTGTGTAAAACTTCCTCAGCTTGCTGTTCTGGTTGGCTTCTCAAGCTGACTCTTACTGTTGCATTGCTGTGATAGATTCTTTCGATTTCTGTCCAGGTGTCTTCATATAGCTGGCGCCTTGCCCTTTCGGTCTCTGGTCTGTCAGTTCTCCTAAGGCCTCTCTGTTGTTCGTATTCATCAACATCACGTCTTCTGTAGATGGGTCTCCTCTGGCCATTAAACATATCCATCGGGCATCTTCGTCTTCTTTTCGGTTGTCTTGTAAAGAGCCCTCTCTTCCAGCCATCTTTAAAGTCCTGCACCTCTTGGCAGACTTCAGTCACTTTGTGGATAAGAGCCACGATCTGCTCCGTCCATTCCTGGTATGGGTTCCTTTTCACTTTCTGGTGAAGCTCTTGAGGTTGAGACCACTGGGTGTAGGCCTTGTTGGAGTCCAGAAAATGGCTCTGACAACTCCTCAATGGTGCTCCCTCATATTTGGACCTTGGGTGACGTAGCCTTTCTGAAAATGCCTCTGGCTGCAGCAGATCTTCCCGTACCAAGCGTTCAATGGGGTATTCCGGCCATGCCACACTCTGGGGCATCATCTTGTGTTGGCGGGTTGCCACTTCTTCTCCTCTCCTTCTAGATCCCCACATCCTTATGGCCTTTTCTTTAAAATCCTGGAATTGAGCATTGGGATTTTGCCAGTGGAACAAATGGAGCTCTCCTTTGAGGGATTCACTATTCACTCCCTCGGTGAACTTCTCCATCAAGGTTCAATCAGGGTCCCGGACCTCCCTTCGGTCGATCTTCTCAATGGCTCTCAGTGCCTCCTGCAGACTTAAGGCATACTCCCGTAGCGTTTCTTGGGGCTGTTGAGTGCGTGACAAGAACTGCAACTTCAGGTCAGAGATAGTTCGCATATCAAATGTGTACTGCAAGCTATGAAAGATCTGGTCAGCAGTGGCTCTCTCCCTTTCCGGCCAGGACTGGACCTCATGATGGGCAACTCCTCTTAACTGCCTATCAATATCTCTATCTTTTGGTCTTCCGGAATCTGATACAGCTGAAACACGGACTGCATCCTGGAGCAAAACTCTTCCAGCATACTGGAGTCTTCATTATCCTGTTTCCCAGTATACAGCGGAAGCCAGGGTGCTCCTAAGTAATACGGCATGGATAAAGGTGACCAGGGCACCAGATCTGGACCTTCTCCAACTCCTCCATACAGTCCACTACTGCCTTCCATTCCCAGAGACATCTCGCTCTGTGTCTTCTCCGGCTTTGGACTCCTTGGAACATTTTTTACATCCTGCCAGCTACGCCCAAAATTTTGTGTTGGACGCTGAACTGGTAGACCTCGAGGTTCTTCACTCGGAGTGGTGAAGGGAACTGTCTCACTACCAGCAGCACCAGCGACACCCTCAGCAGGTGGGATGGCGAGGGACCACTTAAGGTCCGAATGGGGTTGGGCTGGTGGAATCACCCGACAAGGAGAGGCAAGAGTCATACACAGAGATTGGATGAAGCAAAGACGTTTATTAGACAGGAGGGGATGGAGGACATGGTTGTACAGAAACATACCAACCACAAAAACAGCAGGGAGTATGGACAGCATTATTGATATCTAAACGATAACAACTAAACTCTAAAATGTCTAAACTCTTCTTCTCTATGGGTGCACCATGGCCTATTGCCACTATATTTCTATAATTATTCAACAGTAACCTATGCTTACTACTAGAATTTTGGTGAAAATCAGAGGTTATGTACTACCCACAATACAATATTTGGTTTTGCTATGTCCACAGAGTTCTACCCAAGTCCAGGTGTCACCTACATCCAAAGGTCTGACGTCTTCGTGTACACTGTTGGTCTACGATGGTGCTACGAAGGGGAAACAAACCAAACAGTAGATGCTAACTCAATTCCCAGCAGGGACCTTGTCAAGGCCACTGGGAGGTGAGAGGTTTGTTAAACAGACCATATGTTTCTTTGGCAAAAGCCCACTCTCTCCAAGGCTGATGGAATAAAGAACCAGAGCAACTGGTTCCTGAAATAACCCACTGATGGGCTGTCAGATTCCCAACTGAAAACAAAGAGCTCCTTGGCCAAAACCCACTTCCAGGGTCGCCAAGGATGAAGATAAATCAGGACCTGCGTGGCGACGAATCCACTCGAGGACTACCACGACCTGAATGATGCTGCAGCACTCCAAGGGCCAGCTAAACTCTGAAGAATCTCTGATAGGACCAGGAACAAGAAGAATCTGTAGAGATGATGGTTGATTCTGCAATTTTGTCACCAGAAACTAGAACAAAAACAAAGAAACAGCGGACGCGTCCCGTACTGGGCTTCGATGGACTCAACTTTCGGCGAACGACCAGGGGCGCAGACTAGGTTATCCAGGATGAGCATACTCTTCTATGGAGGGCAACCAACCTCGGGACATCTGGATCAGGAACCATACGAAATGACACTGGCACAGCTGTCGTGATGCACTTCGGCAGACGTACCTTCGAGCTGTGAAAACAAGAAACGGCAGGCACGACTTGTACGACTGGCGATGGACTCGACTTCGGCGGACAACACGGATGGAGGAGATGATCTGATGGACGATCCCACTTAGGTGAAGAATGATGAGAAGACGTCCTCTTCTGGGTAGAGACTGATTCTGATTACGAAGTATTACAGACCACACTATGGGACTGCAGTGTGGTAGAAGATTGAGACTGGCCCCATACACTGGTAACAATGTTGCTGAAAGATTCACCTTTCTGCAATGCCAAGAGGACTGCGGAATGATCCGATAATTTACCGGGGAAAGGCAAATTATAAATTCAGGGGTAATTATTACAGGTGGAGCGATTGTTCAGGTGCTTGGATCAATAGTTCAAATGCTTAGGGCAACAGTTTAGATGTTTAGAGTAATAGTTCGGATGCTTAGGGCAATAGTTCGGATGCTTAGGGCAATAGTTCAGATGCTTAGGGCAATAGTACAAATGCTTAGGGCAATAGTTCGGATAACCAGGGGCAAATAACCACAATCCTTACACAATACAGTCTTGGTGCTTCCTAGCAAGTTCAGTCTTTCAAGTACTTCAGCAATAACAGATGTATGAACAGTACAGTTGTTACAGAGCTTTACAGTATTTGTGAATTGAGCACCCTTGGATGGACCCCTTTTCCTAAATTTAGGGTCTTCCCGAATAGGAACTAGCTACCCCTGAACGTTTTGCTAAAGATGCCCTATGCTAGTTGCCCGGGACACTACAAGCCTAAATGCCTTATTTACTATGGGGCCTATATGCCTCACTTACTGTCACTAGGCTGGATTGCCCTAATCTGCTAGGCCGGGGCTGCCCTTACTTCTACTAGGCCGGCTTGCCCTAATACACTAGGCCGGGGCTGCCCTTACTACCACTAGGCTGGGTTGCCCTAATCCAACTAGGCCAGGGCTGCCCTTACTACCACTAGGCTGGTTTGCCCTAATCCACTAGGCTGGGGACTGCCCTGTAACCCTGCTTTACCTTGGGCATAATGCCATACATTTACCTCGGGCCTGATGCCCTACATTTACCTCGGGCCTGGTGCCCTACAATTACCTCGGGCCTGATGCCCTACCTTGAACTCTGGCCTGACGCCCCCTTTACCTCGGGCCTGGTGCCCACTTCACTTTGGGCCTAGCACCCTTTTTACCTGTGGGCCTGGTGCCCACTCTTAATTTGGGCCTGGTAGTCCTTTTACTTCTGGGCCGGACACCCTCCCTATAATGGGCCTGGTGCCCTCTTTAACTCGGGCCTAGTGCCCTCTTTACTTTGGGCCTGGTGCCTACTTTATATTGGGCCTGGTGCCATCTGAAATGGGCCTGAATTGCCTCCTTACTTTGGGCCTGAAAGCCTTATTCACTTGATTTGGGCCTGACTCGCCCTTTTAACTGCGTGGCCCCTTTAATTCCATAGCTCTCTGAGAGCTGCTGTCTCTCAATCCCTGTGCCCCTCCTTCAGACCAGCCCCCTTTATGAATATTTAAGAAGCTCTTAACTGGCCTTGCTTTGCTGGCTCCTCCTATCAAGCATCACTACTCTCGCCCCTCCTGCATACCAAATTAGGGTCCTATAGACCCGATGCCCCTCTTATTTCGGCCGCCCTACTTTACGCATAATGAGCTCTTTTAAAACAAAAAAAAGCTTCCCTCACAGGCGGTCAGCATGTAGCGTGTGTTGCCGCCGACTCACCGCTCCTGGGGCTGCTGCATGGTCTCGGGAGGTATGCTGGCAGTGGGAGGGAGCTCTACAGGCACCTAGGGGGATGACTAAGGGCCTCAGACGGCCGACAGGGAAACGGTCGTGATGCGGCTCTTCTATGCCGCCGACGAGGGACCGGATTTAACTTTAAAACACTCAGGGGGGGTCAAAACAACAAAGCGACGGGGCTCTCCAGCCCATAATGACCGGACAGAACGTACTCTTTCTTCGTGGTGCCCCGATGGCACCACCGACCGCGCCCCACAATGACAGGGCAAACCAACAGCTACTGGACAGCTTCACTAGCTGGAGCTCGAGCAGGCACACAGAACAGTCCTCGGGGAACGGCGTCAACCATCAGGTAAGCCCTCCTGGTTCCCCTTAACTTTCTGTGTCCTCTCTTCTCCACAGCTAGCAGGAACTACCAAAAAAACTGT
Organism: Neoceratodus forsteri; assembly: GCA_016271365.2. NCBI lineage: Eukaryota > Metazoa > Chordata > Ceratodontiformes > Ceratodontidae > Neoceratodus > Neoceratodus forsteri. The sequence continues at coordinate 48,240,698 of CM028134.1, forward strand.
TTTATTTTTAAAAACAAACCCTCATGTTCTAGAGTGTTTCAACTGGAATGCTGTGCATGAACATGATCCAAGCCACTGTTGTTGCAGCTTGCATAGAAATCTACTTTTTGACCAGGATTTAAGTGCACAAGGCACTTTTTTACTATTTACAGTGTTTCCCTTTATCAGAAGGGGAAACTTTACTCTTAGGGGGCCCCTTTTTCATTGTATCCTGCTGCCCACACCTATAGCAGGCACCCTGGGTGCCTGTAAACCCCTAGTTTACCTATTTATTTTAGTTTTTCTGGGATGCCCCAACTTTGGGGCATTACACTACCATCTTGGGACCCACTCCCAGGCTGGCTAACTTGTATATTAATTTTTTGTGTGGGACTGTGTCAAATGCCTTGCTAAAGTCTAGGTAGGCCATGTCCACAGCCCCTCCCTGATCTACTACTTTGGTCACCCAGTCAAAGAAATCTATTAGATTCGTCTGACATGACCTTCCTGCTGTGAATCTATGCTGCCTTGGGTCCTGTGCCCCTCTGGCCTCCAGGTACACAACAATTCTTTCCTTCAGAAGTGATTCTATAATTTTCCCTATCACCAAGGTTAAACTAACAGGTCTGTAGTTTCCTGCTTTTGCCCTGCTCCCACTTTTGTGACGTGGAATAACATCTGCCCTCCTCCAGTCCTCAGGTACCACCTCATCCTCCCAGGACTTCTTAGTGTCACAAATTGTCATGGGATTTTAAATGGAAAACATTATACTAAGTGTACTGTACAGAAGTTGCTCCTCTCTTAGTCATGGTCTTTGTATTCTATAATGTAGATAAGACCTAGTAGAAATAACAACAAAACACAACAAGGCATTGCTGCCAAGAGGGCTTCCATATTTCTCTGTAGTTAAAAACAAGCACAAAACAGTTCTAACCTGAAGTAAAACAAAGTCGACAACTTGTTTAATGTGACATTTTAAAAATGCAAATGACTAAAACAGAAGGGGATGGAAGGCAATGTGTGTCAGTGCTCATAGTCTGCCAAACAAAATCCCCAATCTCACAGCCATAATGGCAGATGCACAATTAGACTGGGTCACTGCTACAGAAACATGGTTTACTGGAAACCACTCCTGGGATGTCAGCATCCCAGGGTATGCATTATTCCGGAAAGATCGTGAAGGAAAGAAAGGAAACGGGTGGCATTGTATGTCAGATGACATATGCACTACAGAAATCCAGGGAAAACACAGTAAAGCAGAGGCCCTTTGGGTTACACTAGGAGCCAGGGACAAAGACCCTATCTGGGTAAGAATCATATACAGACCCCCATCCCAGGAGGCCGACGTAGACAAGGAGCTGTTGGAAACCATCTCAATAATGGTTGACAGGGGTGAGTTGTTGCTTGTGGGGGACTTCAGTCTACCGGATGTGGATGGGTCCTCATACACAGCATCCTCAGACTGGAGTAAAGAGTTCCTTTTTGCACTAAGGGGAGCAGGTTTGCGTCAACTTGTGAACTCACCCACCAGAGACAAAGCAATATTGGATCTAGTTCTGACAAACAGCACAAGGATGCCAGAAGCAGAGGTGGGAGCCAATCTAGGGACCAGTGATGGGAGCCAATCTAGGGACCAGTGATCACAATTCAATCTGGTTTACTGTGAGCAATATGGAGGAAAATAGTCACACCAAATTCAAGGTACTAGATTTCAGAAAAGCCAGCTTCCCCAAAATGAGAACTATGATTGCATCCATGCTAGAGGGAGGAATCACAGGAGATGTAAAGGACTGCTGAAATACTCTGAAGGCTGCTCTGCATACAGTAACAACTGTATACATTAAGAAGATCAGCATGTCCAAAAGAAGGAAAAGACCTTTCTGGTTCTCTCATGAAGTAGCATCCAAAATCAAAGAGAAAAAAAAGGCTTTTACACATTTTAAGCAAACAAGACATGAAGCAGAGATGGAAGAATACAAGAACAAATTAAAGGAGGCAGGGAAAGCTGTTAGAAGGGCAAAAGCACAGATGGAAGAGAAAATAGCACAGGGTGTTAACGAGGGAGACAAAACCTTCTATAGATACATAAGAGAAAAAAGAAAAACTAAGGGAGGAATAGTCCAACTAGCAACCAAGGAAGGTAAGATGGCAGAGAGTGACGAGGACAAGGCAGAAGTGCTAAATTAGTTCTTTTGCTCTGTCATCACCATAGAAGACAGTAGCAAAGGTCCCACTCTGAGCAGGACAAAGGAAGATACCCAGGGAGCAGATACCAGCCCCTTCACAAGGGAGAGGGCCCTAAAAGAGCTTAATAAACTGTAAGTGGAAAAAGTCATGGGACCAGATGGCATACACCCTAGGATATTGAAGGAGCTCCTAGAGGAACTGGCGGCACCACTTGCTGAGCTCTTCAACAAGTCACTAGACAGCGGGAAAATACCTCAGGACTGGAAACAGGTAACCGTTGTGCCCTTACACAAGAGCGGAAACAAGGAAGAGGCAGAAAATTACTGCCCTGTCAGTTTGACTTCAGTTGTGGGGAAAGTGATGGAGTTACTACTAAAAGAGAGGATAGTTGCATACCTAACAGATACTGTAAAAATGGACCCAAAGCAACATGGCTTCACAGCAGAATGCTCTTGTCAAACCAACTTGATCGACTTCTTCAACTGAGTCACAAGAACATTGGATCAGGGAGGGACGGTGGACGTTGTATACCTAGATTTCAGCAAGGCTTTGGCACGTCCCTCACAGAAGGCTAACCAACAAGCTGTAACATATAGGAGTTGGCCAGAAGATGGTCAGCTGGATCAGTAACTGGCTGAATGATAGGACCCAGAGAGTGCCAGTCAATGGATCATTGTCAAGGGAGGGTAGGGTGACCAGTGGTGTCCTGCAGGGATTGGTACTAGGACTGATCCTATTTAACATATTTATAGCAGACATAGTGAATGGACTAACAGGGAAGGTTTGCCTGTTCACAGATGATACAAAACTCTGCAACAGAATGGACACAAGCGAAGGAGCAGACAACATGGAAGCTGACCTTAGAAGGCTAGAGGATTGGTCCAGGGACTGGCAGCTACAATTTAATGACAAAAAGTGTAAGGTTAATGCAGTTGGGAAAGAGGAACCCTGGAGAAAAGTACACACTGGGAGGACATCAACTTGAGGAGATACAAACGGAGCGAGATCTCTGCATAATCATCACTGACAAATTAAAGGTAAGAAAACAATGTGAGAAAGCAGCACAGAAAATGGGTGGCATCCTCGGATGTATAAGTAGAGATATTTCTAGTAGAAAGAGGGAGGTTATCATGCCCCTTTACAGGTCCTTGATGAGACCACACTTGGAGTACTGCATTCAGTCCTGGAGACCTCACCTCAAGAAGAACATTGACCATCTGGAAACGGTGCAGAGAAGGGCTACTAAGATGGTGCTTGGACCACATCACAGGTCATATGAAGCAAGACTCGGGGAGCTGAACCAATACTCCCTTGAGCAGAGGAGAAACAGAGGGGACATGAGTGAAACATTTAAGTATGTGAGGGGATTTAACGCAGCTCAGACAAGCAATCTATTTCAACAGAACATGGCAGCACGCACGAGAGGGCAAGATATGAGACTGGTAGGAGGAAGGTTCAAAAGCAACCTCAGGAAGTACTTCTTCACTGAGAGAGTGACAGACCCATGGAACAGCCTGCCCCAGGAGGTGGTAGCATCAAAGACAATCTGGGAGTTCAAATTCACATGGGACAGACATAAAGGACAAGTTAGGATGAAGGCTGCATAGGGAGGGTGGTAGTTTCTTGGGCAGACTAGATGGATCGCACTGTACCCATCTGCTGACACTTTTCTTATGTTCTTATGTTCTGTTGCTGCTCACTTCAATGACCTTTTCACCACATGTGCCCACCTCTCTCTCCTACTCCAGGCTCCCCTCCTGCTCCTCCTCCTTCCCTTCCCGCTCCCCCTTCTCCCCCCCCACCCCAGGGTTCCATTTTCCTACCATCACCACTAAGGAAACCCTGCTTGCCCTTTCCTCCCTCAACCAGTCAAAGTCCTACCCTGACAGGCTTGATCACAACCTTCTCCCCCTCTCAGCCCCTTCAGTTGCATCTCCCTTTACTCACCTGTTCAGTCTTTCATTCTCCCTGTACTACATTCCTCAGTCCTGGAAGATTACATTCTTCCACTTCACAAAGGGAATAACTCCTCTCCTGGCAACTTCCTCCTATCTCCCTTCTCCCCTCCCTTACTAAGCTGCAAGAGAAGTTAGTCTACTCTAGACTTCAGACAACCTCACAACTTCTAGTTTCCTCTACCCATCCCAGTCTGGCTTCTAGAAGCACGTTTCCCTGCTGTGTGTCACAGACTTCATCTTCTCAGAGATGGATCAGGGCACATCACGGCTGTCATTTTCATCGATCAGGCCAAAGCCTTTGACTCAGTGTCCCACCCGCTCCTCCTGGATGAGCTGAGCTCTGCTGGCCTCTCAGCTCCTGCCAATGACTGGTTCTATTCCTACCTAATGGGCCATCAATAGTCTGTACAGGTTGTATGTATCTTACAACCTCCCTTTCCCATCCAGGCTATGGTGCTGGAGAGCTCCATCCTAGGTCGCATCCTGTTCTTCATTTTTCTGAATGACCTCATCTCCACCTGTGCCAGCTCATGTACACACATATGCAGATGACAGTCATCTTCACCTCCAGATCCTGCTCCAGCAGGATTTCCACAACATCCTGCTCTGGTACCAATCCCACCATCTCCATGTCAACACCAAAAAAGGTGTCCTATTTATTTTCCACACTCTCTAGCTGGTCTGTCCCCTTGAGTCTCCACCCGAGTTCTTCTTCCATCTTCCTGAAGTCTGCTTTCTAAAGTTCAGGATGAACATACGAACATACGAAATTTGCCAGCAGAAACAGGCCACATGGTCTATCATATCGGCTGAAATGTGCAGCTGGCACCCATACCTTGCAGCTGCCCCTCCCCCCAGGACTTATGCTGCTTAGCCTCAAGAGCAGTTGCAAACCACAAATATTTTGGTTGCTTGACCCAAGAGGATCCTCTTCTCTTACCTCCCTCATGTTGGCCCAATTTGACAAAAGTAGGTCCAGTAATGGTACCATTCCTAGTCTGCTCTTCTACATGTTGTGTTAGGAAACAGTCCTGAAATACATCCATAAGAGATTAGCATCTAGTGCTTTTTGTCCCAGGAATGCTGCAGTCAGTGTCTTGCATGTTACAATCTCCCATCAGGACAACTTCTCCCATTGCATCTGCCTTCCTGACCCCCAATACTAATGCTCTGGGCCACTATAGGCATGGAAATTTGCATGAAAACAGGATCTTTGTAGCACTGGATTTCATCGGCTTCTCCTGCTTTAACCTGAGATGAAGTGAATTTCCTTTTTTGTGACATCACAATATGTTGGCATGAAAATGATTATGATGTACAAACCACAGGACTGTGACTTCATCAGAGCTTTAGAAAGTAGAACCAGAGGACAACGTTCCTTTTTTCACACAAAGATAGTCAATAATATATAAATGAAAATCTACAGAAACTTAAAGAAATATAAACTGAATTGTGTCAGAAGATCATATAGCAGTATTTAAAAAGCTTTAAAAAATACTGAAAAAATCACAGGTTCTCTTTTTTCCTAAATGCTTTGCTATACCTCCAATTCACCTTTTATCTGGCCACAATGTTCCAGACCTGCCATTAAGCTGAAAATGTAGCTCAACAAAGACCTGCTGGCTTTCTCACACAGTCTTTCTGACTGTAGAAAAAGACAGCTTTTCTAAAAGTCGCTAAAAATGACTTCCTCTATTTTCTGGTGCACTCTGACCACACACATTCTTCATCCTAACCCTGCCGCACAATAAGAAGGTCAATCAGCTCTGTGCAAAACATAACTTCAGGATGTGAACAAAAATGGGTACTAGCTGCCTCTCTGAAACATGTTTCAGGAAATGGACAGCACTTACTTATACACTTTGGATCATCATAAGCCAATTCAATTTACGTGGATAGCGGTGCCTCACTCAGACAGAAAAGCATCTACTTCCATCCATTTTTACATGATTACTGGAAGAGGAGCACCAATATAATATATACTCCACAATGATGTGCATTATGGGTAATATATGCAAATCAACACAAGAGAACTTAGGCTGATTTAACTTTGAGCAGGACAAAATGTTCTCACAAATAATCTGTGAAAGCTGAAAACTGCCAACCAAAGACATCTTCTTTTAGTAAACTGTCAGACTTAGAAAATGTCAGCCAACCATTACTAGCAATTTCTTGACTTTGGGATCAGTGTGACACATACAACAGTCTTCGGCTAGAGCAGAGAGAGAAAGGGTCTTTAGCTGCTGAGTGTGTTTGTAAGTTGATCTAAAGTAGTTTTTATAGCTGCCATTTCTGTGTGTTGGACATTGTATTTGAGGTATGTTAACTGCTGAAGCAGTTGGGGTCTGGCAGAGGTTGTCTGAACCTTCTTTTGCTGAGCAGTTGGAGACAGGATTTACTTGCTGGATAAGCATTACATTCTTTTTCAGTCTGTGAAGGAACTAGAAGGGGACAGGATCAGATCTGTTCCAGTACAGTAGCTTCTTCTTGTTGTTTCTACATTGTTTCTTGTGGATTTTACTTGGTAGAAGGTTATTTATTTTCTTTCTTACTACTTCTAAGGGGCTAGCAGGGTATTGTTTTGGGGCTGTTGGAATTTTGAAACCTGTTTTGGTGGCTATAAGTGGGCTCACTTGTTTGATGTTTCACTGTGTAGCAGGCTGCATTTGTGGAGGCCTATTTCTTCTGATTTAAAACCTATTTGGTGTGATTCAATTGGGGCCATTTCTTTGAATTGGAGATCTATATCTTCTAATTTCAAGCCTATTTTGATGTGTTATTGGTGAAGCTGTTTGAATTGGAGACCTGTTTCTTTTGGTAGCAAACCTATTTTAGGGGCTTTGAGTAGAATTGTGATTCGTTTTTGCTGGCTTCACTAGCTGCAAAGTTTAGTGCATAGTGGGGGAAGGGTGCTAATGGTCTGACCAGGGGCCTCAGCTACCTGATTGTTTCTGGAAGACTTGGGATGGTTAAGAAAATAATATTTTACACTGATAGAGGGGGAGAGGGGAGACTTGGGGGAGTGTTTGGTATCCTTCATCTGGAAGGGTGGGGGGTCACTGGTGGGCAACGACAGCAATGGGTAGGGTGGTAGGCTGCAACAACTGCAGTGTGCCAATCTTTCTGAAAATTGCCTGGAGTGTGGGGGGATGTTTAGTGTGCAACCACATAGAGAAACTTAGAAAGGAGATTGAGGGTCTGCAGGAGGAACTAAGACAGGCAAGGCAGATTGGGGGTGGGTTTAGCCCAATACTAGAGGGAGGAAGGAGGGGAGATGAGGTAGGGCGATTTGAGCCAACAGTGGTGAGGAGAGGGTCAGAAGAAGAAAAGCAGAGACAAAGGGGCCCAGGCCAGGAAGAACAATTGCCGGGGAAACCAGGTCAGGAGACAAAAGACAAATGGAAGGAGGAGGAGATAGGGACTTGTGAGGGGAGGTGAAGAAGTGGCAAAAGTCATGGAGTGGAAAGGAGAGAACAGGTTACTATGAAGAGAGGGGGAGCGGGCATTTGTGAAGGGTCTTCAGAAAACAGTTTTGCACTGCTAGAGGAAGAAGGAGGAGGTGGGAAATGATGAAATTAGAGGAGTAATTGATAAATGCCTGGACCAAACCGGAGCGGAGGAAGTTCTGCTGGGAGAATTGCAATGGTGGCAAAAGGGGGAGATAATGTGCAGGAGGAAGAAGAGGAGCCGGAAATGAGAGAGGGAGATGAATGGAAGCAAGCAAGGAGTAAGAGGGGTGGCATCTTAGTGCTGGGGGACTCAATACTAAGAGGAGTCAGGTGGGGTAGCAAGGGGGAGAGGCACAGTCATATTTGGGTGGAGACCATGCCAGGAGTGACATCGGATAAGGTGGGACAATCTGTTCTGAAATATGCCAGAAGGGGTAGGGACAAGCCTCATTTAATTATACATCTTGGGACGAACGACCTGGCTGACAAGACAGTAGATATAGTCCAGAGGAGGTTTGAGGAACTAGGACAATTATGTGAGGGGGCAAGAAGATCAGTAACTTTTTCAGAGATACTTCCAGTGCCCAAGGCAAGCACAACAAGAAAGCTGAGAATAGAGGAATTTAACGTATGGCTAAGAACCTGGTGTTGTGCTAAAGGGTATGGGCTATTGGGGGGTGGGGAGGGACCTGGGAAGACAGTAGTCTCTATGACAAGGACAGACTACACTTGAGTGAGGAAGGAAAGAAAGTGTTGAAACAGAGGATGGAGGAGTACATAGAGGAAGCTGGGAATTTAAACTCTGAGCTGGGGGTGGCAATTGGGCAAGAGTCATGCAGAGACCACATGTTGGGAAACCATATGAGCTTACCCCCCATAACAGCGACAAAGGACAAATGGCAAGTGCTATTGGTGATGCTAGTAAAGGAGGGCAGGATGGGAAGGGAGAAGGGTGGAAGGTGGTTACCCTTAATGCTAGGAGCCTTGGAAGGAAAACTGCAGAGTTACAGGTGCTCATGGCAGAGGGAGAGGTGGACATTGCAGCCATCACAGAAACATGGGCCTCCCAATACAATGACTGGGACCTGTCTGTACTAGGGTACAGGTTATTTCATAAGGACAGGGTGATTGGGAAAGGAGGGGGTGTGGCACTATATGCGAAGGAAGGACTGAAGTGTATAAGGGAGGAAGGGGAGGAGGGTAGTACGGAGTCACTTTGGATACAAATCCAGGATTCCAAGAATAGGATTCTCAGAATGGGAGTGGTGTACAGGCCGCCATCTCAGATGGAGGAGTTAGACAGGGAACTAGCGGGACAGATCAGGAGGACCTGCGAGAAGGGTAGTGTGGTGATTGTGGGGACCTTCAACATGCCAGGAGTGGACTGGAGTACCCCAACAACCAGGAACAGAAGGGAGCAGGTACTGCTGGATGCCTTCCAGGACAGCTTCCTGCTGCAAATGGTCAGTGAACCAACTAGGTTAGGGAATACCCTTGACCTTGTGCTGGCAAACTGGGACTTTGTGAGAGAACTTACAGTGGAGGAACCACTGTCAGGGAGTGATCACCACTCAGTATGGCTCACATTTGATATGGGCAAGGAAGGAGTGGAATCTGGCACAAGAGTGCTGGACTTCAGGAGGGCCAAATTTGGGAGGATGAGGGAAGTGGTAAAAGGGTACCCGGCCAGAATTCAATCTAGTATGGACACTAACCAGAGGTGGGAGCTCATAAAGCTGGGGATAGTGGAGTCAACTAAAACCTGCTGCAAGGCCCACTGCAAGAAGGCTTAGGCTAAGAAACCAAGCTGGTTGAGCAAGGAGGTCATGGAAAAGGTAAGAAGGAAAAGAGCTGCCTTTAGGAGGTACAAGAATACAGGGAGGGGGGAGGACAGGGAGGAGTACTTGACGGAATCGAAGGAGGTGACAAGGGCAGTAAGGGGAGCCAAGGCATCTACGGAACTCAGGCTGGCACAAGGCATTAAGAAGGGGGAGAAGGACTTCTTTAGGTACATCAGGGAGAAAAGGAGCTGTAAGGACCACATAGTAAGGATTAGGAAGGAGGAGGGTTGGCCAGAAGCAGGGTGCGATAAGGCAGAAGCACTAAATGATTATTTCTGCTTGGTATTTACTAAGGAGAAAAGGGGGGTGACACCCAAGGGGGGAGGAATAGCAGAAACGGGCAGAGGGGATGACAGATGGGGAAATCATGGAGGGCAGAGTTTGGGAGGGTTTGAAGGCACTGAAGGTGGACAAGGCACCAGGCCCAGATGGCATCCACACCAGGGTACTGAAGGAGCTGGCAGAGGTCCTTGTGGGACCTTTAGCAGACCTATTTAATGTCTCACTACATTTGGGGTGTGTACCTCAGGACTTGAGGTTGGCTCATGTGGTGCCCCTCCACAAGAGTGGCCCCAAGGATGAACTAGGAAACTACAGACCAGTGAGCCTCACATCCATTGTGGGTAAGCTAATGGAGACTATCCTGAAGGAGAGGCTGGTGGCCCTCCTAGAGGCCAAAGGACTACAGGAAAGCAGACAGCATGGCTTCATATGTGGCAGATCCTGCCAAACCAACCTGGTGGAGTTCTATGACTGGGTAACTAGGCAACTGGACAGGGGCCATGCAGTGAATGTCCTGTATCTGGACTTCAGTAAGGCATTCGACTTGGTGCCTCATGGAAGGCTCGGAAGTAAGTTAGAAGGCACAGGGGTGGGTGCAAAGATGGTGGGATGGGTAGGGAACTGGCTTCAAGGAAGGCAACAGAGGGTGGTGGTGGGTGGGGAGCTCTCACACCCAAGGGTAGTGACGAACGGTGTTCCACAGGGCTCAGTGTTGGGACCAGTGTTGTTTTTGGGATATTCATTGCAGACATATCATTGGACATCAAGAGCAAGATCAGTCTGTTTGCTGATGATACCAAGGTAGGAAGCGGTGGTGGATGACCTAGGGGATGGCAGGGGTTGCAGGATGATCTGGCAAAGCTTGAAACTTGGTCAGACACCTGACAACTGGGGTTTAATGCCAAAAAATGCAAGGTGCTGCATTTTGGGATGAAGAACCCAAGGAGGAGTTACCAGCTGGTGGGAGTACAGCTAGCCCAGACAGAGGTGGAGAAGGATCTGGGGGTGCTCATTACAGGGTCAATGAACAACTCGGCACAATGTAGGAAGGCAGCTGCAAAGGCCAACAAAATGATGGGCTGTATTGCAAGGGGTATATCCTCGAGGAGGGAGGAGGTGATTCTGCCACTGTATAGGTCATTAGTTAGGCCGCACCTGGAGTACTCCGTGCAGTACTGGTGCCCATATCTGAAGAGGGACATTACATTACTGGAGGGGGTGCAGCGCAGGGTGACAAAGATGATCAAGGGGCTGGGGGACTTATCATACGAGAGGAGGCTGAGGGAGATGAACATGTACTCGCTGGAGGAGAGGAGGGACGGGGGGACATGATTGAAACCTTTAAGTACATGAAAGGAATAAACAAGACAGGTACAGAGGGGCTGTTCAAAGTAAGGGAGGGGAGGGACACCAGAGGCCATGACATGAGACTGGAGGGAAGAAGGTTCAGGAGGGAGATGAGGAGACACTTTTTTACAGAGAGGGTGAAATGCGTTACCTGCAGAAGTGGTATCCAATAGAACAGTGGACTGCTTCAAAAGGGGATGGGACAGGACAAGTGGGAGGGTCAATGAAGGAGAAGGGTGGAAGGGAGGGGCAGCTGCAGAATAAAGGGTGCTAGCTGCACATTCAAGCAGACTTGATAGACCTCTATGCCTTTATCAGCTGGCAAATTTCGTATGTTTGTCTGCTTACAGTAGGCTGGCTAACCTCCTATGCTAAGTTTGGACAACAGCTGTATCACATTGAAATATATCACATTGATAAATCCTATATAAAATAAAATATGAGTCTGTGGTGTATTGTTTTGCTGTTCTCGATTGGTTGTAAGACTTTGTTGGCATCTTACAATCTTGCTTAAGCATAAGCCTTCATGTTGATTTGCATGTATTACCCATGATGCATCAAATTCTTCTTGACAAACTTTAGTGACTATGTGATATGGGCATGACCTTTGCCCCAATGCATTCACCTTGAGGTTATTTTACATTACATTACTGCACAATGTACTCATTGTAGTGTACTTACTAGCAACTGACACTGCATTTAGTGATGGAAAATAACTGAGGGACTAGAAGCAGTGGAAACAGTAGGTGTGGTTACATACAGTAGAAACATAAAATCTGTTTAAGTCATATCAGATGACTTAAAGGTGGGCAAGCAATGTGAGAGGGCAGCAAGGAGGGCTGGGGGGATACTGGGATGCATAGGGAGAGGAATCACCAGTTGAAAACAGGAAGTTGTTATCCCTCTGTACAGACAGCTGGTGAGACCCCATCTGGAGTACTGTGTGCAGTTCTGGAGACCCAATCTCCGCAAGGACATAGACAAGATGGAAGCTGTCCAGAGGAGGGCAACTAAAATGGCGCAGGGTCTGCCCCAGAAGACATATGAAGAAAGACTAAAGGAGCTTAATATGTATAGCCTCGAGGAAAGGAGGGAGAGGGGGGACATGATAGAAACGTTCAAGTATCTCAAGGGAATCAACAAAGTCCAAGAGGGTAGCATCTTTCAAAAAAAGAGGTGTGCAAGAATAAGGGGGCACAATTTGAAGATGGGGGGCAGCTCAGAGGTAATTTAAGAAAGTATTTTTTCACAGAGAGGGTTGTGGATGCATGGAACGGCCTTCCGGAGGAGGTTGTGGAGTCAAATACAGTGGTTGAATTCAAGCATGCATGGTACAGTCATAAGGCAATTCTAGGGGGTGGGGGTAGAAAGAAGTAGGCTGCTGGTTAACTAGGATCTGCAGCTTATCTATTAGGTAGGGAAATGGGCAGACTGGGTGGGCCAAGCAGTCCTTATCTGCCGTCAAATTCTATGTTTCTATGTTGGCAGATAGAGACTGATGGTCCATGGAGTCTACCCATATTATACTACCTCATTCCAGGACCTAGTGTTGTGGGGTTGGCCTTCTATCCCCCCCCCATCAATAACCCTCTCCTTGATTCCCCCCAGTTGGACTATGAGCCCTCTTCCTCTGTCACAGCGGTGTTTGAACCCATTTAGGGTACCTGCCCCCACCACTTCTGCCAGCAGTCTGTTCCACAGCTCCACCCACACCCTCTTAGTGAAGTAGAACTTCCTCACATCTGTTCTGAATTTACCTCCGACTAGCCTGCAATTATGCACTCTTGTTACGGCATCCTTGTTTCCAACAAACAAGTCCTCACTTTTAACCTTGTTTAACCCCCCCCAGAAATGTATACTTTTCAATCATGTAACCCCCCCCCATCCCTTGTGTCAAGTCTCCAAAAAGTGCATGTTCAGGGTCACCAGCAGTTCCTCATAGGGTTTAACCTGTTGGTCCGATATCATTTTGATAACCCTTCTTTGTACTGACTCCAGCCTCTTTGTCTTTTCTCTGGTTTGAATCCAGATTCAGGTAACAAGCAAGTGAGGTATAATATACTGAGTGCCCCTCTATCTTGGGTAGATGCCCCTCTAGCACCTGCTAAAGATCACACTAAAATGGAATTTCATCAGAATTTCACTGGCAGAAGATAAATTGTGCCCAGCCCACACATACATACACACACACACACACACACACACACACACACACCCTTATAAACATGTACTGCACAGTATAGCTTGCAGTGGCAGTGCCTTGCTGACAGGGGCTTTATCGATGCTATAATATGTAGTGGTGTCTCCTGCTGCTAAAGGGATTTCTTGGTATTACTGATGGCAACGACAGTTCTCAGTCACAGAAGACTTTTATCAATGTTGCCACCAGCAGCGATAACTTCCCTAAGAGTTATTCAAACTGCCCCCAACCCCCGAAAAAATGATATGGCCTGGTCCTAGCTGTTAATACATCTCACCCCCGGAAAGTTACCCTGGCAGCCAGACTGATGGAGGACTAGAGTGTGAGCAGCATGGTAAACAGGTAAGAGTGAGACAAAGGCGTTCATGACAGGCACTCCCAGGTGTATTTTGCACATGTGTGCCAGTGTCCAGCTGTGCAACTGTATAGGAACAGATTTAAACAGTACTACAGCCCATCGATTGTGTGACTACTAAACCGTTCCATTATTATAGCATGCACCAGTGTCAGCCATTGCTCCACATACGCAGAAACGCCAGAAGGGAGTGACGCGACGGCCAAATCCACACACTAGAGAGTGTTTAATGCATCTAAATACAAATGGTCAAAATATAAACGGGAAGGAGCAAGGCATAAAATAGCAAACTACCTAGTGAATGAGAATTGTGACTCCATATCAGTAAGGGCATACTTATGGTCCTGAGGAAGTGGTCAGAGGTTTGAAACTACGAAACGTCTATACATCTGTATAATGAATATGCTGTTTTTTTTTTGGTGTAGCCACCCGCAAGCAAGGTGTGCTAAGTCTGGAGATGGTAAAGAGCAAAGTCTGTTATTTCTTTGAATGAATGGTGCCTGGGTTCATGGTTCGAAATGGGCGTGGAAAATGGCATGGTGCCTCCACCTATGGGGAGCCTTATGACAGAGCACTGCCAGGGTCTTTTCCCTCTGGAAATAAATACAACCCCCATCATCTGTGACAGGGAACACAATAGCATAATTCTGTTATCACTCTGAGCATGCAAGTGAACAGCATGGCATTAATGGCAAAATATGTCATCAGTCACAAATAAATACTGAATGGGTTTATTTGTGGGGTTGGAGCACAAGGTAGGGGACAAGCGAAACAAAGGTAAAAATAAATAAAGACAGCAGTTTGCATTCACCTGACTGTAAGGCATGTCTTAGCAGCTCTCCTCCTAGTGGTGCATGAGTTAACCCCATAGTCCCGCTGGGAGCTCCCAGTTACAGTTTGAGTGTGCACACAGATGCAGAGTTGCAAGCCTGTGACACCCGGACCTTAGTGCCGGGGGCTTAATTCTAATGCCATGCAGGAATGCCCAGAAAGTATCTAGCTAGCTAGCTAAACAATAGGAATGTTAAGTTCTGTGGTTGACACCCAGTACTCACGACCCTTAGAAGAGAGGCTGGTGCTGTTTCCATGGGGACATCTCCCCTGCTTAAACAGATGATGGCTGGATGGTCTTTCCTGTAGGCTGGATAGAGGTGTGGCAGACCCAACACACTCCCAGTGGCAAAGAGTGTGGGTTGTGATGACGTTGGATGATGGGAGCTCTGTTCTGTAAGCTGGTTACAGGTGTGGTGGACCCAGTGCATTTCCAGTGGTGAGGGGTGTGGGCTGTGATGCTACAGATGATGATGATCCTCTTCACCCCACATGGAGACTTGCTTTCAACCACCCGACAGGTGGGCAATCACTCAGGATCTCAGCTGGTTTGATCCCACCAGGGCAAAATCCTAACAGCAGAAGAAGGCAGTGGCTTACCACCTTACCAGATGTAGAGCAACTTTCAAGGCAACCCTTGCTCTAAATTCAATGTTAGAACCCAGGCTTGGCACTATTGCTGCATCAGTTCCCTTTTCCAGGGGGTCTCAAGTCTGTTTTGGCCAAACATTTTAATATTTATAAATAGCAAGTGAGAACTATTCATAAACGCTATCCTCTCCGGAGATGTCTTGTTTCAGACAGACCTGCTCTATTTGCTCATGTCTCTCCCTCGTGTAGAAATCCAGGTATTAAATATTTATTTATTTATGTATTTATTTAAATGTTTCACCAGGAAGGCACACTGAATAACAAGTTGCTTGTCTCCTGGTGCTACGGGGGTTACAGGAGGTTGAGGGAAAGCACTAGGTTGGAATATACATTGCTGGAATACAGCAATACAAGACATTTCTAACATAAAAAGTGAATTACATACAGCAATTATGGATATATGTATTAGAATACAGCAAAACAGACAGTACAAACATGCATGAATACCTTGAGGTGCAATAAAGATCAAATGCATCATGGTTAAGACTAGTAACTAAGTGCATTGAGGCGCAGTCCAGCAACTAAGCACAAGGGAAAAGGGGGGAATGGAGAGAAGGCTAAATATGGAGGGGGGGGAAGAAAAGAAGATAAATCCATTTTACAATAGGTTGGGTATGATCCCTTAAGAGAAAATGGGAAGGCAAAGTCTGGGGAGAGAACAGGGGGGCAGGGGGGATAGAGGGGGGTGAGAACAACAGAAGGGCAGCTAGGGAGTGCGTAGGACTAGGGGAGATGTTTTCTACCATGACTTATTGTTTCTCATGGACTTGATATGCTACCCAAATTTAGTTGTTTTGCAGAGCTGAACTAGTCTCCAAAGTTCACAATCCAAGGGGAAGAGCAATTTTGCATTTTGTGCAGCTTTGAAAGCTGTTTGAAACTGAGAAACCTCCTTGCTGCGGGCAAATGAATATGCATGGAGGCATTGTGCAAAGCTTCAACCTTTTCCCCCTCCTTCACCGGATCACTGTGCACTAATGCATCGATCCCTAGCAGTCTAGTGGAATCCCCCAACCACCATGATTCCTGTTATGAAACCCTCATAGTGCAGTGGTACCCCCTTCACATCCATGAACCCCGATGTAAAAATAAATTACCCTAGTAGTCGTCCAGTTGTACCCCCCTCACCCTGACCCTCCCATTGTGACATCAATCTGGGAGCATTGTAATAACTCACTATAGCTGAACAGTGAGGTGAAGCAAGTGAGGCAGGGGGAGAAAAAGTATATATATATATATTTTTTTTTTTGATGCAGCCCTGGGGCATGGCTGCATGCTTTTCTGGGTGACCCCAAGCATAGTATAGATTAAGCGATCAAGGCATTGTATCCCATTATATTCAAGATGTTGTACTAATCACCCCCGCCCAGCTGGGTGTACCAGACACGCTCTGCTCATTACTCACCCCAATCTGTTATACCATCCATCATGACTTCACCTTACTACTTAACTGAAAACTCTCCCCTTTTCTCGTCCCCTGCCGCGACAAGCACAGGATGTGAACTTAAGGAATTGACCTCCTCTAAAACTCTTTGTCACCCAGCAGCAGAAAAGGGTTATACAAGTGCTATGCCCAGTGAAGGCTTATCGACAGTATCAGTTATTAAAACCCCACATGTTCCTGCACAGCTACCATTCCTGCCTAGCTATTCTATCCATATGCTGATCCAGTTGCTAACTGCATTTCTGAAGACAGGTAAAATGCAGGTTTTGGGCATGCAATATCTGCATGTTGCCGAAACTTATTTACTATGGGATGTGCCTTTACTGCCGAACCGGTAAACTCCAACGATGTCTACTGCTGCCAGTAAGTTCCCTGAGGAACTCCAGTGATGATCTGCCGATTACAGCTTGGTAAACAATTGTAACCAAAACCTTGATACTGTAAAAAGGGGGCATGGGGCCCATCACAGACAGACCCAGATCTGTGTGTGCTCAATGTCTTCCTGCATGCTCTTGCAGGAGTTATTCACCCTAGTTGCAGTGGCATCTAGTGGTATTTGAAGCAGCAGTGCAAGAATGTGATGTAAGATTACTCCTTTCTAATTTGGACAGTCCAGATAATTGTGGTATTTTACCTGGCTTCCTTGGTAGCTTATTGGTTATAAGTACTATTATTTATTCTTGCTTATTTATTTATATTCTTATTTATTTATTTTGTTTGCTGTTTGTTCAGGAGGGGTGCTACAGGAAATACTTGTCCTCATATACTGAACCCCATGCTTCCTCCAGCCCCTCGTGATTGATGTCTCCTGCTCTTCATCTCAGGTACATTATCCCCATTTTTGGGTGGGGGGAATGGAGGGCTCGACAATGCTACCCCACATGGATTCCCATCCAGCTGCTAATGGGTGCGGGAGTCAGTTGCCAGCAGGCTAAGCTTGACTCTTTCTGTCCAGTATACCGAGTGGTGATTAGCATCCCTGCCATTACCAAGCTGTGCCCTGCACCTGTCACCATCGCCTACCCTTTCTGCATGGTGTATTCCAGGGTGAATTTTGGTTCTTGGGCCACTGACAGGGAATGGGGAGGCCCCGATCTCTTTTCCCAGTATGTCATTTAGAAATATTTATTTTATTTCTTTATTTAAAGTTGGTAACTGGGGGAAGTATGTTGAGCCAAGGTTCATTTCAAGGTGCAACCTGGGGGGACGGGGACAAGGGATCACCCCCTGAGGTAAAACAAACATACGTACATGATATGCATAGCAGTTACAATGATGACTCAGAAAAGTTACAGAGCAGCCTGGGTAGAAGGCAAGTACCTAGTGCAGGGAACTCAGGCAGGTTACATAGACATTGCTTTTTTGAGGGGAGGGATCCCCGGTAGCTAATGGGATATGATCAGATTGGGCTTCCCCAATGTGACATATAACACAGGGATTTTAACTGTGTAAAATATATATATTTACAGTATATATATATATATATATATCCTACTATTTTTCTAAGCATTGTTTCCTCTTATGGAGGGAAGGAAGCGTGGAGTGCCGGAGTAACATTTTTTAAGAGGCTGCATTTTAGATGTACCGCTGGCACTTACCCTTGAAATGTTCCAGTCATGTTGCTGGCGTGGCCCCTTCAAGCCTCTGCTCATGCTGTAGGATATACAAGGCCTGCCACGGTCAATATGGAGGATGTGACATCCGTGGATGGCTAGGCTTATGCCATGTGCCGATGGAAGTAGCCCTGATTGACATGGCCACCAATGGAATCCTACGATGGCAGCTGTGCCGTTTGGCACTGGGGAGCGCAGTGATGAAACCTGGACATGGTACCACGGAGTGGAATCACTGGATTCAACTGGTGAAGGACCAGCTTGAATTTGGCTGTGGTTCGAGTTTGGCTATGTGTGGGGTGCCAATCATCAATGGCCTATCAAGCTCCTGGTGACCATGAACAGAGAGGGAATGAGTAGCTGCACCCAGTGGTAGTCTTTAGGAAGCAGTGGAGACATATGGAGGGCGAGTTTCACCTTTCTCAGGCTAGTGCCCTGAGATAATGGGTTCTGTGCGGCATAGTTGGTTTTTTTTTTACATTGCTGGCCTGAACGACAGCTGTTAAGAGAGTCAAGCGGCTAGAGTGGTAGTAAGTGGACCAAATACTAGCTGCGGATAAGGCGGCAGTTGGTGTTGTATTCCCAACCCTATTGGTGGGTTCTGCTAGCAAGGGGTTCAAAGATGAGCTCTTGTCACAAAACACATCTGGTCACAAAGCATGTCTGCGATCCCTGTGGATCTGGGAGGGGGAGGCTCAATAACAATAATAATAATAACTTTATTTTTTAAAGCGCCTTTCAATATATCAAGGTGCTGAACATATCAAAAACCACAACATACAATACCAATTAATAAAACATATAAATAAAATGATTTCATAACAACATCACATATTAAAAACAAGCAATAAATATCCCATAAAATCAAAACACAGTATTTGCATTCAAATTACATTAATCCTCCAAGTAAGCCATATGCCACAGGTAAGTTTTTAAATCTTTCTTGAATACCTCCACGGAGATGCACTCCCTTAACTGGCGTGGTATAGAATTCCAAAGAGTGGGTACAGCATAAGAAAATGCTCTACTACCAGAAGATTTTAAACTCACTCTTGGAATCTCTAACAACCCCTCGTCAGCAATAATAACAATTTTCTAAAGCACCATTTTTATGTTTGCCTGCGCGCATGGGCAAGAAACATTTCGTCACAGCTTTGTAGAGATTTTATTTATCATTTTTTTTAATTTTATTTATTAGGTCTAGGATTACAATACCTTTGAGCCAGGGCTCTTTTGCAAAGGTTCCACATCAGGTTGCAATTCAAAACATAAGACATGTAAGTCAAATTACAAATTCAATACATAGGACAAAGTTACAAAAGTGTAAGCTAAACAAAGTTACAAAGCATCTGAGAAACAAAACAAGTATTTGGAGGCTAGGTTACAAGAAGATAGTGGATGAGGTGCAGAGGGGATAGAGGACAAGAGAGAGGAAGAGTAGAGAGGGCGGAGAGCTATAGAGGAGGATCACAGCCAGAGGCATTGTCGTAGACATAACATGGGAAAGTGCATACTAAGGGATAACCAAGTGCTAACAGGAGAGAGAACTGCATAAGGTTAGGGAAATATTCATGGTGTCAGCTAGTGGAGGCAGTCACAGGTGCTAGAGAAGAGGGGTTTTGGAGGTGCGGCACTGTAGGGGCCAATGGCCCCAGTGCCTTTTGAGGCTTAGCCCACTTTCTCCAACGCGGTGGCACACTGCTGCTGACACTAGTTCAGCCAGCGTGCCACCACCTTGAAATGAATCCCCCGGTGCAATGAGGGAGTGACCCGTTATTGCAGGACGGTACCTTGCCATCCCCAACCCAGTTCATTTGCTGAAGGGGGAGCCCACTCTCCATCAGCATACTGTAACCCTATCCCCCATCTGTTGTGTGCTGAGATGGTGCCCAATTCCCCTCGGCATCATGCACCCCCCCAACAGTCTTTCTTTGCTGAAGGGGGGCCCAATCCTCATCGGCTTCAGTTCCCCTCTTCCCAGTTCAGTTTGCCGATGGGGGAGCCCACTCCATGTCGGCATAATGTCCCCTGCCAATTTATTTGTTGTGTGCCAATGGGGTGCCCAATCCCCCATTAGCTACAACCCCCCCCCAAAAAAACACTCAGGTGGCACTCTGGGAGCCCACCCCAGCATGCCAATGTTCTTAAAAAAAAAA
Organism: Neoceratodus forsteri; assembly: GCA_016271365.2. NCBI lineage: Eukaryota > Metazoa > Chordata > Ceratodontiformes > Ceratodontidae > Neoceratodus > Neoceratodus forsteri. The sequence goes on from CM028134.1 coordinate 48,260,991, forward strand.
AAACTGTCCCCAATGTTTTTTTTTTTTTTAAACTTGTAAAACAGAAAAGGTCCCTCGCTGAGTTCGGTGGTCCTTCACCCAACCCATGCCCACCCTCTCGCATCCTGCCTCCCCACACCCCTCACCCAATACTTACCTCTGGAGCCCAGCACAACAATTTTCGGTGGACTGGGAACACGTTTGCACTCTTCAAAGCCGACCGCAAACTGAAGAAATATCAGTAAGCTGTATAATGGCTTAAATAGGATTTTTTCAACTTTGATGTATAGCTCAGGCATTTTGGGGAATTTTGGCACTAAATTTTCAACATGGGGTTATTGGGACCCTTCCTCATGAATTCATTCACTTTCATGGCGTTATTCTGTCCTGAAAGGTGATTTTGAGGTCACTGCGCTGAATCACCTTTCGGGACTGAGTAATGAAATGACAGTACCAGTGTTCATGAGGTGGGCTCTCAAAAAGCCTATGCTGCAAATTTGGTGGAAAAAAATCCAAAAAATCATGTTTACGAACATGTGTTGCACAGTTTCCACGCATGCTCATACCTTCGTGAATTTGTAATATTTTCACTCCAGATTTTCAACATTGGCATTTTTCCATACCTCCTAATGAACAGTATAGCTGTTATTTTTTCACATCCTGACCGAAATGTGTTTTCACACTTCCGGTACAGAATAGCGCAGTCACTGTGGGAAATCAGTGTTTGGGACACATTAAGAAAATCACAGTGACACTGTTCATGAGCAGAGGTCCTAAAATGCCTATGTTGAAAATTTGGTTACGAAAGTCCATAAAATGACTGTGTTACAAGCTTGTGTTGCGCAGTTTCCACACATATTCTCGTAAGTGTGCAAATTTGTAATATTTATACTGCAGATTTTCAACATTGGCATTTTGCCACATCTCCTTATAAACAGTACAGCTGTCATTTTTCATATCCTGCCCAAAATATGAGTTTGCACATCTGGCGCACAATGGCACAGTTGCTGTGGGAAATTAATGTTTCAGACAGATTAAGAAAATCATAGTAACAGTGTTCATGAGTAGAGGTCACAAAATATCTATGTTGAAAATTTGGTGAAATAATTCCATTAAATGACTGCGGTTCAAGCATGTGTTGCACAGTTTCCACATACGCTCAGAACTTCAAACATTTTTAATATTTTCACTACAGATTTTCAACATTGCCATCTCTTCACACCTCCCTATGAATGGTACAGCTGTCATTCTTCACATCCTGCCTGATCTGTGTTTTCGCACATCTGGCGCAGAATGGCACAGTCGCTGTGGGAACTCAAAGTTCGGGACACATTAACAAAATCACACTGCCACTGTTCATGAGAAGAGGTCCCAAATGCTTTCATGAGGTGGGGTCACAAAAAGGCCATGTTGAAAATTTGTAGCGCAAAATACCAACACACGCCCAGGGCATTAGGGCTTCTAACCATAGCGTCACACCCTGTACAGACTGACAGGCATCAGAGGTGTAACTTTGGATCACTGGCTGTAATGTTCATGCCATCCTACTCCCTCCCTCAAGCTAGTGACAGGCATCGAGGTGTGTCTTGCACTGTTCAGCCCCAGACTTCACCCCATTCTCCTGTACTGCACCCATTTCAGCATATGTCCTTATGAAATGGCATGACTGTGAAGCCGAACACCCCAAGGCACACCTCAACACTTGTTGGCGTCTACAGATTAGGGTGAGGTGAAATGCTGTGAGCATTATAGGCAATGACCCACAGGCACACCCCAATGCCTGTCCATCTCTGCAGGGTGGAGGTGAGATTGGCGTGAGTTCAATACTTCACTGCCACTCCTATTCTGTATCTGTCTAACTCCTGCACGTCCAATGCTAATATCAGCAAGCAAACATTCGGCATTGACAAATGCTTGTTAAAATCTGTTTCAGTAACACACAACAGTATCTCCAGGGTCTGTCATTCAAAAGGGGAGCAAGGTGAATCTGGAACACTGTCTACTGACTAAATGGTGATTTTTTTTGTTTTTTTTTTGGTTATTGGACAGCTTCAGTCACAGTAGACTTCCTTACACACATTGCAAAAGGAAAGCTCGAGCCTCTCTATAACTGCTAAGCTGGCTTACAAAGTTCTGTAACTCTGTTTAAGACTGTGCCTACAACAACAAATTCCAAACCCGTGCAAATACCGTGTCTCTCAATGTAGGATGGTTTGTATGGGGAAAATGCATTCTAATTCCTGTGATCAAGTATTCTCCGATTTTTAATTTTGTAAGCACGGAACAAAAAAATGATCATATACAATCATGTGCTATTGATCTATTAAATAACTGGATGCTGAGGCATTTATAATTGAGTTGGCATGGGCAATATTTTTGTGCTCACACACGTGCCAAGAGCACTATGCAGAGGGCGTGAGTTTTGGGCAAACAAAGGGATGGGCAAAACAGCATGAATCCCTGTGATAATGGCCTAAAAACCCCAAGTAGTGGCCACCGTTTGAAAGGAGAACAGAACCATTTTAACATCGGCCGTGGAACGGACGCTTAGCCTGGTTTCACCTGCCAGATCCTACTTGACGCGAACCAGCACCTCAGATAAGGAAAAGTAAACACTATCTCTCCCTGAAATGAGTGGGTATTGGGGGCGGGGGGTTGACAACCAGTGACCACCATTGGTAGTGCTAATTGTGTTGCTGTATGGCTTGCATTGTTACCCCATGCTGTCAGACTCCCGCAGAATCCCTTTTTTTTTGTTTTTGTGTTTGTAAATATTGTGAAGGGGAATGCCTGATATCCTGGTGGCCTAATAGAATTCTGTGGGCAGCAATGTAAACTGTGCATTCTGGACCCCAACACTGGCTAACAGATAAAAGGAAAAGTAGACAGAAAGCCTGTAGTGGTGACTCAATACCTGCCCCGACTACCGCATGGCCCTGGTCAGCCAGCATGCAGCCCAGAGCACACTTAGCCCTTACTAGGAATAGTGGGAAACAGCAACAAACTGCCAAGCCTGCCTAGACCAGATTCCTTTATCTGAGCTTAGGGATAGTGCTTGAGGAAAGGAGGGGGGGGGGACATGATAGAAATGTTTAAGTACCTCAGTGGAATCAACAAAGTCCAAGAGGGTAGCATCTTTCAGAAAAAGAGATGTGCAAGAACAAGGGGACACAATTGGAAGTTAGAGGGGGGACGGCTCAGGGGCAATGTGAAGAAGTATTTTTTCACAGAGAGGGTGGTGGACACATGGAACAGCCTTCCTGAGGAGGTTGTGGGGTCTAAAACTGCGGGAGAATTCAAGAATGCATGGGACAGACATAAGGCAATTTTTGTAGGGGGTAGGAAGAAACAGGCTGTTGGTTAAATAGGATCTGCAGCTTATCCTCTAGGTAGGGAAATGGGCAGACTAGGTGGGCCAAGCGGTCCTTATCTGCCATCAAAGTCTATATTTCTATGTTTCTATGCTTACCTTTTCTGCATTTCCTCCTCGTGTTCAGGCAGAAAGAGGCTGACCCTCTCCTGCCTATTCTTTAAGTAGCCCCTTTTGCCCCACCATCCCTGAGGCTACCCCTAGCCCCCCGTGGGTCAGGACAAAAGGCCATTTGCCAGACCTTCCCAGGCCATTCAGCCTTGTAAGGTCAGGCTTAGGGATTGGCTGTGGCCACTGAGCAAACCACATCCCGGAGATAGCCAGGATGAGCATTTGTGCAAAGAAAGACTTTTGCTAATATTATTGGCACTGTAATTATATTACTACAATGACTGGGGAGCCTTGTCTCCCATGGGAAAGCCCTGTTATAATTCACCATTATAACCCATGGGTTATAACAGCAAACATGTGCTGGGTTTCTCTCACACCACGCATGCACCTGCCACTGCTCTCCCCATACACAGAGCTGGAAAGCTGCCCTCCTCGCTCTGTCACTCGGCAGTAAGGTTAAGTGGATTAAAAAATGCCTATCACCAGTTGAGTTTCTTGACTGAACAAGTGAAGCATTCCATGGAGAAACCCTAAACAAAAAAAAAAAGATTTCAGCAGCCGCTCAGCCTCAGGCTTCACACAGCGCATCATCTCGACTGGACCGTGGCTGTTTTATTTTATATAATTGCTGTGGCAAGAAGAGGCTCCCCAGCAATTATATAAAATAAAACATGGGGTGGTGTGTTTAACTCGAGATTTTACACACACCCTCAGTGTTGGATGTTTAAATAAACCCCTCGAGCCTCGCTTATGGGGTTTATGTAGCATCTGACACCTCGGGTGTGTGTAAAATCTAGTTAAGCACATCCCGTGTGTTATTCTATATTTTATAAATAGGATCATCATTTTAGAGAACTGTAGTTATACTTGACAAACATCTATAACACCCAAGGTACTACCATTAACAGTACACCATTTGTTTTTAACAAGTTAAAGTTATGAGCATCAGAAAAATATGGAATTTCACGAACATCAAATCTGACAGAGGACACTTAATACCAAGCCAGGAATTTTTCATCCAGAGCCAAGCCAGAGCTGAGCCAGGGGTCTGTCTTTACTCTACGAGCCAAAACAGGGGCCGAGCCCTGGCTGCTGTAGGCCATTCTCTGTACAGAAGTTGAACATTTCAGACACTACACTAACTGCTCAGGCTGACAAAAAGGCTTACTTTGACCATATCTGGCTTGACTTGACCTTGGCTGTGAATTACTTATGGAGGCTGAGCCGAGCTATGCCAGGCAGTAAGCTCAAACCAGGCTTTAGCCTACTTTGGCTTGCCTAGTCCTACCTTAAGAGGGTTAGAATGTGCATATTCATGTTCCATTTTCCACTGAGACTTTCAATTTACATGTACTGTACTTGTGTTTAGACTGGTATTTTGTATGGAACTGTACCATGGCTAAGTTTGTCTAGTAGTGTTTTTATGTCTCTTGTACTAAAGAAGAATGAAATTAAGTGAAATTGCACATTTAAATAACATAATTTAAAGATGAGAAGGCCCTATACATAATCTGTTCGATATTATTGGCTGGACTGTCATTAATGAATACTCACTGCGTGATCCGAGCAACTCACTTAACCTCCCAGTGTCCCATTCCACTCAGATAGGTAACTGGGTGGAAGCAGAACCCCACTGGAAATGAGATGGGCACCTCAGCTGGGCTATCTTGGTAAAGACATAGTAGCAATCGGTAAAAGCAGGACCTCAATAGAAATTAAATTTTGCATCTCGGTTGGACTGTTTTGTGTAAATACAATGCATTGCACAATAAGTAATAGCAGGACCCCACTGAGAATGAGATGCTGCAGCTCTAGTGGGCTATATTGGGTAAATAAATTGTAAAACAATGTATTGCCAGCAGTAACTGGCTCTTGTCCCTTCCCACTACTGTTTTCCCCATCTCCCCCTTCCCCAGGTCGTACCTCAAAACAAGCCTCAGCTCAATGTGCCTTTCCCAGTTACCACATTTTAAATAAATTAAAAAATAATGAGTGGTTGCATCTCAGCTGGGCTATCATGAGGAGGAAATATATTGCATGAAAACAAACAAACAAAAAAAGAATGTCAGCAACTGCTCCAATCCAGCCCCCAGAAGCAGTGTGGTTTAATGGTTATAGCACAATTAGGAACTGGTACATTTCAGGTGCAGTCCCTGCTAGCAATAAATATTCACTGTGTAGCCATAGAAACATAGACAATGATGGCTGAAAAGACCCATGGTTCATCCCATCTGCTCAAGTTCCCTATTTAGCTCTGGGACCTACTGTCCCCCCCAGGGTCCTAGCCTTCTCCAACTCTCCCATTCTGCTCCCAACTTCTGCCACCCTGAGCACGCACTATGTCCTTCATTCTGTCCCAGCCATGCTTGAAACCACCAGCTGTTTTTGCACCTACCACTCCAGCTGGTAGACTATTCCATGGCTGCAACACCCTTTTCTGTAAAATAATACTTCATCATGTCATAGAACAAACCTCCGTCCTGTTAGTTTCCACTCATGTCCACGAGCTAGTATTCGAGGTAAATAGTTCCCCACAGTTCATTTTGTTAATTCCTTTTAGGAACTTGAAAGTCTATACCATATCTCCTCTCTCCCTTTTAGTCTCCAGTGAGTACAGGTATATATTCAGTGCCTTAAGACATTTCTCACAGGTCCTGACCAGTTGGCCCTGAATAATTTTTGTCATCCACTGCTGCACCATCTCCTGCCTATTCCAATCTTTCCTGAGGTGAGGACTCCAGAAATGGGCACAGTACTCCAGATGTGGCCTCACAATGGATCTATATAGGGCCTTTCTTGTGAACTATCAGCCCATCTCCATATTAACCCCCCCGCCCCTTCTCTAAGGCCATTGAGTGTATAGTATCGGACCAGCTTACGGAATACCTTGATAACTATGATATCCTGTGCATACAACAGCATGGTTTTAGAAAAGGACATGGTACTACCTCTGCCCTCCTCGAATTCACCAGAGCAATCCATAGCTCTCTGGGCAATAGCCTTCTTACTGGATCGGTCTTCACTGACCTGACTAAGGCCTTCGATTCCGTACATCATCATCTACTACTCTCGCAGTTACTAGATGCCGGACTATCCACGGAGTCTACAACATGGTTTAAGAGCTACCTTGAAAACCGCTCCCAAAGAGCAAAAATAGCTGATGTCCTCTCTGATGCAAGACCCGTGTGCTCTCGAGTCCCACAAGGATCCATTCTCTGGCCTCTGCTTTTCAGCCTCTTCCTGAACAGTCTTCCACAATTCTGTCTTGAGAAAATCCTTCTATACGCCACCGACGCTGTCATCCACTCCACCCATAAGGACCCCCACCTCCTGCAAAGCAAACTACAGCATGGCTTCACCTTGGTTGAAAACTGGTTCAGTAAACACAAATTGGTCCTCAACTACAAAAAAAAAAAAAGTCTATGCTTTTCTGCAGCTCATAAAATAAGAACCGGCATCACTCCCTCACTATCACAAACTGTCTAGGTGCAATCCTAGAACAAGTGTAATCCTTCCAATCCCTCGGAGTCACAATCCACAGTAACCTATCCTATACATCTCGCATTGACAATGCTGACAAAGTGGCCAATACACACATTGGCCTTCTCTACAGGCATCGGCAATGTCTAACCTTTTATGAAACCATTTATTAGACCAGTGGAACCCTCTGCTCCCTGGGCCAATTGATGTTACCCAATGTGTACCATGTACAAACCATAAACTTATGTATGTTAATACCTAACTATGTACCCCCTGTGACCTCCTATGTACTCAGCTATCGCTGTCCCACAGTTACTCATGTGTATCCCCTCTCCTTGTTATGTTTCTTACCCAATGTCATCCGATACAATTCTGCTATGTATGTACACTCTGGATCTACAAATGTATACCTAATGACTACTGTTTAATGTTGCTAAAATATGTACTCTCTGTCACTAATCCCGGGTCGCCCCTGAAAAAGGGATCTCTGGTCTCAGTGGGCTTACCCGGTTACCAAAATCTAAATAAATAAATAAATAATAACTCCGGAAGCTTTAAGGATCGCAGTCCAGAGCTCGGTGGTCTCAACAATCGACTATGGCTTCATCATCTACGGTTCTGCCTTCACCACCGCCCTCAGGTGCATATCCATGGCCCTTAATAAAGCTTGCCAACTCATCACTGGATCCCACCATCTCACCCACATATGTGACCTTTATGCTCAAACTGGGTGGTTTCAGCTCTCTAACTGCATCAAGTACCAAACATGCATAATGGCTAAAAAAACATTGCTGGGCTTTGCCCCCTCTGGAGTACAAGCTCAGAACCCCCACCTCACAAGGGGCTCTGAATCTTAATTATTGCATATCCCAAGATGCTGGACCTTGCAGGAACAACAATCCTTTGCTTACAGAGTTCCCAGTTGGGTAAATGGTCTCAACAGTGACATCACCTCCCTACCTAAGCTAGGCCCATTCAAATCTAGCCTCCACCTATTCCTCTCAGCCTCTAGTACATGCGACTGTCTCCTCTAATCTGTTTTTCCCATTTAGCACTTATCTTCCTCTCATCACCCCACAATCCCCCCTCCCCACTTTACCTCCCTCCTCTCATACTTGCACTTCCCACTTGCACTTTCTGTGTGTTTGACAATTGCCTCTGGCAGCATCTTCAATTTGTGTCTCACCCATGTATCGTTAATAATGCAATCCCTGTCTGTGTTCATGCTCCAGATACATCCTAATAGCATGTACCCATATGATGTTAAACAACTGTATCCTGTTATAATGTAATAATTGATGTCCTGCTTTGTTTGTAACTCATTTGACATGGAACCTTTGTAAAAAAGCCTTGGTTCAAAGGTAATTGTAATCCTAGACTCAAATAAAAATAAATAAATATAGGGACAGTATTACCTCTTCCCTTCTGCTATCAATACCCTTCCTGATACAACCCACCATCCTACCCACTTTGCTGTATGCCTTGTTGCGTTGACTTGATTGTTTTAGGGAGGTTCTGATGATAACTCCAAGGTCCTGTTCCTCAGCCATAGTGCTAAGTCTCACTGCACCCATCCAGTACTCTGTCCTGGGATTCTTGCTCCTTAGGTGCATTACCTTGCACTTCTTGGCAATGAATTTCAACTGCTAAACCTTAGACCACACCTCTAGCTTTTGTAAGTCCCTGTGCATTTCCCTGATTCCCTCATTGCTATCCACCCTCCACAGATCTTAGTGTTATCCGCAAAGAGAACCAATCTGCCCCGAATTCCCTCACCAATGTCACTGATGAACATGATGAAGAGTACCGGACTCAGGACAGATCCCTGTGGTACACCAATCATGACCTACCCTGTTTACTATGACCTTAGCAGCCTCACATCCTCCGTCTTCTTCAACGAGCATCTGTGAGGCACTGACTTAAAGGCCTTGCTGATGTAGAAGTAGAGCAAACCCACAGCATGGCCCCTATCCAATTCCTTCATCACCCAGTCAAAGAAGGCTATCAGGTTAGTCTGATAAGACCTCCCTGCCATGAACATGTGCTGTTTACTATCCTAGAGCCCATTGCTGTTCAAGTAGTCCAAGAGGTCCTCTTTGATCAGTGACTCCAGCAGCTTGCCTACAATACAAGTAAGACTGACAGGTCTGTAGCTCCCTACTTGTTCCGTGTCCCCCCTTTATGGAGTGGAACCACATCCACCACTGTCCAATCCTCTGGAACCACCCCCATCCCCAGTGAGCTGTTGAATAGACCTACCAGGGGTTAGGCCGTTTACACTGCCAGTTCACTGAATTACCTCAGATGCAACCCATCTGGCCCCAGGGCCTTATCTATTCCTAGGGCTGCCAGGCCTTTCTGGACCCTTTAGCTTGTAAATGTTAGCTGCCTCATCTCCTGGATCCCCTTAGTGGTCACCTTGATACCACTCTTTGGCAGGGGCTCACCATCCTCCCTAGTGAAAACTTAGCAAAAGCAATCACTGGGAAAAGGGACCATTTGCCCAGCCTCCTCCTCCTCTGACACCCTACCCCCTCAGCTAGCCATACAATTCCCCTCCTTTTTTTTCTTTTCTCCTTCATGTATCAGAAGAACTGTTTTCTCTGCTCTTGACCCCCTCCACAATACTCAGCTCTGCATCTTCTTTTGCTTCCCTAACTGCTTTCTTTGGATCCCTATTTTTTAGTAAATGTTCCCCCCATTCTTCTTCCCCCCTGCTTTTTTTATACTTGCATATACTTGGTGCAAAGCAATGCACCTGGGAAACAAAAACCCAGGGGAAGAGTACACAGTGGGGGGGGGGGAGAGATACTGACAACAACAGAAATGGAAAGGGACCTGGGGTAGTTATATCAGATTATCTAAATGTGGGCAAGCCATTTGAGAAGGCAGTAAGGAGGGCTGGGGGGGATACTGGGATGCATAGGGAGAGGCATCACCAGTAGAAAAAACAGGAAGTTGTTATCCTTCTGTAGAGACAGTTGGTGAGACCCCATCTGGAGTACTGCGTTCAATTCTGGAGACCCCCATCTCCACAAAGACATAGACAGGGTGGAGGCTGTCCAGAGGAGGGCAACCAAAATGGTGCAGGGTCTGCACCAGAAGACATACGAAGAGAGACTAAAGGTTCTTAATATGTCTAGTCCCAAGGAAGGGGGGGGCATGATAGAAACTTTCATGTACCTCAAGGGAATCAAGTCCAAGAGGGTAGCATCTTTCAGAAAAAGAGATGTGCAAGAACAAGGGGGCACAATTTGAAGAAATGGGGGGGGGGCAGCTCAGCAGTAATGTGAGGAAGTATTTTTTCATGGAGGGGGTTGTGGATGCATGGAACAGCCTTCCTGAGGAGGTCGTGGAGTCAAAAACAGAGGGAGAATTCAAGAATGCATCGGACAGACATAAGGCAATTCTAGTGGGGGTTAGGAGGAAGTAGGCTGTTGGTTAACTAGGATCTGCAGCTTATCCATTCGGTAGGGAAATGGGTAGACTAGGTGGGTCAAGTGGTCCTTATCTGCCATCAAATTCTATTTTTCTGTTTCTGTGTTGTAGAAGGCCTTTTTCTTGGCCCTCACTGCTTCCCTAACCCTTGCTGGGAACCTTAACAGTCTCTTGAACCTGTTGTTTTTGGTTGCCATTCTGATGCATAAGTTAGATGCCTCAAGAATGGTCCCCTTAATTGCCCCAATCTCTCTTCTACCCCACCTATGTTGTCCACCCCTACTAATCAGCTGGGCATCAGAGCAGAGCTGCAGCAATGGGAGATTCAATAGCGTACAGTGCATGTTAGAGTTTTTATAAGCTCTGAACTTTTGTTTACTAGTCCTGCTGTCCTCCTGGGGCTAAGTGCCATCACAAAGGTCTGTACTAGCCCTGTGACAACAGCAGGGTAGGCAAACATCTGATCAGAGATTATAAAAGCCCTAACATACACTGTAGGCTATTGAATCTCCCATAGTGACTCCAGAGAGTCATGGGTATCCTGGAGAACACCCCCACCCCCACCTGATGGCTTGATTTCTGAAAAAAAATATCTTGATTTCATGAAAATCATCACTGTGGATACAGAACTAGCACAGCAAGTTGCATTCCATTAGTGAGGACTTAGGAAGTGAACATTTTTTATAAGTCAAGTGTAGGAGTCCCAGATCATGTTGGTACTGGTACACCACTAAGTAGCAACTGAAAGAGCTAGGGATAAATTTATTATTCATCTATGTCTTCTTCATATGTAATACAAAAACAAAGGACTCGGCAGAGTAACTGCTTTTATCAATCTTTCTTTTTGTGTAGACCCAATTATAGAATATGGTTCAGCGTTTGTGTATGGAAATTCAAACAGTTCCAGATGCTGTTGTGCTGCAGTAGTGATATCAGAATGTTGTTGTACCACAGTAGTGATGTCAGAATGCTGCTGTACCACAGTAGTGATGTCAACATGCTGTTGTACCACAGTAGTAATGTCAGAATGGTGTTGAGCTGCAGTAGTGATGTCAGGATGCTGTTGTACCACAGTTGTGATGTCAGAATGCTGTTGAACCACAGTAGTTATGTCAGAATGCTGTTGTACCACACTAGTCATGTAAGAATGTTGTTGCACCACAGTAGAGAAGTCCGAATGATGTTGTAGCACAGTAGTGATGTCAGAATGCTGTTGCATCCCAGTACAGATGTTAGAATCCTGTTGTACCACAGTAGTGATGTCAGAATGCTGTTGAACCACAGTAGTGATGTCAGAATGCTGCTGTACCACAGTAGTGATATCAGAATGTTGTTGTACCACAGTAGTGTTGTCAGAATGCTGCTGTACCACAATAGTAATGTCAGAATGCTGTTGTACCACAGTAGTAATGTCAGAATGGTGTTGAACTGCAGTAATGATGTCAGGATGCTGCTGTACCACAGTTGTGATGTCAGAATGCTGTTGAACCATAGTAGTGATGTCAGAATGCTGTTGTACCACAGTAGTCATGTAAGAATGTTGTTGCACCACAGTAGAGAAGTCCGAATGATGTTGTAGCACAGTAGTGATGTCAGAATGCTGTTGCATCCCAGTACAGATGTCAGAATCCTGTTGTACCACAGTAGTGATGTCAGAATGCTGTTGTACCACAGTTGTGATGTCAGAATGCTGTTGAATCACAGTAGTGATGTCAGAATGCTGTTGTACCACAGTAGTCATGTAAGAATGTTGTTGCACCACAGTAGAGAAGTCCGAATGATGTTGTAGCACAGTAGTGATGTCAGAATGCTGTTGCATCCCAGTACAGATGTCAGAATCCTGTTGTACCACAGTAGTAATGTCAGAATGGTGTTGAACTGCAGTAGTGATATCAGAATGCTGTTGTACCACAGTTGAGATGTCAGAATGCTGCTGAACCACAGTAGTGATGTCAGAATGCTGTTGCATCCCAGTACAGATGTCAGAATCCTGCTGTACCACAGTAGTGATGTCAGAATGCTGTTGTACCACAGATGTGATGTCAGAATGCTGTTGAACCACAGCAGTGATGTCAGAATGCTGCTGTACCACAGTAGTGATGTCAGAATGTTGTTGTACCACAGTAGTGATGTCAGAATGCTGTTGTACCACAGTAGTGATGTCAGAATGCTGTCGTACCACAGCAGTGATATCAGAATGTTGTTGTACCACAGTAGTGTTGTCAGAATGCTGCTGTACCTCAATAGTGATGTCAGAATGCTGTTGTACCACAGTAGTAATGTCAGAATGGTGTTGAACTGCAGTAATGATGTCAGGATGCTGCTGTACCACAGTTGTGATGTCAGAATGCTGTTGAACCATAGTAGTGATGTCAGAATGCTGTTGTACCACAGTAGTCATGTAAGAATGTTGTTGCACCACAGTAGAGAAGTCCGAATGATGTTGTAGCACAGTAGTGATGTCAGAATGCTGTTGCATCCCAGTACAGATGTCAGAATCCTGTTGTACCACAGTAGTGATGTCAGAATGCTGTTGTACCACAGTTGTGATGTCAGAATGCTGTTGAACCACAGTAGTGATGTCAGAATGCTGTTGTACCACAGTAGTCATGTAAGAATGTTGTTGCACCACAGTAGAGAAGTCCGAATGATGTTGTAGCACAGTAGTGATGTCAGAATGCTGTTGCATCCCAGTACAGATGTCAGAATCCTGTTGTACCACAGTAGTGATGTCAGAATGGTGTTGAACTGCAGTAGTGATGTCAAAATGCTGTTGTACCACAGTTGTGATGTCAGAATGCTGTTGAACCACAGTAGTGATGTCAGAATGCTGTTGTATCACAGTAGTCATGTAAGAATGTTGTTGCACCACAGTAGAGAAGTCCGAATGATGTTGTAGCACAGCAGTGATGTCAGAATGCTGTTGCATCCCAGTACAGATGTCAGAATCCTGTTGTACCACAGTAGTGTTGTCAAAATGCTGTTACACCACAAAGAGGATAATGTATGGTCAGCCATACACAACAAGGCTGTGTCTGCGTTGATAGGTTTTATGGCAACCAGGAACCTCAAGAGCAAAGCTCGAGAGATTTTCTGGTTGCCATAGAAACCCTGAGATAAAGACACAGGCTTGTCTGTGTATGGCTGCCCATACTTTATCTTTAATAGTGTATGTGCATCCATGCCTATTACGGACACTCTGCTTCCTTTCAGTGAACTGGGGTTGGGGGAGGCACTGAGGGTTGGTGGTGAGCTCCGATTACTGAATTAATGTGCTGCAGCTTTTCTGTAAGTTCAAGTTTAAAAAAGCTTCCAGCTCAGCTGGATAGAGGAAATCAGGTGTGTTGTAACATTCTAAGTTCTTGGCTGCAGTAGTGACATCACTTCTGCAGCACAATATAATGATGTCACTACTGCAGCACAACAAGCATATTTTAGGCATGGAATTCCATGCATAACAGGGTTCCACCATACACTATAATAGAGATGTCCAAATTCTGTTGTACTACAGTAGTGATGTCAGAATGCTGTTACAGAGTATGGGTAAGCACTATTGTACGCTGATTTCAATGGTAAGACAGGCTTCTTGTACCATCGATGTGACGTCAGGATGCTGTTGTACCATCCTGAGTATGTCACCGTGATGGTACAACAGCTTGGAATGTCATTGCGTCCGACAGTGTCAAACCCTTATCAGCAATCGTTCATTTCTTACAGACCACTTTTAAAATCATTCAACAGTTAGCTGTGAGAAGAAATGGGCGATCGCAATGGCAGGCATAGTTTTAAATAACAGCGATATTCTGGATCACAAAACTTTTTTCCTGAACCAACAAAACAAGTGGATCCTAAAAAAAAAAACTGAAGCTGTTACCTAAATACTCAACCTCAGACTCATATTTTAAGTGTTCAAAAAATAAAAAAATGTGTTTTTTTTTTTCCCTTTAATCTCCCCTTTTCTGTCAGGTATCTCCCAGCTCACAATCCAGTCGTCCCTCTTCCTAAAAGGACTGTTCCTTACGCTAAACTGAAAGCAGCAGCATCGTAACACTTTGACCCTGCGTGTCATATGATGTGTCCACATGACCAGACACCAACAGTTTCTCCAGTTATACCTTTGTTTTTTTTTTTCTGTGTTCATGCATTATTTAAGCTGTAGCTAGTTCACAACTTGTTTAATTTAAAAATAGTATGTGTTGCCCCATACACTATACAAGACAATGCATGGCTATCTGTTAATGACAATGTTTTGTACACTCTTGAGGTTGCCATGACAAACATAGACCTCTCCAGCGGTGCTCTCGAGGTCTATCAGGTTGTCATGGCAACCTCTCAAAGTGTACACAGCATTACTGTTAACTGTTGCCCTTACATTATCCTCTGTGTACTGCAGTAATGATTTCAAAACACTGTTGTGCCACAGTAGTTAACATCAGAATGCTGTTGTACGATGGTGGTGATGTCAAAATGGTTTTGCATCGCAGTACTGATATCAGAATGCTGTTGTACCACAGCAGTGAAGTCAGAATGCTGCCATACCTTAGTAGTGATTTCAGAATGCTGTTGTACTGCACTAGTGATGTCAGAATGCTGCTGCACCACAGTAGCTATGTCACTACTGTGGTACAACAGCATAGAATCCCATGTCTATTGAGATTCTTAATGATTATCTACACTGCAGAGTCCTCATAACAAAGATATCAAGACTGAGAACACTGCAAGTGAACTCTTTGTTAAAAGGTGAACTGCTAGAAATTCTGCTAGCTCATGTAGCTGTTACTAAAATCAGATTAAATGTTTTTAATCTTAGCCTGTTTGTTCTGTTTTCTGCTTATTTAAAGCAGCAGTTTTTGTTTGTCAACAAACATTTTTATCATACAGCTTTTAAGCAAAACTGTATTTGTGACATCCTTGGATTCATAGTCACTATAATAGTATATGGAATATGGTACATGGTTTGGCTTTATTCTGTATGGAAATCGGAGATCTCAAAAACCTTGTTTTGCAAAGTCTAAAAGTTGTTGTACACATTCTAAAAATGTTGTTGTGCACATTTCATAATCAAATGCACCTGCATGTCCTTGCTCACTCCAAGTTCCCCTCAGATGCCGCTGCAGTGAGAAGAGGCACCGTTGGAGAGGAGTCAGCAAGGATGTTGGACCCAGTGAACCAACCACCAAGAAAATCATCCCAGCAGCTGGAAGAAAGGACCCAGTTGGGGCGGTGAGTCGTGGCAGCATTAGGTGCTGACCACCTGGTTACTTTTGTTTTTAATCTTCCGATTGATGGTGCAGCAGGTTGCACCCGAGATCGCAGGGACAAGTGCGGCCCCATGCTAAGGACCTCTTCGATCTAGGTCCTTAAAACCATTTAGTATAAAAAAATAAAGTATGGGTGACTATATTCAACTCACTCTGTGTTTCTATCTTGGAACTGATGAAACAGCATGGACCTCTCGAGCTTCACTGTCAACATTCATATGCTGTTATCTCAACCCCTCGATAGAAACACAGGCTTGCTGTGTATGGCTGCCTATACATTACCACTTATACAGGGTATTTGTGTATCCCTCAGATATTTAAAAGTAGCTTTTGTCAATATTTTTGGAATTAATAACTTAAATCATTGAAAATGTCTGGCACCTATAATATTTAGAAAATGTCCTCTGTTGAGGGTACCTTTTGACTTAGGTGCTGGATACATACTGTGAGGATATGAAAATGATGCAGCTGTAACAAGTGTTCTTGATGTTAAACAGCATAATACCATACCATTATGCTTAACATTGTCATGGTAGAAATTAAAAGGGAGCTGGAACTTGTGAAAACTTAAAAATTGCATATTTTTGTTTAGGAATGAAAGAAAATGAAATAAAATATTGGTATAATGACCTTTTTCCAAGAAACACATTGTTGTTGCCAGCCTAGTGGAGAAGCGGTTGCGCATTCACTCCCCACAATGGTGACCCGAGTTCGGGAAAGGACTAGGGTCACTCAGTGGGATGGCCAGGTGAGGGAAGATGGAACACCCGACAGCAGCTCTTTTTCCTCTTGGGGAGAGGGGCCACCAGGTCCTGCTGCAGAGACTACCACCTGGCAGAGGCCATGCAGCGGTGCAGCAGGAGTGCATGAGGGGCAGGGCTGTAGTGTGACATGCTTAGCACACATGTCCTTGCACTACAAGGCTAGAAGATGAAGAAAACAGGAAAAAGATGCTGTCTGCCCATGGCTGGCACCCCCCCAGGCTCTCATGTGACTGACACAGCTGGCCACCTATCCATCGTGGTTCTGTGCAAGTGATGGATAACTAGTAAGTCTGTGAAAGATTGGTGACAGGGCTGGAGGGGTGCCATCAGGCTGACTGGCAGGGAGGAAAAACTACTGATTAAAAAAACAAAAACATTATTGTTACAAAACATGTTGACATGCTGCTTTACCCGCAGTTCATGACACAGTTACAAAGAAAGCATGTGAATTAAAACCAGCACAAACTATATAAAACAATGTATGGGCAACCATACACAACAAGGCTAATGTTTCCATCATGGCTGAAATGACATCATAGAAACCTCTCAAACTTTGCCCTTCAGGTCTATGACATCATCTCACCCCTCAGTGGAAGCACAACCTTGTTGTGTATGGTTGCCCATACAGTACTCTATGTTGCACTCCATTTCATATCTTACTTCTGTTTTGTTGGGCTGATAAGCTGAGTACCTTCTACCTTAATTATATGCACATATACAACACCAGATGTTCTTGGCCTTTTGCCAAAGTTAGCAAATGCCAGACTGTTTGGAGAACTGTTTCTTGAATTTTGCATTTTATCAGAGTGTTGCAATATATACATATACAGTACAGTCGTGGCCAAAAATATTGGCGCCCTTGCAGTTTTTTCTAATAATGCACCATTCCTTCCAGAAAATTGCTGAAATTAAAAAATATTTTGGTATCCACATATGTATTTCTTTGGTTTGCAGTGGAATAAAACACAAAAAGCAGAAAAATTTACTAAGTCTTAGCTTATCCCACCCAGAAATCCTTAAATGGCCCAGACAAAATTATTGGCACCTTTTAGAAGTAGTTAGAAATAATTAGATTTCAAGCAGGTGATTCTCCCTCACTTTGGAATTGAACTCACCTATGGTGAGTTGCAGGTGCCTGCAATATAAAAATCACTCATTCAACCAGTTTGAATAGAGAAAAGGACTCAGTCTCCTGTTTTGTGTCACTGTGTGTACCGCAATGAGCATGGAGAAAAGAAAGACAGCCAGAGAATTGTCTGAGGAGGTCAGACAGAAGATTGTAGCCAAGCATGGACAATCTCAAGGCTACAAATCAATCTCCAGAGACCTTGATGTTCCTGTTTCCACCGTACATAATGTTATCAGGATGTTTAAGGTTCATGGCACTGTAGCCAACCTCCCTGGACGTGGCTGCAAGAGAAAACTTGATTGAAGATTGCAGCACAGGATTGTTCAAATGGTGGAGAAAGCACCTCGATCAACTGCCAAACAGATTCAAGCTGACCTTCAGACACAAGGTACAACAGTTTCAACTCGCACCATCCGTCGCCAACTCAATGAAAGGGGGTTATACGGTAGGAGGCTCAGAAGGACCCCACTGCTGAGAGAGAGACATAAGAAAGCCTGACTGGGGTTTGCCAAAACACACCTGAACAAGCCAAAATCCTTCTGGGAGAATGTCCTGTGGACAGATGAGACCAAATTAGAGCTTTTTGGTAAAGCACATCATCTCTATGTTTACAGAAAACAAAATGAAGCCTTCAAAGAAAAGAACACATTCCCTACAGTCAAACATGGAGGAGGTTCAGTGATGTTTTGGGGTTGCTGTGCTGCCTCTGGCACTGGGTGCCTTGAACGAGTGCATGGCATCATGAAATCTGGAGATTACCAGGCCATTTTGGAGCGGAATGTTGAACCCAGTGTCAGAAAGCTGGGTCTCTATCGAAGGTCATGGGTCTTCCAGCAGGACAAAGACCCTAAACACACTTCAAAAAGCACCCAGGAATGGTTCAAGACCAAGACGCTGGACTGTTCTGAAGTGGCCAGCAATGAGTCCAGATCTAAATCCCATTTAAAACCTGTGGAGAGATCTGAAAACAGCAGTTGGGAGAAGGCACCCTTCAAATCTGGGAGAACTGGAGCAGTTTGCACAAGAAGAGTGGGCCAAACTGCCAGTAGAGAGGTGCAGGAAGCTCATCCATAGCTATAGGAAGCGGTTGATTGCAGTTATTTTGACCAAAGGCTGTGCTAACAAATATTAAGTCTAGGGTGTCAATAATTTTGTCAATGCCATTTCTTTTCATTTTCTGATTTAAAAGGATATATTAAATTCTGAATCAAAAACAAAGATTCTGTAATATTAACAGAGAAATAAAGAATTGTGGAGACCAAATACTGTTGTTAATTTCAACTTATTTTTAGAGGAAATTGTGAGTTATTTGAATAAAGTGCAAGGGCGCCAATGTATGTGTCTTCCTAACTAGTCAAGTGCACCACACTTTTATCTATTTCCACTTGAACCGATGCCGTGCTGCCCACAGTCTGTTGTTCCCATCCCTTACAGAAATACAAGTTCCCAGCATGCGTGTAGCATGCATGCAGCATGCCTAACAAGCATGCGGCACACATGCTGCACACTTGCATTTCCCTAAGGGATGTCAATTTATAGACAGGGGTTGAGTCTGAATCATAAAACCAGAATTATACAATGGGGTATAAAAATCCTGTAACCTCATTGGTCAAAACAGACCACATGACTGTGGTAAATCCTCCAGTATACCCACTGTTAAAGTTTTATATTACTATAAAACCAAAAAAAAAGTTGAACATTGTATAATCGCAATATACCGTGACAGGGAGTGGGTATATGGGTGGATTTACCACTTCTGGTGTGGTTAAGTCACTCGGCTATGCCTCGTGACCGAACCACACCAGGTGTGGTAAATCCACCAATATACCCACTCCCTGTCATGGTATATTGCTTAAACAACTAATACTCAGGTGTCATTTAAAGCCACAATGCAACAAAACTTGGCAAAATGCTTTGACCCGTAAGGTTTTTTTCACTCCAGGCATCTTCAAGTTTATTTAGTGGTAGAAATGTTCTAGTTTCACCAACACTTGATATTTTATAAATGTTTCAATTTAATATTTTCTTAAGAAAAAAAGATGGCCACCACATTTGGCTTAAAAATAACATTGCAAACCTTGTAAGCATTAAGAATGAGAAAATAAAAAGAAACTCATGTGGCACTGCATAGGAGGTACCTAGAAAAGTAAATTTGACAGGTACTAATATTTTTATTAATTGTAACTGTAAGTAGCTTTTTGGACCTTGGTCATTAGCACAGTGGAGGGATTCAGACATGCATGGGATAAGCATAAGAGAACCCTAGAGGTGGGAAAGAGAGGCAAAAGCCAATGACCAAGTAGGGTCAATGGCCGCTGATGCAGGCAGGGAATATAAGCAGACTAGTTGGGAATAGCAGTCCTTTTCTGCTGTCAGTTACTATGTTACTATATTTGTTCTTTGCATTGCTACTTTAAGCCTTCAGTCTCCAACCCTAAAACAGGACAGACACCCGCTATCCACCCAATAGAATGTTTTAAGGGGATATTATAGCTGCCACTTAGCCCAGTTTCAGTTGTTATTAGCATGTACTAATGTCAATTTTGTCCTTTCTGCATAGCTATATGTATTATCTCGAGTACTGTCTGACTTGATCTGTATTCTAACCTACCTGTACTATATACTATGTACCTGTACTATATACTATGTATTGTATAATCTCATCTCATTTTATGTATGTATTCTCCCGGGTTGTGCCTGAAAATAGTCAACTTTGGCTAGCGCACCTAACCCGGTTAACAAAAACTAAATAAATAAATATTATAAAGCAGTCTAACTGCCTAAGCCAATCATGGAGCTGATTTACTCTACCTCTTATCCAGCATACAGTTGGCACCTTGCGCTGATCTGATCAGCTCATTCCCGTTGCTTTGACGCTGTCATCAGAGACTGCTTTCTGGCAAATTCTCTGACTTGCACTGTCAAACAAAAATTAGCATGGCTTGAATGTTCTCACTGAAACAAACTCATTAGAAGAGAAAGTGTTACAGTTGTTAAGAAACTCCAATCACTCCACATAAGCATCCACCATTACCCGCCATGTAAGTGGTGTCAGCACGCCCTGCAGTGTGTGGGATAGAAATTATAATTTAGTACTGTAAGCGGGGGGAAGGGCAAAACTAAAAAAAACATTACTGTCACAGCCTCTGACTATTTTTCATTAGAAGTGGTTAGACTGCTTCATAATATATTAATACAATGGCCGGGATATTAAAAGCAGTTGCTCCGGTGCAAGTGCGGACATGCGCCAAGGCGTGATATTCAGCGGGAGTCATTGCGCAGTGCAAATCTCATTGCTCCAATGCACAACTATAATGAATGCAGGCACAAGAGCAGGGGGCATGCCCATGAATATCCAGCGTAGTGCGATATTCAACAGTGAACCATGGTGCAAGTGCGGAGCAAAACCGGGATGCACCGAGCAGACTTGAGCCTATAAATACAGGGTGCAAGCACACAGACAGCACTTGTGCCAGGTGAGAGGGAGAGGGGGAGAGAGAGAGAGAGAGAGAGTGGCAAAACAGTGCAAGACAGAAGGACAGACAGACAGAAAGACAGACCAAGAGAGACAGAGCCAGTGAGAGACAGAGACACTGACACAGGCAGCCACAGAGGGAGAGGGACAGAGATGGCAGTGGAGAGGGAGTCAGGGGCAGAGAGAGTGAGAGGGACAGGCAGGCATAGTGCCAGGCAGTGCACCAGGGTGGCACACAGCCCACAGCAGCCAACTGCCCAGGGGGAGACAGGACATCGGGGCCATGGACAGTGTGCCCTTCCTGATGGAGGCTGTAATGAGGGGTGTGAGGGGGCAAGAGGAACAGCAACATGGCCAAGGAAGGGCCCATCTGTGGTATGCCTGGAACAGATGGTACTATGCCTGCACCACCTTTGAGAACTACTCCAACATGGAGATTGTGGGACAGTACCACCTGAACAGGGCCATTCTGAGGCAGCTCTGCGAGCTGTGCAGTGAGGAGATGCAGGCACCCACAAGACGGTGCCACGCAATGTCTGTAGAGACCAAGGTGACAGCTGTCATGTGCCTGCTTGCCACGGGCACTTTCCAGAGACCAACAGGGGACACCACAGGCATAACCCAGTTGGCTATGTCATGCCTCCTCACACAGTTCCTCAACACTCTGCTGCCACGTGCTTTGGAATACATCCATTTCCCCAGCACACAGGTGGAGCATACAGCAACCATGCAGAACTTCCACAGGGTAGCACGTATGCCTGACGTGCTGGGGCCATTGACTGCACCCACATGGGCATCCACATGCCACCTGGCCCTGAGAGTGTGGCCTATATCAATAGGAAGGGGTATCCAAGCGTCAACTGCCAGGTGGTGTGCGATGCCAAGAGGCACATCAACAATGTCTGTGCCACACATCCTGGGAGTGCACATGATGCATTCATCTGGCACAGCACTGCACTGCGCCACAGGTTCAAGCATGGGGACATCCCCACGGGCTACCTAGTGTGTGAGTATGGGATGGGCATGGGGTGATGGGCAGAGTAGGCCATGGGATGGGGGAGGGGAGGGAGGGTGTGCTGGTGAGGGTGCCAGGGACAAGCAAGGGGCACAGCAAAGGATTGCAGAAGGCTAACCATGTCAGTATCCACACAGGTGACAGCACCTATCCACTGAGGCCCTGGCTGCTCACCTCCAATCGGCACCCATCATCCCCAGCAGTAGAACACTACAACGAGGCACACGCCAGCACATGCAACATCATTGAGCATGTATTCTGCATGCTGAAGGCATGTTTCCATTGCCTAGACAGGTCTGGTGGTGCCCTACATTACAGCCCCTCTAAAGCCTGTGGCCTATTCCTGGCCTGCTGCCTACTGCACAACATGGCCATTGACCGTGGGATAGCTGTTGAGGTTGATGAGGGTGATAGTAGTGGGGATAATTGGGGCAATGGGCTGGAGGGTGGTTGACAGCCACTCCCCTGGGCGGAGGGATCCCTGGCTGCAATGGATGGTGCAGCAGTATCGTGACACCATTGCACAGGAGCACTATGGTGCACACAGGTAGGTGGCGCGGAACCCATGCAAAGGCTACTCACACAGGTACAGCACACAGGCAGGGGTATGCATGGCACTGGGCATGCACACACAGCAGTGTGGTGCAGGGTTAGGGGAGTCCGTGGCACAGAACCACACACAACTGCACACATCAACACACATCTACACACACACACTCACCCATGTACCCACACCCCCAGGTGATGGCATCTGGTGGGGATCAGATGCAATGCACCGGTGCACAGGTGCAACCATTGCTGAACTGCCCTCCTCATGCCCATGCCATATGGCCAGTGGCCGGGCAGGCACGCACACAGGTAGCATGCGGCACGACACACAGGCACCACATCAGTGGTATGCAAACACACACGCCACCCATGCATGCACTGGGCAGCAGCTGCAGGCAGTGGTCAGGGCAGCATGCACATCAGGGCTTCTGTGCAGAACCGTGGCCACTGCGACCACAGGGGCAGCTGTGCTGGGGTCGATCGGCAGCCACAGGTTGCTCATCGGCCACAGGGGGTGTCAGCAACAGCCCCCCAGGGGATGAACTGTGGGACTACGACTGGGTCCACTCAGGGGTGCGTAGACGCCCAAACAGGCCCACCCCAGGCGTGACTGGGATGGCAACAGCAGAGCCCAGTGTCGACAGTGAGGGTGTCACTAGACGCTGGGATCGTGGGGTGGACAGTGCACTGTGTGAGGTCTGTGGTGGTTGGCCATGCCCTATGGCAGCAAGCAGTGCAAGGCCATCCATGATCGCATTGGCTATGCAATCCTGGGATGGAGTCGTGGCCTCCTGCATGTGCTGTATCACTGCCAGGAGCTGCTCAGTGCCCCTCTTGCACTGCTTGGCTGCCTAGTGCATCTCCGCGTGCAGTGCAGGCACCCCAGCAACAAGCAGCACCTGTTGCTCCATGGAGGCCTGCAGCAAGCAGGTGTGCTCTAACAGAAGGTCAGCATCCTGGGGTACCCAGGTGGGACGCTGACCCTCCTGTGGTGACCGGCCATGCTGCACAGCCCCTATCTCAGGTGGATGCTGCACAGTGGGGTCCTCATGGGGCATGTTCCTAGCTGGTGCCCCAGTGGCGGACTCTGTGTCTGGCTGCCCTACGGCACCTGCAGCCTGCTGCTGTTGCCCATCCTACCACTGACCACTGCCCAGCGCCTGTGCAGGTGCACCATCACCATCACCACCACACAGCACAGCTGTGGCAGTGCACACAGCTGCACCCACAGTGGTGGCTGGCAGATGATCCTCCACTGCCGAGTTGCTGGGCGTGCTGCCTGTGTTTGAGTCAGGTATGGGCATCTCCCCCACTACACCACCCATGTTGACCAGGATTATGGTGAGGTCATCATTGTCGTCAGACCCCACCCCAATCTGTGTCTCCATGCACAGGATGCCGAGACTGGCATCCTGGAGAAATACATCCAGGGCCTTGTCCGACCCCATGTCCAGGACATCCGGCTGGACAGTGGTGGTGTGCTGCAGCTGATTGGGCCCCCAGATGCCCGTGGAGGTGGATGGCTGGTTTTCTGGGGCTGGTCCTGCCTCCACAGCCACTGCTGGAGCCCCATCCTCTGCATGTCGGCATGCCAGTGTTGAAAGAGTAAACAGGTGTGTCAGTGCTGCAATGCCCACACGTGCCCCCTCCAACACAACCACTGCATGCTGTGCATGGCCGACGTACATTCCATGCAATGATGGGCTGCCACCTGTCTGGAATCCTCCACCAGGCATACCCTCCACAGTGCTGCGGCGCATGTTGGCTGCCACCAGCTCCTCCTGTGCCGAGAGCTGTGGTGCATCTGCAGGCCCCCCTCTGGTGGCAGTCCAGGCCGCACAGATGGCCACCACATTCTTTTTAATGCACCACTTGTCTGTGCCCATGTTCTTGTGGCACTCCTGCACCACAGCTGGTGGCTGTTCTGCTGGTTCAAACATGCCGCCACCTCCTCCCAGGCCCCAGCTCTGGCCTGTGGTGTGCCCATGGCACCACTCAACAGCATTTCCTTGTCGAGGTAGGCCTCGAACTGGGCCTCTGCTTCCGCCTTCATGAAGCTGGGCCTGTGCTTGTGAGCAGGCCCATGCTCCACTCCCTCCTCTCTTTCTGACATGACACTTCCTGTGGACAAGGAGGGCACAGCGTGTTAGTGGCAGCAGCATCATATTCCATCCCCCCTGCTGTGCTGGCTGTGCTCAGTGTGCTCCAGCAGCATGAGCAACTTACCTGAAAAGGATGCAATGCCGGTCCATGGCCTGTGCCTCACCATGGCGCTTTTATGGTGCATTGCATGCAAATGAGCTTGGGCACACCATTAATGACATGCTAATTTCCCCCAGTGCACCACACATTGGCTGATGAGCCCATTTGCATGTGGTGGCTGAATATCTTGCATTTGCTCCATGTGCAATGGAATTGCTCAGGAGCACGTCGTGACACAATGCGCACTCATGTACGGTGCACAGGACCACAGTGTGCATGCACCTGATGGTGCACCTGATGGTGTGCTGTCACCTACTGTACACTGTGCACCCACTGCGCAATAGGGAGCATGGCGCATGGTGCACCATGCCTTCTATTGCGCACGTGTGCACTGTGCGGTGGCCAACCCCTGACCCCCGCTGTGACCTCTGCCCTGGGTGACCCCGCACCCATGACTCCACCTTGCCACACCCGTGCCGCACATCTCTGTGACTGTGCGATGGGCGGATACAGTGCATGTCCCCTCGGCCCGCGCATCTGCCGCATGCAGTGGCCACATGTAACTCCTGCCACCATTTTGCTCCATGGATCAAACTGGTGACATGGTGCAGCAGAGAAGGGGATGAGCGGCAAACTGGATGCAGGTCGAACTTGCAAACCTGGTGGCCTGCGTCCAGTCCCATGCACCCCAGCTGTTCGGGCAGGCATCACTTTAGCAGCCCCGGGTGGCTGTGTGGCAGGCGATTGCTGCCTCACTGGGCCAGCGCACAGGGGTGGCCCAGACAGGTGAGCAGTGTCACCACAGATACAGAGACCTGGTGCGGAGGGACCCAGAGCACCCCAAGAGGCTGGAGGCATGCGTTAGGCATGGGATTGTGCCACAGTCAGGTGAGTAGGTCCATCATGCATGTGTGCCCTGGTACTGTACTGTGGTGTTGGCTAAGCTGTCTGGCGTGTCCTGCAGGGTGGGGTACTACCATCGTCTGTATTGCAGGGTGGCATCACCCTCCGCCACATGCGTTGCGCTGCCACTCTGTGTGACATGTCGGGCAGGGGCTCACCATGTGCACAGGGATGGGGTTGTGGGCAGCTGCTGTGGTTGGTTACTGATGTGTACCCATTCCTGTTCCATTTCCAGGACCTGAAGACAGATGATGGGTGGCACTGACAGGATGCCAGGCTGCAGCGGCCCAGGGTGGAGGAGCGTGTCCGGTGCCAGTGGGGCCACAGAGGGCAGGTAGGCACTGACACTGTACTGTGTACCGTCATTGGGGGGGTGGGGGCATGGGTGCAGGCATGGCAACCTGTGCCATGTGCTGTGGCTGCTGTCTGTGTCACACTGCGTGGTGCCCGCCACTGTGGCGCATCCACTGGACAGGTGTGCCCGCTGCTGGTGGGGTGGGTGTGCGCATGTCTGCCACTGATGTTGCTGTGGTGCTGCCAGGGCACTGTGCCATGTGACTGCCATGGCACAGTTGGATGGCCACTGTGCGGCAGGGATCGCTGATGTGCGCAGATATGGTGTGCAGCATTGCCGGCAGGCATTGGCCCACACCCCTGTAGATGGCCTGTATGGGCCCTCCAAGGGTGTGTGATCCCCCTGCCTGGTACGTGCTGTGGTTGGGCCTGGTTCCTTGGGACATTGCACTGATCACCTGTCCTGTCCCTTGTCCTAGGTATCTGCCATTGTCGCAGAAGGCCCCTGTACTGCTGGCTCCTGAGGCAGCTGATCTTAATAACATCCATGACAATGGAGACAGTGTTCCAGGTCTGCACACTGCTCCAGGTGGTCAGGGGGCAGCAGCGTCAGCAGGGGGCAGCAGGCCGTGGCTGCCGCTAGTCATGCCTTATGTTCCCCTGTTTCCCCAGCCATACCTCCCCCTCCAGTCCCTCATCCCACTGTACAGTCCCTGTTCCCCATCCCCTTCCCTAGCTATACCTACCCTTTCCCAGCCCCTGGTTACTGTAAATAGTTTGTGACAAAATATATTTTTCTAAGTTACACTCCTGTGTCTGTGTCTGCTTTGCAGGTGACATGCGGAGCCATGCTACAGTGGCCCAGTGCCTGCCCATGTGGTGAGCATGTTTTGGGGTGAGTGTTGTGCTTCTGTTGATCACTGCTGTGTACTGCAGTGCATCCCACAGTGATGGTGGCCCTCCCCTTGGTAGATGGCTTTGCCTTGGGGGTGCCCTTGGGGTGGCTGTCAGAGTTGTGTGGCAGGTGTGTCTGCTTGGCTGCGAGGTCCTGGATGTGGCCTGCCCTAGTCTGGATGTGCAGGGGGGCACAGCCTACGGGGGCCCCCTTGGTGGCCCTCCATCCCCCACTGGCACCCCCTGTTGCCTACTGTCTGTGCCACTGTTTTGTTCTGGGGTGGGGGTCTGGGTGCCTGTGTGCGCCCTGCTGTGCCCAGATGGTGGTGGCCTCCTGTGGCCCATCACTCTGCTTCCCTGGCTCTGTCCTTGGGTCTCCTCTCTGTGTCATGCCCCCCTCTGTTGCTCTGCCCATGGCGCATCCATGGTTGCGCCATGGTGCAACTGTGCCGTATTCAGCCAGGTTGCGCTGGCGCAGTGTGGCCAGCGCAACCTCTGAATATGGCTCCTGTTGCGACACAGTGCATTGGATTTGCGCATTTCTGAATATCTGGCCCAGTGTGTATAGTGCACTGTGGTTCCTACAGGATACGAAGGTTATCTCATGCTGTTTTGGGCTGACAGAACCACTCAGCTTCGCTTTGTGGTGCTGTTGCCGAAATAGCACGAGATAACGTTCTTATACTGGAAGAAGCACAGTACACTATGTATATTAATATGTATTAAGCTATTCACACATTGTGTTGTGTACATTTAGATTATCTGTGGAGCAGTGATTGAATTTTTGGATTATTTTCACAAGCAAACACAAAATTCAGTATGAATATTGGATCAGAAATCCCTGACAGAGGAAACAATTGTTAATTACAGCGGTGCCTTTTCTGTACCTTTCTGCACTTTGCAGTCATAGATGCTGTGAGATGGAGTACGACTGTGTGGTCCATTGAATTTGCCTCATTGCTATCCTAACAGCAATACCCTGAACTGGTTTTTCCCTTTAGATACCCTGAAGCCCACCAGTAGCAATGAACAGATTCTTTCACCAAAAATTGCCTCCAGGGCAGCCCTACCTCAGAGGCAGCGCTGTCTTGGAGGCAGACATTATGGATAAGGCTTCCTCCTAGGCAGGGCTTTAACCTCTACAGTTAAAGAGCTGCGTTTCACTCCTTTGCCAGTTTGGTGGTATAGTAGAAAGGTCTATAGCCTCATAAACAAGAGATAGTGAGTTTGAATCCCAACAAGATCTTCTCAATTTTCTTTTCTCACAATTTCACTAGAGTGGCGATTCAAAGGTGGCGTGGAGTTAGAATTGTAAATACATAAGAAAAGGGACTTAAATGTGAGAAAGAAGAAGTGCAGCAGTAAAGTGTCACCTCAGCGGCAGGGCTTTCCAAGGAGCTACCTTTCATTGAAACAATTTGTCCCTTGCCTACCAAGGTGCAACGCAATGTCACAGATTCATGCACGACAAATAAATGTGGTAGCCTTGTTAGTCCAGTCAATTACGTAGAAGAAAAAACAACCAATATGTTGCAGAAAACACTACAAAGTCAATTCACGTTTGTAAAAAACAGGAAGAATCCCATTGTCGTACTGCAGAGAGAACGTCAGGATCAAAGGTTCAAGGATGAAAGGAGAAACATTTGAAGCAATTTTCTTTTTGGTGGAAATGGATACGAATTTATCTCTGGTAATGCGTCAAAAAGCCAATATCAAGTAATTTTTCCTTAGTGTCTAAAAGTCAGATAATTTCCAGTTCAAATGTCAATCATTCCTGAATATTCCTGAAATTACCTTTTAATATCTATGGCAGTAAAATAGCTGGTCTGGTCTTGAGAAATGTTGCCCTGTCAGTGTATTCTCATTTTCGTGGATGATTACGAATCTGCGGTGGTTCATTCTCATTTTGAGCTTCTGTCCAATTGCACCAAAGTAGCAGCCATCCTCACATTTTGTGCATTATATCATATATACTACATTG
Source organism: Neoceratodus forsteri (assembly GCA_016271365.2). Classification (NCBI taxonomy): domain Eukaryota; kingdom Metazoa; phylum Chordata; order Ceratodontiformes; family Ceratodontidae; genus Neoceratodus; species Neoceratodus forsteri. The sequence goes on from CM028134.1 coordinate 48,289,836, forward strand.
CTGGAAGAAAAGGAATATGTATTTTGGATTTCAAATGTTCTTTGATTGCGATTGACAGATGTCTCAGGAGAGAATTGTGTACGTAGTTTGCAATTAGGTGTTTTGCATGGTTTTGTACCTTTGTCGCCTTGCTGGAGCTCTGTGGGAAGTTTGCTTCACACAAGTTTTTGCTTCAGGTTTGTTGATTTGCCTAAGGTAAGCACTGGTGGTGTGGGAAATGTTATGTTTAGGGTTTTATCTTCAAACAATGTGCTTTTTGGAAGATAAGTTCAGTAACAAAGTTCACTTTCTTTGAACCGTATACATTTTTTAAGATTTTTTTATACAGATTCATTTTATAAATGCAATAATGCACCTCAGGGTGTGTGTAGTAGTGGGATTTATTCACTTCTTATGTGGTATAAAGGTACTCGACTGCACCTCGTGAAGACAACACAAGGCGTGTGTAAATTCTACACAACATACATAATTTTTTTTTAACAAATAAAAGCCAGTCCATCAGAGGGATAACAGAGGTGTGCAGCTGTAAGGGAATAATGCACTTTTTAGGTGGTTGCAACACTTGGCTATATCTCGTGCCTAACAGCCACTTGAGGCATTCATTATTCCCTTATAACTGTACATCTTGTCATGTGTTATCCTTTACATGTCAGTCTTTAACGCTAACAATCTCTTACCTTGATCCTGTATTAAATTTGTATCAAAGGTAGACTTGTTATTAAATTGAAGAAATATGTAGCAACATACTACAGTACTAGTACTAGTATACTAACAAGCCAATTCTACCAATGTACTTACTATATACAAGATTTTATTTTGTCAAATAATCTATAGCCTGCTGGCCCGGTGGTGCTGAGGGTTGAGGCGCTGGATGCCACACCTCGCGCCACGCCAGTGACCCGGGTTCAGAAGAGAGCCTCAGTTGCCAGGGGAGGGAAGAAATTGAGCATCCACTAGACTGCTCTCTCTTCCCGGTGGAGGGTTCAAGGGAGCGTCCACTCTTTGTGTGACCTCTGGCGGTGACTGCGGGGGCACCAACATAGCAACGAGGCATATGCCTGGGGGGCAGAGATATAGCACCACATTGCCTTGCTGGCCATGCTCCGCAGGGGGACAGATAAAGCAGAAAACCATGCCACACATTGTGGAGAGGATGGGGTACAAGGGACTCAGCCTACATCCCAACTGTCGGCCCTGTGACCAGAGGACTCCACAGCTGACCTGCCACCCAAAGTAGGACCTCTCTAATCCCAGAAAGGCCATCATGGGAGGATGGACCCACCCCAGGGGGGGGGGGTGATCCGGGGGGGGCTAGGTCTGCCTGGGTGTTGAGGGGGAGTCCTTCCAGTCAGTAACAGGGTTCAGGCAAGGGAGTAGAGGCTGATGTCGGGTGTACACCCCGGAAGAATGCCCGGGTGTGGGAGATCATAAATATAATTTGAAACAAACAAAAAAAAAGTAAGCCTTACTCCAAATGTTATAACTAATTATTTTATTGAAAATAATAAGCTTTCTTCAAATTTGAAGCATGTGTCTCTGTGCTTTCATTACAGGCATTCATGTTAATGATACTTGGTATTTCATTACAGTCTGAACTTTTTCTTTTCTACTTCTCAAAAGTTAGTCTTCTGGCATTCATTGAATGTGTGGGAATACATTTTTGAAGTATTTATGCAATGTAGCATACATACCCATACTTGTATGTCAGTTTGTCAAAAAGAGAATGGGTGATAATAGAGTGCTAATGGTTAAAAACAATCAAGCTATATTGTCTGTGAGAGGGGAAACGGAGGGCAATGCTATAGCAAAGTAACCACTGGAAAAGAACTGCGTTGCAATTACCATTCAACACAAATCAGTAAGAGGAAAGCAATAAAAAGATGAGGAGACAAATAATATTTAATAGTCAGATGATTTGAAAAGAAATTGGAAGGTATATAAAGAACGTTCATTATGATGGCAGTTCACAGGGAGTCTTATTGCTTATTTGAAAGCTAATTAGGGTAGAGTAGTGGAAGAGACCCAGAAGGCCAGAAGGGAAGATGATTTTTTATAGTTTTCTGTCCTGATCTTACTTTAGTATGAATCTTTTTTTTTTTGCTAAGCGAGATTATATTATATTTTTCTCTTGGCTGCTGAAAACATAGCTTTGACTGAGAGTTCCTCTACCTTTTGACATAATAATCAGCTGTAAGTAGGGTTACCACCTTTTAAGAAGCCCAAAGTGGGATATTTCTTCCTGAAACATCATTTTTCACAGGACAGTATGTAACCAGCCAACGCAACAGACATGTTTTCTCTGTATCATCAGAATTAAGACTTCATGTTGTAGTTTTTTAGTTGTTTCTATTGTTTCTTATACTTTTAAGGTATTGTAGTTAAGATATCATAGTTTTCTGCAACATTTAGAGGAAAGTTGGAAAATATTTTTTCTACTATAATATCAGGACAAGTAGTATTTTTCATGTTTTATGCAGGACACAGTTGAACAAATCAGGACAGTCCTACGAAAATCAGGACAGGTGGTAACCCTAGCAGTAAGGACAATTATCAATGTTCAGAAACCTTCCAGCAGCCTGCCTGGTTTGCCAGTAGAATTAGTTTCCAACACCTAGCTAAGGGGAGTGATGACATAAGGGGTGAGTTCTTGAGGATTTTACCCATGCCACTCCCCTGCCACTGTACCTCTGCACCAAACTCCTAGTGAGAAATGTGGGACAAGCAGCTGTTATTCCTTCTTCACTGTGAACTGAAATTAATCCAGGGAAGGCAATATGATGAGAGATTGGAAAGTCTCAGTATGTACTCTTCGGAGGACAGAAGGATGAGGGGGAGATATGCTAGAAACAGTCCAATACATACAGGGGTACAATAAGGTGAACTCTGGAACTGTTCAAGTTAAGGAACAGTTTAGCCACCAGAGGGCACAATCTTCAGCTGGAAAAGGTGAAATTTATAAAGGACGCTAGGAAGTAATTTTTCACAGAGTGGGTGGTAGGTGGGTGGAACAGCCTACCCAGCAATGGGGCCAATGCTGGAACTCCAGTTGGGTTCAGAACACAATGGGACATCTTTAAGGGGTTATTTAAGCAGTACGGCATGACAGGGGGATGTATTCTGGTGGGATAACAGTCTGCCTTGGGTGGGTTGAAGCACGAGGTGAGCCTGAGTGCTTCTACCACCTGAGAAGAGTCTTTAGCCCACCTTATAAAATGGCAGGCTAAATCCCAGCAATCTGATTGGATAATTACTATGTGAAAAATATGGTTTACACATAGTAAAAAAAAAAGTACTGTTCAGCAACAAGCAGTCTCTGTTTGTATATCAAGCAGCATTTGGAATGTTGGCATTTCAGATGGAATGTTGGCATTTCAGCTAGCAGCCATTTTTCTTTGCCCACTTACCTTTAGACACCATCTCTTGTCATGTCAGACCAAAAAGCAGTAAACTTCAATATTGACATCACAGCTGAGGAGCTTGAAGATATTTTCAGGCTGTCAGAAGAAGAAGAGACAGGAGATGTGAATGAGGAACAGGCTACCACAGTGAGTAGTGAAAAAAATGTGACACCTATAAACGTGTCAAATTCCGGCAGGCATTTGTCTTTGACAGCGGAAGCTGTAGATGTGATAGAAGATCAGACAAATGAGTTAAATATAAAACGAACCACTGCCTGGGCTGTCCGAGTATTTAAAGACTGGCTGGCAGCAAAAAAGAAACAAATAGATCTTAAAACAGTGGGATTGGAAGAGTTAAATGAAGTTTTAAGATTCTTCTATGCTGAAGCAAGAAACACTGATGGGAACGAGTGCAGTATCAGTAGCTACTGTAGTATTCGTTCTGTCTTGAACAGATATCTCAATTCAGTAAACACTGGCAGAAAAGTAAATATTCTGTCAGACACGATATTTAGTACCAGCAATAATGTCTTCCTGTCAGTGACCAAGCGCTACCGCCATGCTCAAAAAGATACATCTAAGCAGCACCCGCAAATTTCAAAAGCCGATCTTGAATTGCTTAAAAAATCATCGGTTCTATCCACAGACACCCCTCCTGGCCTGCAGCGAAAGGTGTGGTTTGATGTCCAACTATATATGGCCAGGAGAGGCAGAGAGGGTCTCCGTCAGCTCGCTCCAAAAAGTTTTGAATTTAAATATGATGAAAACGGAGCTGAGTATGCTACCTTAAGTTTTAACTAAGTGACAAAAAAACACAACGACCTGTCAGAAATTAACAAGGAGTCGCAACGTGGTTTCATGTATTCAGACTCTCAGTCTAAGAACTGCCCTGTTGCCAGCCTTAAAAAATATGTCAGCAAACTACCTGACGGTGTCCCTGCCTTCTACTGTCACCGGAAGTGCCTGCCTGCTACCTTCCTTGCTACTTCCCCCATGTGGTATACCCATCAACCGTTAGGAGTAAATTACCTTTCCACGATGATGTCGCACATCTGACTCTCGAACATCTACACTAACCACTCAGTGAGCGCCACGGCTGTCCAACTGCTTTCCAAAGCTGGGCTGCAGAGTCGGGAGGTAATGTCCGTTATGGGGCATCATTGTGAATCAAGCCTCAGGGCTTTCTGACATCCATGGATCGTAGAAACTGGAGCCGAGTTCCCGGGGGAACCACCAGTGAAACTGAAGAGCCATCTTGCAGCATCAACCCACTGCAAGAGCAGCATCAAAACAGTGCCACACCGCCATCTATTGTTGGCAGCAGCGCCTTTCACCAAGGAGCCTTTGTCTTCAGTGTTCCTCTTACTTTCAATGGCCAAGTAAACTTCTACAGTGCAGGAAATGGCAATTGATTTTATTATTTTAATGTCCCCACTTCAAAGTTATCTTCAAAGTGCAACCCATGGTTCATTGTGTTTTTTTTTTATTTATCCCTGTTCAGTGAGGTTTTGTTTCACCCTTCCCATAACCCTATAAGGGTACTATTTCTTTCAGCGGATGAATATGTTCAAAAATAAATTGATTTATGCATTTCATTACATGTTGTATATGTTTTATTATAAAAAACAGCTCAATGAACATTTTATAAGCGCAATAAGTCACTCAGTGGTGTGTGTAAACCATATTTTACAGCATGGTCAGGAGCTGAAGGCACTCGGCCACCCCTGACCGTGCTGTAAAATATGGTTTACAAACACCCCTTCATGCCTTATTGCTTACCTAATGCACCCTCTGGAGTGCTTTACTGAGATTATGAAATGGGTCATTTTTAATAAATTGGATGTATTTGTTTAAATATACTTTTGTTGAACTACTTTCAGTCAGGCTGTTGGGCTGGGTTAATGGCCCAGCTGAAAGTACCTTTTGGCCAATCATGAGCCAGCATTCTTTCTACACATTTCATAATAAGGAGTAATGCATTGTAGGGCTTTAGGACATATTTAATGGATTTTTTTTTTAACCAGGAGAGACACACTAAACTGAAAACTTGTTTCCAGGTGTGACCTGGGAGCACAAGGAAGTTAAGTGACTTGCTTAGGGTCACACAGTATGCAAGTGGGGGCTGTGGGATTCAAACCCAGGTCTCTAGGTTTGCAGCTCAGAGCTTTAAACCACTGCACTATACTGCCTCCCTCCTTATGGCGATTGTTCAATTTTAATTCATCTATGTTTCTATGAAACAAAATACACAATTTATCATCACCACTTGTGAGGGAGCAAGACTTTCATAACTCACTTGTAGCTTTGCCCTTCCGAGAATAATGGTCCTGCCCCCTCACTTTTTCCTTTTATCACACCTTAAAGCGCTTGTGGAACCAAAACAGAAGGCAGAGCAATAATACATGTTTTAAGAAGTAGTCAGTTGTAACTTCTTATTTCTGAAGTATTTTTCTTTTTCCTTTTGCTCATTAGAGAATTTTCTATGTAACAATACTGTGCTGGATGTGTGGAATAGCTCTTAGCCTGTCAGCTGACATAGAAAATAGAAGGTGTCAGCAGATAAGGGCCTCTTGGCCCACCTAATCTGCCCTAGTTACTCTATCCACTCCTTATCTACTATTTCACCTTGATCTAATCTGTCACTGATCTCCTCCCCCTTTTACTTCTACGATCCCATTGTGTTTATCCCATGCTTTCTTGAATTCCGTAATTGCCTCGGACCCCACTGCCTCAGCTGGAAGTCTGTTCCACTTGTTTACCACTCTTTCCATGAAGAAGTTTTTTTTTTCACATTTCCTCTGAACCTCCGCCTTTCTAATTTCATAGCGTGCCCCCTCATTCATGAGCATCTTTTCCTTTGAAAAATGCAACCTTCCTGTACCTTATTTTTCCCTGTAATGTGTTTGTAAGTTTCTATCATATCCCCCTTCCTCCTCCTATCCTCCAGTGAGTACATGTTCAGTTCCTTAAAGAGCAGGTTCCTACCCTGGTCTAGCTGGCATCTCCATGCATGAGAGGCAGCATTAAAGTGTCGATTACCAAACTGTACACTTTTTTCCCAGCGTTTTGCAGTTTAATAAAAGTATTTTCACTCGAATATCAGTGTTTGTGTCTATCTGATTGTAAACCGCACGAAGCTCTGTGCCTATCACAAAGCTTGCGAGATGTTTCACTGCATGTCACTAAATGAATGGTATTTCCATGCTGATAGTGGGAAAGTGTCTGACAGCTCAAAAACCTGCGAAGTTCGGCATGTGACAGATGATATGATCAGCTGCCTATCCTTCAGTGGGGTGGATAAAACAAAGGCGTTACCTCAAGTGACACATGTCTTTTGGGCTAGTTTTATTTGTTTTTCTAACAAGTCTCCCTGTTGCCTGTCAGTAATCCTGTGGTCTCTGTTGCTGGGTATATACTGTATACTGTATGCTGCCTGTATTATTTGTGCTGGTGTTCTGTGCCTCGTGTTGTTGCAGACAGCGTGCTGTGATCTAGGTAGCTGAATCCTGTTCTGTTTTATCATTTTTGTATTGTTTACCCGTATCAATGAGGGTTTGTATTCTGTTAGTTGAGCACTATAGACATCCTTTCTCCCTGTAAAGCATCATCATTGATCTGTCATTCTTGCAAGCACTGATACAGAGCGATAGCTTTTATAATAAGACCAGGCTTGATCTCGTTGCTTTATCCAGTCCTACAATTCACTAGAAAACCATCTATTGTGATTTTCTCTAACTCTAAAAGAACACAGCAGGAAAAACTTATTCTGGATCTGTAATAATTGCTGACAAAAATAATCAACTGCATCATCCGGATATGGTATTGAATCAATAAATGACCAGTCAATGGAAAGTAAAGTACTTTGCAAGATTTGATGGTCAACATTTTTGAAGTTGCGATACTGGACAAACTGGGTAGGGGGGGACCTTTAATCTCTTCAACTTAAGTACACAGAAAATGGCCTGATGATCAGACATGGACTCAGGTAGCACTCCTACCTGAGAAACTACATCTGGCTTATTAACTACAGTTCAGTCTAACAGGATATGATTCCCTGTTTGGATCTTCAACCTAGTTGGGTCCCTAATAAGCTGATGTAAATTAAAAGATTGCAACAAAGATTCATACTCCTGACCCCCAGCTAAATTCTAGTTTAAGTTAACATCACCCAATAATACAAAATCAAACACAGTTAAGCATGCTGTATTAACAGGCAAAAAACCCTGCAAACCTGCGACTCCAAGTTGTGGTGGATCATAAAGACAGCCAATAGTGACACACTTTTAACCCCCGATGTTAACTGAAGAAGTAGCCAGTCTGACATGGATTCCAAGGAGACACTAGTATTCAGTAAAGAAACTTCCAGGTGATCTTGATAAAATATCGCAACACCCCTTTCCTTTTCCTTACTGCCCTGCTCTGCTCTTAGAATCCTATACCCAGAGATATTACATAATGAGTCCAGGACTAGTGGTTTGATCTATGTCTTGGAAGCAGCCACTATATCTGGCATGTAAGTTTGAGTTACAGCTTTAATCTTACCATATTTAGGTATCAAACTCCTCACATTGAAATGCATCAATTTTATCCCATGGGACCTAAACCAAGTATTAGATGTACACCCATTACCCCCAAGAAACAGGGTTAAGAGGCCCAGGGTTTACATCCACATCTCCTGCTAACAAAAGTAAGTGAACCAATACTGCAAAAGGGAGACAACGGCCAAGCTTACCTAGACCCTCAAGCCACTGCCGACTGCCTATACATGACAAACAAAACCCATATTTATAAACAGTATCCCTTTCGAGAGAGAGAGTAAACCATGTTTGAGTAATAAATGGTGATAGGAAAGCAGTAGCTTTGACATAGTGAAATTTTCCTGGTCAGGCACATGGGGCTGATCCAAAACAGGAATGCTCAAACAAACGGTGCTGAGCAGAATCAGACAGCTAAATAGTGAACATAGTCAAACCCAATTTAACCCCAATGGCCCAAACTAAACAGGTACTACACTATTAATTAATTTTTTTTTTTTTTTTTAACATACGTTTCAGCCCCCAGTCCCATGACTCCCTCAGACTCTGGGAGCACTTTTCAGCACTTCTCCACACAAGCCACTGCTGCAAACATAGCCACATTAAACAGGCTTGTGCTTTTAAATCCCTCGACCCCACCAACTGAGCTGCCACCACCAATCAGGTGGAGGGGGCATGGCAAGGCTGCAGAAGGTGGGCAGTGCAAGGATGTGCACAGGTGCCAGAGTAACACACATGGCCAGGGAGTGCAATTAGGAAAATCTTGGGAGCAGCTTCAGCAACAGAGGTAATTAAATAACAGCAGCACAGTTTACTCATAAAAGTCACAGCAGCACAGTTCACTCATAAAAGTCACTAATAACAAGCAATATATGTATCCACCGTCCAGGCACTAGTTGGCAAAATGGAGGGGTCCCATAAAATATGCAGCTAGCTACTTAAAGTATAAAGATCACTGTAAACACAGTTGAGGTTGAGTAAGGCACAAACAACATTTATTGATCACATACAGACACTCCGACCCCAAGGGACATACTGAAGTTACAGGGACACAAATACATTGGGGTTCCTCAGGGGGTCCATGGTTTACAGGAAAACCTCTACACCAATAGTTCTTAAACTTTGTCACAGTGAGCCTCCCCAAATCCTTGGAAAAGACTTTGAGCCTCCCCCAAGAACCAAAATAATATTGGGCCTTCCCAAAGAAAAATAACATACTGTACTTTGTGCAGTACACCATTAATAAATTGAACCCCTTTCAGTACTTGGCTGTCATTCAGTTCTTTGTCTTATACTAACGTGGAACCTTTGAAAAAGAGCTTCTGTGCTCAAAGGTGTTATCTGAATAACAAATAAATAAAATAAACAAATAGTATTATTAAGCTTATTGTAACCCCCCCCCACAGGCCAGCCTACATGCTCCACTGTTTTCATTCTTGAACCATTGTTGCCCCTTGTTGCAGTACCTTCAAGGGTCAGACTACTTTCTCTGTTTCCTCTCTATATGAAATAACCTTCCTTCATACTTTGCCGCTCCACCTCCTTCCCTGCCCCTAAACAACTTCTCTGGGATTACTTTGCTCCTTCTTGCTATTGCTCTTAGCACTTCTATGCTCAACCCTTGTATTTGGGCTGTTCTACCATTAGTCTATAAATTTATCAATTACCACCACTCATTATTAGTTTATTGTTCATATTTGGTTGCACTATTGTTTACTGTGTGTTTCTTGATTGTTTTGCAGTTATCTTTTGAAATGTATTCACTTCCTACCCTTCCCCCGGTACACCTGAAATGAGCCTTGGCTCATTCTCCTTCCCTTGTCACCTATTAGTAAATAAATACATAAAATTTGCCTACTATTATCCTCTTTCAGTTTGCTTCATCTCTTCACACAAAATACATAAAACTCAAAATTTAAAGTACTTTTTTCAGACTTGTTTGAGCCTCCTCTGGAACAGGTTGGGGCCTCCCCAGGGAGGCTGGCCTCACTATTTGAGAACCCCTGCTCTACACAAAATAACCCTCTAACATATATACAGATCTACATGGCCTCTCATTGGGCCTCTAGCATATGGGCCCTTTAAAAATACCCATAGTCCTCAAGATATGCATGCAGTCCAAGACAGTCTGGCAGCTGCACCCAGAAACAGGTATTGCACTATAGCTACACAATTACCCGCATTCTTACCTGTGGACGAGTTGGGGGCAACAGAAACAAATACAACTGTCTACCAATCTACTCTTAGGATTAACAGAAGGGATACTCAAGGAGTGTGCCTGCCGTTCCCTCAGAGGCTGAAAACTAACGAGGTGTCAGCAGGAACAGCCAGCATACAGCATATGAGACGATGCCTACCTGTCAACATTTTTGCAGGTGAGCTCCTCAAGACTAACCCAGGTGTCTACATCAGCTTAGATAGCAGGCTATAAGTACATCAGGAAATGGAAAGCATCATATAATTTCTTAGCTTTAACATCAATATTGCCTTGCTACAAGTGTGTGTTGTCTCGTACAGCTAAAACTATTATATGTGCATTTCTGATTTATTTGCGAACGACTACTTCATCTGGAAATTGTAACAAATTCTAATTTCTAACTCTTTATTAGCTGGAGTCTGTACTAATGGTTAAGATATGTTCAATTAGTCTGTACACTTGCTGCAATCAATGTTATTAGGTCTGCTACGATTTTTATTCACATCAATTATACTAATTCAATAAAAATGAAAAGGCAATGAGTAATTGAACAGTGGGAGCAAGACTGAATGCAGGCAGAGTTAGAGCAGTGAGTACAGGGAGAGTTCACATAAGGGGAGGTTGGCAAAAGAAAGTGATAAGGATTGTAGTAGAATAAGAACCTCCAAGGGGATGGGATGGAAAGATCATAAGTTGCATTCGATGCAAGATGCACACCTTCCTCAATGATTGCCAAACTGAGCGCGTCTGTGACTGCTGCAGGTTACATGATACACCTAAGGCTTGACGGTTGCTAGGTTGCATAGGGAGGTGGGATTCCTCCTAGATGGAGAAGGGAGGTAGTGTTGCCACTGTATTGCCCACTAGTGAGACCCCACCAGGAGTATTGTGTCCAGTGCTGGAGGCCGCACCTCTGCAAGGACACTGTCAGTGTAGAAGCAGTCCAGAGGAGGGCTACCAAAATGGTGCAGGGGTTGCATGAGAAACTACTGTATATGAGGAGAATATGCAGGAGCTCAGCAGATACTCTGTAGAAGACAAGAGAGTGAGATGGAGACATGACTGAGACCAATAAGTACCTCATGGGGATGAACAACGTGCATGAGGTGAGTCTCTTTGAGAGGAGGTGCACCAGAATAGGATGGCATTCTATGAAGCTTAAGGAAGGAAGTTTAAGAGTGATGTGAGGAAATAATTCTTCACAGAAAGGGTGGTGGATATCTGGAGTAGCCAGCCAGGAGCAGCAGTGGGGGCGAAGACAGTGGGGAGCTTCAAGCGTGCATGGGATGGCACATTGGTATACTAGGTAGAGGAAATAAAGGAGGGAGGGACACCTGTGACCAGCTAGGGTCCAGGGTGTTGTAATAGGCAGGGAAAATAGAGCAGACTAGATGGGTCTAGAGGTCCTTTTTTGCTGACACATTCTATGTGTCTACGCTTCTAAGATTAAGGAACTTGATGTACAGCTAGAAACTTGTAGAAAGGAGAGTGTTCGGAGACCCGCTGGCACAGCGGCATTGGTGTCACCTGACTGGTGACATAGGTTCAGGACATAGGGGGCTGGCTGAGGCAGGAGGAGGACTGCATATCTCACAAGAGGGAGGGCAGTAAGCTTCCCTGTAATACTTCCACCTAGGTGATTACAGGAGGCAGTGCAGTCAGAGCTTCAGCTTTAGAGGGAGGAAGCCTCCTGGCACCATGCATGCCAGCTTTGTGCCCAGCATCCTAAGGGCTAGGGAAACCTTTGAAGGATAAGGATGCACGGTACATATGGAGGACTCCCACTTCCACAGAAAAAGGACAGGGAATGAACTGCATCTCTACATGTATTGTACAGAGCCTGTACAGGTGATGTGCAGGCCTACTCATTATTTAAAGTGGGCTGGGGCAGGTGCTGTCCAGGTTGCACAGCTGCTGTACAGGTACTGTACAAACCTGGCTTCCATTCAAACTGCAATAGATTCAGTGCCAGTTTAGGCCTGTAATACACCTGTAAAGGGTTCATTAGTATGCACATTCAGTCACATTAAGCACGCTTTCAGGCTTACTACAGGTAAATTACAGGGCATCCTTTTACAGGTGTACTACATGTATAAGACAGGTACTTACACAAGCTAAGAACAGACAGCGTGCAGACGCTGGGCAGTGATTGTCAGTGAGCACCAAGAAAACCCCTCAAGGGGGAAGGGAAGAACAGATGGGACAGAATGGGTTTTAAAAAACAAAACCCTTAGAACAAGAAGAACCTATCTGATGTACTATCAGTGAGGTTACTGGGCTTTGGGACTCGCTTCTCCAGGATTAAGTGGAGGTGGGCAGTGTTGCAGAATGAGACAAGACGGCAAGTTCCTGGATGAGCAGCAACATTAGTGGGTCTTATGACCATTAAAAGGGCAGGGGGCTGGCAGATAATCTAGAGATTAGAGTAATGAGCTGTGAATGAGCTTGGTACATCCAGCAGAACTGGGTTTGATTCCCACAACCCCCACTTGCATACTGTGTGACTCTGAGCAAGTCACTTAACCGCCCAGTGCTCCCAGGTCGCCCCTGAAAACAGGGACTTGTGCCTAGTGGGCCTTACCCAGTTACCAAAGAATAAGAAAGAAAGAAAGAAAGAAAGAAAGAAAGAAAGAAAGAAAGAAAAAAAAAAAGAAGTGGTTAGATAGGCTAATTTATCTCTGTCCTATGAAATGGCCAGTTCTAAAATGTATAACCCCCTAAAAATCCCCATAAAAGCAGTTATAGTGGTCCAGAAAAAAATGAGTAATTAACATATGGTTACCAAATAATTACCATGACAAGGTTTTCAAATAAGTAACTTTCAAAAGAGGATCAAAAAACAAGATCCTTTAGCATTCTGGTGTTTCATTGAAACTGAGGTATTGTTGGTCCTAAGCTCAGGCGAAGAAGACGTCATTAGTGAAAGGGAAATTATAGAAACATAGAAACATAGAAACATAGAAACATAGAAACATAGAAGTTGACGGCAGATAAGGACCTCAAGGCCCATCCAGTCTGCCCATTTCTTTTTCTACCTTATAAATGTGCCATCGGCCTTTGTTCTGTCAATGGCCTATCTATTCATACTCATCTGTATTGCTCCCTTATGCCTATGTCTGTTTGAAGCTCTGCACTGTATTCATATTCACCACTTCCTGAGGTAGGCTGTTTCATGCATCCACCACCCGTTCTGTGAAAAAGAACTTCCTAACATTACCCCTTAATCGGCCTCCCTCTAATCTCATGCTTTGTCCTCTTGTCCTGCTATTTTTCTTATATTGAATCATGTTAGACTCTTTCACCTTGTTAATACCCTTAAGGTGTTTGAATGTTTCAATCATATCACCTCTCTCCCTCCTTTGCTCAAGGGTATACATATTGAGCTCTGCTAATCTGTCCTCATATGCTTTCTGATGCAGTCCCTGCACCATTTTGGTTGCCCTCCTCTGGACTGCCTCCATTTTGTTAATGTCCTTGTGCAGGTGTGGCCTCCAGTACTGCACGCAGTACTCCAGATGGAGCCTAACCAGTGTCTTGTAAAGAGGGATTATTACCTCCCTCTTCTGACTTGTGATACCCCTTCTAATACACCCCAACATCCCCCTAGCCTTACCTACTGCTTTAGTGGTCTGCTTGGATGATTTCAGGTCATCGGTGATGATGATGCCCAAGTCTCATTCTTCCCTTGTGACTGCCAGCAACTCCCCTCCCAGCCTATAGGTGGCTTCAGGGTTTCTCTTCCCTATGTGCATGATCTTGCTCTTCTTTGCATTAAGAAACTATTCTAAATAAATTCAAAGAAGGGTTAAGACAGTACAAAATAAACAAACATAAAAGAGATGCCAAAGATTATGCAGATGGCAAAATCTACAATTAGCAATTTGTTTTTTTCCATGTAGCTTTTTATGGCCTCCAGGCCTGGCAGGTGGCTCTGGTCCCCCCCTTGGAGGGACTCGGTCCCCGGCTGCACCGCTCTCTGACCCAACACTCTCCTAATTCCCCAACCAGTCCCCCCCCCATGGTTTTACCCCACCCCCAGAGCAAAATACAGATTTCGGGGGAGTGCAGTCGGGGCGCTGGTGTGGCCATCATTGAGCCTGCTGGCTCCTTTTCCATTTTCTCCCATCACCAATGTAAGGATGCGGGCATGTGCCCTCCTGACCCGTACTGCCCTCCAGCCACAGCCAGAGGGCAGTCAGCGAGTGGGACGACAATCCTTCCCTCCCTGAGAGAGGAGAGGAGAGCAGTCCTCTGGACGCTCGATCCTCTCTCAGTCCTGCCAGTCCCTGGCAATCCGGGCTCGTTCCCAAATCTGGGTTGCTGGCTTGGCACGAGGTGTAGTGACCAGCACCTCATCCTCTACAATTGGCAATTTAAAGGTAAAAGTAAGCCATTCGAACAGAAAGGGAGACAAAGGTTCACGGTTTCAAGCTTTGCATCTTCATCTGAAAGCGAATGGGAAACTGAAGAAACCACTCAGGAGCAACAGGACTTTCCATGCCTTGGGGAGGGGCCGAGCAATCAGCTACCCCCACCTGTCCCAGGAAAAGGACCAGGATGGGGGCAAGAAACATGTGTGGCAGAAATCAAAAAGGAATATATGGGCCAAATTTGGATCAGCCAAGGTGATCCAATCGGATCACCGAATGGAGGTCATAAATTGGACCAAACACCAATTAACAAAAATGCAGACTAGAGTACTCCAAAAAGGGCTGTAATTTGTCAAGACACCAAAAACAAATGGGTTTGGTGTAAAAGTAGATCTATATAAAGCTTACAGAGACCTTCAGCTAAAGGCATTTTTTTGCAAAAGGGCCCCTGAGTGAGAATATATTGCCTAGCATACAACAACAGAGCTATTATCAGGGAATGAAACCCTCTCTATCTCTGAAACTAGAGAAATGACACCTTTCAGATCTAAATCGATATTCTGTCCTCCAGGATTAGCTAACCCAGTCATTTACACATACAGTGCCCTTGTGGACCGTGATGTGGAAGCGTTCCTTAAGTGCAGCACTAAACAACATAACAACCAGTCTTAGGCTGAAAAGAAAGCACTGATTGAACTCAGGGAAAACCCTGAGCTGATTATCAAACTGGCAGACATGGATGGGGGCCATTGTTATCTGGGAAAGGACAAGTACCTAGTCAAAATGGAAAAACTGGGCCACGAACCATACTATCTAAAGCTTCCAGGGGATCCAACACAAGACATTTCTGCCAATGTCAATATATTGCTAGGCACAGTACAAGAACTAGGCTGGGTCACTAATAAAGAACACAAATTCATGAATGTTATAACCCCAGTATGACCGATGATATACTTGCTCCCCAAAATTCACAAGGACCTGGTCAATCCACTGGGTTGCCCATTTGTGGCTAGCACTAGCTCTGTCACAGAACCAATCTCAGAATTAGTGGATTTTTTTCCAAGACAAATGGATCTACAGCTTAAATTCATTCCTGCAAGATACAACAGCAGCAATAATCAAGGGGGGACTGCATCTCATAGAAAAGCATATTCTGTGCACAATTGACATTGAAAGCCTATACTCTAATATCCCTAATAACTAAGGAGTCACAGCTCGCAGAAATTTTCTACACCAAAAAGAAGAAGAGATACTGTAGTGCCACCAACAGCCTTGATACTTAACATGGCAGAACTGGTCCTGAAAAACAACTAAGTCTTGTTTAAGACGACATACTACTCACAATGTAAAGGAATGGCTATGGGATTACCTTCGTCCCTAGTCTTACGAATCTGTATGTTGACCTATAGGAAATGCACCATATCTATAACAATTCAAACCTATTTCAAAATTAGATCAGTTCATAGCACCAGAACAGCAGCACAAATGAGCTTGAAGAATTTTTAGTGTATATCAACAGTAAAACACAAACTTGTGCTCTACAAGCAGATACAGTAATGAGTCAGTGGAGTTGTAGATCTATGGATCCCCAAAACAAGCAATAAACCCAAAACTGGACTCTTACAGAAACCCATGGACCATAACACAGTGTTACATTATGATAGCTGCCACCCCAAGAACCTGAAGAACATCCCAAAGGGACAGATGTTGCAGACCCACTACAACTGCAGCACAAGCACGTCTTACAATCAGGAAGCAGTAAATATGACTAAAAGATTTTTACCAGGGGCTGTAGCCCACATGTCCCAAAAAAAGTATTTGATATTACATCCAATACTGATAGAGATTCTGATTTTTTTAATCCCTTGCTCTGCCAGTCAGCCACTTATTGCTTAGACCCCATAGCCCCATCACACAAATTTCCACTGGGACTTGCCGCCGACCAGTACCCCAAGGCTTGCCACCCCCAGGTGGGGTCGGCAGGGTCCCCCCCAACCCTCCTCTGTGAACCGGATCCACTAGGTGGACTGGCAAATTCAGCTAGTCGGGTGCAGGGCCTGTGAAGGTCTGAGCACCATTCTGCCACTGGTGGGTGTTTTTCATTTTCTCCCCCTGAGGGGTGTGGCATGCAATGACACCATGACATGTAGCATGTGCTCCTGCAAGCCACATGTCTGTGTCTGCCCACCCCTCTTTGCCTGTTCTAGGCAATCCTGGGTGCCTTTCCCCAGCACACTGCTAGAGACCAGGTGAACACCGAGCACTGTAATCCCTTCCCCCTAGAGGAGGAGAGCAATCCTCTGGGTGCTCGATCCTCCTCCCCCAGCCAGCCCTCTGACACCCCAAGCTCACTACCAAGCCCAGGTCACTGGCATCATGAGCAGTAGCTCTACCACTGCGCCAACAGACTAACCCAGATTCAGTACTTGTAAGAAAAGAAAAACCTCAAGAGCAACAGAACATAACATCTGTCACAGAGTTTGATACCAACGCACCCTAATGTTGCAGCAACTGTGAAAAATCATTGATCAGTCCTACAAGGAGAACCTACATTTGATATGCTCATGTGGCAAGGGATACCTGGGGTAAACTAAACAAGCCCTCCGAAAATGCATTGGTGAACACAAGACAGCAATCTGGAGTGCAAACGTGACATACTCAATGGCAAAACATTTCACTGAAGCCCAGCATGGTTCTGTTGCCTTCCTACAACATGTAGTGATAGAAAAAGTAGAGCTCTCAGAAAGAGGTGGCAACCTTCAGCAAAACCTGTTCCAATGAGAAGCATGCTGGATCTATACTTTGGGTACGCTGGCACCACATGGATTAAATGAAGGGCTACCTTTAAAGTGCCTCCTATAAATCTCTGTAACTGTAATATTTCCAACCCCCCCCCCCCCGCCTTCCCCCTTCCCATAATCATCTCTGAGTTCTGACTGAACATTGTTTGGATAACTAACTTGATTGATAGGCTGTAAAGTCTTAAACACCTGTTCAAGGTAAATGTAATGTGCAAATACTGCATAGATAGGCTAAACTAAGTAAATCTTTTTTTAGTTTTGGCTAGCAAAATATTGATGCTGATACATGGCTGTTTTCTGTTTTTAGTTTTTAACATTTTCACTAGCACATTGTTTGTTTATCTCACTGTAACGGTTTTGTTAGTTAGGTGTATTCAGTAACAGCGTTCAGTCTCCGCCCTTCCACATAAATATGCATGAGCTGCGTTTAAAGTGTCTGGTTGGGTTATGAGCAGGCATGCTCCCGATGAACCGTCAGCATGCACACGTGACCATGCGTGCTCTGCTACGTGATGGCGATTCAAAATTGCTCCTACCTGTACTGGTTTATTTGACTGTTAATGTGGATCTGCTCTCTTTGCTCTAAAATAGACACACCTGCACTTTCAAATGAAAAGGTAAGCCTGCCTCTCTTTATTCACTACAGTGACTGGAAAGTGTCTCCAGTGCGGTACTACTTCCTGGTTACGGCCAACCTACAAGATTAGAACCCTTTTAGAACCCAGAGATTTGAGTTCTAATTTGGAAGTTGGTTTCTAACTTTTAATGATTCTAAATGATAAATAAAATCCTTTTTTTGTTTAGACATTCAACAAACAGGGGATGCCAATCTGGAAAACAAACTATCTAGAATTATATTTTAAAATGTTCAGTGAGATGCATATGAAGAATGGGCTAGTAATATGCCTGCACATGCAGATGTGTCAAACAACAGCACATCAGGTGCGACTCTTGGGCTTTCCTTGTTCAAATGACACACAGTCTTTCTCTTTCTTTTCTGCCTATGGAGTGAAACTGAATATATATTGCTGGTCTGAGGTCTCTTTTTAGTTGTTGCTTTTGCCTCATAACTCATTCCTCGCCTGTCCTATACGCAAACAAGTTTGAGTTCTAAAAAGAAGAACTCTAGAACTATTTGAAAACTTCTGGACCAGAACCTTAACCTAGAACACCAGTAGGTTCTGACAACCCTAATTTAAAGGTACTGCAGATCATTACCCCCAAGGTCCTGTTAATTTTGACAATCTCTGTGTTGTTCAGCTAGCGTTTTGCTTTTATATTTTCTGACCTAGACGTATCAATTTTCATTTTTCTCCACTGAAGTTCATTTGTTGTTTTTGCTAGGGCTGTGCAAGGTGAAATAATAGTTTCTGAATACCACCAATAGTAGGGCTCCCAAATATTTGGGAACCCTTCCCGAAAAGGGGGCTGTTTGTATTCAGGAGTTGCTAACCGGTAATTGAATACCTTCCCCTCACTCTTGCTTATTTTTATTTTCTATTTCTGTTTATCCCCTCTGACTTGGTGCTGTCACCCAACTAACCACTCTACGCTGCCAGCTTGGAGGAACCCCCCCATCGTGCCATGGTTTATCCCCCAGGCGGGGACATAGTGGGAGCGGGCAGCCTGTCCCCATTAAACACCCCCCCATTCCAGTACCTTCTGTCTGTCGGGGTCTTTCTCGATCTGTGCCGCACCAGTGGCAAGGGCCTATCAGATTCTCTTGTTGGTGTTGTGCCGGCCAGGTGTTTCTGGTGAATGCCCTCCTGGAGACATGACATGCACTGACACCAAGGTGCAAGCCAGCATCCATCACGCTCCACCCCCTGCGTGTGGTATGGGCATGCTGATCCTCCAGCTTCCACTAGAGGTCGGCCATGCACCGGACCATGGCTCCCCCCATCCCCCGGGGAAGATGAGCGGTCCCTGGGATGCTCAAGCTTCCTCCCCCTAGCTGGCCCTCTGACCACCCAAGCCCATTCCCAAACTCAAGTCACCGGCATCGCGAGTAGTAGTGTTACCACTGCACCGGCGGGCCGGCATACTCTTGCTTATTTTTAAACATCCCACACTCCTCATCCTGCTGAAAACAAACACAGTAAATATTTCCCCTCATCCCCCACCTTCTGTCTGCACTCCGATCCCACCTTCCTCCCACAGAGCCCATAATATTTGTGTAGTAATAATGTTTAGGCCCACAGAGGATTACCGGCACAACCTGTCCACCTCCATGGCCTGCTGCCATCTTCATAAAATAAAAGTGTTGGTTTATGCTAATGGAAGTCTCCCCAACGTGTCCACACCTTGGCAGCATCTTTATTTTACCATCCCCCCAACACCTGATTTTCTTTGCTTGCAAGGTGGCCAGCACAATTCACCCTCAGCTATGGTAGGTCACTGAAAAATGAATGAACACGCTTGCTCTCTGTAGTGGTAAAACCAGCTGATCACATGATAGCTCCACTTAGCTGTTTTTTACAGGGAAAACATATCTATTATACAATGGGGTATGAAAATCCTGTAACCTCATTGGTCAAAACACATCACATGACCATGGTATATCCTGCAATAACCCACGGCTGATCACATGATAGCTCCACTTAGCTGTTTTTTACAGGGGAAACATATCTAGTGTCTCTTGGTGTTTCTCAAATAAGGCCACCATGGCCACATGTGGCTACCAGAAAAATGTTCTTTGGCCCCAGATTTCTTAAGAGCTTCAATTATAAAGGTAATAGAATGGACAATTTGTTACCTTTTAAATAATCATAGGAGACACATTTCAGGTAAAAATGCACCAGGGACCTGATTTTTTTAATACTGTGTTAAAAGGAAAGCCTTATATCCAGGGGGTGGAGTATAAA